>OX336388.2:224882466-226115466 GCA_946902985.2 Meconema thalassinum
GGTTTGGGTGATCGTGAAGATGATAATGAAATGTAAACTATAACTAAAACTAACTTATATACTAGAAGAAGAAATGGTGAACAAAAGGAGAATAAGGCAAATAAAGGACAGGAGGAAGAGAAATGCCCTCAACCCTCGAAGAATGTGGATTCAGGGACTTGGAAGGAAGGAGAGTCATGAAAGGCAGATAGGAAAGTGAAAGAGGAGAGGGTCCGCCCCATAGGTAATGGATAAAAGGGGGAAATGCGGACCCAGCTCAGGAATCCCTTGGGGTCGCCAACTCCCGAACTCACCAGCCGTGAGCCCCTGAGGGTGTAGCAATATTTAGGGTGCACCAGAAGTGGTGGGGATACATACACCCTACCTCCTTGAGGGCCTTGAGCAGAAGGCAGGAGGTAAAATCAAAATCAAAAGAAGGCCGACCACTCGCAGAAAGAGGGTATCAGAAAGATGAGGCAAGGGCCAATTAAGGCGGGAACGGAAGAGACTCCCTAGGCCTCGGATACCCTAATACCGTCGGGGTCGGAAAAGAACAAGAGTTGACCAAGGGAGGCCGACAGGAAAGATAACAGAGAGGAGCCAGGCACAAGTAGGCCTAAGTGGAAGGAATGCCGGACTCAGCTGGGAACCCGTGGTTGCCAACCCACGCCCCACTACATGTGAGCTCCTGGGGGGGGGGGGCGGGGATAAAATGTCATATAGAGAATGCCCGTAATGCTTTTGTGAAATTTAAGAAAATCCTCTCAAATACGGATTTAAATCTAACCCTTAGACTTCGGTTTGTAAGCTGCTACATTTGGTCTGTATTTCTAGATAGGTCTGAAAGATGCGGCAACAACAAAGAAGAAATGTGGATTTACCGCAGAATGCTGAAGATACCATGGACTGCACCAATAACTAATATTGAAGCACTGTATAGAAGGAACAGACAACGAAACATATTATGCACCTTTAAAAGACGAAAAACTGCATACCTGTGATATATCTTGCGGAACACCAAATATCGACTTCTCAAGTTGATACTGGAAGGTAAGATCGAAGGTCAAGGAAGAAGGTGCCGAAGAAGGATTTCTTGGGTAGATAATTAGTATTAATATATTTTGCAAAAGTTCCGCCTAATTAATACCCTTAATGTATTATATATAAATGATCACTTAGTGGTCATTGGTACATGTTTCGGGGCCTAATCGTTTTGGCCCCTTCATCAGTCGATATAGATAAAATGTGGTTGGATAGCTTAACACTAATAAACATTCCCCTTCAAAAACCCTATTATGGTGCACCATAATGAAAGGTGAAAGATGTTTACCCCAAAGATACATAAGGAAATAAAATACATAAATACATAAATACATAAATAAAGAAAGAAAGAAAGAAAGAAATAGTTGAAATTTGAAAAAACAAAAATACAATGTGAAAACACTCTAAAATTTCACCCTTTCTTGCTGATCACTGAAATTGTGCATTCTTCATGTAGTCCAAATCTTCTGAAATATGTGGCGACAATAACACAGCGTGCGGTTTATCCACAAATGTGTTACTGTCGCCACATATTTCAGAAGATTTGGACTACATGAAGACTGCACAATTTCAGTGATCAGCAAGAAAGGGTGAAATTTTAGAGTGTTTTCACTTTGTATTTTTTTTTTCAAATTTCAACTATTTCTTTCTTTTTCTTTATTTATGCATTTTATTTCCTTATGTATTTTTGGGGTTAAAATCTTTCACCTTTCATTATGGTTAGGCTTGCCATATTTTTGGTAAGTGAAACCGGGACACATTAATATAAGATGGACTTACCGGGGGGTCTGCGGGGGGTCCGAGAAATTTTTGAAAAATTAGAAGCATAATAGTTAGTTTTAAGCCTTTTTTTTAAAGCCTCGCAAGTGATGGGAGGGGGAATCTGGCACCCTAAATTGTTAGTTCTACACACCTTTAAAAATAAAAAAGGAATTATTGCTCCATAAAAATATATAATTTTTCCTTTCTAATGAAGTGTTAATAAAATACAATTTAAAATACTTCATAAAATTGTTTGATTGAATAATTACTAAGTCTTATTATCTTTTGAAAAACTGCAACTTTTTGTCTAACTACAAAAACAATTACAACAAAAAAAAGTTTTTGTCAAACTAAATAAAACAATTAATTAAAAAGTTAACATTGTTAATCTTGCTTTCAAACCACTATTTTTTTATCTTTTTTCAAAATGTCTTTCTTAAGCTTGACCTTTTCATAAAATTCATAGCAAGAAAGACCAAAGTTGATACTTTTTACGTCTTACAAACGTTTTCAGGGACATTGATAAAACCGGGCGGGACACCGGGACAAGAGCAAAATACCGGGACGCATGACAAGCCTAATTATGGTGCACCATAATAAGGTTTTTGAAGGGAATGTTTATTAGTGTTGAGCTTTCCAACCACACTTTATCTATATCGGCTGATGAAGGGGCCAAAACAATTTGGCCTCGAAACATGTACCAATGACCACTAAGCGATCATTTATATATAATACAGTAAAGGTATTGATTAGGCGGAACTTTTGCAAAATATTAATACTAATTGTTACATCAATACGGAACCAGAATGAATCATCCAAATACTAAAATGGGTAGATAACATAAAACAGTGGATCGGATTACTCAGCATCGATAAATTATTCCACATCGCAGTTCATAAGCAAAACATCCATTAATGGGCAGGCATCCGAAGAAGAAGATTTACTTGTGGGAAAAGTTGTAAGTTAATAAGGGGAAAAACCTTACTAAGTAGGGTGATAATGGATGTCAACAGTTGGTCACTAAAGTGATTTTGCAAAAATGAGGAAAAAGTAGACTTATGAGATCGATCCGGGAAAATGTCTGTCTGTCCTTCTGTCTGTCTGTCTGTCTGTCTGTGAGTGTCCCCCTATCAACTCCTAAATGGCTTCAGCAATCGAAACCAAATTTGGTATGAGTAAAGATCTATACCGCGACATCTCAATGTCACACTTGAAAATGATGTCAGTGCTACCAACTGCTGAAAAATCGCAATTGAAATTTGAGGTCCATGTTGGATATCTTGGAATGTATCCATGGGAACTATTCCAAAATTGGCACACATATAGATAATAATACTTAAGTTTAATTTTCAGGAGGCCATACATGGCAGTGTTGCCAAAATGATTCTAAGCCTACTGATAGGTCCCATTTTTAAATGCATATAACTTCTAAACTATCAATTGGATTTCAACCAAATTTTGCATGCAATATGCGTACATAAACAGATATGACTGAGCGTATTTTTAAGAGCCACCAAGGCTGCCAACTGTCAATAAATGTTCTCTCTATTCTTTTATCCAAATACCTATATATCTGAAAGTATGCAAGACGACAGCTTTAAACTATGCACACGTATAGTACCTGACATTCTACATTAATTTGGCGTAACTTATGTACGTCAGTGCTACCAATATGATTCTAAGCCTGCTGATAAGACCAGATTTAAATACATGTAACTTCTATACTATCGATTGGATGTCAACCAAATTTCGTATGCGCTATGTGTACCATAACAGATATGACTATGCTTATTCCTAAGAGCAACAAGGGCTGCCAATTACCCAGCATCGATAAATTATTCCACATCGCAGCTCATAAGCAAAAGATGAATCATGTGGTCGCTAACATCCATTAATGGATAGGCATCCGAAGAAGAAGAAGAAGAAGAAGAAGAAAATAAATATTTTCCCGATTTTTAGCAGCTAAAAATCCAAGCCCTAATAATACCATTGAAATGTCGGCGTGTTGCCAACTTGACCCGCGGGCTATGGAGATGTGGTCTCGCGGTGTCACCAGCACAAAGCGAGTCACCAATCACAGGTCTGTCTGGGCGAGGCGAGGCTCTAATAGCACACCACAGGGCTGTCATTACTGATCGGTTTGATTACGCTTCGATCTTTCTGGCGCCACACAGCATAGCTGATCAGTTCTTGATACCTTGCTCCAAAGACACAGTTTATTGATGTCTTGTGTCCACCCAGCCTCGTAAGAGTAAAACTAAGGTGGGGTTCAAATCCCATCTCAGTCATCCTGGAACTGTATTTCCGCTTCTACTCCAGGCTTCTCGACTCCTTCCTAAAATCTGAGACCAAAAAAAAAAAAAAGAAGACAATGTCAATAATGGAAAAAAGAAAGAAACAAAAACCGAAACCAAACACAAAAACAAAATACCCCCGCCCCTCAAAAAATCAATAATGGATAGTCGTAGCCTAAAAATTTGGAGCAAGTCTTCGAAACTAAATCACTTGGGTACGTATCAACGACATCACTCCATAATTTCAAATCAGAATTATAGTCCGTCTCGTGAAGAATTGATTAGCGCGCTAGACCTTAAAACACGAATGGGCCCGGGTTTAATTCCCGGCAGAGCCACCGGGGATTTTAATCCCTGGCTCGGGGAGTGGGTGTATGTGGCGTGCTCATCGTCACTTTATCCTCATTAGAACACGCAGGTCGCCCCACGGGCATCGACTAGATAGACCTGCACTTGGCCTCTCAGGAGGCCACACACTATTGGTATCATTATATTCCTTGGCAGAGCTGGGAATCTAACTTGGGCCCCTAGGGTGACTTTCAACTACGCCAGCCACTGCTCAACGACAGGCACGATAAATAAATAATTAAATAAATAAATAAATAAATAAATAAATCATATAACTACTGTGAATGTAGAGAAATCGGGATGACGGGATTTTACTCTGAAAGGGATTTATAACGTGCCAGCAAACCTACTGACATTTAGGCCTAAATACCCCTTTACAGTATGTTCGACTATGTCGAAATGTAAATATTATATGTCTAAAAACTGTACCATAATGAGGGTCATTATAACACTATCTTTCATTATGAAACAGTTTCTCCCACCAATCAGAGCTCAAGAAACAGTTGTGTCACCAATTAGGTAAGGATAGCATCGCACCTGCGCTGATTTCCACAGCCTTCTATTTTAAATTTCACTGCGTGGCTAGTGTCATAGTGGGGTATTCGAGGAGGCCATGGTAATCTCTGCGACCCATGAGCTCTATTAAGTACATAAAACTGGCGAAAGCTTGACAGATATTTATGAATATTTGTGTTCGAACATAAAATAGTTATAATTATCGTCGAAAATAAACAGTCGTATGCAACTCGCCTATAATGGTAATTAAGACACTCGTATGGAAATTATAAAAGTCGCTTCGCTCGTTTTATAAACATACTCGTGTCTTAATTATTGCCATTATAGGCTCATTGTTACGTTAAAAAGGCAGATAAGGAAATACATATTACACGAATGGAATATCGCATTGATATGTAGCCTGAAAGGATCTGTAACAAGAGAAATATTCTTCCCAGAAGTACAAAATCGATTGTTATCAAAATTATCAGTGCCAAACTTTGTCCTCACACGATTTTTAACTGGTCATGGAAAATTCATGTCTTATTTTGATCGTTTCAAAATAGCAACAGATGACTATTCATGTTTTTGTGGATTGCCTCAATCGGTGTATCACCTTATATTTGAGTGTCCTGTTTTTGAAAAGGAAGGATACTACACTGGTCGAAACAATTAGGGGATCAGGTGAGATATCATACACAAGATACATATGGTAAGGTATTTTATTAAGAGTTGGATTATAATTGTAATTTGTGTGTGCTACAGTACGATATTGTGCTGCCTCAACTCTTTACTGGAGGTTTACTTAGAGAGAGGCACCATGGGGCTACCATAATAGTGAAAACTCATTCTCGTTGCCCTCTAATATGGTGTGTGATCACCTCGGACGACCAGGACAGTTGCACACCTGCGTGGCATGGACAGTATGAGGTTATCAATCAGCTCTTGAGGGATATTTGGCCATTCTTCCATGAGTACAATATCCAGCTCGGCAACCGTTGTGGGAGATGCTGGTCTGGCTGCAATGCATCTGTCACGTGCATCCCAGACATGTTCAATCAGGTTTAAGTTCGGTGAACTAGCTGGCTATTCCATTCGTTCAATGCCCTCGTCGTCAAGCATGTTGTCCACCAGTGCAGCTCTGTGGGGACGTGTGTTATCGTCCACCAGAATGAACCCATCGCCTATGGCACCAGCGTAGGGCACAACAAACGGTCGAAGGATCTCGTCTCGATACCTCTGAGCAGTCAAAGCGCACTTCTGATCGACTTAGAGGTCCGTATGTCTGCCAATACTGACTCCTGCCCACACCATTCGTCCACCACCATGATATGGTGCTGTTTCCTGCACATAAGCGGGATTGTTCCGAGTTCCACGTTCTCTCCCGATGAGGGAACGACGATTGTCCGGTTGAACACAAAATCTTGACTCATCTGAGAACAGAACCCGGCGCCATTCGTTACGACGCCAATCCTGATGTTCCTCCGCCCAGTTTCTGCGGGCTAAACGGTGGCGTGGTTTTAATGGGACACACACCTCCGTGCGTAGAGGCCACTTTCTCGAAGGTGACTTCGGACTGTTTGTGTAGATATTGCGCGTCCTGTTACCGCCTGGAGGGTGCGTTGCAGCTGAGTTGCATTCAGCCTCCTGTCTCGACCTGCTGTTAACCGGAGATAACGGTCATCTCTTGCTGATGTTATCCGTGGACGACCTTGGCCTGGCCTTCTTTTAACGGTTCCTGTTGTCTGAAATCATGTCCAGGTCCTGGAAATTACACTTTGGGACACTCCAATAGCAGCAGCCAGCTCCCTCTGTGTCTGTCCCGCTTCCAACCTTCCTATGGTTCTCCATGCCATCCATAGCTTCGGGTAAGTCAAGTTGTTGTTGCATTGCACTACCTGCTCCCTACACCACCTGAACCCAACTGCTTGTATCATTCGTTTGGTAGAGTAAACATAGGTGCACACCAACCCCCTCTGTAGCAACTTTCTGTTATTACCACTATCTTGGCTGCCGTATTGTTGTTGTCTCCACTCCGTAGAATCGACAGAAAGACGTCGAACCATTTTAGGTCATTCTGCCGATGACAATACGTCAGAACCTAGATATCTCAACTGATCCTCTAATTGTTTTGACCAGTGTATTTACAATGCCACCTTAATAGCTGTAACCTGGAACTTTCAAAACCGCTGCACCATATTTTCAAGAGTCAGTGCTGTTTAGGACAATTTCTCACTTTCATAAACATTTTTTTTTTTGTAAAGAATGTTAGTAATAATTGTATTTGCTTTGTTTTTAACCTACAACCCTAATGTACTTCTGGTAAAATAGGATTCCTGTATTGTTTTTTGGATATTCAATAATGATAATAATAATATAGGCTCGTTGCATAATGTACTATTATGGCATAGAATTGAGCCGGTATCGAACCTACAGTCTTGGATTCTGAATGCCGATGCTAAGCCAACTGTGCCACTCATCCCGACAATAAATAAACTAAACAAACAAACAACAACAATTACAACTAATAATTATAATTTTTAATAACAAACCAGTAAATTACAGAGCGGTGGAAATCCTTTAATTCCCTATAGCTACCGATTCAGCCGAAGTTAATAATTATCCAGCAGTTTGGACAACATAGAAAAATAAAAGTTCCCTGTTGTACGTGAGATAAGATAGAATATATTAAGTTACAAATCATGTACCCGAGCCAATATATGTTATTATCCCGATATTGACTGATCCGAGTTTTATGATCGGCAAGACTTGGATCTCCCTGTGTGGGCTGGGAAGGGGTGGGGTGGGGTGCTGCCCCCACCGGCCCGATGCACTTAATAGTACTATTAGGGAGCACAAGATTACAGAGCGGCATCAGTAAAGATACTCCTTCCCCCCTCCCCTCCGCTCTCTGACGTGCGAGACGTCATCTGAGTGCGGAAAAGGCTTCATCACTTATAGACAGCTTCAGCTCGATCGTGCTGCTTTACCCCTCTTCGTATCCGGAACAGGGAACCAAGACACTTGTTCATCACAAGAGCATTCTAGGAAAAATATATCTTAATCTATTTAATATTCAATTTTATGGGGGTCTACGAATGGATAATGATGATGATAATAATAATAATAATAATAATTAGAAGACGACACAACGATGAACTTGATCTACATGTGGAGAAAATAACGGACACCATTCGCAAAAGAAGACTCTCCTTTTATGGCCATTTAACACGAATAAACTCCGGAAGATTGTCCAATCGAATCTGTGCCTACTTTGTGAGAAAGAAAACCAAAGGGATCTGGTTTACAGAGGTGGAAAAAGACCTACAAGAACTGGGGATATCAAATGAGGATATCTTGGAACGTGACATTTTGAAGAAGAAACTTGGGGAAATACAGAGGTTTCAGCCAATACCCATATTGAAAACCGGCAAGAAGTGGACCGAAGAAAAAAAATAAGCTCACCGAAGAAGAATGCGCGAGCACTGGGCCAATCTGAAAGAACGAGGGAAAAGGCAGTTGAAATAACGTGGTCCATAGAAGACCGAGACGATTATAAATCATAATAATAATAATAATAATTATTATTATTATTATTATTATTATCGATTCTTTCCCTTTGGGAGAGCGTGCGAACTTGAACCAATCACAGCTTCACTTCCTTTTCCTCTCCTCGTTTCTTCCCAAAACCTCTTCATTAATTCATTGTGTTTTTCTTCCTTTCCTCCGTCCATTTTTTCCCTATTGTTTCTTTTCTCGAGATTTGTTCAAATTTCTTGTTTCTGATGTTATTTCTGAATTGATTTCTATCCTTAATATCGTCTTCAGAGATTTTGAATCGTTCCAGGTCATCCTGTTTTTCTCTCATCCCGCTGGTCTTTAATTTACTTGTATTAATGATGTTAAAAGTTGTCTTAGTGAGTGTGTGTTCATTCATCCTCCACAGGTGTCCATTGAACTGTAGGCGTCTTTTCCTATATTTCTCTGTGATAGTGTCTGTGTTTCCGTGGAGTTCCTTTGTAGGTCGTCTGATCCAAGTCCCGTCTCAGAGAACAGCGACAATTTTCCGTTCTTCTTTCTCGATTATTATTATTATTATTATTATTTATTTATTTATTTATTTACTAGCTGTCTACCCCGGCTTCGCCCGGGAACAGTTACGAATGCATTACGTGATAAGCGCTTTTTTTTTTTCGATGTCAAAGAACTACGACCTATATCCGTTTTACGTCTCAGCATGATGGGTTACATAATTTGTAATAGTAGGTGGAAAAGTGCTATTCAATCTACTACAACAAGACCAGGCGTTGACTGTGGATCAGATCATGAATTATTAATTACAAAATTCCGGTTGAAGTTGAGGAAAACGGCTAGAACTGCCTCATCGTACAGATTTGACCTGGGAAGAATTCCTTGTGATTATACAGTAGAAGTCAGAAACAGATTTATTACATTGAAGATTGGAGACAAAACCCCTGAAGAGTTGTGGACAGAAGTATCTGCTGCTGTTAAGCAGGAAGCAGAAAAATACATTCCCAAGGAAAAGAATAAGAAGAAGGCCAAATTGTTATCGGGTGAGGCACTGCAAATTGCAGAAGAACGGAGGAATGCAAAAATTAAAGGGGAGAGATCAGCAATGTTCGAGTTTAATGCAGAGTTTAGAAGATTAGCTAGAAGAGATAAGAATATTTTTATAACTAATCAATGTAAGGAAGTTGAGGAAAATAACAGAATGGGAAAGACGAGGGAACTTTACAAGAAAATTAGGGATATCAAAGGAAAATTTCAGGCAAAATTTGGGATGGTAAAAGATAAATATTGCAAAGATCTAACAGAAGCAGAGGACATTAAGGAAAGATGGATGGAATAGGTAGAAGATCTGTATAAGAAAGAACCATGTATTATGGATAATGAAGTTCATGTGCCCTTCGAACCAGAACCAGATATTTTGGAAACTGAAGTCAAATGGGCCCTAGAGAATATTGCTAAAAACAAAGCTAGTGGACATGATGGAATTCCAATAGACATGTTCAAAGAAGTTGGAGATAGTGCAGTGAAAATTTTACATTCCATATGTCAGCAAATGTGGAAAACCCAACAATGGCCAAAAGACTGGAAAAGTTCAGTATTCATCCCAATTCCTAAGAAGGGAAATTCTAAAGAATGCACGAATCACCGAACAATTCGCACTTATCTCACATGCTAGAAAAGTCATGCTTAAAATCCTACAAAATAGACTACGCCAGTATGTAGACCGAGAGCTACCTGAAGAACAAGCTGGATTTCGTAAAGGAAGAGGGACCAGAGATCAAATCGCTAACATACGATGGATAATGGAGAAGGCAAGAGAATTCCAGAAAGATGTATATTTTTGTTTTATTGAT
Organism: Meconema thalassinum; assembly: GCA_946902985.2. Lineage (NCBI taxonomy): Eukaryota > Metazoa > Arthropoda > Insecta > Orthoptera > Tettigoniidae > Meconema > Meconema thalassinum. Next base: position 224,892,770 of record OX336388.2, read on the forward strand.
TATGCTAAAGCTTTTGACTGTGTTGATCATAATGAGTTATGGAAAGTACTAAAATACATGGGAGTACCAGAACATATCATTAACCTCATCCGGAACTTATACTCTGATCAAGAAGCTACAGTGAGAACCATATATGGAACAACTAAATGGGTTAAGATTCAAAAAGGAGTACGCCAAGGCTGTATATTGTCACCTTACCTTTTCAATCTGTATGCAGAACACATTATGAGGAATGTGGGGTTAGATGAAGAAGAAACAGGAATCATAATAGCTGGGTTAAATATAAACAACCTGAGATATGCAGATGATACAATCCTGATGGCTGAAACTGAAGAAGATTTAAAAGATCTCTTATTGAAAGTGAAAGAAGAAAGTTCAAAGGCTTGACTAATGTTGAATGTCAAGAAAACAAAAATTATGACAACTACAACTGTCAATTCATGGCATGTAGGAGGAGAAAAAATGGACATAGTCTCTGTTTTTAACTATTTTGGCTCACAGATTTCTGCCGATGGTGACTGCAGTCATGAGATCAAAAGACGATTGCTACTTGGTAGACAGGCATTTTCAAATCTGGACAATATCTTAAGGAGTAGAGACCTAACCTTAACAACAAAGATTCGTATAGTAAGGGCTATGGTTTTTCCAGTTGTGATGTACGGATGTGAGACCTGGTCCATAAGAAAAGCTGAACGCCGTAGAATAGATTCCTTCGAATTATGGTGTTGGAGAAGAGTTCTTAGAGTTCCATGGACTGCGAAGAGAACCAATAAGTCAGTTTTACAGCAAATTAAACCAGTGTGTTCCTTGGAGGGCTTAATCCAGAAACAAAAACTGGGCTACTTTGGACACATCATGAGAAGACATAATTCATTAAAGAAGACCATAATGCTGGGGAATATAGAAGGCACAAGAAGAAGAGGGAGGCAAATAATGAGATGGATGGATGGCATCCCAGAAGCAGTAAATTCCAGCTTGGAAAATCTTCGAGAGGCAGTGCAGGACAGGATAAATTGGCGCAGTCTAGTACATGGGGTCACGGAGAGTCGGAATCGACTAAACGAATAGAGAGAGAGAGAGATGATGGGTTAAAATCACTGACTGGACTATTAATTATATTATCGTGGTGATGCATGTGCAACGAATTCTTGTCAGACGTAATTTAAGAATGGCGAGTTGCATGAAACACAAATCCCCCTTCCGTCCAATCTTAACTTGACTGTGTATTTTGCAGAACGAAAAGTTCTCAGACAAAATCAAGGAAAGTCGAGTTGCACCTCCAGGGAAACTCCAAACACAACCACTCTTCTCTGAAGTCGTAACTCAACACGACTCGATAGTTTGCTGCTGGCTGTATCTGGGGTAATAGGCTCGCCCGCTAGCTAGGCTGTAACTGGAATGATAGACTCGTCCCTAGCTAGCTCGTAAACTGTCGCCTCAGCAATTAAATGGAGATTGTTGGAAGAAATGAAAACGTAAAAACGCTTATAGTGAGCGATGTATTGAAGATAGAAATATGCTCTCCCGGACGTTTTTGTAGAACTTTCCATGCTGAACAATTCTTACACTCAAAGTATATTGATATTTTTAACAGTTTGCCCAGCGTAAGCTTACAAAGCGCACGGACGCCAGGTTTGGTTTTCGACTTTTTCACTGATATCGTTACTGCTCGGCTTCCATTGATCATAAATAAATAATTTTCTACAGAAACCTTGCTCGAAATGTCCTTTACAGAATGGTGAAAACCGCATCAAAATCCATCCAGTGGTTACCCGTAACATCCAAGAATCGGGGACTTTGTTTTATAATAAGTAGAGATTTATGTACATTGTTTAGACCCAGAGGATCACATTAAGCGAATTATGATCTGTTACTGTTCTTCTTGTCCTTCCAGAACTCCATCATCTCACTGTGTCGAACGTTCCTCCGTCCATCCTTGCGCTGGTCTCCTTGGCCGATCTTTATGTGTGACTTCCCAACTGTGAATCTTATGTCGGAATGTCATTCGATCGTCTATGTCTATTGCTTGGTGTGATGTTGACACTTTTGAGATCAATTTGGACTTGGGTAAACCAGACCGTTGTCACTTTAATTTTCCGTAAGTAAGTCAAATTTTGTTTATTTTTTATTTTGTTTATTTTATTATTATTATTATTATTATTATTATTATTATTATTATTATTATTATTATTATTTATTTACAGCGTATTTTCCCAATATTGGAAAGCGTTAAGCGCTTCGACTCAATTCTTGACGTTCTTCTTATTTTGCCAGCATTGTTTCATTCTGTTGGAGAATGCCAATTTTCTTTCGTCAGACCATTGAGGTCTGTAAGGTGTAGGTTTTGGTTGCTCTGGTTGGACTTCCTAGTTGTTAACTTTTTTACGGAAGGAGTCTCTGTCTGATGTGTCGGTTATGTTAGCTGTTCACATGTCTTTTTGTACTTCTTTCATCCATGGTGTTGTACTTTTGAGTGATGATATGTAATCTAGTATTCTGTTGGTTAGTCGTGTATTCGGCAGTCTGCTTAAGTGCCCGAAGAATTTCAATCGTCTTTTTTGGAAGTCGACTTCGATGTTTGAGTATTTTTCAGTTGTCTTGATTGACTGTAGTCGGTACCCCTCAGGAGTGAGTCTTTCTCCCAGTATTTTCCGAAGGATTTTTCTTTCTTATTTCTTGATATCTTCAAGTTCATATTTCTTATTGAGTGTAAGTGTTTCGCTTGCGTAGAGACTTGCCGGTTTGATGACAGTGTTGTAATGTCGAAGTTTGGTTTGTATTGACATGCATTTTTTGTTATAGAGGTTTTGGATAAGTCCGAGTGTTCTCCTGGTTTTCTGGAGACGGTTTTGTTGTGAGATATTTTCGGATCCAGTTGGTTCGATAAATTCTCCCAGATATTTGAAAAGTGGGACTCTTTTGATCGTTCCGTATTTTGTTTGCATGTTGTCGCCTTTGTGACTTAGCACTTGAGTTTTTTCGAAGGATATTTGAAGTCCCACTTTTTTGGCGCATTCTTGGAGTGCTTTTATTTGTTTTATTGCGGTCTCTTGATTTTCTGTTAGTATAACCAAGTCATCGGCGAAGGCAAGATATGGTATAGAGAGATTGTTTTTACGATAGCCAAGTGTAACTGGTTTCCAGACATTTTGTTTCTTGAGCTATTTTTCCCATTCTTCCATGACTTTATCCCTCCCTATATTATTCTGCTAAGTTCCCATTCCAGTTTTGTACCGAAAATAAGGTCCCATTAACACCAACCTACACATATGGGGTACCTACAGGTTCAGCATAACCCAATGCGTAATCGAAACGCACTCACTTATTCTTTAAATGCCTCACAATTAAATAAATACCTTAAAAAATGTATATTTACAATGAAATAATGAAAGACAGTAGTAAAGCCAGAGGGTCTGTACGCCTCGGAGTGCTTGACACTGAATAAAAAAGGGGATCTTCAGGAACTGGAAAAAAAGGAGAGGAAAATTTTGCGGAAAATTTTAGGACCACAGAAAACTGCTGACGGGACATGGAAGAACTGAAGGAATGATGACCTCTATAAACATACTGAAAAAATTACTGTCACAATACGGAAGCGAAGGTTGAACTTCTACGGACATTTGGTGAGAATGGATGAGAACCGACTGACTAAGAGGATATTCAAGTATATTACAGAGCTGAAGGCTACAACTAAGTGGGTAGAAGAGGTTAAAAGAGACGCCAAGGAAAGTGGACTCTCAGTGGATGTGAACCACAACAGAAAAGAGTTCAGAAACCGAATTGACAATATCAAGATATTCGAGGAGAAAACACCTAAAATTAGAGCCTAACTGGTAATATCCGAGGAGGAGCGAAAGATCAGAAGTGAACGAATGAAGAGGTTTTGGGAAGAGAAGAGGAGATAAATCAGAAAGCCTTAGGTTCCATGCGGTCCACAGGCGGCCAAATTCGGAAGAAAGAAAGAAATAATGAAAGAATGCAACACGGTAACCATGGTAACAGAATCTCACAGGTCCATCTATTTCTGTAAGACGCAATGCAATGCCAATTATTACATTACTGTGAAAGTTTCCAGACGGTTATAAGGTTATCACTGAACCAACATAAGCTGTAAAATTCATCAATACATACAGTATAATGCGCTTAAGGGGGTCAAGGGGCACTCGAGAATTTTTTCACGCAATTTTCACGTGTGAGTGTGGTACGAAAGTTATTTTTCACCCGACTATAAATGGTCTCCGAAAACCACATTTAAAGGCCCATAAATTAACAGTGTCTGTGTTGTTCCCAGAAAACTAACTTCGCTCTGATATACCTATGAAGGAATGACAAACCCCTAACCACTGCACCAGTAGCTGAATTGATAAAGTCTGATTATTCATACCAAGGATAAATCAGTCATAACATTCATGATTGAGATTTTGCTAAGTGTACTCTTTACAACTAGAATATTCGCGGGCGAAGCCATGACGGGTAATGCTAGTCATTATTACTATTATTGTTATTATTATTTCCATTAAAGCCAAACTCGACCACTACCACACAATTATTCTCCCAGAGGCACTTTATGCCATTGAGACGTCATTGTTAATCATCAGCATCAAAGACATCGGGGCCGGAGGAGAACAAGAGTTGACCAAGGAAGGTCGACAGGAAAGATCACAAAAAGGAGCCCGGCAAAAATAAGGGGAATCAATACCGGGCTTAGCTGGGATCCCGTGGTCGCCAAGCCATGTCCAATTAGACGTGAGCCCCTGCGGGGAGCAAAGTGAAAGTGTTGTGTATATGGCAATAATAATAATAACTTAGCTTGAATAGTTCCTTTTCAACATAAATGGGCTGTTGACTCTTAAAACGGTGTAGGATTCGCATGTTCTTTTGAATTAACTATGCTGATAAATTACCGCGTCGAGTAATTAGTGAGAATATTATATTCGCGTGTTTCAGTAAGTCTGTTAATTTTATTATAATGATGTGATAATTCGACTACATTCATAAATCATAGAAAGCTACAGCACATATTAGAATGGTGCAGGGTATAATTATATAGCCACATTTTATATTTATAAACTGCACACCTCGATCGGTACAGGCCAAAATTAGACAGGCAACAAAACAAGCAGACACCTCGCAGGTACAGTATACAGAGTCACGCGTTAATAATAATCGTTACTTGTCACGGTTACGTCACCTTTTCTAACAGTAACGTAAAGACTCGTTTCTTTCTAAAGATGGAACGATCTGGTGCTTATTTTTTCTTAGCCTACCTTCGCGATTTTTGCAAAAAATGAAAGTAGACCTATGAGATCTACACAGGGCCAAAAATTCTATGTCTGTCTGTGGTCTGTGTGTCTGTGAGTGTGTGTACTCAGAATGTCTGTCCCCCCCTATCGATTTGATTACGGTGACACCGAATTGAACGAAATTTGGTACAGAGGTAGTGTAACGTGTTTTTCGAGGGTATTTTACGCCACAGACATAAGTCAGTAGGAAGCCATTCTATATTTATTTACGCGGCAAATTGTTCAGCCAAGAGAAGTTTGCATGTAACTTATTATTATTATTAAGGTATTTTTGGAGCGTTTTTATATAAGATTATAAGTATACAGATAGGTTTTCAATGTTATAGAAAACACTATCAAGCGAATTATTACGAACAACATTATCGCGGAAAATTATGTGATTAACGGAATTTTACAGATTTTTGTCAGTTAGAGTTTGTTGAGAGAGATGAGTCACTGGGAATTCGGCTTCAGGCTTATTCTTGTCGAGAAGCGTGACGCAAGCGGGGTTGCTGCATCAAGAAAAGGCGAAATGGCCTGGACCGGTAATCGACATCATCGCCGCGCCGAGTGTAATGACCCGGAGGTGGAGAGTATCGCGTGGTGGCTCAGCCAATCAGAGAAGGGCGGGCGAGGAGAAGACGGCTACAGAGAGGGGATGCGACGAGTGCATATATGGTTTGCGCACCGAGGAGGCAGGGCGATTATCTTTGTAAAACTTGACCGTTGTGGTTGCTCGTGTGGTTGGTTCCGGTGTGAACGGACCATAAATTATCATATCTACAAATATATCTTCAACTGACGAAGAAGATGACGACGTCCAGAAGGCTGTGGGAAGCTCTCTTCAGCATCCAGTACGAGGGAAATGCTTCGGCAATTTCCAATGGTAAGCGCGAATGACTCAGAACTACATAATCTCTCGTTTCTTTGTTTCATATTCAGAATTTCAGTAACTTCATAGCTTGGGAATAATAGTAAAATCAGTAATTCATCCGACTCCGTTTTCACGTAATTCTCTAGCGGTAAGATTCAAATCGTAACGCTCCAACTTAAAATTTATTATTATTATTAATGTTGCCATACTTGTGTTTTTTATATATAATAAATTCATTTCTTTTAACCATGCAATCTTTGCTTTCAGTAGGTAGCATTAGATATAGACCAAATTCCTTCTCCTGATACAATTGTTAGTTGGGTTAATGATCAAATCATACCACGATCTGAGAGTAAAGATTCTTGAAGGTGTTCTACCAGAGCTAAGTGTTGTTAAATATAAATTTAGATTTCAACATAGCGTTGAGGTCTTGGCGCCCATTAATACAACATATCTTAGTGAGAGTAAACATTACATTTGTACACCCCATCAGTGACGGCCAGTAAAACGGTTACAGTAGAACTAACAAAGAGCACCTTAATGTCATGTTTTATATCGCCTACATCTTGACGGAAACGTAATGGCGGTCACCCAAATGTTCAAAGCTTAAATCAAATTACGAATAACCTAATCATCCGATCTCTACCAAATGGTGCAACAACATATATTTATTTGGCGAGCGTCTTTTGACTAAACTACGCAATAATTTGCAGATGGCGACCATGTATGTGTGCAAATCGATTCCCCCTATCTATTCAAACACGGTCAAGCCGAATTGAACAAAATTTGCTACAGAGGTAGCTCTAGCAAAGGTCATCTCAGTGTCATGTATTATATCGCCACCATCTTGACGGAAACGTAATGGCGGCACCCAAATATTCAAAGCTTCAATCAGATTACGACTAATCTAATCATCCGATCTCTACCAAATTTTGCAACAACATACCTTTTTGTGGGAAGCATATTTTGACTGAACTACATGGTCATTAGCCCAATAGTTTGCAGATAGCGGCCATGTATGTGTGCAAATCGATTCCCCCTATCTATTCAAACACGGTGAAACCGAATTGAACAAAATTTGGTACAGAGGTAGCACTAGCAAAGGGCACCTCAGGGCCGCCATCTTGACGGAAACGTAATGGCGGCCACTCAAATGTTAAAAGCTTAAATCAAATTACGACCAACCTATTCATCTGATCTCTACCAAATTTTCCAACAGCATACCTTTATGTGGGGAGCATATTTTGACCAAACTAAAAGATCATCAGCCCAATAGTTTGCAGATGGCGGCCATGTATGTGTGCAAAACGATTCCCCATATCAATTCAAACACGGTGAAACCGAATTGAATGATTTTTTTTACAGAGGTAGCACTAGCAAAGTTCACCTCATATTCATGTTTAATATCCGTATAGCACGTTGTATTTCAACAAGCTACTACAACCAACATTCAATTATACTCCTTGAAAGGGACAAAGCGTTATAACAATACTCATGGATTTATCAGAAAGTAGGCTATATGTTCTTTACTGAACATCTTGTTTCATCTGGTATTTATTCATTTGTTTATTTTTAATAACTTATAATTATTTAATTATCTTGTTATTTATTTATTCATTTTTGATTATTATTTATTTTTAATTTATTTATTCATTTATTTAATTATTGTTTATTTATTTATCTTATATTAATTACAGTAATTTATTTACTTATTTATTTCTCTATTTATTTTATTAGTTATTATTTAATTTATTTACTCAAATTTTTATTTATAAGTTTTTTAAATTATTTATTAGTTTATTCATCTTGTATTTATTTATTACATTATTTATTCATAAATTTAATTATTCAATTGTTCATTAATTTGTGTGTCTCTTTATTGCGAATTGACCACTACAATGTCATTATTTCTGCCTTGTAAGTAATGTCCTCTACCTTCGGTATTCCTTCATACTTTCACTGTGCTGCTGCCTATGGTTTTCCGTCTAAGCTCTTCAGGTCTGTGTAGTATTTATCTCATCTTGAAACCCTTCCACTGTTTCGAAACGTATCATTTTCTAACATTTGGGCATCCGGGATGTTAGATCTTCGAAGGTCTTTCCGAGATTCTTTAATCCATGATCTAGTGGTTTTCTTTTTCCAGAAGTAGTCAAATAACTGTTTGCTTAATTTGGAAATATAGCCTCTGTTACCTAATTATTCATTTATTTATTTATTAGTTTATTTCATTAGGCTGTTTACTTTTAATGTATTTATTATAATAGGCTATCTATCTTATATTTATTTATTTATTTACTTTGTTATTTATTTATCTTTTAAATGTTTTTATTAATATGTTTTAATTTATTTATTTATCTTATATTTATTTATATTAATTATTTTTTTAAAATTTATTTACATTAATCAATTTCTTAATTAATTTCTTTATTTATTAGTTTATTTCTTAATCTTATATTTATTTGTTCATTATTAATTAATTAATTAATTGTTAATTGACTTAATTATTCAATTTTCAATTTATGTATGTATTTATTTATTTATTTATTTATTTATTTACTTGTCTATTATTCAATTATGTGGGATTGCCGACCCCGTGGTGTTGGGGTATTGCGCCTGCCTCTCACCCGGAGGTCAGGGATTTTAGAGACTGACGAGAGGGCCGGAACAGAGTGCACTCAGCCTCGTGAGGACAATTGAGTAGCTGTCTGACAGTGAGGCAGCGCCCCGATTGCGAAAACCAAGATCAACGGCCGAGGGACCCGATGCGCTGATCACGCGTCACCCCAATATCTGCAGGCCAATTGGCTGGGCAGCGGTCACTTGGTAGGCCTAGGCCCTTCACGGGCTGTAGTGCCAAGGGTTATATTATTATTATATATATGGGATTGATTCTTACCTCAGCCATCCTGAAAGTGGTTTTCCGAGGTTTCCCACCTCTACTCCTGGCAAATACTGGGATGCTTCCTAGCTTAAGGCTACGGCTGCTTTCTTCCCAATTCCTCACCTGAATTATAAATACACAATACTCTACTACAGACATCATAATACAACAGGTTATCAGAGAAATTCTACACTCAGCCAAGTACACGTGGTAAAAATGACCATTATGTTCAAGCCTACCAAATGAAACAACAACAAGATTTTTATCTTTTTCTACTTTTGATTACGTTAAACCGGACGTTCAGATAATCGAGGTTCAGATATTTGGGGTTCGTATAATTGGTGAACGGATTATCGGGGCTTGGATAATAGAGGTTAAATAATTGGGTTCATATGATCGGTGAACGGATTATCGGGGCTCGGATAATTGATGTTCAATAATTGGGTTCGTATAATCGGTCGGCGTCTGAACCAAGACTTGGAAATTCTCAGTATCATCAAAAGGAGAAAATTAGAATACTTTGGTCATTTCATGCGCTACAACAAATACCACCTCTTGCAATTAATTGTCCAAGGGAAGATTGATGACATTAGGGGTCCAGGATGCAGACGAATATCCTGGCTAAGGAACTTAAGCCAGTGGTTCCGACTGAATACAGTGACACTGTTTAGAACAGCTATGGACAAACAGCAGATCATCGCCAATGTTCTTGGAGGATGAGGCAATTGAAGAAGAAGAAGAGGATGAAATATAATCGGTGAACGGATTATTGGGGCTCGGATATTCGAGGTTTAATAATTGGATTCGTATGATCGGTGAACGTATTATCAGGGCTCGGATAATCGAGGTTCAAAAATCGGGGGTCGTATAATCTGTGAACGGATTATCGGGGCTCGGATAATTGAGGTTCAGATAATCTGATTCGGTTAATTGGGATTCAGATATTCGTAGTTTGGATGAACGGGACTTAAGTGTAATCCTGTTTACTATTGAACTAAGTTAAATGTTTAGATAGTGCCCAGTTCAAGTCCTCCCGCAGGTAATGTATTGTGGGATAGAGGTCTCTATATTAACCACCTGTCATTTCGGAGAAATTTCATGCTGAAGAGCAAGTATTTCTAAAAATCAAATATTATATACGTATCTACTTGACGTAATGTGTTGGATAATATTTAAATAGTACATTAAGCAACGAGCCTATAATGACAATAATTAAGACACGAGTATGTTTATAAAACGAGCGTATGTGAGTTTTATAATTTCCATACGAGTGTCTTAATTACCATTCTAGGCGAGTTGCATACGACTGTTTATGTTCGACGATAATTATTATAACTATTTTATGTTCGAACATAAATATTCAAAAATATCTGTCGGGATTTCGCCAGTTTTATGTACTGAACAGAGCGCATGAGACGCAGAGAATGCCTTGTATTTGACCATGGCCTCCTCGATTGCCCCACTATGACACTAGGCCAGGCAGTGAAATTTAAATTAGAAGGCCGTGGACTTCAGGGCATCTAATTATCGAATTGGTCAAACAACTGTTTCTTGAGCTCTGATTGGTGGGAGAAACTGTTTCATAATGAAAAATAGTGTTATAATGAGGCTCATATTATAGTACAGGTTTCTGACATATAATAGTCAGGGTCGAACATAAAAGAATTAAAACTTAAATCATTAACAATTTTAATGTGTAAAAATAAAATATAAATTTTGAAATAAAAATAAAATTTTAAAAATAAATAAACAAGATGTTCAGTAAAGAACATATAGCCTACTTTCTCCTAAATGCATGGGTATTGTTATAACTCTTTGTCCTTTTCAAAGAGTATGATTGAATATTGGTTGTAGTAGCTTGTTGAAATACAACGTGCTATAGGGATATTAAACATGAATATGAGGTGCCCTTTGCTAGTGCTACCTCTGTACCAAATTTCGTTCAATTCGGTTTCACCGTGTTTGAATTGATAGGGGAAATCGATTTGCACACATACTTGGCCACCATCTGCAAACTATTGGGCTGATGTTCTTGCAGTTAGGTCAGAATATGTTTCCCACATAAAGATATGGTGTTGCAAAATTTGGTAGAGACTAGATTATTAGGTTGGTCGTAATTACATTTTAGCTTTTAACATTTGGGTGGCCGCGATTACGTTTCCGTCAAGATAGCGGTGATATAAAACATGAAACTGAGGTGCCCTTTGCTAGTGCTACCTCTGTACCAAATTTCGTTCTTTCGGTTCCACCGTGTTCGAATTAATAGGGGGAATCAATTTTGACATAAAGATGGCCGCCTTCCGCAAACTATTAGGCTAATGACCTATTAGATTGGTCAAAGGATGCTCCCTCCATAAAGGTATGTTGTTGCAAAGTTTGGTAGAGATCGGATGGTTATGTTAGTCGTAATTTGATTTAAGCTTTAAACATTCGTGTGGCCGCCATTACGTTTCTGTCAATATGGCGGCGATATTAATCATGACACTGAGATGCCCTTTGCTAGTGCTATCTCTGTACCAAATTTCGTTCCATTCGGTTTCACCGTGTTTGAATTAATAGGGGGAATCGATTCTGACACAAAGATGGCCGCCATCCGCAAACTATTAGGCGAATGGCCTATTAGACTGGTCAAAGGATGCTCCCTCCATAATGGTACGTAGTTGAAAAATTTGGTAGAGATCGGATGATTAGGTTAATCGTAATTTGATTTAAGCTTTGAACATTCGTGTGGCCGCCATTACGTTTCAGTCAAGATGGCGGCGATATAAAACATGACACTGAGGTGCCCTTTGCTAGTGCTACCTCTGAACCAAATTTCGTTCATTCGGTTCCACCGTGTTCGAATTAATAGGGGGAATCAATTTTGACATATAGATGGCCGCCATCCGCAAACTATTAGGCGAATGACCTATTAGATTGGTCAAAGGATGCTCCCTCCATAAAGGTATGTAGTTGCAAAATTTGGTAGAGATCGGATGATTAGGTTAATCGTAATTTGATTTAAGCTTTGAACATTCGTGTGGCCGCCATTACGTTTCAGTCAAGATGGCGGCGATATAAAACATGACACTGAGGTGCCCTTTGCTAGTGCTACCTCTGTACCAAATTTCGTTCCATTCGGTTTCACCGTGTTTGAATTAATAGGGGGAATTGATTTTCACACAAAGATGGCCGCCATCCACAAACTGTCAAACTAATGACCTAGTCATTTGGTCAAAGGATGATTCCTCTATAAAGGTATGTTGTTGCAAAATTTGGTAGAGATCGGATGATAAGGTTAATCGTAATTTGATTTAAGCTATGAACATTTGTGTGGCCGCCATTACGTTTCCGTCAAGATGGCGGCGATATAAAACATTACACTGAGGTGTCCTTTGCTAGTGCTACCTTTGTACCAAATTTCGTTCAATTCGCATTCACCGTGTTCGAATTGATAGGGGGGGGGGGGACAGACATTCAGAGTACACACACTCACACACACACACACAGACACACACACACACAGACTCACACACACACATACACACACACAGACAGACACACTTTTTTCGCCCTGTGTTGATCTCATAAGTCTACTTTCATTTTTTGCAAAAATCGAAAGTAGGCTAAAAATATATGTCAAATTGGCAGGTGAAAAAATAAAGGAAGTAGGAGACTTCTGTTACTTAGGAAGCAAAATAACCAGTGATGGACGAAGCAAAGAGGATATAAAAAGTAGGTTGGCTAAGGCAAGAAAAGCATTTCAAAAAAAAAAAAAAAGGAATCTGTTGACATCGAATAGCCTTTGCCTGGAGCGTGGCGCTCTATGGGAGTGAAACTTGGACTGTTGGTGCAGCAGAAAAGAGGAGAATTGAAGCGTTTGAAATGTGGTGTCACAGGAGAATCATGAAGATCAGATGGGTAGATAGGGTTACAAACGAAGAATTATTAAGACGAGTGGGAGAGGAGAGATGTTTCTGGCGACTGCTAATGAAGAAAAAGGATAGGTTGGTAGGACATATAGGCCTACTAAACAGCCAGGAATAGCAAGCTTAGTTATGGAAGGAAGGGTTGAGGACAAGAACTGTAGGGGTAGACCAAGGTTAATATAATGTTAAACAGATTGCCTGGGATGTAGGGTGTGGTAGCTATGTAGAAGGAAGAAGGAGGATTGTAGTTTTACGTGACCGTTAATCTTGAGATCATCAGCCACGGTACCTCCCTTTTACGTGGAATCTGAACCACAGGACATGGCAATTCACTTTGAAAATCTCACATGCATTGACCGGGAATCGATCCCGGTCCGCAGTGGTGAGAGGCCAACTACTTGACCGCTGAGCCACCATGCCCCCAGCTATGTAGAGATGAAACGACTAACTCAGGGCAGGGAGGCATGGAGGGCTGCATCAAACTAGTCAAAAGACTGAAGACTCAAACAACAACAACAACAACAACAACATATAACAAGTAGTTCCGTGAAGAACTATACAGCCTATTTTCATATATCCTACTTATGTTAATTGCCTCTATCAACATACAAAATTTCACTTTAATTGTTGTAATAGATTCGTAGATATTGAGAACCGTCTAAATATTTCTTAAGGTCGCCATTTGGATTGTTGTATGTATAGGCCATATAGTTATGTACTATAAAGAAAAATTATTGCGTAGCTTCATTATTCAAACTTTCACTTCGATCGCAAAATTACGACACAAGAAACAAAAACTTAATTTTAAAATTTCGCACAGCGCCCATCTTGAGGTTATGTAAACAATTGAACTAAATTAGATGCCAGTGCATTAAAATGTGCATAAACATTTGCTGTACCAAGTTTCATTCCGTTTGGAAGATTACATCGCGAGAAAAGTCTATTTAAATTTTCAACTTCGCTTGGCCACCATGTTCGTTTTGTAGTTAACTGGTTTTTGAAAATCTCACAGATGGATTTCTAGTAGTGCCCTTTATTTCCATACAAAATTTCAGGGTGATACCGGTAATAGTTTCACAGATATTTAATGGTGGTGAAATATTTCGCACAGCCGCCATGTTGGATTGGTGAGACGTGATACAATTTGAAGGGCACGGTCGTGGTTGCCAGAAATGGTGCTAAGATCTTACCGAGTTTCATCGAAATAGCTCCAGCCTTTTAGATTTTATTAGGGGGGGGGGGGTGTACACACACGAATCACACACACACGCACACACAGACACACTGACAAAATGTGATCTCATAAGCTTCTTTTTTCATAAAATGAAAATAGGCTAAAAATTAAAATACTGAACATAACTATAAAAATTATGTAAATAATTGTAAAAATCAATTCAAAATTACTTAATTATTAAAATCAATGAAAATATCAAAATTAAATCTATAAGAACTTAAATTAAAAATAAATATATTAACATTAAAATTAGAGAAACAAAAATACATTATTAATAATAATAATAATAATAATAATAATAATAATAATAATAATAATAATAATAATAATGTAAAAACAAATAAAAGTAGAAAACAAGTTGTTCCGTGACGAACTAAAGAGCCTACTTTTCTTAGAATTTACGAATTAATCTAAAATGTTATGATCTATTATTGCGCCAATTTTGGGTGAAATCCATTTGTGAATATAGAAGTTATATGCATTTAAAAATTGGACTTATCAGCGGGTTTAAACCATGTTGGCAGTAATGACGTATATTAGTTACTTCAAATCAATTTAGAATGTTAGGTACTATACGTATGCAAAGTTTAGAGCTGTTGTTTGGATATTTTCTGATTTTGTGTATTTGTATTAGGGTAAAAATAGAGAGATAATTTATATACAGTTGGCAGCCCTGTTGGCTCTTAAAAATACGCATTTTCATATCAGTTATGCTACACAAATCACATACGAAATTTGGTCCAAATCCATTTGTTAGTATAGAAGTTATATGCATTTAAAATTTGGGCCTATCGACAAGCTTAGAATCACGTTGGCAGCACTGACGTATACTAGGTACTCCAAATTCATGTAGAAGGTCATGTACTATACGTGTGCAAAGTTTCGAGCTCTTGGTTTGCATACTTTCTGATATATTGGTATTAGGATAAAAAATTGAGAGAGCATTTATTAACTGTTGGCAGCCCTGGTTGCTCTTAAGAATACGCATAGTCATTTCTGTTATAGATCACATAGTACATACGAAATTTGGTTGAAATCCAATTGATAGTGTGGACGTTACATGCATTTAAAAAATTGGACCTATCGGCGGACTTAGAATCATGTTGGCAAAACTGCCATGTATGACCTCCTCGAAATTGAACTGAAATATTATTATCTATATGTGTGCCAATTTTGAAAGAGCTCTCATGCATACCTTCCAAGATATCCAACATGGAGCTCAAATTTCAATTGCGTTTTTTCAGCAGTTGGTAACACTGACATCATTTTCAAATATGGCCGTGAGATAATCAGGTATAGATCTTTACTCCTACCAACTTTTGTTTCGATTGCTCCAGCCGTTTAGGAGTTGATAGGGGGGACACACACACGGCCAGACAGACAGACAGACAGACAGACTGAAGGACAGACAGACACACATTTGCCCGATCTCATAAGTCTACTTTCTCCTCATTTTTGCAAAATGTGAAAAGTAGGCTAATAATTCTGTCCTACAAAAGGTTACCAGTTTGATGATCGCTAATTTCCTGCTCTAGAGCCTTAAAGCCGTCAGATGTTGAGGTTAAGCACACGAACAGTGTTAATCCCTCATGACTAAGAATTGAAAGAGTGTCGACCGCCTAATTACTGAGCACCTCGTCACATCATGTTACGTCATGTCTCGTCACGTTACGTCATGTCACGAAATGTCTTCCCCTGCAGTCACTTTGTGGTAATTAATAACTTCTTCACTTGTAATGGGGTGAAAACAAAAGATTGATAGTAATTAGGCTGCCAACTTCCTCACCGCTTCATCAAATTACCAGAATATCTTCCGTCTCTGCCTTCAAGGCTTCTTACTTACTCGCTTGCCTGGCGAAATTCAGAGAGCTTTCTTCCTCTATCGCCTTATTTGCGAGATATTTAGATCCGCCAACCTTGAGAGCGAGCTGGAATTAACTCTCTTCGTCTAAACGAATTTAGTCGCATTTTACTGTATCCGTGTTTTAGAATTTAGCTTTCTTTTTATCCCGAAAATATGCCTAACGAGAAAATGTCATTTACAGGTTTTTCAGACAAAAAATTATATTTATGTTCGACCCTGACAATTATATGTCAGAAAACTGTATCATAATGATGGTCATTATAACACTCTTTTTCATTATGAAACAGTTACTCCCACCAATCACAGCTCAAGAAACAGTTGTTTGACCAATTAGATAAGGATACCTTCGCGCAAGTGCTCAAAATCCAACATGTCTATATAAATTACCTCAAGTGCACCGTCCATATGTTCTCGTAAATAAACTGGTGAATATGAAACACTGTACCTTAATATCCTTAAATCCAATTTCTACACAGCGGGTTGTTTTCAAACGATTTCGGTGACATTTTTACTGAATACTGATGCTCAATCTGCACATATGGCATTGAAGCACACAGAGCGCATGCATCGGTCGGTCAGTGAGCTTGGACATCAGAGATATCCTACCCTGCGCGGCACCCGATCACAAAATTCTAGTGACAATCTCAACAGATATTTATTATTATTTATGTTAAAACATATAATAAAGTTATAATTATCGTCGAACATAAACAGTCGTATGCAACTCGCCTATAATGGTAATTAAGACACTCGTATGGAAATTATAAAACTCGCATACGCTCGTTTTATAAAAAATACTCGTGTCTTAATTATAGCCATTATAGGCTCGTTGCATAATGTACTATTATGTCAGAAAACTGTATCATAATGAGGCTCATTATAACACTATTTTTCATTATGAAACAGTTTCTCCCACCAATCACACTTCAAGAAACAGTTGTTTGACCAATTAGATAAGGAGTTCCACGGCCTTCTAATTTACATTTCACTCCTGGCCTAGTGTCATAGTAGGGTAATCGAGGAGGCCATGGTCAAATACAAGGCATTCCCTGCATCTCATGCGCTCTGTTCAGTACATAAAACTGGCGAAATCTCGACAGATATTTATGAATATTTATGTTCGAACATAAAATAGTTATAATAATTATTGTCGAACATAAACAGTCGTATGCAACTCGCCTATAATGGTAATTAAGACACTCGTATGGAAATAATAAAACTCGCATACGCTCGTTTTATAAACATACTCGTGTCTTAATTATTGCCATTATAGGCTCGTTGCATAATGTACTATTATTTATATCACCAAGCTAAAGGCGACTACAATGTAGGTAGAAGAAACGAGAAAAAACATGGAGGAAGTTGGCATACATCCAAATGACATCTGGAATGGGGCTGTGTTTTGCGCTAAAATTGATAACTCCTTGGGGTTCAAGGAAAGACCCAGTATAATGACCAAGAACACCTGGTCAGAGGAAAGGAGGAGGAACCACAGCGAAATAATTCATGAAGAAATTCTGGGCGAAGAAAAAGGAATTAACAAGCGAATCAATTGTTTCTCGTGGTACACAGTAGGCCAAATTTGAAGAAAGCAGAAGAAATAAATAAATGATTTCCAAAATCTTGAGCATGGTTACTCTCATCCCTACATTAATGACTAGGGCTAGGATTTTTAGGTGCTAAAAATCGGGAAAATATTTATTTTTTATGTATTAAAAACACGTGAAATATGTGACAAAAAAGTAAAAATATTTAATTATAATTTAGTTTATTAATGACAATATAAACAATATGCAGTACTCACGAATGCTATGCCTCACTGACTGCTGAAGCATTACAATACACAACGAGATACATCTTCAGGTTGTCCATCACAAATGACCGACGATTATCGTGAAACTCTTCTTCTGAAGGCGCGAAACTGCGGCAATATGTTTCTTGCCCTTGAGGTGTTGTGTAACTTGAGATCACTGTTCAGCTTTTATTGCTTTCCCACATGGTTGACAGAACAGAACGCCCCCATCAGAAGTAAAATATTCCTTAAATTCTGCAACACACTGCTGCAGACGATAACTTGTAGTTGTTTTTACTTTAGGCCTTAAACTTCACAGCGCCAGAAACGAACTGCATGTGAGTGACACTGGTTCCAGGTAGCTGGGGGAGGTCTAGCACGTGGTGCAATATGGCTATGGATAATGAAATCCCCGGCTTCCACAGTGAGTGGCATGGGGCGACAAGTTAAGAATAACACAGTTGCAAGCTGACATACGCTCTGCATGAAGATTAGATAGCTCACAGGTCCTTCCCCGTTGAAGTAGCACAGAACAAAAAAGCAATCAACTGAAAGATCTACCATACTGATTTTTAAAAATGTAAATATTATGTCTTTTTATTTGCTAATGAGCGAACAGCAGGAATTTATGTATTTATAGAAATATGCTTAAAATATGTATTTACATAAAAAAATATTTATTTACCTAATAATCCGGCCCCTATTAATGACACAGCTCTGTGGGTGGTCTAACTTGAAACCATTATAAATGTCTTACTTCACAAGGAAGTTTATCAGATTTCCATCACACACACAGAGCCGCACTTTTGCTCCCAGTAAGCTACTCGTTAAAGGATATCGTCTTTGTAACATCCGCGACCAAACTATAATTTCCAGAAAATGATACGATATCAATTCGCACGCGTCTTTAATTTTTTTAATTACATATTATCAAGTAAAGCAAAAAGAGGACGTCATTTTACAGTAGTTATTCCCATCAATTGTCAAGACACAGTTTTCACGTCATTTTCCAGCAATTAGACATGAACAAGTGCATCAGTAGCATGTGAAGATATTGCTTTAATTATAAGTTACCTTGCATTGCATGAGAGCTTAAGAGAGGTGAATGAGTTGCAGAACGCTTGGTAATTACTGTACACACGCTTCTCTTGTCAAAGCCCCCTGAAATGAAATGCTCATGCCACATCTCTAACAAGAGCATTGACCTAATACATAACAATTCTTCTTGAAGGAGGCTCTTTTTTCTTTCTCTTATATTATTTGCTAATGATTAATACTTCCATTGTGGTTTCAAAGACATTAGCATGTAATATCCATTGAAGGTCAAAGCATACTTAATGATTATGAAGCTCAATTGTTTTCGCGGTAAGAAATTTCACGCTCAATATTCAAACAGAAGACTGACTTTTAAAAATCTTGATTAGACAATCAATAATGATAATTACGGCCAGTGGTGTAACTACGGCGGATAGTAATTATAATATTCCCCCCAGGGGCTCACATCTAGTGGGACGTGGTTTGGCGACCACGGGGCTCCAGCTGAGTCCGGCATTGCTTCCACTTACTTGTGCTGGGCTCCTCTCCGTCTTCTTTCCTGTCGACCTCACTTGGTCAACTCTTGTTCTCTTCCGACCCAGACGGTATTAGTGTATCCGAGGCCTAGGGAGTATCTTCCCTTCCCGCCTTAATTGGCCCTTATCTCATCTTTTCTGATACCCTCCTTCTGCGACGGGTCAGACTTCTTTTTCTTTTCATGTTATCTTCTGCCTTCTGCTCGAGGCCCTCAAGGAGGCAGGGTGTGTGTAGCCCCACCACTTCTGGTGCACCCTGGATATTGCTACACCCTCAGGGGCTCACGGCTGGTGAGTTCGGGAGTTGGTGACCCCGAGGAATTCCTGAGCTGGGTCCGTTTTCCCCTTTTATACATTACCTCTGGGGCGGACTCTCTCCTCTTACACTTTCCTATCAGCCTTTTATGGCTCTCCTTCCTTCCAAGTCCCTCAATCCGCATTCTTCGAGGGTTGAGGGGATTTCTTTTCCTCCTGTCCTTTATTTGCCTTATTCTCCTTTTGTTTTCCATTTCTTCTTCTAGTTAGTAGTTAGTTTTAGTTATAGTTTAGATTTCATTTTCATCTTCACGATCACCCAAACCATTAGGGGCCGATAACCTAGATGTTAGGCCCCTTAAAACAACAATTATCATCATCGTCATCAATTATAATATCGTATAACCTCGGGTGCCAGGTGCAAGCTTTGTTATTTGCGCCCAGAGGGCAGCTAGCATGTCACTTTTAGTCGTTCCTTGGAACGCTATGAAAGTCAAGGAGGTTAGATATCTAAGCATCTTGACATTATAGCGCTTTCTAGTAGAGAAAGGAGGAACTTTTGTATTGGCGGAAAATCCCGAATTAATTTTGCCATTATGAGCACGGCCTGCTTAATTCAAATGGGATCATTAACATGCCAACTGCATATGGCATGCGTGCCGTGATTTTTGTCGCCTTTCAAAAATCACTTACCACGGCCAGGAGAGAACCTGCAAGCTTGGAGTTGGGATTGGCAGTCCGACACGATAATCAAAAACGTAAGATGATGAGAATTTTATATTTAAAAAAAAGAAATCGGATTTCTGTCAAACTACTTGATTATTTACGTTTATACTTAAATTTGAGAACATTTTTATCTTGCAAAAAAAAAAACACAAAGCAAAAAGCAAAGTTTGAAATCAAAAGCAGAAATCAAACACAAGAACAATACTTCGGCCGGGTTTGAAACTGCTACTTAGGGCATAGCCGCTGAGCATGCTACCGACTACGCCACATATTTAAGTAATCACGAGTCCAAATGGCCTCGCGAAATGCATCGACGATAACAATGCATTAACTCTCGTATTTAAGTTAAATATGAATTAACTAACTGATCGTTAGTAGGAGTTGGTGAAAACAGCCCTTAATGTAACACTGGTCTTTTTTCCCGTCCCTTCCAGGGGCTCACAACTAGTGGGACGAGGGTTGGAGACCACGGGGCCCCAGCTGAGTACATGTGCCAGGCTCCCCGCCGTCTTCTTTCCTGTCGACCTCAATTGGTCAACTCTTGTTCTCTCCCGACCCCGAAGGTATTAGGGTATCCGAGGCGTAGGGAGTCTCTTCCTTTCCCGCCTTAATTGGTCCTTGTCTCATCTTTTCTGATACCCTCCTTCTGCGAGGAGTCAGCCTTCATTTTCTTTTCATGTTATCTCCTGCCTTCTGCTTCAGGTCATCAAGGAGGCAGGGTGTAGGTAGCCCCACCACTTCTGGTGCACCCTGGATAGTGCTACACCCTCAGGGGCTCACAGCTGGTGTGTTTGGGAGTTGGCGACCCCGAGGGATTACTGAGCTGGGTCCGTTATGTCCCCTTTTTCCCCTGACGTTGGGGTGGGCCCTCTCCTCTTTCCCTTTCCTATCTGCCTTTCATTACTCTCCTTCCTTCCAAGTCCCTCAATCCTCATTCCTCGAAGATTGAGGGCATTTCTTTTCATTCTGTCCTTTATTTGCCTTATCCTTTATTTGTTTACCATTTCTTCTTCTAGTATGTAAGTCTGTAGTTAGTATTAGTTATAGTTTTCATTCTCTTCTCATCTTTCACCATCACCCAAACAATTAGGGGCCGATAACCTAGATGTTAGGCCCCTTAAAACAACAATTATCTTCTTCATCATCATATTTTTCCCCGTGGATTTCATTTGTATTTAAGGGTGTACCTGAGTGTTTTCAACACCAATACAGTGGTAATTCTTGAAATGCTATTTACAAAAGTTTACTCGTCTTGAAGAGCAAGCACTTGGCGAGCTCTGAAGTGGTCTCTTGATGGAGGACCAGCGCAGTTCAAACGAACTTATCCGTCTTCTTCAAACTTATCGAAGCCGCTAGAATATTAATAATCCAAGGAACGGACCAAACTTATTTTATTTAGTCTTGCCACAAGTCACAAAACATAGCATCACAAAATTAGAGAATATTGAGAGAAGATAAGAATGGCATTTCATCCGCCATGTTGTTATTGTTTTGATCAGAGATATAGAGATTTTGGGGACAAAAGGGATTAAATATATTACTTTAATATGTTCATTTTAAGAGTTCATTAGTTAATAGTCACACTTCCAATACTAGTTTATAAAGTATGTGCGGCTTAAAAGCAAAGGGATGTAAGTGACATATCGTGGGTGAAGTTGCAACATGACCTAACTCACTTTCTCTAACTTTACTGGAGAGAGAATAGAAAAATCTGTATCCATAATTCAGTGTTCATATATTTCTACCAGCTACCAGAATCAAAATTAATTTCACCTTGGAAACTAAGATTGGCAACAGAAGTTACGCGATGGCAATGTAGATAAATGCACAACAACTGAGATAGGTAAAGCCCAGTGCGGATGCGGATACGCGGATATCCGCAAAATTTTTCACAATGCTGATATACAGTAGTTTGCATGGCTGTGTGGATGGCTGATAAGCTGTGGATACAGTTTGGAGTAAATTAGCGGATAGTTTTTAGAATACAATCCCAACTTGTTGAATATCATTACTAGGATCCGGATGATATGACACATATTAGCCTACTTTCGATTTTTGCAAAAAATGAAAGTAGACTTGTGAGATCAACACAGGGCCAAAAATTGTGTGTCTGTCTGTCTGTGTGTGTGTGTGTGTGTGTGTGTGTGTGTGAGTGCGTGTATTCTGAATGTCTGTCCCCACTATCAATTCGAACACGGTGAATCCGAATTGAACGAAATTTGGTACAGAGGTAGCACTAGCAAAGGGCACCTCCGTGTTATGTTTTATATCGCCGCCATCTTGACGTAAACGTAATGGTGGCCACCCAAATGTTCAAAGCTTAAATCAAATTACGACCAACCTATTCATCTGATCTCTACCAAAGTTTGCAACATTATACCGTTAAGTATGAAGAATCTCTTGACCAAAATACGAGGTCATCTGCGTAATAATTTGCGGACGGCGGCCATATTTGTGTGCAAATCGATTCCCCCCATCTATTCAAACACGGTAAGACCGAATTGAACGAAATTTGGTACACAGGTAGCACTAGCAAAGGGTACCTCAGTCTCATGTTTTATATCGACACCATCTTGACTGAAACGGAATGGCGGTCACCCAAATATAAAAAGCTTAAATCAAATTACGACCAACCTAATCATTTGATCTCTGCCAAATTTTGCAACGACATACCTTTTTGTTCTGAAGCATCTTTTGACTGAACTATAAGGTCATCAGCCCAATAGTTTGCAGGTAGTGGCCATGTATGTGTGCAAATCGATTCATCATATCAATTCAAACACGGTGACCCGAATTGAATGACATTATGTACAGAGGTAGCACTAACAAAGGGCACCTCATATTCATGTTTAATATCCGTATAACAAGTATTTCAAAATGCTACTACAACCAACATTCAATTATACTCCTTGAAAAGGACAAAGTGTTATAACTAGGGCTCGGATTCGAGCATCTTTGCATATTTTTTTCCTGAATAGCACACGTTGAAAGAAGCTTTTCGGTGGTATTTTCGCCTCTCAGGGAATAACAGAATTGAAATTTATCGGGCATATAAATGCATAAAACCGCGGTTTCCAGAATAGAAGCATATAAATGCATATTCTTGTGGTTTTCGTCTGAATAGTTTGTTTTTCTTCGAATTCCCATCCGAATTCGGGCACTGACCAGCCTTAAGGTTCTAAAACAAAAATAATTATTGAAAAGCATATCTGGTGCGAAAAATAGAACCGCAGGTTTTAGGTAGATTTCATTAGAAAGCTAACTATTGCAATGGGTCCCATGTTTCGACTTCCGGAAAATTTCGACATATCTTCGCGTTTCACATCCCCCAGACCCCAAAACCACCGTCAGTTCAAAAGTTTATATATAATTTATGTATATATATATATATATGTATATATATATGTATATCAGTTTCTTGTGGACACGATAACTGCCGTAATTTTGCACCAATTACTTCGAATTTTTTACCGAAGATGTATACCTATAAAATCTCGGTCGAGTTCGTTACTGGGCTAAATCGGTCGAAGGGGGTGAAAATGGGGGGCTTTTTTCGAAAAAGTGAAATTTCGCTATAACTCTCTTAATACGTGCAATATCGAATCCATTCAAAGTTCATAATATGTGTCGGATAAGTGCCAAAAATTTATGTCAAATAAGATTTTTGATAGCACCAACCATTGACCAAAGGGGTGGAAAAAAGTGGGTTTTTCGGGAAACATTAATCATATCTCTCTTAATAGGCACAATATCAAAACCGTACAAAATGGACAATATTCCCCTAATAATTACCTAAAACTTTTGTCTGAAAGAATTTTTGATATGACCCACCATTACGCCAAGGGACGAGAAGAATGATTTCGGAATTATAAGAAAATGCCAAGAGCTATCAGTGGTTGCCATGGCAACACTACTAAATTGATGAGGCATGGACCATCAGACGTTGCCATGACAACGCACTTGCACGAGATCAGATTCAGTATTTCCATCTGATTAAGTGGTTGGTTGGTTGGTTCTTAAGTTTAGGGGCTGCGACAACGCGGTCATGTAGCCCCGTGTACTTTGGGTGTGTGTAGAATCTGTCTGATAACCGGTGTTAATTGTGATGACTGTATTAGTGTGTGTTATCTGTTTGTTAATTTAAGTACTGCAACTAACAATTTTTCAGATAGTTCCTACTTTTGCCGCCAAGCGCCACTGTCAACGACTACGAGGCCCAGTTCAGAACTGAGCTACTAGACGCCGCCGCAGTCGGCTCTTGGCAACGAACATAGAAACCTAAGAGCGTTGTATACATTCTTAACCTATCCAATTTAGCTTCACACAGGTGCAATTAGTGGAAGGATCTTTAACATGCCATAAATCTATGACATGGGACCGCCGGCTTTACTTCCCCTCCGAAGGAAGGCATACTGAGGGATATTTAACGCTCTTAAAAAATCCGACGGCTTCGGCCGGGTTTGAACCCGGTATCTTGGGCATAGAAGCTCAGCATGTTACCGACTACGCCACCAAAGCCGCCTGATAAAGTGGGAAGCGGCTTCGGTGACGTAACTGGTAGCATGCTGAATGTCTATGCCCAATGTCGCGGTTTCAAAGCCGGCCGAAGTCGTCGGATTTTCTAAGAGCACTAGAATCCCTCAGTATGCTTTCCTTTGGAGGGGAAGTTCCAACGTTCGTTGCGAGTTGATGGTTGGGGTGGCATCTAGTAGCCATGTTCACAGCTAGGTGTCGTTGACGGTTGTACCTGGTAGCAACATTAGGAACTACTGCTTGAAATTGACCGTCTGCAGTACTTACATGAATTAAGACTAATACAGCCATTACAATTCACACCGTGTATCAGACAGATTCTACACTCACCCAAAGTACACGGGGTTAGATGACCGCGTTGTCGCAGCCCCTAAACTGAGGAACCAACCAGAGGTAGATTTCGTTATAAAGCTAACTATTGCAATGGGTACCATGTTTCGACTTCCGGAAAATTTCGACATATCTTCGCGTTTCACATCCCCAGGCCCCAAAACCACCGTCAGTTCAAAAGTTATATATAATTTATGTATGTATATGTATATCAGTTTATTGTGGACACGATAACTGCCGTAATTTTGTACCAATCACTTTGAATTTTTTACCGAATACGTATACCTATAAAATCTCGGTCGAGTTCGTTACTGGGCTAAATCGGTCGTTGGGGGGTGAAAATGGGGGGCTTTTTTTTTTCGAAAAAGTGAAATATTGCTATAACTCTCTTAATATGTGAAATATCGAATCCGTTCAACATTCATACTATGTGTCGGATAAAGCCCAAAAATGTATGTTTGAAGAGGTTTTTTTATAGCACCAACCATTGACCAAAGGGGTGGGAAAAAGTGGGTTTTTCGGGAAACATTAATCATATCTCTCTTAATAGGCACAATATCAAAACCGTAGAAAATGGACAATATTCCCATAATAATTACCTAAAACTTTTGTCTGAAAGAATTTTTGATATAACCCACCATTATGCCAAGGGATGAGAAAAATAATTTCGGAATTATAAGAAAATGCCAAGACCTATCAGTGGTTGCCATGGCAACACTACTAAATTGATGAGGGATGAGCCATCAGACGTTGCCAAGATAACGCACTTGCACGAGATCAGATTCAGATTTCCATCTAAGTGTGAAGCGGCTTCGGTGACGTAACTGGTAGCATGCTGAATGTTTATGCCCAAGGTCGCGAGTTCAAAGCCGGCCGAAGTCGTCGGATTTTCTAAGAGCGCCAAAAATCCCTCAGTATGCTTTCCTTTGGAGGGGAAGTTCCAACGTTCGTTGCGAGTTGCTGGTTGCGGTGGCATCTAGTAGCCAAGTTCACAGCTAGGTGTCGTTGACGGTAGTACCTGGTAGCAACATTAGTAACTACTGCTTGAAATTGACCGTCTGCAGTCCTTACCTGAATTACAGACTAATACAGCCATCCCAAAGTACACGGGGTTACATGACCGCGTTGTCGCAGCCCCTAAACTGAGGAACCAACCAAAATCTCTGCGGTAGATTTAATTTTGCGTGAAGAAGTAACAGACCGTTACATAGTTGCACATCAGTGTCGAAACCTAGCATAAGGACAGTGTGACCACAAGTATAAAAATGGACCCCAAATGACAAGAAGGTTACCGTTCCCATAAGACAATAAAATGTTTAAAATAAGCATAAAATGACGAAAAACAAAGTTAATTAAGCTTCAATTATAAAATACCTTCTCGCATTAAATGAGGTCTGATCCTTCTACGAAAATCTGCATATTCTGCCTATTTTCGCCTATCCCCAAGTTTGTCCGGTGAAATCTACCTCCGCCTTCCGGCGTGCCGAGAGGACTTTTTAACCTTTAGTGAGGTCGTTCTCGTCATTGAAACTTTTATTGACTGATTTAAGAAAATCATTCAAAACTGAGAACATAGAAAATATTCTTGTTGTACAGACCAATGCACATCTACTTCATTGACTCGCCTAATTCTGAACATTTTGTAAATGAACTTTTAAACTGTATCTTTTATAAGAGCACTTCTCTTCCATATACTTGAAAAACTTGAATGCGAGTATATTGCAGTGTATCATACATACAATTAGAAAATAAAGCTCGTATATAAAGGTATGTTATTGACTTTTCGTTTCACTTTCCTTTCTATAGTTTTTAACGGTGTTTTTTCGAGCATATTCTGCATACTTAACCGCATATAATGTTTTTATCGAGCATATCTATCGAGCATATAATGGGTTTTTCGAGCATATCTATCGATCATAAAACACATGGTTTTCGAGCATATCTGGAGATTTTATCGAGCATATCGATCCGAGCCCTAGTTATAACAATACCCATGCATTTAGGAGAAAGTAGGCTATATGTTCTTTACTGAACATCTTGTTTTTTGTTATGTTCTTTTCATGACAAATGTAAGATGATGATTTAAGCTAATCTCATTCAAATTATGTCAATAAGAATAATTACACACCTAACTGGAATGGGTTGCAATTCTGGCTGTATAACATTCATTTTGAATATAGCACAATACATACAGAGCCATGGAGAACGACTTTCTCCTCAAAGGTCCAAATGTGTTGCTTTACGTTTTACCTGATTATACATATTGTTGTATTGCCAGTAGATTCGGATAACAAACGTGTAGATGCGGATAAATGTCGTGCGGATGCGGATAACGTTTTCTTTTTATCCGTGCAGGGCTCTGGGGATCGGCAATGTTCCATTGCCCTTCCGAGACAGGTCATACTACCGCTGTCAGTGGCTGTAGCTTGAAAAGAGTCCTGCAGATCGATTGCGACGGAAATTATGATTTCATCGATACCAATATGGCGATATGGCCAAAAAGTGAGTGAGGCCATGTTGCAACTTCACCCTCGATATTATTTCGTTTGGAAATTCGCCTTTCGCAGGTATGTTTTAAGGGTCATTTTCCCACGCTTCTCCGCCATCACTTGCTCCCTTTTGCTTTTGAACGCATCATATTATAAAATGAAAATTTGCCTACACTATTGTAGCATTAAAATATATGTTATAGTTCGATTGAAATATCTATGGATTGTAGGATGCTCGGAGTCCAACTTGGGTACAATTTTGCTCATTCTTTCATTCTGTAGTATTTTTCTGCAATCGGTAATCACAAAATCATTTGAGTTCAGCCGCATTAAGCAAAACCTTAATCAAGTTGAAAATTATCATCATCATCATCATCATCACCATCTTCATTATTATTATTATTATTATTATTAAGACAAGTTTAACCTCAATTCTTATAAATGAGAACAAGGACAATGTTAAACATAATTTTTAACAGTTATTTTAAGGTTTATGGACTGTTTCTGATTGCAAACGTATTTTGCGCGGCCAGATAGCCTAAAGGACCACTGATGTCGACCACTCATATCCCACCTCAGACATTCCATTCACTGCCTCCTGGGTCGAATATGGGGTCACCATCCGCCTGAATTGAACGCAAGTTTCATCTTCGTAATCTTCTCTAGCCACGTGTCTTACCTTCTCTCTACATTTCTCGGGTATTAGGCCTAATCGAAAAGTGTTCTTGGCTTGATCTAGCCGCATCACTCCGACTGACCATCGTAGCATCCTATTTCCACTGCGTGCAGCATCTGTTCATGGCCACTTCGCCACCCGTGGCCTGACACTATTAAGAGGACCTTATAGTGTAAATACACTAATTCATTTTATTTTGCTATTTTTGAACTCCTCTTTGAATAAGCCTCCCAAAAATATTTACTTTATGACCTTTCTGCATTTTGATTCCCTTCCTTTGGGCATTTAAATATGGTAGCGCATGGTGAAAGTCTACTTTTGCTTTCTTGCTTTTTGCAGTTCTGTTTTTGATTCTGCTATTTTTGGACTCCTCTTCGAGTGAGCTTCCCAAACATAGGCTACCTAACTTTATGATCTTTCTGCATTTTAAATGCCTCTCTTTGGGCACTTAATGTTGGTAGCAAATGGTGAAAGTCCGCTTTTACTTTCACGTTTCTGTAATTCATTTTTTTTTTCTTTTCTGGAAATTTTGGACTCCTCATTGAATAAGCTTCCCAGAAATACAGTATATGTTTTATTACCGTACGGCGTTTCAAATGTCTCTAATTGGGCATTTAAAGATGTTAGCGCTCAGTTTTGCTTTCTTGTATCTGTAGTTCAGTTTTTGATTCTGTCTTTTTAGCCTATTTTCAATTTTGAAAAAAATAGGCTTATGAGGTCACCTTTTGTCCGTGTGTGTGTGTGTGTGTGTGTGTGAGGTGTGTGTGTGTGTCCCCCTAATAAAATCTAAACGGCTGGAGCGATTTCAATGAAACTCGGTACGTTCATAGCACTATTTGCGGCGACTTCAACCATGCCCTTCAAATTTTGTTACGTCTCACCAATACAACATGGCGGCTGTGCGAAATATTTCACTAGCATTCAATATCTCCGAAACTATTACCGATATCGCCCTGAAATTGTGTACGGTGATAAAGGGTACTACTAGAAGTTCACCTAGGGACTTTCAAAAACCTGGTGACTACAAAACCAACATGGCGGTCAAGCGAAATTGAGACTTTTAAATGGACATTTCTCGCGATTTAACTCTCCAAACTTAATGAAACTTGGTACAGCAATTGTTTATACACATTTTAATACACTGGAGTCTAATTTAGTTCAATTGTTTACATAACCTCAAAATGGCGGCTGTGCGAAATATTTCACTGACATTCTATATCTCCGAAACTATTACAGATATCATCATGCAATTTTGTACGGTTATAAAGGGTACTGATACAAGTTTATCTATGTATATTTCATAAACCTGTAAAGTACAAAACGAACATGGCGACCAAGCGAATTTGAAACATTTTAATAGACTTTTCTCGTGATTTAACTCTCTGAGCGCAGTGAAATGTGGTACAGTAAATGATTTTGCAGATTGTAATGCACTGCCATCTAATTTAATTCAATTGTTTACATAACCTCAAGATGGCGGCTGTGCAAAATTTTAAAATTAAGTTATTATTCTTGTGTCGTAATCATGCGATCGAAGTGAAAGTTTGAATAATGAAGCTAGGCAATAATTGTCCTTGAATGGTACATGACTCTATGGCCTATACATATAACAATCCTAAATGGCGAGCTTCCGAAATATTTAGACGGTTCTCAATATCTATGAATCTTTTACAGCAACCAAACTGAATTTTTTTATGTTCATAGAGACTATGAACATATGTTCACCTATAGGACTTTCAGTAACCTGGTGAGCACAAATCCAACATGGCGGCGACGCGAAGTATAAATATTTTAATGGACGTTTCTCGCGAATTAACTATCCGAGGGCCGTGAAACGTTGCACGTTAAATGCTTATACAATTGTTGATCCACTGGCATGTAATTTATTTCAATTGTTTGCATAATCACAAGATGGCTGGTGTGCGTACTTTAAAAATCCCGTTATTACTTCTTGTGTTCTAATCATGCGATTGAAGTTTGAATACCACACGTACACAATAATCTTAATGTAATAGTACAAAAATAAAAATCCATCCTGGCGACCATATGAAATATTTAGACGGTTCTCAATATCTACGAATCTGTTACAGCAATTAAACTGAAATTTTGTATGTTGATAGAGGCAATTGACATGAGTAGGATATATGAAAATAGGCTGTATAGTTCTTCACGGAACTACTTGTTTCTTTTTGACTCCTCTTTGAGTGAGCTTCCCAAAAATAGGCTATACACTTCACGATCTTCCCGAGTTTTAAATGACACACTCTTTTGGGCATTTTATGATACTAGTTCTTGGTTTTTGTAGTTCAGTTTTTTATTCTGCAATTTTTGAACTAAGAATTAATTTTATCTCAGTGCCTGTCATAAATCGTGTTAAGAAATGATACATATTGTCGTTCATTTTAGGGCCTTATATATATTTAGTTTCCTGCCCTGTGAAATTTGGTGTGTGTTACATTTGTCTGATAACCTGTGTTTTTGTGATGCCTGTAGCCAAATCATTTTCCCCCTTAGTTTGGCATAACCAATATAATAATAATAATAATAATAATCATAATAATAATAATAATAATAAAATTATTGAGTTGGGAGTAACGTGAGTTATCCGAAGTAAAAGCCAGATGATAAACGGAAATGTTAAAAAGCATTTAAATACTTGTTAATGTTTCTTTAGGAAAATGAAATGCAATTAACGTTTATATTTAAAAAATACTATTCAAAATAAATGTGTAAACGCCAGTGACATTGATCCTCCTTTATGAAAAAATAACGTGCAATTTCGTCACATCGTTACTGTTACTAGTAGACGCGTTACATTTACAATTACTGAATTTAATCACTAACGCTATTACCCCTTCCTTACCGTAAAAAATAACGGTTATTTGTAACGGCTTAATCCATCATTAAAGTTAAGAAAATAATGATAAACTCATAGCGTTATTATCCATTGTTATCATGAAAATAACGGTTACTTGTAGCCGCGTTAAAAGTAACGGTTAGTCTACATGTAGTGGCGTTACCCACCGTTATCGTTAATTAATTTATTTATTTATCTTATGCCTTTTAGTGCCGGGAATGTCCGTGGACATATTCGCCTCGCCTGAGTCTGTAGCTGCTTCCAGCGGACACCCTTAGGGTGAGCTACAAGTTCCGTTCAATTTCAGGTAGTTCCAACTTTCGCCACCAGATATCAATGATACCTAGTGGTGAACGTTGGAACTTTGAAAGAGCTTTCCGACGAAATCTAACCTAACAATTTAGCTTCACACAAGTTTAGTCAGTGGAAGGATCTTTTACATACCATAAATCTATGACATGGGACCGCCGGCTTTACTTCCCCTCCGTAGGAAGGTACAGTGAGGGATTTTAACTCTCTTAAATAAATAAATAAATAAGTAAATAAATAAATAAATAACCGTAAAAATAACGGTTATTTCAACGGCTTTACCCATCATTAAAGTAAAAAAAAGGTTACTTGTAGTGACGTTCCCCATCGTTATCGTTAAATCAAACGGCTACTTGTAGTGACGTTACCCATCGTTATTGTTAAAACTAACGGCTACTTGTAGTGACGTTCCCCATCGTTATCGTTAAAACTAACGGCTACTTGTAGTGACGTTACCCATCGTTATCGTTAAAACTAACGGCTACTTGTAGTGACGTTCCCCATCGTTATCGTTAAAACTAACGCCTACTTGTAGTGACGTTACCGACCGTTATCGTCAAAACAAACGGCTTCTTATAGTGGCGTTACCGATCGTTATCTTTAAAACTAACGGCTACATTCAGTGGCGTTCCCCATCATTGTCGTAAAAATAACGGTTATTTCTAAACTCTGGCTATCACTGAACCTTGTCACAAGTGTCACCTGTCGCGGGTCCTTAACCTCCCGTGGGAACCTCCTATCCTCAAATAATAATGACGTTTCACTAATATTACAAAGAAAGAACATGGATAGAGATGTCACAATGTGTCGAATCATGATGACGGAGTATAACCAATTCTCTTCTTTGTCTAACTCTGCCCATCAACTCGTCTTTTCTCTGAAGCCATCCTTAACCAAAGCAAGCTCACAATATTCCATTATCATGCACTTTATGACCAATAGAAGGCTGAGAATTTTTTCAGCGGATAATTATTATTAAATATCTATGTAATAAGCAACGTAGTCATTCCACAACACACTCTGTTCTTGGTAAAAGGAGAGCACTGCTACCAGGGGAGTTGAAATGAAATGGTACGAAACTATACTGTGGGTACAATTCGTTCGTTATTCAAAAGTAATCACCACAGGCCTGTGCACAGGTGTCCCATTACTTCACTAGCCGCAGGATTCCCTGTTCCCAGAAGTCATGTGGTTGTGACAGGAGCCAATCCTGTACGGTGTCCTTTAGTTCCTCGTCTGATTCGAAACGCTTTCCCTTGAGATGATCGTTTAACGGACCAAACAGATGGAAGTCGCAGGGTGACAAGTCCGGGAAATAGGGCGGATGCTCAAGTTGCTCCCACTTGAACGTGGCCAATACACCTTGTGTGACGTTAGAGATGTGTGGGCGAGCGTTGTCGTGGAGCAGAATCACTCCCTTCGTGAGCAGTCCAGGCCGTTTGTTCTTGATGGACTTGCGTAGGCTACGGAGTGTCGCACAATACACGTCACTGTTAATGGTTCGTATCAAGGGGAAACGTTTCCAATCGGACGATGAACTAAAGGACACCGTACAGGATTGGCTCCTGTCACAACCACAAGACTTCTGGGAACAGAGATCCTGCGGCTAGTGAAGCAATGGGTTGTGGTGATTACTTTTGAATAACGATTTTTTCCCCTATTTTTTAGCCAGAAGAAAATACATACAGGTAATTAGAACTCTACGCACTGTTATACGTACTTCACACTATTTTTCCACATAGTCTCCACATTTGTTCCGACTTTTTTCCCGTGGCACTAAATTTGAGATGTCCCTGTGGTAGAATTCAGCCGGCTGACTGTGGAACCATCGTCGGACTACTGTCTTGGCGTCATCGTTGCACGTGAATCGCTATCCTGGTTGGTTGGTTCCTCAGTTTAGGGGCTGCAACAATGCGGTCAGGTAGCTCTGTGTACTTTGGGTGTGTGTAGAATCTGTCTGATAACCGGTGTTAATTGTGATGGCTGTATTAGTGTGTGTGATCTGTTTTTAATTCAAGTAAGGACTGCATACATTCGATTTTCAAGTAGTTCCAACTTTTGCTACCAAACGTCACCGTCAACGACCAACTAGTTTTACACGTCGTTACTAGATGCCTCCGCAGTCGGCCCTGGCGACGAACGTTGAAACCTAAGAGCGTTAGTCAAATATAACCTATAATGTAGCTTCACACAAGTGTAATTAGTGGAAGGTTGTTTTGCATGCCATAAATCTATGACATGGGACCGCCGGCTTTACTTCCCCTCCGAAGGAAGGCATACTGAGGATTTTTTAATGCTCTTAAAAAATCCGACGACTTCGGCCGAGTTTGAACCCGCAACCTTAGGCATAGAAGCTCGGCATGCTACCAACTACGCCACCGAAGTCTCCAATCGCTATCCTGCCAGGAACTTCTTCAGCGGACCATGACAATGTGAGACCACATGTGGCAACCAGAACCGCCAACAAGCTCCGGTCATTACACTGGGTGAGTCTGGAGCACCACCATACAGTCCGGACCTCGCCTCTAGTGATTTCAACGATTTTGGTCCGTGTTGCCGTGATAGCGTTATATAAAGTAGGCAGTGTAATGTACGAAGAACAGTACCTATATATTTGTAATTATCTGTGTGAATTTTTATTTGGCTAAAAAGTATCGAGGCAAAGACCTTCTCGATCCGCCCTCGCATTATTCGATAAAATTAGTTTTTCTCTTTGTTGTTAATTCAGCTTAGGGACTAGACCGAATCGCCAATGAATAAAGAATCAGCAAGCCACAGAAGACCTACAAGCTAACATGACTCACTACAACAAGAAGTGCATGTCAATAGACGCAAAATTAAGGCAGTATAAAACAGCGATTCTTCCAGAAGTAACGTACGCAGCCAAAACAATGGTGATCGAGGGTCATTCCAAAATTAAGGATATAGGAAAGCAGAAACAAAAAAATGCTCAGGAAGATTTACCGGGCAGTCTATAAACACGGTATTTGATGAAGAGACCTCAGCACGAACTCTATCAAAAGACCAACACAATAACGGAAGAAATCAGAAAACGCCGAGGAAAGTTTAACACACACATCTACAGGTTGGAAAACTCCAATACGGCGAAGAAACTATTCAACATCATAACGAAGAGTTAATGCGGTACAGAATGGCTGATAGAGGTCTAGAGGGACCTACAACACCTCATCATAGAACATCTCGTGGAACGCACCGAGCGGCGGAATAAAATCACTAATTAGTTTGAGCATGGTTCACGACAGCCTGGAAGAAAATGGACAGTTGAGTGGAAGATGGAGTATTCCGAGAGGAAGAAGAGATTTTGGGAAGAACAGAGGGAAAAGGCCAGGAGATGAACTCGTGAATTCAATGGAATGCGGCTACTATACTAGTATTTGTCCAGAGTTTATTTTGCAGAGGCAACCACCATGGACATTACTGTACGCCGATGATGTCATGCTTGCAAGCGAGACCCGTAATGATCTAGAACACTTGGTCAACCTCTGGAATGCGAGGCTCTGTGAATTTGGACTACGGCTCAACCTTACTAAGACTGAGTACCTTGAATGTGGTTCCCAGACAGATGGGACCATCATAGTAGATGGCACCCCACTACCAAAGGCTTCACATCTCCGATACCTTGGCTCCGTTGTGATACCTGATAGTAACACAGTCTCGGATGCCCGTGCAAGAGTAAATGCTGCATGGATGAAGTGGCACCAGGTCACAGGCGTTTTCTGTGACCGCAAGATCCCTTTGCGCCTCAAAACTAAAATCTATCAATCAGTCGTCCGCCCTGTAGCTTTGTTTGGAGCTGAATGCTGGCCTAATACAAAGAAACATGAACAAGCCTTGCACTCAATGGAGATGCGGATGCTAGGATGGTCCTTGGGAATTACACAGCTGGATCATATTAAGAACGAAGACGTCCGCAATACTCTAGGAATTGCCCCTATTCCGGCCAAAATGAGGGAGGCTCGGTTACGTTGGTACGGGCATGTAGCCCGAGCAAATACAGAGTCCTTTGTAAGCAAGTCACTCCCTCTCGAGCCTGATGGACAAAGACCTCCAGGACGACCAAAAAGGCGTTGGATGGATACCCTACACGACGATATGCGCATCGTAGGTCTTCGTCCTATAGATGCAGCAAACCGCAACAAATGGAGAGCGAGGTGCAGAGTGGCGGACCCCCAAAAGTAATTGGGAACAACGCCAGGAAGAAGAAGAAGAGGAAGAAGAAGAAGACATACTGTAGAGTGGTTGAGGTAACATTAGATCATATCTACAGTGAGAGCCTTCCCTATACAGTAGAATGGAGCTTCACCTGCGCTGTGTGACGGATTAAACGTGTTGAGTCGGCGCCAGTTGTCTAGCATCTACCGTTACACAACAGTGCGTGAGGAAGCCCCGCATGCGGTCAATAGCTTGATTTCATTCCCAGCTGGCAAGATACCTAAGTTCATAGAGTTCAGACTTGTGGTGAACTACTGTAGCCTGCCTCGTATCCCGTGAACATGGTTAGGTATAGAACAAAATATAATTATTTTCCTCGAGATGTTCAATGATGATCTGTTGTAGGTCCCTCTGTACCTCTGTCAGCCATTCTGTGCCGCGTTTACTGATGTTGAGTAGTTTCTTCACTGAACTGGAGTTTTCCAAACCGTAGATGTGTGTGTTAAACTTTGCTCGGCGTTTTCTGATTTCTTCTGTTATTGTGTTGGTCATTTGATAGAGTTCGTGCTGAGGTCTCTTCATCCAAATGCCGTTTTTATTGACTGCTCTGTAAATCTTCCAGATAATTTTTCGTTTCTGCTTTCCTATGACCGTCATTTTGGAATGACCCACGATCACCATTGTTTCTGCTGCATGCGTTGCTTCTGCAAGAATCACTATTTTATAGTGCCTTAATTTTTCGTCTCTTGAAATGCACTTCTTGTTGTAGTGAGTCCTAGTTAGCTTGTAGGCTTTCTGTAGCTTGGTGATTCTTTGTTCATTGGAGATTCGGTTTAGTACCTAGGCTGAATTAACAACAGAAGGAAAAACTAATTTTATCGAATAATGCGAGGGTGGATCGAGAAGATCATTGCCTCGATATATTTAGCCTACTTTCGATTATTGCAAAAAATGAAAGTAGACTTATGAGATCGACACAGGGCGAAAAAATTGTGTGTCTCTGTGTATGTGTGTGTGTGTGTTTACTCTGAATGTCTGCCCCCCCCCCCCTATCAACTCGAACACGGTGAAACCGAATTGAACGAAATTTGGTACAGACGTAACACTAGCAAAGGGCAACTCAGTGTCATGTTTTATATCGCCGTCATCTTGACGGAAACGTAATGGCGGCCACCCAAATATTAAAAGCTTAAATCAAATTACGACCAACCTAATCATCTGATCTCTACCAAATTTTGCAACATTATACCTTTATGTACGAAGAATATTTTGACCGAACTACAAGGACATCAGCCCAATAATTTGCGGATGGCGGCCATGTATGTGTGAAAATCGATTCCCCCTGTCTATTCAAACACGGTGAAACCGAATTGAACGAAATTTGGTACAGAGGTAGAACTAGCAAAGGGCATCTCAGTGTCATGTTTTATATCGCCGCCATCTTAACGGAAACGTAAAGTCGGCCACCCAAATAACAAAAGCTTAGATCAAATTACGACCAACCTAATTATTTGATCTCTACCAAATTTTGTAACAACATACCTTTTTGTGGGAAGCATCTTTTGACTGAACTACAAGGTCACCAGCCCAATAGTTTGCAGATAGCGGCCATGTATGTGAGCAAATCGATTCACCATATCAATTCAAACACGGTGAAACCGAATTGAATGACATTTTGCACCGAGGTAGCACTAGCAAAGGGCATCTCATATTCATATTTAAGGGACACTAGGACTGGAATTTTCAACTTCCACATTTTTTATCAGAATAAGTTGAAATTAAACTGCATACTTAGAATAGTAACACTAAGTCACATACCAAATTTGAAAACAATTGGATGAAATGTAATTGATTTTTACTAATTATATTATTAAAATATGCCGTGTGATCAAAATGCTCCATGCGCATTAGAAATTGAGTAAAACGCTTGATATTTTCATTACATATACATAAAACTATTATAAATTTTATAACATTGAGACATTTCAGGGGAGTAATACATGTATGCTGTCAGATTATTATTTTCTTTATGTGCCATCATGTTTTATGAATTTTGATAATTTTGTACAGTTTTTAATTTTTTTGGTCTGTAATTTACAAAGTGGCTGGAGATATTGCAATGTTATCTTGCAACACATGTGTTTCTGAATATCCAGTGATTTTTTTAGTAAAATTGGTGAATACCTCATGCACATGGAACATTTTGATTACTTAAAAACATTGTTTGGAGATAAAAGAATTTTTATAATATCGCATGCTATATTAACCAGTTTGGCTCACCCAATGAAACTTTTTTGGAAAAAAATCTGAAAAATACAATGTTTTGTTGTACGACGACTTTCTTGGATTTCTAGTTTTAAAAGAATAGCCTACTGTACCCATTCGTCATCATATGGAACATGTGTTCCTATCCCAGCTAACTCACGGCCTTTCGAGGCATGGGGCGTTCAACCCACTATACGAGCACATATTCAGGATTTGAGTCTGTCAGGTGACTACTCTACTTGAAAGAAACAACATATTCCGAAGTATAACATTTAATGGTAGTAATTCATGGCAAAACAAAACAAAACACAAAAAATATATTTCACATATATTTCCCACAACAAAAATCAAAATTATCTGTGAGTCTCTTGTCATCAAGATTGGTGCTCCACCGCACTCATGTCTATCCTAAACATCCTATTGTTGATACTCTTTGACATTTGCGAGTGACCATATTGTTCTTCACGTGGCACAATTTAACACAAATTGGAATATCACAACACAACAAACACAAATTATATTAAAATGACATTAAATCTGCAATTATTAAACATTTATCCGTTTTACACGGAACATTTACTTTAAATAACATTGATTCATTAGCTTATGCCTTGTTTAATAAGTGTTGTCTTTCCGCGCGTATCGTATTCTTTTCCCATAAGTTTCAAACGCTGAAGTGGTACACTTTCCCATCCAAAATACACATAGATATAGATATTTTATAGCTCCACCATACAACGATTTTCTGGGTCTGGTCATAACATTATCGTTACAAACGTGTCATATTCAAATTACGCTACCCGTATGAATAAATTACTGTGAACTGGGTAAATACTCTTTACAAAAATGCTTCTATTTATTTG
The DNA here is from genome assembly GCA_946902985.2 of Meconema thalassinum. Lineage (NCBI taxonomy): Eukaryota > Metazoa > Arthropoda > Insecta > Orthoptera > Tettigoniidae > Meconema > Meconema thalassinum. Next base: position 224,931,652 of record OX336388.2, read on the forward strand.
GTGCAGTTAATTTCTCCTCAGAAAATAACTGGGCCAAATGTTATCCGAATATTTCATTCCAACATTGCATAGGTATGAAAACAGTGCATCTAATTTAATTGATACCATCATATCAAGCACATCTTAATTACTTTTCGAACTATCGAGATTCTTCAGTGTCCCACTACAATCTTAAAAGAAATGGATCTGGTCTATTGACTTCCTTTCGTGCGAACAATGAATTAGTCACGGGCCGTTCTCGGCAAGATGGCTGCCGGGTTAGTGGATTATACCTGCTACCCCTCCTGACTTCCCGCACGGTCATGTGTTCACTCAATGGTGCAGCTGTGCTAGAGGTACCCTGAATGGATCGTGTCATTACGAATTGAGTCAATCTAATTATTTAATACCTATATTTTGAGTATTTAATGGGCTCATCTCGGCTCCTAATTACTATTCAAGGCAAGGGATGGGTCACGAAATAGCTTTGCCGTTCTGTGGTCGTAATCAGTGGCTTTGCGCGCGTCTCAGATGAGCTTCACTGTTATCTCACTGGACGGGCATGCATATAACAAGAGAAATCAACGTTTCCTACACGAAGATCCATTTGTCTTACCTCTAAGGGCAGATCAATTAATATATTGGCCTACCTAGGGTGTCTAGCAGTTATCCCTGGTGGCGAAGACTCTGCTAACAGTGGATGCAGACAGACTCTGTCCCAACTCTGTTGCGAATACACATGTATGCTCTAAGGCAATACTATATCGTAGCTTCGAAGATTAGCCGACTAGATTCGACAACGCGCGAACTATTTTCGGATGATCCCCGCAACTTATTGACGTAAATCTCTTGATTCTACGTTACATGCTCGCTGATCGCAGCTTAAACAATATTTCTTACAGATGACTCAATTCTTAAAGCACTCACGTCCTCTATACATTTACTCATAAGCCAAAGTTCTACGTAGCTCCAAAACAAGTATAAATTTACTGGCATACATTGACTATCTTAATGGCTCTCAAATACAACCCTGTAGAATATACCATAATAAAACATTTATTTAACATTTCAATGACACTGAAAAGCTCTCTTTTTCTCGATATTTATCTTTCTTTCATTCTTTCTTTCTTTCTTTCTTTCTTTCTTTCTGTCTTTCTTTCTTACTTTTCACAATAACACAGTATTCTTACGCTAGATATGACACACTTTGCACGTACTATAGGCCTGACATGCCGATTTATATATTTATTATTGTTACCGACCCCAGATTATTATTATTATTATTTAACGTTGCCGTTACTTTCATCAATGTCTTACGCCTAAATGGCCGTAAGCATGTCATCCTCAAAGCCATATTTTTTTTTACCAAAATACGAGGGATGTGATCTTGTACACAAATGACTGTTAATTCTTAATCGTTGAGGGAATGCTTCGTTGTATGGTGAGCTATTAAATTATATCAACATATCAAATTTGTACTCACTTTCATTCTAGCTGGATTAGTCCAGCATGCCAGCCATTCGCCTGCCATAATGCTTGTTTTAAGCCATCATTATATTTTTCACACGACACATTGCATAGACTTTACACATGGTAATTATATTTTTCACTACTGGCATTTTCACTTTAACACAATACACATTCTTTTACCGTATAAACATAAACACTTTTAAAGATCACTGTAATATAACTTTATACATAATTCTCGCACACGGATCCTTGATCGGATTCCCACTATCGCCTGACCTCAGAGATGCGATGCAGCTAACTCCTGACAACCGCTGGTTTCCTTGAAAGTATATCTTGCGTGTTTGTGTTCGTCTCCCGTCACCTACAGTTTATGTCTCCTCTACTGCAAAGTTGTTCAATCCTAGGTCACAACTACTTGTGATACCTTCCAGGTTCGCGTAACTGTAGTGTTCATTACAATAGTATGTTTTATTTTACCCATGATAACACTTCCTGTGGTTATGTTCATCGTCTGTAAACATCATCCTAAATTATCTCTACGCTGTACTGATTCTATACTCGCATATACTGTTGCTTATACGTCTGCTGTAGACTAATTATTATATGATGCAAAATTACTGTTATTAAGCTGCATGATGCGCCTTTCATTGTTCACTGCTAGTACATTTGAGCGTCAATACTTTATAAATTCCGCGCACTTTCTTGCGTGATCCGACAGCGTGTCACCACATGAGTTGAGTCAAGAGGAACTGACTCTCTGCTCCAGCTTCCCCCATATAAAGCTTCCTGATGAAAAGTAGTTCACTGGATTTCCAGGAGCGACTCTCTTCTTAAAATAATACATTTTCAGACAAAGTGAAGTATGATCCTTATTCGTCTATTCATGGAGGTTCCAAATTCACTCGCGTGCAGGCAATTGCTTCGGCCAATTAATTATAATTAATTTCTTTCTTCCATGGCATCATGATGCTACCCCGGTTCTTCCCCTATTGCTACATTGCAAATCCTGACTCTGCCGCGGATTAGGTCTGTGCATAGGTTCCTTTATAGATGCAGGCTTTAATTTAGGCGTGAGGACATTCCTAAATGATCTTTCCTAGAATACATGCATCTGGGTGTAAATTTCATCTCAATTCATTGCTCCATTTGGCCGTAATTAATTAATTTCTGTGGGCGACCACCCCCACTCCGCTTCTCTGCCTTGTAAGACTGTGGTTCCCAAAGCCATTAATCTTTGGTCGCTCCCCCAGTGCAGACGAGAAATAGTTCCTTGGCGTCACCTAGTAACGCCCCCTTGCTAACCACGATTTTTCAACTGTCAAGTTGGCCCGAATTCTTGAGCTCTTAGCATCTTAAACGTACATAGGCTTGTATTTTCTGCAATAATCAGCCTTTAATGCTATAATATTCCCGTTCTGGCCGTGAAATCATGCTGTTATAATTACATGCAGTTATAACTCCTTGTTCCTCGGGTTCACTGTGGCTGTTCCCCCTCAGAGATCACTGATTCGATTCTTCGCAGAATCATGGGCCTGGTCTTCCTTGTGATAAAGACCCCGGTTCGATGCTAGTCAGGCGTGTCCCATTGGGCACACTACTTTCTATCATTTGCCTTCCATCTTCTTTTTAAGCAGAGAAGATTTAAAAATGTCGCTGAGCCTTTAAAAATGGCGGTGCATGAAAACTGTTTTAGTGAAATAATCCACAGGGGTCCGTAAGATAAATATCTGGGAAAAACAAAATAAAAACAGTTATTTTGTCATTTTTGCCTAAAAACTCAGTCCTAGTGTCCCTTAATATCCGTATAACTCGTTGTATTTCAACAAGCTACTACAACCAACATTCAATTATACTCCTTGAAAAGGACAAAGAGTTATAACAATACCCATGCATTTAGGAGAAAGTAGGCTATATGTTCTTTACTGAACATCTTGTTTAGCCATACGAAAATACACACAGATTATTACAAATATACGTACTGTTCTTCGTACCTTACACTACCTACTTTATGTAACGCTATCACTGCAACGAGCACCAAAACATCATGGTAGCTGATTAAGAGCCACTGCCGCCCCCTTCTCAACTGTAATCCTTCCCGCCGTCGATATTTCAGAACGGATACTACAATAAACCATTTTAAATAAAATTACTCAGTCCGTCTATATAGACTAATATATAACAAACTGTTCCGCCTAGTCAACATATTTATTAACAAGAAGTTCCGTAATGCCCGTTGCTCACGGTAAAATGTTTCTTAAAATTTATTTTACAACTAATTTTATAAAAATTTGACGAAAGCAAGCTGTGTTGTTCACGGTAAAATTATTTTATAAAATCCGTGGATGTATCAGGGTCGCCATCTACCGATAAACTTCTGAACCAAGAATCAGCTGTTCAACACACATTTGTTTGAGAGCATGGCTCCAACAAACAAAGCAAAAATTGCAAAAAATGCTGCTTTAGCTACAATTATATGTCGTACAGTGGTAAAAAGGACGAAAAGAAATGCTAGGAAGTCATGGACTCGGGAATGGATAAAAAGAAGAGAAGAATAGAGGAATGCTGTCCTTGGTCGAAAATGAGTTGAGGTTAGAAAATCAGAATTCATATAGGAATTTTCTAAGAATGGAGGAAAGCAGTTTTTAAAAACTCCTAGATCTCGTTGGACCCAAAATTATTCGACAGGACACTTAACATGAGGCAAGCCATTTCTCCTGAAATGAGACTGCAAGTGAGTTCGAAGCCCGTTTATCTTCTCCTTCACATCAGCCTGGCTTGTGTTCGGTCGAATTTGTGAAACATATTCGGCAATTGAGATTTCTGCCTCCCTTCTTGCATTTCTATTGTGGTATATGGGCGTTTTAACCTCATACAAACACTGATATTTCTGGTACTCGTCCAGTAAAACACTAACAGCTTCCTTAGTCCAGCCGGAGCCTGCCATTTTCGAAGTGTTTGTTTACAAGCGAGCTTCACAATCTTCTCACCACGCGGCGCCAGCATCATCTTCATGTCAGCTTCCCTGATTGGTTCGTTAATTTTACGGAATAGAACATGTCCTATTTTATGGAAAGTTTTATCAAAGGTTTTATAAAACTTGAATTTGACCGTGAGCAACAAAAATTTTATAAAATTAAATTATTGTACAATGAATTTGAAGGAAAATTTTACCGTGAGCAACGGCCATAACGAACTAAAGAGCCTACTTTTCTTAAAATTTAGATGCATGCCAATGATTAATCTACGGTATATGAACCTATCTAGAATAATGACGAAATTAAGTTGGTAATATCGACTTGTTTAATTAGTTAGACATATACCTGATATAATGTAGCCTAATAGAGCACTGCAGTTGGCAGCCCTGGTGACTGAATATATTCTTAGTTCCATCTCTTAAGGTACAGAATACAGAATTTGGTTGAAGTCCAATGGACGTTACATGCAGTTAGGCATTGGATCTATCAGCATGCGTAAAAGCATGTTGGCAACAATGTCATGCGTGTGCTGGTCAGAAATAATCTGAAATATTATGATATATTGTTGTGCCAATTTTGGATGAAATCCATTTGTTAGTATAGAAGTTACATGTATTTTAAAATTGGACATACCAGCAGGCATAGAATCATGTTGGCAGCACTGACTTATATGAATTACTCCAAATTAATCTAAAATGTCAGGTACTATACGTGTGCATAGTTTAAAGCTGTCGGCTTGCTTACTTCCTGATAGATTGGTATTTGGATAAAAATAGAGAGAGCAATTATTAACTGTTGGCAGCCCTGGTGGTTCTTAAGAATACGCTCAGTCATATGCGTTTATGTACACATATTACATACAAAATTTGGTTGAAATCCAATTGATAGTGTAAAAGTTATATGCATTTAAAAATTGGAACTCTCAGAAGGCTTAAATTATTTTGGCAACACTGTCATGTAAGGCCTCCCGGAAATTAAACTGAAATAGTATTATCTACATGTGTGCCAATTTTGGAATAGCTCCCATGCATAACTTGCAAGATATCCAACATGGAGCTCAAATTTCTAGTGCGTTTTTCAGCAGTTGCTAGCACTGATATAATTTTCAAATATGGGCTTGAGATATTCAAATATACATCTTTACTCATACTAAATTTGATTCCGATTGCTGCAGCCGTTTAGGAGTTGATAGGGGGGGGGGGACACACACACAGCCAGCCAGACAGAAGGACAGACAGACGAAGGACAGACAGGCAGACACACACACATTTTCCCGGATCGATCTCATAAGACTACTCTTTCCTTATATTTGCAAAATGTGAAAAGTAGGCTAAAAATAAGTCATAAACTTGTTATTATGTGGTACATGTTTAGAAGCCTTAGATCAAAGGTATCTAAGCAACTGGATGAAGCAATGATGAGGCCATGAAGTTTATGCAATTTGCAATATGTAATATGCTTTGGTTGAAAAAATAGGATTTGAGATTCTGTGAATTAGATCAACAAAGAAAATATTTTTGTTGTTGTAAGTAAAGTAAGTTTCTTCCACGCTTGGACGTCTCCTCATCATGGTGATGCATTTAATTACATGTCAATCAGTGTTTTCCTCTAATAAGAGACTATAAGCTCAGAAGTCCCAACTTGAACAGTAAGTTTCAGTCAACAGCATTGTTTAACAGGCCATACATCCCAAGTGAAGTGATATTCACATGCACAAACATTAGAACAGTGCTAAATAAGTGTTCTTTTCACAAGAACCTAGTACTACCAAATGTGTTACGTTTTACTGATACGCACTAATGTTGCTTCTCATGGTTAATATGTTCTTTTTCACCTCATTTCATCCATTCACTCATAATTTTTTGTATTTTCTTATGATATTTTTAATTATGCTGGATTTTACATCTTAATTTATGGCTGAAGAAGGGACCAGTACTAAAGGCCCCGAAACATGTACCATAAAATAAAAAGTGACAGTCAGTCTGAAAGACTAGACTTTGTATAATTTTAAATGCTCAAATGCTGAAAAATGCTAGAAAGGCTGGACTCTTGACATGTTAGATAATTATCTGCATAATACTTATCTTGCTTTATAATACTTTACCTTGTTTCAAATTACTCGCCAACGGCAAGTGCAAACCAAGGGCAAAGCAAGGTCAAGCGCGGAGGGAGATGGCTGGATGACGTGCCCCTTCCATCCAGTATAAAAACACTTATAGTGGGCGATTTATTGAAGATAGAGATATGCTCTCGCGGACTTTTTTGTAGAACTTTACATGCTGACCAATTCTTACGCTCATAGTATATTGATATGTTTAACGGTTTGCCAAGCGTAAGCTTAAGAAGCGCACGGACTCCAAGTTTGTTTTCGACTTTTTCACTGAAATCGTTACTGCTTGGCTTCCTTTGATCATACATAAATTATTTTCTACAGAAACTTTCCTCGAGATATCCTTTACAGAATGGTGAAAACCGCATCAAAATCCATCCAGTGGTTCTCGATATTACCCGTGACGTCCAAGAATCGGAGATTGTCGGGGAACACATGCCCCAAGCGGTACTATGACGTCACACACCTCAAGGTACATTTCGTCCCGTCACCGTAACGTAATGCCAGACCCCAGCGTAACGACGAAGTCGACAAGATCATTTAAAATGATAAAACAAGTTTATAACTTGTTTTAAATAAATTTATTGACAAGGCGGAACAGTTTCTCTTTTGTTATATAGTGAATCTGTCAATACGGAAAATGAACTTCTTTCAGAGCACAATCTAGACTAATCTCACGTAATCAGCTTCTGAGAAAATAAAGTCTAGTCATGGCCCATCTGAAATATGAGCGAGCGACCAGTACTTCAAAGATAACCAAAAAAAAGAGAAACCACTCATCTGTTGTTCGTGACTTACTTAGGCTATATCATCAATTATTGTGGACTTTAATGCACTCCCTCCCACAAGATGCGCTTGGCATCATTCACTTGTCTACATCGTCACACACATCACTCATTTGTCTCTCCGTATTTCGACAGATGACATGAAAGCTTAAACACGGAAATAATGAAAGAAATGACGGAGAAAAATATCAAGCGCATGATGAGTCAATTTATGGTCCACCAAGAGTATCTTAATGACATCTAGAATAGGGTTTCTTGACCTTTCTGATGTCATGGACCTCTAAGGCAGACCACATTGTTGTTGTTACTTGAGACTGAATTTTCAAATACTGTATATCTTTTTTTTAACCTATTTTCATTTATGAAAAGATAGACTTATGAGATCATCTTTTGTCCGTGTGTGTGTCCCTAATCTCTACTTAGTACAAAACTAAGTCTCCGATTCTTGGATGTCACGGGTAATCTCGAGAACCACTGGGTGGATTTTGATGCGGTTTTCACCATTCTGTAAAGGATATCTCGAGGATGGATTCTCTAGAAAATAATTTACTTATGATCAAAGGAAGCCAAGCAGTAACGATTTCAGTGAAAAAGTCAAAAGAAACCTGGCGTCCGTGCGCTTTTTAATCTTACGCTGGGCAAACCTTTAAAAATATCAATTTAAGTTTTACTATGAGCGTAAGAATTGGTCAGCATGAAAAGTTCAACAAAAATGTCCGTGAGAGCATATCTCTATCTTCAATACATCGCCCACTACAAGTGTATTTATATTGGACAGAAGGGGGATTTGTGTCTCATGCACCTCGCCGTTCTTAAATTACATCTGACAAGAATTCGTTACACATTCATAACTGTTCCTGGGCGAAGCCGGGGCGGGTTTTTAGTAAAATATAAACGGCTGGAGAGATTTTAATGAAACTTGGGAAGGATATTGTCCGACCCCGACCGTGCCCTTCAAATTTTAATACGTCTCACCAATCCAACATGGTGGCTGTACGAAATATTTTACCGTCATTCTATATCTCAGAAACTATTACTCATATCACCCTGAAATTTTGTATGGTGATAGAGAATACTATGATAAGTTCAGCTATGTGACGGTTTAAAACATGGTAAGTACAAAACCAAGCCGATAATATGTCGTTCTGTGCACAAATAATGTTAGCCATGTAGATAGAAGTCAAAGAAATAAAATGCCTTACTTACAGCTGTACTCTAACCCACGATCTCCTGACCTACAAAGAGGCACTTTAATTTTCACTTTGGCAATGATACATCTACAACTGAATGTTCCCTTAACATTATCACTTCCCTATAGAAGGAGCAAATGATGGAATAACGGCTTTAGCAAATACTCTAGTTCCTGTCCAGTTGGTTTGATTACCTCATTATTAGTCTATTATTATTATTACTAGTAGTAGTAATAATATTGTTTGTGTCTTCAATCTTTTGACTGGTTTAATGCAGCCCACCATGTCCTCCTGGGCTGAGCTAATCGTTTCAACTCTGCATAGCCTAGCTACGAGGCAATCTGTTTAACATATTCTAACCTCTGTCAACCTCTACAGTTCATATCCTCGACCCTTCCTTCCATAGCTAAGCTTGCTATTCCTGGGTGTCTTAATATGTACCCTACCAACCTACATCTTCTCTTCATTAGCAGTCGCCAGAAACATCTCTCCTCTCCCACTCGTCTTAATACCTCTTAATTTTTTTACTTTATCTACACATCAGATCTTCATCATTCTCCTGTACATCAATTTTCAAATGATGCTATTCACCTCTTTTCTGCTGCACCATCAGTCCAAGTTTCACTTCCATAGAGCGCCACGCCCCTTACAAAGTCTTTCAAAAATGACTTCCCAATACCTGAATGTATATTTGATGTCAACAGAATCTTCTTCTGTGGAAATGCTTTCCTCGGCTGAGCCAACCTAATTTTAAAATCCCCTTTGCTTCGTCCATCACTGGTTATTTTGCTTCCTAAGTAACAGAAGTCTCCTACTTTCTTTAGCTTTTCACCTGTTAATTTGACGTCAAAAGGTATTTCTGATTTCTTCGGCTGCATTCAATTATTATTGCGCCATGATACTGCCAGTAAGGGGTTCACAAGGCAGATCCAGTATCCCAAGGCACATGATTGATATGCTTTAATCTTTCCCACATAGGCGTGAATCGGGGGCGGCATAGGGTGGTAGAAGAAAATTAAAAGAAAATGACGTTTAAAGATGTTTAATAAAATGTAAAATAAAATATTGGAATGCAGCCGAAATAAATCAAATTGGCAGGTGAAAAGCTACAGGAAGTAGGAGACTTCTGTTACTTACGAAGCAAAATAACCAGAGACGGACGAAGCAAAGAGGATATAAAAAGTAGGTTGGCTCAGGCAAGGAAAGCATTTCTACAGAAAATGAATCTCTTGAAATCGGATAACTCATAGATTTAGGTATTAGGAAGTTTTGAAAACCTTTGTCTGGAGCGTGGCGCTCTATGGAAGTGAAACTTGGACTGCTGGTGCAGCAGAAAAGAGGAGAATAGAAGCATTTGAAATGTGGTGTTACAGGAGAATTATGAAAATCAGATGGGTAGATAGGGTTACAAACGAAGAGGTATTAAGACGAATGGGAGAGGAGAGATAGGTTAGTAGGACACATACTAAGACACCCAGGAATAGCAAGCGTAGTTATCGATGGAAGAGTCGAGGACAAGAACTGATTGCCTCGGATGTAGAGTGTGGTAGCTATGTAGAGATGAATCGATTAGCGCAGGACATGGAGACATGGAGAGCTGCATCAAACCAGTCAAAAGACTGAAGACACAAAAAATAACAATATGAATTCCTTCCTGAAGAATAAAAACTCTATAAAATCCTGTGGTGTGTCGGCTAAGATGAAAAAGTCATCAGAAAATCTTTACTCCTAGTTTAATTTATTATTATTATTGAAATGTTTTCGAGGTCGTTAGTTGAACGACCCTAACTTAGAATGGCTGATGACACGCGAAAACAACTCATCGTAGATCTAACTAATGATCCTTGAACCACTGTCCAGTGAATGGAAATCGATTAGGCTACTAATATATAAATAACAGGAACTCCTTTCAAAATTCATTAAGAACCGCTCGTTCCTCTTCAATTGTAATTAACGGTTAGACGATCTATTCACTCCTTATTTTCATAGCATACTACATCATACTACGGTAAATCGTCAGAGAATATTTATTTATTCAACCATAGAAATATCTTATTTTCTCTTTGCTGAATAGAGCTTCCGCAGTCCAGCACAGCACAGGGGGCCATGCTTAGCACGACGTTCATTTGTTTCATTCTTCACACAGATGCTCTATTGTTTCTAACGTTAGTTTGCTTAAATCTTCCAACGCTATTTGATCACTGCCTTCTAAGTTTTTCTTGCTTGTTTGTTTGCTTGTATGAGTAGGTTTTTCTTTTTGCGTTCGCTTTTGCTATTGGTTTTTGTTAATATTATGTATTTGTTGTTCCCAAGGTTTCGGTAATTGCCTAGTCATCGACCGGTAATGTGTGTTGTACGTGTCTTTTCTTTTTCTTGTCCCTAATAAGCCAACATCATCTTCACACGAATCAGATGGCGCTAGCCTTATTGCAAAGAAACTACAGTACCAACAAGCCAGCTGTCATCATAGATCGCCCATACACTTCCGGATGAACGTTATCAAGGATGTCCAAAGTTCTAACGGTCACTGACGTCAATGACCAAAAAGACTGGTAAGATAAGATCATAATATCCTTTATGTCCGACGATGTCGAAATGTAAATATTAAATGTCAGAAAACTGTATCATAATGAGGGTCATTTTAGTACTACCTTTCATTATGATACAGTTTCTCTAACCAATCAGAGGGCGTGGTGGCTCAGCGGTCTAGCTGTATGCCTCTCACCAAGGCGGTCCGGGTTCGATTCCCGGTCAATGCATGTGAGATTTTCGAAGTGAAATGCCATGTCCTGTGGTTCGGATTCCACGTAAAAAGGAGGTCCCGTGGCTCATAATCACAAGATTCACGGTCACGTAAAACTACAATCTTCCTTCCTTAACCAATCAGAGCTCAATATGTTCATTCATTGACCAATTAGGTAAGGATAGCTTCAAACATACACTCAAAATCCAACATGTCAGACATGAATTACATGATTTGAAAGTTGACAATGTAACCTATATTGTACCAACCATTGTAGTTCCAATGCCAAATACACGGACAAAATCAGCATGAACCTTTACGGTAACAGGAAAATAGGGGACAGTCTGATAAAACAGGGTAGTCTGATGAAACGGGGTACCCTAGTTTTCTCGTCTGGTATGTGGTGACATCTTCCGGTGAACATAGTGACCTCTTTCTCACTTGATGACCTTCATTATTAGAACAGTTGCAATCTCTAGGGTGCAAGCGTGCGTTCTCACAGGGGTAAAATCTATTTTTACAGTGTTGTGTTATAATATATCTCCTGTAAATTGTGTGCTTATATATCCAAGACCTTATTATGAAGACTGTAAAGTAAGGACGATATAAATTAAACATTGTTTACACTACATAATTGTGGGTGTTTCAAAATGAATGACCGGTTTAGGTGCTGTAAAATTCCACTTGCTCCTAACATGGTGTTGTTGGATAAAACAGGGTACCACTAAGTTGAATAGAACAGGGTAGTACCCCGTTTTATCAGACCCACCAGTGGAGAAAGGTGATATCCTGTCTTCGGGATCTCTATCTGAGCCATCAAACGGAAAATCATCTGCTCTAGCCACATCACAGTCTTACCATTCAGAGAGACCTGTTCCATCCAAATCAGGGTCTTCTCAATCACTTAGGCCTAAGCCTTGGACTTCAGCTTTCCAAGTCTCTCGGAAATACATAAAGGCAGTCAGTTAGGCGGCAGTGCCGAGAACTGAAAGAAAGGAAGGAATAACCAATAGACGAAGAGGAAAGACAGCTATTCTGACAAGTTCCCCACACAAGGAAGAATTAACTTCATCTATGAAAAAGGGGACGACTCCCAACCGGAAACTTCAAATAGAGTCACAATCTCCCAGATTTAGGCCTTCTGACGTTACAAATGTCGTAAAGCAGAATGTGAAGAAAGTTAGAAAAGTGCAGGAATATAACACCTCGTCAGAAGAGGTAGGAGAAAATAATAACGCAGCTAGCATTTATTGTAATGAACTATTCTCTAATTCGAAGTCGGAAGAAGGCTGGGTCAAGTGTTATAAGTGTGGAGAATGGTCTCATGAACAGTGTGCCGGCATTGATGATGAAGATGATGACCCGTATAAATGTGATTTTTGTACATGAAGTGAATTTTAATGTTTGTAAAATATATTTCTATTTTGTAATGTTCACTATAATCTAGTACCCTGTTTTATCCAACTCGTCTGATAAAATGAGGTAATGGACAAACATTTATATAAATAAACAATTTACGGTTAGGCATTTTTTTAAAATTAATTTCTTCATTGTCATTTGTAAGTAGATATATTGTGCAACTAGTCATTAAAAATTTAACACATTAGTGTGCGGTAACAAGTTCATGAGATATGTCACTTTGTTTATTAAGTATCCTGTTTTAACCGACTCTCCCCTACTATGAAGTATGCAAGAAATTTAGGATTCTACGTCCCGAAGTTTGCAACACCATCTTTGTAGTCATTACTGACATGGAATGTGATGCTTGTTTGCATAAACAAACTGGGCAATATTACAAAAGGAATAGCACTGTAACTTAATATCCGCAACTCCAATTTCTACACAGGGCATTACATTCGTAAGTTTTCGCTGACAATTTTAGTGAATGCTGTTGTTGACATAAACACACCAGAACGTCATGGAGGAAGCAGGGGTATGACATTAGTTCCACGGAAATTATAATCTCGCTCTCTGTTCAGTAAATGGATTTCTTATGCAAAACTTTTCCACCTGAAGTCATAACTGTTCTATTTGGGACTCAATTGATATGCCTTCCATTGGCATTCTATACGCATCGAATTTGAAGAATAACTAGTTGATAATACGATACATTTTAAATCTAAAGCGATTGTAACAGCCTCTTTTGTGTTATTTGACCAAAATAACAAAATTATCCACCATAGTACCTGTGCGCTATCTGTTGATGCTACTTCAGGATAAACAATGTTTCAAAGCTTTGGGATTCGTTATTATGTAGAGAGCAAATGCTGAGCCCACACAATTCCCAAGAAGAAGAATTCAACCGTCAGAATCTCGACAGATAGTTATGAATATTTATGTAAGAACATGAATCATTTCTACAAAAAAGGAATCTGTTGACTTCGAATATAGATTTAGGTATTAGGAAGTCATTTTTGAAAGCCTTTGTCTGGAGTGTGGTACTCTATGGAAGTGAAGCTTGGACTATTGGTGCAGCAGATAAGAGGAGAATTGAAGCGTTTGAAATGTGGTGTTACAGGAGACTGATGAAGATCAGATGGGTAGATAGGGTTACAAACGAAGAGGTATTGAGACGAGTGGGAGAGGAGAGATGTTTCTGGCGACTGCTAATGAAGAGAAGAGATAGGTTGATAGGATACATTCTAAGACACCCAGGAATAGCAAGCTTAGTTATGGAAGGAAGGGTCGAGGACAAGAACTGTAGGTGTAGAACAAGGTTACAATATGTTAAACACATAGCCTCAGATGTAGGGTGTGGTAGCTATGTAGAGATGAAACGATTAGCTCAAGACAGGGAGGCATGGAGTGCTGCATCAAACCAGTCAAAAGACTGAAGACTCAAACAACATGTTAGAACATATAATAAAGTTATAATTATCGTCGAACATAAACAGTCGTATGCAACTCGCCTATAATGGTAATTAAGGCACTCGTGTGGAAATTATAAAACTCGCTTCGCTAGTTTTATAAACATACTCGTGTCTTAATTATTGCCATTATAGGTTCATTGCATAATGTAGGCCTACTATTAACGGTTTAAGCAGAGTAAGCTTAAAAGGCGCACGGACGGCTGGTTTTTCTTCAACTCGATTCACTGAAACCGTCCTCGAGAAATCCTTTACAGAATGGTGAAAACCACATCAAAATTCTTCCAGTGGTTCTCGCGATTACCCGTTACATCCAAGAATCGGAGACTTTATATAGCCTATTGTATTGTTACTGTTTTACGGGGCAGAACAGCGAGGTGATCTGCCCCTAAAAGACTAACGCTTTACCACACAGCCATGCATGTCCATGTATACTATGTAGATATTTAAATATTATCCTCCCTATATTATTCCGGTAAGGTCCCATTCCGGTTTTGTACCGAAAATAAGGTCCTGTTAACACCAGCCTACACATATGGGGTACCTACAGGTTCCGCATAACCCCATGTGTGCCCGAAACGCCCTCACTTAATCGTAAAATGCCTCACAATTAAATAAATACCGTAAAAATGTACATTTACAATGGGATCACCGTTACCTGGTGAGCCTGCCGCTAGAGCGCAGGGCAGTGCGGTGGCAGCCATCTGGCGGAGAGCGCGGCGTACTGCTAGCTGAGGAGTCTCTCAGCATATGGCTCCGGTGTGGTCTCGCCAAGATTTTCTCTAGGGTTCAATCCTTTGCAAACGTAAAAATTGCTGTAGAAGAAACTCCCGAGCAAACAATAACCGATGAATTAGTTGGAACATCGAATATTGTCTACAAAGAGGTGCTGTGACAAGTACAAAATACTGTTCTACATAATTCTTTGTGTTCTTCTCATGTACGTATGCCGTTTAACAACAATAAATACATTTCTTCAATATTTAAAACTTCATTCTCCCACATTCTTCCCTACATTCACGTTGCGAAAGCTCGCATGATTTAGTTATTATTATTATTATTATTATTCTATATTGACGGCCCAGTGGTGTTGGGGTAGCGAGGCCTTCTGTCTTTCACCCGGAAGCCCCGGGTTCGATTCCCGGCTCCGTCAGGGATTTTAGACGTGAGGGCTGGAACGGGGTCCACTCAGCCTCGTGAGGACAATTGAGTTGCTGTCGGACAGTAAGGCACGAAAACCAAGATTAACGGCCGAGGGGACCCGATACGCGTTTTATTATTATTATTATTATTATTATTATTATTATTATTATTATTATGTCATTATTATTATATTTATAATTATACATATTAAATTTATTATTATTATTATTATCATCATTTTACGATTATTAATTTAATAATGTTATTTTTATTATTTAATTATAATAATTAATATTTCATTATTAATGCTATTATTATTATTATTATTATTATTATTATTATTATTATTATTATTATTATTATTATTATTATTATCAGAAGTAGTGTTCCATTTTAAAAGCAAGGGCTTATACCACTTTACTTTGTTGAAGGTAGTAAGAAAGCTTCAGCCATACATCTTCTTCTGTTGCTTGATGTGAGCGAGATTGAATCTGTTTTCCTCTTGTCAATAGGTGGCGGTTAAATCGATTAAGCACGTCGAATCGCATCAGCGTCTGGTCGTTTGATTGAACAGTCAAGTGAAGGCTGACGACTATCTCTCTTCTTCCCTCCAAGATCTTTTATCTTCCTTCCTTCATGTCTTGTTTGTTTGAGCGATTGTCGACACTAACAAATGATTTTTCTTAACGTGACCCCCCCTGCTGACTGGGTGATCCCCATTTACAAGGGTGGTCCGCTACTGGTCATAGTCTATAGTGCTTTATAACATATCCTGATCTCAGTGACAGCTATGATTAATTGATTTGGCCTGACCTTCCTTTTCATCCATAAGTGTAAACAGTAACTGGTCATGTTATTAGCACACTCGGGCACATTTAGCAGTAGTTTCATTAGCATCTCATAAACTTCGGTATATTATGATTAAAGTTTGTCCGTTTTTTCTGAATTTTCACGGAATTTTGCCTTATTTGCGTATTTATGTCTATTTTATGCCGAATGCGCGGAAAATTAAAATGTTTGTCTGTCCACCTGTCTGTCCGTCTAATTGTTTGTCTGTTTTGCTGTTTGACTGTTAGCCGGTCTGCTTCCCAGTTTGTTCATCTACCTGTCTGTTTGCCTGACTGATGGTCTGTCCACTTGTCTGTCTGTTTGTTTATATGTCTAGCTGTCTGTCTTTTTGTATGTCTGTCTATCTGTTTGTTTGCCTGTCTACTTGTCTTTCCTTTCAGCCTGAATGTCTGTTTGTCTGCCTGTCTGTCTGTCGACTGTCGACCACAACTGGTGCTAGAGTGAACACGAAACTGCTCGAAGTTCCAGTCAGGAAGACAACCGGGTAAGTATCAGCCTGTATTGTTACCGTATAACCATATAATCACCCCAAACAGACACACTCCGGATTTCTATCACCATTTTAGCATTTCACCTAACATTAGATATACTACATTTAGCATACACCGATACTGCAACTAAATAATTGTACATATTGTAAATATTGTTCACCTGTATTCTCAAACATAGATGTTATAGCCTAAGTGGAATGGATCTGATGATGATCGCTTGACGATCGAAACTGGTCATCCTAGTGTATTTATTAATCTCATGTAATTTATTTCAGGATTAGGGCATAACCCAGCTCTTTTGGGTACATTCGTGTTGACCGACTGGAAAGCACCAAACTTTTGTTTACTTAAGCAACACTGAAAAATGGCTCAAACCCCACAATTAGAATGTAAATCAATGAAAGTTCACAACAAATGTATTTACATTCTAATGCTTGTGTAAGGATATCATTTTCTATTTGTATTTGTTAGCATAGTTTTAAAGATTATTTTTATTTAATCTACGCTGACGAGGGTATCATTGTATACCGAAACATGTACGTTTTAATTTAATTATTAAACTTGTCAGTGTTTGACAAGGCGGGTTTTGTAATAGGAGATTAATATCAGTCAACATGGATCATAATGGGTAATGGCTATGCATTGTATTTTACTTTAGGGGTTCACGTAGCTCCGTGTACTTGTGTGAGTGTGTGACATTTGTCTTATAACCTGTCTTACTGAGATGGCTGTATTAGTATGTGTAGTTGTTATTCAGATGAGGATAGGGAAGGAGGCGCCCATGGCCTTCATTTATTAACCATCCCGGTATTCACTTGGAGGAGTAGTGAGAAACCACCTCTTCTTAGTTTTGCCTCTCGAGGCTGAGTGTACCCCGTTCCAGCCCTCAGAACAGAACTAAATTTCTTAGCAGAGCCGGGAATCGAATCCGAGCCTTCGCGGTGGCAGTCAAGACTCTTAGCCAGTACGCAACTGAAGTGTAGTTATTGACCAGGGAACGGATTTGTATGTAGGCCTAAATACATATCTATTAAGGAAGCTAAACTTAATTATATGAATAACGAGGCTGGCAGAGCCGGGGATTGAACCCGGTACCTCGGGGGTGACAGCCAACAATGCTAGCCTCAGCGCCACGAGGTGGTCTTTATTAGTTTATTAAATGAAATTTGTTTTCTGGGAATATCTCAGAAACGTGGTTTTAGAGCCTTAAAACGTAGTAGCCTCCGAGCCACTAAGGGGCTGAAAATGAGTTTTGCTCGTCCTTGTACGCCATAATATAATAATCATCATAATAAAAATATAATAATATAGGGATAGGGATATAATAGACCTTTAGTACCCCTTGACCCCCTTAAGTGCATTATATACGTATTGATACATTTTACAGCTTAAGTTGGTTCCGTGATAACCTTATAGCCGTTTGCGAACGTTCACAGTAATGTAGTAAATGGAATGGCATTGCGTCTTACGGAAATAGATGGACTTCTGAGATCGTGTTGCCATGGTTACCGGCTTGCATTCTTTCAATAGCTTAATAAATGAAATTAGTTTCCTGGATATATCTCAAAAACTGTTGGTTTTAGGACCTTAAAATGTGGTTTTCGGGGCCCGTAGGGCTCCTGAGTTTTGTTTCTCACATTGAGACGCTGAAAATGAGCTTTGTCTCGTCTTTCTACGCCCATTTCAGCATACATTTTAAGGGGGTAGGCCCTCTTTTATGAGAGGTATGAAGAAGAGTTACATCAATGATTACTTTCGTGCCTCTGATGGATTTATGTACCAAATTTTACGTTGATCCACTCAGCCGTTCTCGAGTGATGCGCGTGCAAAGTTGTACACAAACAAACAGACAGACAGACAGACAAAAATTTTGTTTTTGTGCGCAACCGTCATAAACCAGTCTGAAACGCGTTAATAACTCAAACTTCCGTGGAAATTCAGAAAAATCAGACAAACTTTCAATTTTATATATATAGAGAGACTAGCAACCAGCCCATGCTTCGCCCGGGATCAGTAGTTATGAATGCATTTTCGATGTCAATGAACAACGACCGATATCCGTTTTACGTCTCGGCATGATGGCTTAAATTCACTGACTGGGGTATTAATTATATTACCATAGAGATGCATGTGCAACAAATTCTTGTCAGACGTAATTTAAGAATGGCGAGGTGCATGAAACTCAAATCCCCCTTCCGTCCAATATTAACTTGACTGTGTATTTTGCGGAACGAAAAGTTCACAGGCGAAATGAAGAAAAGCCGAGTTGCACTTCCAGGGAAACTCTAACCTTAACCACTCTTCTCTGAAGACTTAACTCAACACAACTCGACAGTTTGCGGCTGGCTGTATCTGGGGTAATAGGCTCACCCGCTAGCTAGGCTGTAACTGGGTTGATAGACTCGCCCCTAGCCAGCTCGTAAACTGTCACCTCAGTAATTGAATGGAGATTGTTGGATGAACTAAAAACGTAAAAACACTTATAGTGGGCGATGTATTGAAGATAGAGATATGCTTTCGCAGTTCGGTTTTTGTAGAACTTTTCATGCTGAACAATTCTTTACATACATAGTAAACAGATATTTTTAACGGTTTTCCCAGCGTAAGCTTAAAAAACGCACGGACGCCATGTTTTTTTCGACTTTTTCACTGAAATCGTTACTGACCGGCTTCCTTTGATCATAAATAAATTATTTTCTACAGAAACCTTCCTGGAGAATGGTGGAAACCTCATATAACGCCATCCACTGGTTCTCGGGATTACCCGTTACATCCAAGAATCGGGGACTTAAACTAAGTAGAGATTATCTTTACACATCATGGCGTGTGGATTTGAGATGTAGAGTTGTTTTTTTTTTCTCCAATATTTGGAAGTTAAGCACATATGCTCCATATTTTTAGTCATCAAAATCCAATATAGTCCATATTTCAGCTAGGAAGTATTAAATTCTGGTAAACAAGCAGTCCTGTCAATAATGGAGAAACAAGTTAAATATCTATATTTAACAATTTAAATCGTGGTAGAGGTGATGTTGTAGATGTGTCAAAAATCGAGATGGGCACTGTACTTTGAAAGAACTCTGTATATGAAGCAATGGGAAAGGTTGCTGCGATTTTGTGTGGAGATTTAAGTGTAATGCTAACTATGGATTTAACCTACATTGTGAAGTTCAAATTTGCCCCCGTTACCTCTTCTGATATTGAACGCAGTTTCAGTCAATATAAATTTGTCCTTAGAGACAATAAGAGAACATTTACTATCCAGCACTTAAAACATTTTATAATCCATTGTTTTGGTAACAGAGAAGGCCTCGGGTGCCGGGTGCATGCTTTGTAATTTGAAACCCAGAGGGTAGCCTACATGTCGAATTTTGTTGTTCCTTGAATCACTATGAAAGTCAAGGAGGTTAGATATCTAAGCTCCTTGAACACTATAGCGCTTTCTAGTAGAGAAATGAGGAACTTTGTGTTGGCGGAAACTCCCGAGATTAATTTTGCCATTATGAACACGACCTACTGAATTCAAATGGGTTATTTGACATGCCAACATCGTATGACATGCGTGTCGTATTTTTGCCGCCTTTCAAAAATCACTTACCACGGCCAGGAGCGAACCTGCAATCTTGGGGTTAGTAGACCGACACGATATCCACTCACCCACCGTGGCAAGCTGATATTATAATGAGAGGTGCAAAGTTATGTTTCAAGTAGATCTTTGTTTAGCTTCTTTGAATTTGGATATTAAAATAGAAATTTTAGTTTATTGTAATTTTAAGCACATATTTCTATAAAAAATAACTGAATATATATATATTGTCTTTCTCCTTTTTAGCCTATTTTCATTTATGAAAAAATGGCTTATGAGATCACCTTTTATCCGTGTGTGTGTGAGTGTGTCCCAAATCACATCTAAACGGCTCAATCGATTTCAATAAAACTCGATAAGTTAATAGCACCATATTGGCCGACCCCGACAGTGCCCTTCAAATTTTATTATGTCTCACCAATCCAACATGGCGGCTGTGAAAAATATTTCAGCGGCATTCTATATCTCCTGAACTATTACTGATATCACCCTGAAATTTTGTACGGTGATAAAGGGCACAACTAGACTTTTAGCTATGATACTTCCAAAATCCTATAAAATACAAAACAAATATGGCGGTCAATCGAATGTGTAACATTTTAATAGACATTTCTTGCGATTTAACCATCTGAGCGCAGTGAAATATGGTAGTGTAAATGCATATACACATTGTAATGCACTGGCATCTAATTTAGTTGAATTTTTCACATAATCTAAAGATGGCGGCTGTGCGCAATTTGAAAAATAAGTTTTTATACCTTGTGTATTAATCATGCGATCGAAGTGAACGTTTGGATAATTAACCTACGCAAAAATCATTATCTAACTCTTTGGCATACATATATCAAATTCCAACATGGCGACCATCCGAAATATTTACACGGTTCTCAATATATACGAATCTATTACAGCAATCAAACTGAAATTTTGTATATTGATAGTGGCAATTAACATCAGTAGGATATATGAAAATAGGCTGTATAGTTCAACACGGAACTACTTGTTTTACTTGCCATTTCCACAGTCATTTGGGTGCCTATTGGAATGCAGGGCCCTCACGATTTGATGGCCCTATTAAACGAGCCCTTCCTGAGGCAAAGTGGAATGAACGGTTCAGCCTATTAAGTTATCCAAGTCTCCAGCTACGCGTAACATCTGGCAGGGAGTAATTCCTGGTCTCGAACTCATAACTACTAAAAGACTTGCTCACAAGACACGATCGAACGAAGAAAAGAAAAAAAAAGAGAGAAAGAACCAAAGAATAAAGGAACGTTAACAACCTTGAAGATGTGCTCAAATTGCTCCCGCTGCAGTGAACGGTTTAGATGGCTGTGGTCTTGCTTGGCCTAAGCAAATGATGACTCGACACTTTGCCCACACAAAAGGCGACGAGACAGGCTGCACAGTAGCGACTAAGTGTCTTAATTCTCTACAAAAGCTACCTGTTGGCTGCTATCACATATATAGTAGTGCTGCAGGCTATCCTGACTACACTGGACGGACTTTTATGTGGTAGGTACAGGGACTTGACGTTAGTTAATACTTTAGAACATGATCATGATGGTGGTAATTGGTAGATATGTTAAGAGGCCTAACATCTAGGTTATCGGCCCCTGATGGTTTGGGTGATAGTGAAAGATGAGATGAGAATGTAAACTATAACTAATACTAACTACAGACTTACAAACTAGAAGAAGAAATGGTAAACAAATAAAGAATAAGGCAAATAAAGGACAGGAAGAAAAGAAATACCCTCAACCCTCGAAGTATGAGGATTGAGGGACGTGGAAGGAAGGAGAGCCATGAATGGCATATAGGAAAGGGAAAGAGGGCCCGCCCCAAAGTCAGAGGAAAACGGGGATAAAACGGACTCAGGTCAGGAATCCCTCGGGGTCGCCAACTCCCGAACTCACCAGCCGTGAGCCCTTGAGGGTGTAGCAATATCCAGGGTGCACCAGAAGTGTTGGGGCTATATACACCCTGCCTCCTTGAGGGTCTTGAGCAGAAGGCAGGAGATAACAGGAAAGAAAAAGAAAAAAAAGAAGGCTGACCCCTCGTACAAAGATGAGACAAGGGCCAATCAAGGCGGGAAAGGAAGAGAACAAGAGTTGACCAAGTGAAGCCGACAGGAAAAAAGACGGAGCGGAGCAATGCTGGACTCAGCTGGGGTCCCGAGGTCGCCAACCCACGTCCCACTAGATATGAACTGGCGTGAAAAGATATAACACGAGGTCATTTTGACCCATAGTGAGTCACTCCCTTGATGTCGCAGTCGTACGGATTTTAATGAAGTAATTTTACACCTGCTGTCTTCCTATGAACTATTCCCAATATAAAATGAGGATTATTTATAATTTTCAAATTTTCGTAACAGTGTAATAGGCATTGATGGTGGTGGCAAACCTGTCATCTTAATTTTCTTCAGATTGTCCCGACTAACGTAAGCCGAAAATTGTCACGCGAGGACTGGCGCCTTGGGTAAATCTGACCCGGCCGTAAATAATATAGAAATAACTTGAGTGTTCCAAAAACTATGGACATAATGTATTAACAGGGTGAAGTTCAAAGATAGGAAGGAAGGTCCAGTACTGCTCTGGTCTAAGCTGCGTGAACTTGAGAGGAATGTGCATCGCGGCCTATGAGAAGTGATGTGGTTTCTCGGTCCGTGCATTGTACAGAACCAAATACATTGGTCGGTGACTCACTCACTCATTCGTAACAACACAGTGGTTTGAGCAACGGCCCTATGTTAGCAGTATAGGAATAGAAAGGAATACCAGATAACACGGTGGGCTGTTGACAGGCCCTTCTCTTCTCGCCCGACCCTTCCCTACTCTTTCTCCTCACCCCGCAAGTTCACAGAGCTTGGACCCGAGCAGTAAGTGACAGGAAATAAGGGCTGACCAAAACGAAAATAAAGAGCTTGAAAAACCAGTCCTCGCAAGTTAATCCTTCAGAATTACAAATTAACTAGCACTGACACCTCAATAACACAGGTTATGATACTTATTCTTCGCTCACCCAAGTACATGGGACTGAAATGAACACGTTCTCCAACCGTATGAATGAAACATAATGAGAATTAGCACCGTGTAGCCTATTTGACTGATAAACCGACAGTGGTAGCTTCGCTCGCTATAGCGCAGCTCTAGGCCATAGGGGTTGATAGACGTGGCTTTGAGCCCCACCGTCGGCTGTCCTTGGAATGGTTTTCCGTGGTTTCCCATTTTCAACGACAGGCAAATGCTCGGACGGTACCTTCTGACAGTCCGCGGCCGATTCCTTTCACATCCTTGCCCAGTTTCATTCATCTTCATTAATTTCAACTGTCATTAACTCCTCTCATGAGGCTGGCGTCAGGAAGGGCATCCCGCCGTAAAATTCACCCGCCACATAGCATTTCATCACATCTCATACCCGACCCCGTTGGAAACTGGAATAATTTATTTATCGTATGGCTTTTAGTGCCGGGAGTGTCCGAGGACTTGTTCGGCTCGCCAGAGTCTGTAGCTGCTACAAGCGGACACCACTAGGGTGAGCTAGTGTTCCGGTCAATTTCAAGTAGTTCCAACTTTCGCTACCAGATATCAATGATACCTAGTGGTGAACGTTGGAACTTTGATGGAGCGTTACAACGAAATCTAGTCTAGAAATTTAGCTCCAAACAAGTTTAGTCTGTGGAAGGTTCTTTTACATGCCATAAATCTGTGACATGGGACCGCCGGCTTTACTTCCCCTCCGAAGGAAGGCATACTGAAGGATTTTAACGCTCTTAAAAAATCCAATGACTTCGGCCGGGTTTGAACCCGCGATCTTGGGCACAGAAGCTCAGCTTGCTACCAACTACGCCACCGAAGCCGCACAGGAATAATAAGAGATAGACATACAATTAATTTGACTGATAACCTATGTTATTGTGGTATCTGCAGTAGTGTGTGTGTGTATTTGCAATTCAGGTGAGGTTTCGGAAGGAGATGGCCGTGGCCTTATGTTAGGAACCATCCTGGCATTTGCCTGAAGTAGAAAACCACTTCCAGGATGGCTGAGGTGGGAATCGAACCATCCTCGTCTCAGGTTTGCAACACAAGGCTGAGTGTACCCAGTTTCAGCCCAAACACCTGAATTAAATTCCTTAGCAGGGTCGGGAAACAAACCCGGACCTCCAGGATGACTGCCAAGAACGAAAGCAATCGCTCGAAATATCTTTTTCCCCCACGTGTCTTAAAACCGCCTCATTTATTACGCTATCTTTCTTCTATCTTCAGTCCAAGTTTCACTTCCATAGAGGGCCACGCTCCAGACAAATGATTTCAAAAAATAATAATCATTGTATCAATATTTGATGTCAGCTAATCCTCAGCCCCGTGGTGTTGGAGTAGCGCAGCTGCCTCTCACCCGGAGGCCCTGGGTTTGAATCCCGGCTCCGTCAGTGATTTTAGAAAATGGCGTGAGGGCTGGAACGGAGTGCACTCAGCCTCGTAAGGACAATTGAGTAGCTGTCTGACAGTGAGGCAGTGCCCTGGTCACGAAAACCAAGATTAACGGCCGAGGGGACCCGATGCGCTGACGACGCGTCACCCCAATATGTGCCGGCTGAATGGCTGGGCAGCGGTCACTTGGTAGGCCTAGGCCCTTCATGGGCTGTAGCGCCAGTGGTATTATTATTATCCTTGACTGTGGTAACTTACTTTTTATATCCTCTTTGCTTCGTCTATCACTTCTTATTTAGCTTCTCAAGTAGCAGATTCCACTTTTTTCAGCTTTCCGTCTGCCAATTCACTGTGGGTAGAAATAATATGTCATTTCTTACGCCTGCTATGAATTTTAACAAGATGTTCAGTAAAGAACATATAGCCTACTATCTTCTAAATGCATGGGTATTGTTATAACTCTTTGTCCTTTCCAAGGAGAATAATTGAATGTTGGTTGTAGTAGCTTGTTGAAATACAACGTGCTATACGGATATTAAACACGAATATGAGGTGCCTTTTGCTAGTGCTACCTCTGTAAAAAAATTCTTTCAATTCGATTTCAACGTGTTTGAATTGATATGGCGAATCAATTTGCACACATACATGGCTGCTATATGAAAACTATTAGGCTGATGAGCTTGTCGTTCAGTCAAAAGATGCTTCCCACACAAAAGTATGTTGTTGCAAAATTTGGTCGAAATCAAATGATTAGGTTGGTTGTAATTTGTTTTAAGCTTCTATCATTTGGGTGGCCACCATTCCGTTTCCGTCAAGATGGCGGCGATATAAAACATGAAAACTGAGGTTCCCTTTGCTAGTGCTACCTCTGTACCAAATTTCGTTCAATTCGGGTTTACCGTGTTTGAATCGATAGGGGGAATCTATTTGCACACATACATGGCCGCCATATGCAGACTATTGAACTGATGACCTTGTAGCTTGGTCAAAGAACGCTTCTCACATAAAGGTATGTTGTTGCAAAATTTGGTAGAGATCGGATAATTAGGTTAGTCGTAATTTGATTTAAACTTTGAACATTTGGGTGGCCGCCATTACGTATCCGTCAAGATGGCGGCGATATTAAACATGACACTGAGGTGTCCTTTGCTAGTGGTGCCGCTGTACCAAATTTCATTCAATTCGGTTTCACCGTGTTCGAATTGATAGGGGGGGGGACAGACATTCAGAGTACACACACTCTCACACACACAAACAGACCCACAATTTTTGGCCCGGTGTAGATCTCATAAGTCTACTTTAATTTTTTGCAAAAATCCAAAGTAGGCTAAAAATTAGTGCCAAATTTTGTATCATAACACGGAACGTAGTTTTATAAACGTTGCCATGTAAAACGTTTCCTTAATGACTTTTGAACTAACAGAAATACAAACGAGTATTTATTACATTTTATATGAATAAAATTGAATAAATCAAATTCATCATCATAATCACCATCTTCTACAGTTTCCAGCAACTGCACTGGCTGGGTCTGCTTGGAACATAAGCCTCTCCAACGTCTTCTATCCTCTCACCACCTTTCACTCCTCACTCTGTCCCACTCTTCTCCTCTTTTCTCACTCCTTCCTTCACCTCCACAATCCACCTTCCTCTTGGTTTCTCACCTTCCATTTCCATCTCATGGATCCTCCTTGGTATCCTGCCCTAGCGCATTCTCCTAACATGTCCGTACCAGCTCATTCAATGATCTCTTGTAAGGGATACTCTTCCAAAATGCACATCAGGGGCTCAGAACTTGTGGGGCGTGGGTTGGCGACCACGGAACCCCAGCTGAGACAGGCATTGCTTCCACTTATTTGTGTCGGGCTCCTCTCCGTCTTCTTTCCTGTCGACCTCCCTTGGTCAACTCTTGTTCTCTTCCGAGGCCTAGGGAGTCTCTTCCTTTCCCACCTTAATTGGCCCTTGTCTCATCTTTCCTGATACCCTCTTTCTGCGAGGGGTCAGTCTTCTATTATGTTATCTCCTGCCTTCTGCTCGAGACCCTCAAGGAGGCAGGGTGTATGTAACCCCACCACTTCGGGTGCATCCTGGATAGTGCTACACCCTCAGAGGCTCACGGCTGGTGAGTTCGGGAGTTGGCGATCCCCAGGGATTCCTGAGCTGGGTCCGTTTTTCGTATTTTTCCACTGACGTTGGGGCCGACCCGCTCCTCATTCCCTTTCCTGTCCGCCTTTCATGGCTCTTATTCCTTCCAAGTCCCTCAATCCTCATTCTTCGTAGGTTGAGGGCTTTTTTTTTCTTCCCGTCCTGTATTTGCCTTATCCTTTATTTGTTTACCATTTCTTCATCTAGGATGTAAGTTTGTAGTTAATTTTCTTAAATAGTTTTCGTTCTCATCTCATCTTTCACTATCACCCAAACCAGGGGTCGAATTTTTATGTAAATACATACTTTAAGCATTTTTCTATAAATACATAAATTCCTGCTTTTCATTTATTAGCACATAAAAAGACATAATATTAACATTTTAAAAATCAGTATGCTATCTTTCAGTTTTTTGCATTTTTGTTCTGTGTTACTTCAACGAGGAAGAACCTCTGAGCTATCTAATCTTCATTCATAGCATATGTCAGCTTGCAACTGTGTTATTCCTAGTTTGTCGCCCCGAGCCACTCACTGTGGAAGCCGGGGATTTCCCCGTCCATAGGCATATTGCACCACGTGCTGACCCCGCCCCCGCCCCCTTCCTACCTGGAACCAGTGTCACTAACATGCAGTTCATTTCTGGCACTGTGAAGCGTAAGGCGGTTCTACGATGTCTAAAGTACAATCAACTACAATTTATCGTCTGCAGCAGTATGTTGAAGAATTGAAGGATAATTTTTCTGATGGGGGCGTTCTGTTCTAACAACCATCTGGGAAAGCAATCAAGGCTGAACAGCGATCCCAAGTTACACAAACCTCAAGAGCAAGAAACATATTGCCGCAATTTCGCGCCTTCAGAAGAAGTGTTTCGCGATAATCGTCGGTCATTTGTGATGGACAACCTGAAGATGTATCTCGTTGTGTATTGTAATGCTTCAGCAGTCAGTGAGACATAGCATTCGTGAGTACTGCATATTGTTTATATTCACATTAATAAACTAAATTGTAATTAAATATGTTTACTTTTTTGTCACATATTTCGGGTATTTTTTATACATAAAAATAAATATTTTCCCGATTTTTAGCACCTAAAATTCCGAGCCCTAGTTATTATAATTGCGAGCAAAGTTGATTATTAAATCTAAACACACATAATCGCATGTCAAAATACAACCATAAAATCCGAAACAACAGTTCTTTGGCTAAGACAAGTCACGTCAAAATTGCCATTGGAACAGCAAGATACAGTACAATAACCTACAAATTCCATCCTTGCTCCACTCCACAAAATGAAAATATATATACAGTGGAACTTGGATAATTCGAACCCCAAGGGACCAGTAAGAAAATTCGAACTATCCAAAAATTCGAATTAAGAAAGTTCTTTGGAAAGGGTAGGGAAAATATATTGTATTACGTTTACATAATTTTGTTCAACAAAGCAGATTAGCAGACAGCGGCACTGTAGAATAACTATATCGTGAATAACCTCAAAAGGTTTAAGTGATAAAATAAAACCAAAATGTCTATTCAACGACAGTAGTAATCCAGCAATCTAGTTAAGTCTTAGAGGAATGTATTGTTTTTCAAAAAAGTTTGAGATTTTTACCTGTTTCCTACAATTAAGTCTCTCGGCCATCACAAAATAATCTAACAAATTTAAGTAACTGAAAAACGAATCACGTCATTTCTACATTAAAAAAGACACGTAAATTCTGTGATGTGGTCCGTTGATCGGGCTGCACTCGGATCAGTTGTGTCGCGAACCATCTTGTTTTTCGGAGTTTTTACACGTATAAACTTCGAATTATCCAAAATATAATTCGAATTAACCACGATTTGTTAGCATTGATTGTATATAAAATGCTAGGGACCAAGAGAAAATTTCGAATTAAAGGAGATTTCGAATTATAGAAGTTCGAATTAGCCACGTTCGACTGTATTCGACTTTCGATCATCACAGGATATTTTTTAAATAAAGAAGTGTATAGTCCGTTTTATGGTAATATACAATTGCCAACTGTTTAGATATGTAATTTTTACTGAATTATTTTATACTAGCACCCCCCTCCCCCCCGGCTTCGCCCGGGAACAGTTATGAATGCATTACGAGATAAGTGCTTTTTTATTTCGATGTGAATGAACTGCGACCTATATCTGTTTTACGTCTCGGCATGATGGGTTAAAATCACTGTCTGGACTTTTAATTATATTATCATGGAGATGCATGTGCAACGAATTCTTGTCAGACGTAATTTAAGAATGGCGGGGTGCATGAAACACAAATCCCCCTTCCATCCAATCTTAACTTGACTGTGTATTTTGCGGAACGAAAAGTTCACAGGCGAAATGAATAAAAGCCGAGTTGCACTTCCAGGGAAACTCTAAACACAACCACTCATCTCTCAAGTGTTAACTCAACTCAACTCGACAGTTTGCTGCTGGCTGTATCTGGGGCAATAGGCTTTCCCGGTAGCTAGGCTGTAACTGGGGTGATAGACTCGCCCCTAGTTAGCTCGTTAACTGTTGCCTCAGTAATTGAATGGAGATTGTTGGAAGAAATGAAAACGTAACAAGAAGTTCCGTAACAAACTAAAGAGCCTACTTTCCTTAAAATTTAAGATCTATGCCAATGATTAATCTATATGGATCTATCTAGAATAATTACGAAATTAAGTTGGTAATATCGACATTTCTAATTAGTTCGAAATGCTGTATACCTGGCATACTGTAGCCTAATAGAGAACTGCAGTTGGCAGCCCTGGTGACTGAATATATTCTTAGTTCCATCTCTTAAGGTACAGAACACAAAATTTGGTTGAAGTCCAATGGATAGCATGGACGTTACATGCAGTTAAACATTGGATCTAACAGCGCGCGTAAAATCATGTTGGCAACAATGACATACATGTATTGGTCAGAAATAATCTGAAATAATATGATCTATTGTCGTGTCAATTTTGAATAAAATCCGTTAGTTAGTTTAGAAGTTACATGCATTTTAAAATTGGATCTATCAGCAGGCTTAGAATCATGTTGGCAGCACTGACGTATATTAGTTACTCCAAATTAATCTAGAATGCCAGGTACTATACGTGTGCAAATTTTAGAGCTATTGGCTTCCATACTTTCTGATATATTGATATTAGGGTAACAAAAATAGAGACAGTATTTACTAACAGTTGGCAGCCCTGGTTACTCTTAAGAATCGGCATATACATATCTGTTATGGTATACATATCACACACGAAATTTGGTTGAAATCCAAATGATAGTATAGAAGTTACATGTATTTAAAGTTGGACATCTCAGCAGGCTTAGAATCATGTTGGTAGCACTGACGTATATAAGTTCCTCCAAATTAATATAGAATGTCAGGTACTATACGTGTGCATAGTTTAAAGCTGTCGGCTGGCATACTTTCTGATATATTGGTATTTGGATAAAATAAATTGAGAGCATTTATTAACAGTTGGCAGCCCTGGTGGATCTTAATAATACGTTCAGTCATGTCTGTTTATGTACACATAGCACATACGAAATTTGGTTGAAATCCAATTCATAGTGTAGAAGTTATATGCATTTAAAATTTGGACCTATCAGAAGGCGTATATTCATTTTGGCAACACTGCGATGTATGGCCTCCTGGAAATTAAACTGCAATATTATTATCTATACGTGTGCCAATTTTGAAATAGCTCCTATTCATACCTTCCATGATATCCAACATGGAGCTCAAATTTCAATTGCGATTTTTCAGCAGTTGGTAGCACTGACATCATTTTCAAGTATGGGCGTGAGATATTCAGGTATAGATCTTTACTCCTACCAAATTTTGTTTCGATTGCTGCAGCCGTTTAGGAGTTGATAGGGGGGGGGGGACACACACACACAGCCAGACAGACAGACAGACAGACAGAAGGACAGACAGACAGACAGACACACATTTGCCCGATCTCAAGAGTCTACTTTTTCCTCATTTTTAGCCTACTTTTCACATTTTGCAAAAATGAGGAAAAAATGTGTGTCTGTCTGTCTGTCTGTCCTTCTGTCTGTCTGGCTGTGTGTGTGTCCCCCCCCACCCCTATCAACTCCTAAACGGCTGCAGCAATCGAAACAAAATTTGGTAGGAGTAAAGATCTATACCTGAATATCTCACTGCCATATTTGAGAATGATGTCAGTGCTACCAACTGCTGAAAAATCGCAATTGAAGTTTGAGCTATATGTTGGATATCTCGGAAGGTATGAATGGGAGCTATTTGAAAATTGGCACACGTATAGATAATAATATTGCAGTTTAATTTCCAGGAGGACATACATGGCGGTGTTGCCAAAATGATTATAAGCCTGCTGATAGGTCCAATATTTAAATGCATATAACTTCTACACTATCCATTGGAATTCAACCAAATTTCGTATGTGCTATGTGTTCATAAACAGATATAACTGAGCGTATTCCTAATATCCACCAGGGCTGCCAACTGTTAATAAATGCTCTCAATTTATTTTTTCCAAATACCAATATATCAGAAAGTATGCAAGCCGACAGCTTTAAACTATGCACACGTATAGTACCTGACATTCTATATTAATTTGGAGTAACTTATATACGTCAGTGCTACCAACATGATTCTAAGCCTGCTGAGAGGTCCAACTTTAAATACATGTAGCTTCTATACTATCATTTGGATTTCTACCAAAATTTGTATGTGCTATGTGCACCATATCAGATACGACTATGCGTATTCTTAAGAGCAACCAGTGTTGCCAACTGTTAAAAAATGGTGTCTCTATTTTTTTTTCCCTAATATCAATACATCATAAAATATGCAAGTCAATAGCTCTAAAATTTGCACACGTATAGTACCTGACATTCTAGATTAATTTGGAGTAATTAATATACGTCAGTGCTGCCAACATGATTCTAAGCCTGCTGATAGATCCAATTTTAAAATGCCTGTAACTTCTATACTAACAAATGGATTTCATTCAAAATTAACACAACAAGAGATCATATTATTGCAGATTATTTCTGACCAATAGATGTATGTCATTGTTGCCAACATGATTTTATGCGCGCTGTTACATCCAATGTTTAACTGCATGTAACGTCCATGCTATCCATTGGACTTCAACCAAATTTTGTATTCTGTACCTTAAGAGATGGAAACAAGAATATATTCAGTCACCAGGGCTGCCAACTGTAGTTCTCTATTAGGCTACATTATGCCAGGTACACAGTATTTCGAACTAATTAGAAATTTCTATATTACCAATTTAATTTTGTCATTATTCTAGATAGATCCATATAGATTAATCAATGGCATGAATTTTAAATTTTAAGAAAAGTAGGCTCTTTAGTTCGTCACGGAACTTCTTGTTGCAAAATGTGAAAAGTAGGCTAAAAACACTTATAGTGGGCGATGTATTGAAGATAGACATATGCTCTCGCGGACTGTTTTGTAGAACTTTTCATGCTGAACAATTGTTACACTTATAGTATATTCATATTTTTAACGGTTTGCACAGCGTAAGCTTACAAAGAGCACGGACGACATGTTCCTATTCACTGAAATCGTTACTGCTTGGCTTCCTTTGATCATAAATAAATTATTATCTACATAAACCTTCCTCAAGATATCCTTTACAGAATGGTGGAACGGCAGCAAAATCCATCCAGTGGTTCTCGAGATTATTCGTGACATCCAAGAATCAGGGACTTCGTTTTACACTAATTAGAGATTATCATCCATTTAAAGCTGATAATTGTTCCAGATCTGGTTTCTTTTAAACTATTTTGTTATATTTTTAGCCTACTTTTCACATTTTGCGAAAATGAGGAAAAAGTAGACTTATGAGATAGATCCGGGCAAATGTGTGTCTGTCTGTCTGTCCGTCCTTCTCTCTGTCTGTCTGTCTGTGTGTCTGTATGTCCTGGCTGTGTGTGTGTGTCCCCCTCTATCAACTCCTAAACGGCTGCAGCAATCGAAACAAACTTTGGTAGGAGTAAAGATCTATACCTGAATATCTCAATGCCGCATTTGAAAATGATGTCAGTGCTACCAACTGCTGAAAAATGGCAATTGAAATTTGAGCTCCAAGTTGTATATCTTGGAAGGTATGAATGGGAGCTATTTCAAAATTGGTACACGTATAGATAATAATATTTTAGTATAATTTGCAGGAGGCCATAAATGGCAGTGTTGCCGAAATGATTATAAGCCTGCTGATATATCCAATTTTTAAATGCATATAACTTCCACATTATCAATTGGAATTCAACGAAATTTCGTATGTGTTATGTGTACATAAAAAGATATGACTGAACGTATTCTTAAGAGCCACCAGGGCTGCTAACTGTTAATAAATGCTCTCAATTTATTTTTTTACAAATACCTATATAGCAGAAAGTATGCAAGCCGACACCTTTAAATTATGCACACGTATAGGACCTGACATTCTATATTAATTTGGAGAAACTTATATACGTCACTGCTACCAACATGATTCTAAGCCTGCCGATAGGTCCAATTTTAAAATGCATGTAACTTCTATAGTAACTAATGGATTTCATACAAAATTGGCACAACAATAGATCATATTAATTCAGATTATTTCTGACCAATACATGCATGTCATTGTTGCCAACATGATTTTACGCGCGCTGTTAGATCCAATGTTTAACTACATGTATCGTCCATGCTATCCATTGGACTTCAACTACATTTTGTATTCTTTACCTTAATAGATGGAACTAAGAATTTATTCAGTCACCAAGGCTGCCAACTGTAGTGCTCTATTAGGCTACATTATGCCAGGTATACAGTATTTCGAACTAATTAGAAATTTTGATAATACCAACTTAATTTCGTCATTATTCTAAATAGATCCATATAGATTGATCATTGGCATGAATCTTAAATTTTAAGAAAAGTTGGCTGTTTAGTGCGTCACGGAACTTCTTGTTTAAATTAATTTTTACAAAGGTAAAAATCCAAGTATAATAATCAAATTTTCTAGCAATTGAAATGGTTTCTTCTAAAATACAATTACTGAGGATGGCCATAATGTGGGCGAAACTAGAATAATTAATTAACGCTATTAATTCAATTTTATTAAAATAAAGAAAATTAAGTTATTAAATGCTCATTGGTATCACTGTTACCATAACATGGAGTAAATTATAATATAGCCTATCTTGGATTTCTTTAATCATTGTTCTCATCTATAATTGTTAAGAATAATCTCCTAATTTTAGGCCACTCTTAAGTACCACAGTTGGCAGCCCTGGCTGGGTGAGAATAATTGTTGATTTAGTGGCACACAGCGTAAGGGTGGGTGCATTATCAGGCATTAATATGTTCTTCTTGCGTTGCTTGCTTGGGGAAGGACATTAAAGCCAGCAGGATAATTAGCCGTACGACCGATAAAACACAATTAGTGATTTTAAGTTAATTGGTCCTCCGGGAAGTGAGCATAGCCATGCAGCACCGTTAAACCTACGGGCTGACAATTGCCAGACGCCAGGTACACAAACCATGGCTACCTCCATCTCTCCCGCCTTTCTTATTTGGCTCATATCTCTTCCGCCATGTTTCTCACGCCAAATAATGGGGCTTTTAGAGGGCACTGGACGAAATTGCTGAGCAAAATGTTTATTGAAGAATTTCACAGTTTATTGTAACTTTATAATTACTTAAGGGGGCTTTATGTAGTAAGAAATTTTAATAAATAAGATGGTATATTGGGTTTCACGGCCAGTGAATTAAAACTCAGCAATTTTTTCTAGGTTTTCTAGAAACAACCAAACCAGCAACAAATTTTCTGGTAAAGTCTAATCCTTAGAAAGTCCATTACGGTAACAACATGTTCATACGGATGGAGGACAACAGGTAAGGTTACATTGTAAGTAACTTATTTAAGGTGATGTGAATTAAATAAAGATCAACATGTTTGTATCGATGGTGGAAAAACAAAATCTGAGTTTACATTGTTGGCAGGTTATCAAAGGTGACGCGAAATATAGATCACCATGTCTGTAGTGATGGGGACAAATTCTAAGGTTACATTGTTAGTAACTTATTTAAGGTGACGCGGACTATAATCACCATGGGTGTAGTGATGGGGGACAAATGGCAAGGTTACATTGTAAGTAACTTATTTAAGGTGACGCGGACCATAGATCACCATGTATGTAGTGATGGGGGACGAATGGTAAGGTTACATTGTAAGTTACTTATTTAAGGTGACGCGGACCATAGATCGACATGTATGTAGTGATGGGGGACGAATGGTAAGGTTACATTGTTAGTAACATATTTAAGGTGACGTGAACTATACATCACCATGTTTGTAGTGATGGGGGACAAATGGTAAGGTTGTTAGTAAGTTATTTCAGGTGACATGAACTATACATCACCATTTTTGTAGTGACGGACGACAAATGATAAGGTTACATTGTTAGTGACTTATTTAAGGTGATGTGGACTACAGATCATCATGTTTGTAGTGATGGGGGGACCAATAGTAAGGTTACCTCGCTAGTAATTTATTTAAGGTGACGCGGACTATAATCATCATGTTTGCAGTAATGGGGGACAAATGGTAAGGTTACATTGTTAGTAACTTATTTAAGATGGCGTGGACTATAGACCACCATGTTTGTAGTGATGGGGGACAAATGGTAAGGTTACATTGTTAGTAACTTAAGTAAGATGACGCGGACAATAGATTACCATGTTTGTAGTGATGAGGGACAAATGGTAAGGTTACATTGTTAGTAACATATTTAAGGTGACGTGAACTATACATCACCATTTTTGTAGTGACGGATGACAAATGGTAAGGTTACATTGTAAGTATCTTATTTAAGGTGACGCGGACCATGGATCACCATGTTTGTAGTGATGGGGGACAAATGGTAAGGTTACATTTTTAGTAACTTATTTAAGGTAACGCGGACTACAGATCACCATGTTTGTAGTGATGGGGGACAAATGGTAAGGTTACATCGTTAGTAACTAAGTAAAGGTGACGCGGACTATAGATCACCATATTTGTAGTGATGGGGGACAAATGGTAAGGTTACATTGTTAGTAACTTATTTAAGATGGCGTGGACTATAGACCACCATGTTAGTAGTGATTGGGGGACAAATGGTAAGGTTGCATTGTTAGTAACTTATTTAAGGGGACGCGGACTATAGACCACCAGAATTTGTAGTGATGAGGGACAAATGGTAAGGTTACATTGTTAGTAACTTATTCAAGGTGACGCGGACTATAGATCACCATGTTTGTAGTGATGGGGGACAAATGGTAAGGTTACATTTTTTAGTAACTTATTTAAGATGGCGTGGACTATAGACCACCATGTTTGTAGTGATGGGGGACAAATGGTAAGGTTACATTGTTAGTAACTTATTTAAGATGGCGTGGACTATAGACCACCATGTTTGTATTGATGGGGGACAAATGGTAAGGTTACATTGTTAGTAACTTATGTAAGATGACACGGACAATAGATTACCATGTTTGTAGTTATGAGGGACAAATGGTAAGGTTACATTGTTAGTAATTTATTTAAGGTGACGCGGACTATAGTATTACCATGTTTGTTGTGTTGGTGGACAAATGGTAAGGTTACATTGTTAGTAACGTATTTAAGGCGACGCGGACTATATTATTACCATGTTTGTAGTGATGGGGGACAAATGGTAAGGTTACATTGTTAGTAACTTATTTAAGGTGACGCGGACTAGGCTATATTATTAACATGTTTGTAGTGATGGGGGACAAATGGTATGATTACATTGTTAGTAACTAATTAAAGGTGACGCGGACTATAGATTACCTTATTTGAAGTGATGAGGGACAAATAGTAAGGTTACATTGTTAGTAACTTATTTAAGGTGACGCAGACTATAGATC
The DNA here is from genome assembly GCA_946902985.2 of Meconema thalassinum. Taxonomy (NCBI): domain Eukaryota; kingdom Metazoa; phylum Arthropoda; class Insecta; order Orthoptera; family Tettigoniidae; genus Meconema; species Meconema thalassinum. The sequence continues at coordinate 224,968,346 of OX336388.2, forward strand.
ACCATGTTTGTAGTGATGGGGGCAAAGGGTAAGGTTACATTGTTAGTAACTTATTCAAGGTGACGCGGACTATAGTATTACCATGTTAATAGTGATGAGGGACAAATGGTAAGGTTACATTGTTAGTAACTTATTTAAGGTGACGCGGACTATAGTATTACGATGTTTGCTGTAAGGGGGGACAAATGGTAAGGTTACATTGTTAGTAACTTATTTAAGGTGACGCAGACTATAGATCACCATGTTTGTAGTGATAAGGGACAAATGATATGGTTACATTGTTTGTAACTTATTTATTGTGACGCGGACTATAGATCACAAATGGGGGATGAGTGGTAATATTACATTTTTAGAACTTCCTGCCCTAAGAAAATACTAAGAGAAAGCAATTTCCAACTCAGATTGTGTCCCGTGATCGCCATCCCACGTTTCACTAGTTGTGATCCTCTGGTGGGGAGCATAGGACAGCACTGGCCATTATCCCCGTGTATTTGTACGTTTCTTATAACCTGTGTGTTTGTGAACTGTAATATTTTAAATGCAGGATTCCCTAAGTATCGTGGGTCTTGAAGTAAGGTAACATCCTCCTATTGGGCCGGTTTGGGCTTTATAAATCTGGAGGGAAAATCACGCCTGGAGAGCTGGAATTCGAGCCGTGGATCATCAAACTGCAGCTCTCAATTGCAATCTTGAAGTTATAACGCACGACGCTTTAGTTGTAAGGCCCTTGGAGGTCTATAGGTGTTCAAATAAATAACTAGTCATCCCAGTTATTGGCAATGCTCGGCAGATTCCTCGCGAATTGGCAGAACTGCAGAAAAGCAGACACATACTTCATCGTGTTGTTTTTGTTAATAATAGGCCAGGCCATGGGCGTCTCGAGAAGTCTCCATCGGTGAATTATTTGCATTGATATCCTTGTTTATTCATTAGGGATATCTTGGTCATAAGCCTCGTGTACTTAGGTGTGAGACCATCTCGTGGAGTAATAGCACCTCATCTCCTTCTTGATTTTCATCCCGGTGGCCAAGTTCGATTCTTGGCACCTGCCAAGAAATTTTAATTCTGGTCTGGAGGCTGGAATATGGTACACTAAACCTCGTGAGGCAAAACATAGAAGAGCAGGGTTTGATTGCCATCTCAGTTCTCCTGGAAGTGGTTTTCCACGGTTTCCCACATCTAATCCAGGCAATTGCTGGGATGGTTCCTAACTTAAGGCCGAGGGCGTCTCATTTCCATTCCTCATCTGAATTACAATACACACACTAATAGAGCCATCAAAATAACACAGGTTATCACATCCAAGTTGTGTTATTGATTTTGTTGATTGAGGGGGCTTAATTTACTCGCACGTTTAAGATCCCATTCAGGGCGAAATTCGGGCACCCTGGCGTCTCTAAAAACCTCAGTAGTTAGAATGGACCTACGCCCCATATTATTAGACTGATATTATATTACAGTTGTGCTATTGTTGATTGTTTTAAGGGGCTTTGCGACATGATGTAGCCCCGTGTACTTAGGTGTGTGTAGAATTTGACTGATAACCTGAGTCACTGTGCACTAGTGTGTGTATTTGCAATTGAGGTAGGAATTGGGTAGGAAGCGACCGTGGTCTTCAGTTAGCTACCATCCTGGTATTTTCCTGTAGTAGAATAGGGGAAACCACGGAAAACCATTTCCAAGAAGGCTAAAGTAGGTATCGAACCCACCTCTTCTCAGTTTTGCCTCACAAGAATGAGTGTACCCCGTTCCAGCCCTCAGACCAGAATTAAATTTCTTTTCAGAATCGTGGTGACAGGCAAGAGTGCTAGCCACTACGCGACGAGGGGTTTAATATACTGCTGTCTGTTAGGTAGTCAGCCCGAAGGCTGGTTGGATCCTCAAAAAGTACCGCCGTTACGTTATGTGAGTAGATACCCACAAAAACCCAAGGCAGCGCTATTTTGAGGCCTTCTAGGCAAGAAGAGGAGTGAGGTAGTTTGCCATTGCTTTCCTCACTGAGTCAGAACAGTAGTCCTAACCCTATGAGTAGAACCATTCACAGCATCCACAGACACTGACTGTGCCCCGAATGTCATTACTAAGCACCACCCATACCTCAGTAGCTTCCATATAATCACAGCCATGAGTGAGACTGAGACATCGGTGAAAAGCCACCTTTTACTCTAGCCTGTGCCAACTGACAAATGCAAATGTACTGTATTCATCAAGAGATGGCAAACAGGCTTTAATATACTGCAGTATTATTGATATGAAGACTGCTGGCTCAGCGGTAAAGTTCTCGCCTGCTGTACCGAAGAATGCAGGATCGAATTAGCTGGCATTTGAGGGTGCGCATATGCGAGGGAGCCGTGTCAGTAGATTTACTGGTAAGATAAAGATCCCCTTTGGGGCAAAATTCCTGCACCCTGGCGTCTCTAAAAGCCACAGTAGTTAAAAGGGACGTAAAATCAATTAATGACATGAAGACATATCAATAAGGATACGTATTAAAGGAAAAAAACAAGAAAATCTTTCAAGAGACAACCAGAACAACAAAAGAATCTAATACCGTTCTATGCATGTTTAATTTTTACTGCCTCTTCGCTTCATGAAATCACACCGGCATAATATACCTGCTTAGTTCCACCCTAACGGAAAGAGCTACGCAGAAGTTCGCGATCTGAATACATCAAACATATTCAAATCAGATCGTGTAGAAGAAAAGAAATTAACGATCGTTTGGAGAATACAAAAAAAAAAGGAAGGGTTGACAGACTGATATAACCTGCAAATTCCCATGCATACATTGAGCGGAATGCTTTTTTTCTTCTTCATCCTTCTATCTCCATATTAACCTCTTTCCATGTGTTTCCCACCTGGTTTGTTTCTTCCATTGACAATATCCTCGGCCCCCTAGCCTCGCTATCACAGCCCAGACACACACACACACATCTGCTCTCGAGTGACGTCACGCAGTCGCATAAAAGAAGAAGAAGCGGCCAAGCCAAAGCCCCTCTAATTATGATTTATTGACACACTCGGCCGCCTGAAACAGCTGATTGTCTCTCTCTTTCCTTCTTAATTGCAATGATGGGCTCGCTCCTTCTCTCTCTCCCTCATACTGCTTTCAGGGTATAGTTTTTTAAGTAACCGCTGTTTTTATTTCATTGTATCCTGGCGTCGGTTAAGAGGATAGTAGCACCATCTCTCGGTGATATTTTCGAAACAATGTCGTTGTAAAACAAGATGTTCAGTAAAGAACATATAGCCTACTTTCTCCTAAATGCATGGGTATTGTTATAACTCTTTGTCCTTTTCAAGGAGTATAATTGAATGTTGGTTTTAGTAGCTTGTTGAAATACAACGTGCTATACGGATATTAAACATGAATATGAGGTGCCCTTTGCTAGTGCTACCTCTGTAAAAAATGTCATTCAATTCGGTTTCACCATGTTTGAATTGATATGGTGAATCGATTTGCCCTCATACATGGCCGATATCAGCAAACTATTGGGCTGATTACCTTGTAGTTCAGTCAAAAGATGCTTCCCGCAAAGAGGTATGTTGCTGCGAAATTTGGTAGAGATCAAATGATTAGTTTGGTCGTAATTTGATTTAAGCTTTTAACATTTGGGTGGCCGCCATTACGTTTCCGTCAAGATGGCGGCAATATAAAACATGACACTGAGGTGCCCTTTGCTAGTGCTCTGTACCAAATTTTGTTCAATTCGGTTTTATCTTGTTTGAATAGATAGGGGGAATCTATTTGCACACATACATCGCTGCCATCCGCAAAGTATTGGGCTGATGACCTTGTAGTTTAGTCAAAAGATTCTTCATACATAAAGGTATAATGTTACAAAATGTTGTAGAGATCGGATGATTAGGTTAGTCGTAATTAGATTTAAGCTTTGAACATTTGGGTGGCCACCATTACGTATCCGTCAAGATGGTGGCGATATAAAACATGACACTGAGGTGCCCTTTGCTAGTTCTACCTCTGTACCAAATTTCGTTCAATTTGGTTTCACCGTGTTCAAATTGATAGTGGGGGACAGACATTCAGAGTACACACACTAACACACACACACTCACACACAGACAGACACACAATTTTTGGTCCTGTGTAGATCTCATAAGTCTACTCTCATTTTTTGCAAAAATCTTAAGTAGGCTAATATTAGAGTCCTTACTCTGAATCATTGATTTATTTTTAATTTACTAGCGGAGCCGTGCGAGAAATCTCTCATGTTCATAAGCCACACTTTCCCCAATAGGTTTATAATAAGAGACTTAAGGAGAAAGGTTGTTATGTTTTTATTTCAACCAAATGATCATAGAACACTATTCACATTTCAGGCTTCCCTACCGTCAAAATGCGAACTGAACAGCAATGATGTCGCGTATTTTCCTACAGCAAGAGTATCTGCAAATCGCACACTTCGTTAAGTTTTTTAAAGTCATTTTTAAAGAAATTATAGATATTTATGAAATTAGAATGCAATGCGTCACTGGTAATGTCTTTTCACTTTCATTTGAATGCTCATTTGTCACGATCAGTCGCTTGTGAGCGCCTCAGGAGGGATCTATACTACTGAGATAATATATATGATGATTTAGTACTAGCAAACTGCTCGGCTTCGTCCGATATCTTTAAAGGTTTACCCAGCGTAATCTTAAACAGCACACGGACGGCAGGTTCCAGACGCAATTCAGAAAATCCGAGCTGAACACCGAAACTCCAAACACGGCTGCTTAACGGCAGTTTGATTCTTGCCGAAGCTGCGGCGATAGGTTTTCTCGCTAGCACGTAAACTCGCTCCGAAGCTAGTAATTATAATTTCCACTGAATGGAGATTGTTGGAAGAAATGAAAATTTAAAAACCCTTATATTGGGCGATGTATTAAAGATGGAGATATACTGTCCGGGACATTTTGTAGAACTTTTCATAGCGAACTATTCTTCCTCTCATAGTATATATAAGGTGCGTTCAAAAACTAACGAGCCGGAGGCTGTCATGCGCAAACCGATGACGACATCGGCTAATCGTGGCGTGTGTAACGAGGTGTGGTTCCAACCAGAGCGTGGAAGGTCACAGCCCGTCGCTAGAGGGAACACGTGCACGTCACGTGACGATACAAAGCGAGCAGCAGCATCAGATCTCTAGCAAATGTTGCAACAACATACCTTTATGTGGGAAGTGTTCTTTCAGCAAGCTATAAGGTCATCAGTCAAATAATTTGCATATGGCGGCCATGTATGTGTGCAAACCGATTCCCCCTATCATTTCAAACACGGTAAAACCGAATTGAACGACATATGGCACAGAGGTAGCACTAGCAAAGGGCACCTCAGTGTCATGTTTTATATCGCCGCAATCTTGACGGAAACGGAATGGTGGCCACCCAAATGTTAAAAGCTTAAATCAAATTACGACCAAACTAATCATTTGATCTCTACCAAATTTCGCAGCAACATACCTCTTTGCGGGAAGCATCTTTTGACTGAACTACAAGGTAATCAGCCCAATAGTTTGCAGATAGCGGCCATGTGTAATAATAATAATAATGTTATTGGTTTTACGTCCCTTTTAACTACCCTGGCTTTTAGAGACGCCGGGGTGCCGGAATTTTGCCCCGAAGGGGATCTTTAACGTGCCAGTAAATGTACTGACACGGCTCCCTCGCATTTGCGCACCCTCAAATGCCAGCTGACTGCGCCAGGTTTCGAACCTGCAACCTTGGGATCAGCAAGCGAGAACGTTACCCCTGAGCCACGCAGCCAGACCGGCCATGTGTGTGTGTGCAAATTGATTCACCATATCAATTCAAACACGGTGAAATAGAATTGAATGAAATTTTGTGCAGAGGTAGCAATAGCAAAGGGAACCTCATATTCATGTTTAATATCCAAATAGCACGTTGTATTTCAACAAGCTACTACAACCAATATCCAATTATACTCCTTGAAAAGGACAAAGAGTTAAAACTTTACCCATGCAATTAGGAGAAAGTAGGCTATACTGTATGTTCTTTACTGAACATCTTGTTTATTTCTAATTTAATTTGTTTAGTATTCCTAGAATTATAGTATAATGAATTCATGTTTGAGCAAAGAGAATATAGTCCTCACTCTTAGAAGTCTAATGCGGAACTCGATCAATTATCGTAGAATTGAACGAGGAAGCACTAAATAGAACAAGATGGGAAGCGTGTAGCCGTAGATAGAGGAAATGGAGAAGAGTGATAAAGGGGGTGTGGATGAGAGAGACAGGGAATGGTCACATTCATCAAGAAGACCAGGCAAGCAACACTACCCTGGATTCTTTCTCTAGATCCGAACAGTTTATCAGACGGAGGGAAATTTAACGTTGCTTTTAAGCCTGGAGTTGTTAGTCTTCCCTCGTGCTCTGCTGCCAGAGAGAGGCGTGCGTTATATCCTCACACGGCGGAGACACTGCAGAGTTGCCCTAACAATACTTATCAACAGAATTTGTGCTATTTAGCATTTTATGTTCGACCCTGACTATTATATGTCAGAAAACTGTATCATAATGATGATCATTACAACACTATTTTTCATTATGAAACAGTTTCTCCCACCAATCACAGCTCAAGAAACAGTTGTTTGACCGATTAGATAAGGTTTAGCATCGCACCTGCGCTGAGTTCCAAAGCCTTCTAACTTAAATTTCACTGCGCGGCCTAGTGTCATAGTGGGTTGATCGAGGAGGCCATGGTCAAATACAAGGCATTCTCTGCGTCTCATGCGCTCTGTTCAGTACATAAAACTGGCGAAATCTCGACAGTTATTTATGAATATTTATCTTCGAATATAAAATAGTTATAATAATTATCATCGAACATAAACAGTCGTATGCAACTCGCCTATAATGGTAATTAAGACACTCGTGTGGAAATTATAAAACTCGCATACGATCGTTTTATAAACAAGCAAAAAAAAAAAGAAAGGCAACCCCTTGCACTATACAGCCCATGACGGGCTAAGGCCGACCAAGCGACCGCTGCCCAGCCATTTCGCCTGCAGATATTGGGGTGACACGTGATCACCGCGTCGGGTCCCCTCGGCCGTTAATCTTCGTATTCGTGATCGGTGCGCTGTCTCACTGTCAGACAGCTACTCAATTGTCCTCACGAGGCTGAGTGCACCCCGTTCCAACCCTCACGTCAGTTTTAAAATCCCTGACGGAGCCGGGGATCGAACCCGGGGCCTCCAGGTGAGAGGCAGGCGAGCTACCTGAACACCACGGGGCCGGCATTTTATAAACATACTCGTGTCTTAATTATTGCCATTATAGGCTCTTTGCTTAATGTACTATTAAAATCCAAAATTTGCAATTTTATTTCCGAATTTAGTGTTTCCTGGTAATCTATACGTCCATTAGTATTAAATCAAGTCCTCGATTTAGTCTGTCTGTCTGTCTGTTTTCCGGGCTAATGTAGACATCTACTGGATGGATTTTGATGCGGCTTTCACCAATTTAGAAGGCCATCTTTGACAAAGTTTTGTATATATAGTAACATTTATCTATCACTAAAGGAATCCGTGCAATAACTATTTACTAAGCTACCAGGGAATTATTACCACCAGACGTGGAGCGGTGCTGTTGTGTATACATTGCGTCATCTCGTCTCATTATGGCTGCATCGAGCGGCTTGCGGGGCAAGAGGGGGAACGCATGTACATTCATACAATGAGAACACACCGCACAGCGCACGACCCAGCACGAATCATGCACACAAATTATATGCGATGAGGTTTCGCAGGCGACGACTGCGTGTGAATGGGTGGGGCGCATTAGTTCCGATTTCCGCCACCGGTAACAACTCACTGGTAGGGTAGTAAGTGATGCAAATCGAAGAAAACAAAGTTCTAGCCTTCCGCGAGGGTATTTTTGACCCGTGTTGTTGTTTGAGTCTTCAGTCTTTTGATGCAGCTCTCCATGCCTCCCTGTCCTGAGCTAATCGTTTCATCTCTACATAGCTACCACACACTACATCCGAGGCAATCTGTTTAACATATTCTAACCTTGGTCTACCCCCACAGTTCTTGTCCTCAACCCTTTCTTCCATAGCTAAGCTTGCTATTCCTGTGAGTCTTAGTACGTGTCCTACCAACCTATCTCTTCTCTTCATTAGCAGTCGCCAGAAACATCTCTCCTCTCCCACTCGTCTTAATACCTCTTCGTTTGTAACCCTATCTACCCATCTGATCTTCATCATTCTCCTGTAACACCACATTTTAAACGCTTCAATTCTCCTCTCTTCTGCTGCACCAACAGTCCAAGTTTCACTTCCATTGAGCGCCACGCTCCAGACAAAGGTTTTCAAAAATGACTTCCTAATACCTAAATCTATATTCGATGTCAACAGATTCCTTTTCTGTAGGAATGCTTTCCTTGCCTGAGCTAACCTACTTTTTATATCCTCTTTGCTTCGTCCATCACTGGTTATTTTGCTTCCTAAGTAACAGAATTCTCCTACTTCCTTTAGCTTTTCACCTGCCAATTTGATGTCCATAGAGTTTTCTGATTTATTTCGACTGCATTTGACCCGAGCCTTAAATAATGCTCTATATTTTCGTTTTGGTCAGCCCTTATTTCCTGTCACTCACTGTACCTTCCTTCCTAGCCTTGAACTTCAACCTGCAAAAGAAACATGTTGATAGCTTTTGGAACACTCAAGTTATTTCTATATTATTTACGGTCGGGTCAGATTTACCCATGGCGCCAGTTCTCGCGTGATAATTTCGGCTTACGTTAGTCGGGACAATATGCAAAATATTACGAGGAAAATCCAACTATTTTGGTGAAGTACAATCACATAGCTCATGTTCTTGTTGATCCATGTTTAGGGTCTAGGGATACCTTGGTCATCAGCTCCATTATCAAGGCCAATTATAGTGCTACGAAAGTTATTGCCATTTTTCTGCATGTTAAATTTGTAAAATATAAATAAACCTCATTTTATATTGGGAATAGTTCATTGGAAGACGAGCAATTTTCTTCCGAAAAAGTGTGTTGATTCATTGAAGAGTAATAATTAGGGCAAAGCATTTGATGATTTTGCATCTTTTTTGTATGAAGATAGTGTTTCATAAACTGACTGATTAAATAAGGGCATTTTTTGCATTTTAATTGTTTTCTGGTAAGTGTTATATTTCGTTATATTAGGATATTAAATTAATATGATTCATGTTAACAATACTTGTCTATTATGTTTAACTTAGGCAAATAACTTGCTCAAGAAAGAAAGTAGAAAGTTTTCATTGAGCATTTCAATTGGAATTTATTGTAAACAGCCACTGAAGTTTGTTTTCTTAAATATTATTTGTTAATTAAATGGCAGCTATTTTCTAGGAGAGTATTTGAAGAATATGCCAGTTCTAAAATATTTCATTTTTTTTCACCAGGGGTGGCAAAGTGGTATTTACTTTGTTAGTAACAAAAATAATTTAAATTTAAATTTAATGCATTGGAATCCATTAACATTCTCTGTCAAATGAGGTAATTGTTTCTTAAAGGATTTATAAATAAGTAATTTACGATTAATTTATTGGTAATTTTTTCAAATTTTTTGTAATTTCCCCCCATATTTAGGTCATAAATGCATTTTTAATTTTGTATTTTCTAGTTATTTTGTGGTCGTTAAATGGCTTGCCCTAGTAATAGTTAATCGATTCAGCGATTTCAAAGTTGGAGGTGTAAAATCAGAGGTGGCTGCAGTGCTAACTGCTAATAGGGGATCATAAAGGCGACTAGTTCGTAAACAGAGGCTTGCAGACTAGACTGGTCACTGCGAGACAAAACAATCTCAAATGAAAATGTATCTTTTAGAAAACACTAAACAACAGTGAAAATGCTTCCGAAACAAAAACTGTCATTTCTAGTTTATTCGAGCATGGGAAATACGAATATGGCATTTAAAATGCTGAGTTATCTCCTCTATGTTCTGAGATATAACGATGTTTCATAAAATGCTAGAGAATTTGATGGACTTTCGAAAAATACTAGGGATTTTTTAATTTAAATAAATTGTAGATTGGCAATTCTAAGTACAGGTATCCTGAATCATTGCCAACCATATTTGATTTATTTTTTGTGAATAACCTTTGTTTTCTTCTTCTTATAGGACAGCACATTACAACAGAAAGGTCTGGCCTTCTAGGGAAACTTTGTGCCCTGGGGGAAAAGAGGTACATCACAGTCCTCTGGTTGACAGAAACAAAATTCTTTTCCCTCCTTTACTCATCAAACTTGGGCTTATCAAGAGTTTTTTAAAGGAGATGGATAGGAATAGAGAAGCTTTCAAGTACCTGAGAGCAAAATTCCCACTTCTCAGTGTAAGAAGTGATCTTTGTTGGTCCGCAAATCCGTGACATTAAGGATGAAAATTTTGATTGAACCTCCAGGGTAATGAAAAAGCTGCTTGGGAAGCCTTTATAGGTGTTGCACAAGGTCTTTTTTTTTTGGGGGGGGGGGGGGGGAAAGACGAGATGAAAATGATGTTGAAATTGTAAATAACCTCCTAGAGAAGAGTTTAACTTCTTTTCTGATCTCATGTCCACTAACCGTACGTAAAATGTACGTGTATGACTAATTTAACTGTTTAGAATCCCCTCTATATCTGTCCCCAGCCTACCATCTTCCAGCAGTGCTTCTACTGGTCTATGGTGGTGATGTCAATGCTTTTGTTATTAATGCCAATCAGTTCTAGGGGCATAATCATGGGGCAAAGAATTGGCTGGAAACTATCCTTGAATTTAACAACATATTGGTTTCACCATGTCAATAACAAGGAGGTGGGGAATTTGATGTAGATATTTCACATTACTTCAAAGGGATTATAAACACAACCTCTTAAAAACCAGAGACAGTATAAGAGGCTGGAGATATTACGTACGTCAAAGTAAATGACTTCTGTATTAAATGTTAGTCTATTTTATTGAGATCACCTTTTGTCCGTGTGTGTGTCTGTGTCTCTGTGTGTGTGTCCTCTCCTAATAACTTCTAAACGGCTCGAGCGATTTCATTGAAACTCGGTAAGGTCATAGTACTACTTCGGCCATCCCGACCGTGCCCATCAAATTGTATTACGTCTTACCAATCCAACGTGGCGGCTGTGCGAAATATTTCACGGGCTTACTATATCTCCCAAACTATTACTGATATCACCCTGAAATTTAGTACGGTGATAGAGGGCCCTACTGAAAGTTCACCTATGAGACTTTAAAAAACCTGTTAACGACAAAATGAAGCCAACATTAGGCTGCAATATGTTACTCTAAATTCATCTTCTCGATTCTCATCTCGCCGAATTATGGTGCACTTTTTACTACTACTAGCACAAGTACTGTATCTAAGAAAATAGAGCCAATAAACAAATTCTATGGCCATATTCGATTTTCCTGACCCAAGTTTAGTTTAAAAAACTAGTATTTTTGTAAAAGAAGCAAATGAAAAGTTGTTTTTTGTCGGCTAGTGTACTCAGAATGTCACGAGCCAGGGCAATGGCTTTCATTGTCTTGAGAACAGAATAGCGAGGCAGTAATACTGGAAGTATTCTCAGGAGGATTACAATGTCGTTGCTCCGGCCAGGTCAAGGGTCAAACAGGTAGGTACCTGCTACATGATGGACGGCACGACACTGACGAAATGTAAACAAAACCGAGCACGTTCGTCATCGAGATCAACTTGAGCGATATAAGGCAAAAATAAGTACGTGGACACTGCTTCGTGCTAGGGTCATTTGGATCAGTGTTACCAATATTTTAAAGAAATATTTTAGCTAGATGTCTCAAGATTCTCCTATGTATGGGCGTAGTTGGTAGCATCACGGGTTCAAACTCGGCGTTAAAAGTCCCTCAGCATGTCTTCCTTCGGCGGTCCCATGTCATAGATTTATGGCATTTAAAAGAACCTTCCATTAACTACACTTGTGGAAGCTAAAATTTGTACGTTCATTTGATAACGCTATGCTAGTTCCAACGTTCGCCGTCAGGTGCTGACTACGATTTAGTAGCTAGGTCCGCAGCCAGGTGTCGTGGACGGTAGCATTTGGTAGCAAAAGTAGGAACTACTTGAAAAAATGAATCGTCTGCAGTCCTTCTACCACAATCAGAGAAAACACACACTGATACAGCCATCACAATTAACACAGGTTATCAGACAAATTCTACACACACCCAAAGTACACGGGGCTACATGACCACGTTGTCGCAGTCCCTAAACTGAGGAACCAACCAACCTATCTATGGCCTAAGTGTGCAGGATCAGATGATGATCACTTGACGATCGAAACATGTCATCCAATTAAAACTAAATTCTCTCAACAGGCTTTTAATATTTACCATTTAAATGCTATTTATGATACCGACAGTAGTGGCTACGCTGGCTAAAGTCAGCATTAGGTCATTGGGCCAAGCTCTCTGCTGACTCGGTAGACGCGTGGGTTCGAGCCCCACCGTCGGCCGTCCTTGAAATGGTTTTCCGTGGTTTCCCATTTTCAACACCAGGCAAATGCTGGGACGGTACCTTCTGACAGGCCACGGCCGCTTCCTTCCACATCCTTGCCCAGTTTCATTCACCATCATTCATTTCATCTCTCATTAACTCCTCTCATGAGGTTGGCGCCAGGAAGGGCATCCGGCCGTAAAAACCATCGCCACAAAGACTTCCATCGCATCTCATCCCCGACCCCGTTGGAAAAACGGGAATAATAAGGGGTAGACATACATACAAATGCTATTTATGATATGTCGATATGCAAATATTATAGGCTATATCAGAAAACTGTATCCCAATGGGGGTCATTAAAGTAGCCTGCTAATTTTCATTATAACACTCTTTTTCCAACCAAACAGTGCTCAATATTTTCATTCATTGACCAATTAGGTAAGGATAGCTTCTGACATGCACTCAAAATCCAACATGTCGGACATGAATCACATGATTTGAAAGTTGACAATGTAGCCTATATTGGATCAACCATTGTAATTACAATGCATACACAAACTGGGCAATATTGCACAAGAAATAGCATCGTACCTTAATATCCACAACTCCAATTTCTACACATTCGTAAGATTTCGCCGACAATTTTAATGAATGCTGTTGTTGACATAAACACACCAGAACGTCATGGAGGAAGCATGCGTAGGACATTAGTTCCACGGGAATTATAATTCAGCTCACTGTTCTGTAAATGGATTTCTTTTCCGCCAGATGTCATAACTGTTCTATTTGGACTCAATTGATTTTCCTTCTATTCACATTCTATACGCATAGAATTTGAAGAATAACTAGTTGATAATTCGATACATTTTAAATTAAAAGCGTTTGTAACAGCCTCTTTTGTGTTATTTGACCAAAATAACAAAATGATCCAGCATAGCACCTGTGCGCTATCTGTTGGTGCAACTTCATGGCAAACAATGTTTCAAAGCTTTGGGATTCGTTATTGGGTAGAGATCAAGTGCTGAGCCTACACAATTCCCAAGGAGAATTCAACTGACAGATATTTATGAATATTAGAACACAGTCGCCTCCTTAGTGTAGCGGTCAACGTGGTTACCTGCCACCCCGGAGGTCCCGGGTTCGATTCCCGGCTCAGCCACGAAATTTGAAAAGTGGTATGAGGACTGGAACGGGGTCTACTCAGGCTCAGGTGGTCCAAATGAGTAGAGGGGGTTCCATTCATACCTCAGACATCCTCGAAGTGGTTTTCCGTGGTTTGCCACTTCATCTTCGAGCAAATGCCTACCTACTGTAAAGGCCACGGCCGCCTGTAGAGGTGAGTTCCCTCGCTGAGTCCGTGGGAGCCACCACCCTGGAGGGTAAATACGATTACAAAATAAAATAAAAACATAAATAAATGTTAGAACATATGATAATGTTATAATTGTCGAACATAGAGTCGTATGCAACTCGCCTATAATGGTAATTAAGACAATCGTGTCTTAATTATTGTCATTATAGGCTCGTTGCATAATGAGCTACCTGTATTTAAACAAGTAGTTCCGTGAAGAACTATACAGCCTATTTTCATATATCCTACTTATGTTAATTGCCACTATCAACATACAAAATTTCAGTTTGATTGCTGTAATAGATTCGTAGATATTGAGAACCGACTAAATATAGCGGATGGTCGCCATGTTGGATTTTTACATACGTAGGTCTTAGAGTTATGTACTGTTACATGAAGATTATTGTGTGCGTGTAGTACTCAAACTTCAATCGCTTGATTAGGACACAAGAAGTAAAAAGGAGATTTTAAAATTTCGCACAGCTGCAATCTTGTGGTTATGGAAAAAATTGAAAAAATTAGTTTCTAGTGGATTATCATTTGTATAAAGATTTACTGTACCAAGTGTCACTGCACTCGGATGGTTAAATTGCGAGAAACGAACATGTGAATATTTATACTTCGCGTCACCGCCATGTTGGATTTGTGATCACCAGGTCATTGAAAGTCCTGTAGGTGAACTTATGTTCATAGCCCCTATGAACATTAAAAATTCAGTTTGATTGCTGTAATAGATTCGTAGATATTGAGATCCATCTAAATATTTCGGATGGTCGCCATGTTGGATTGTTATATGTATAGGCCATAGAGTCATGTACCATTAAAGGAAAATTATTACGTAGGTTCATTATTCAAACTTTCACTTCGATCGTATGATTACGACACAAGAAATAAAAACTTAATTTTAAAATTCACACAGCCGCCATCTTGAGGTTATGTAAACAATTGAACTAAATTAGTTACCAGTGCATTACAATGTGTATAAACATTTCCTCTACCAAGTTTCATTGCGTTTGGATCATTAAATCGCGAGAAATATCTATTTAAAAGTCGCGACTTCGCTTGGCCGCCATGTTGGTTTTGTATTACCAGGTTTTCAAAAGTCACATAGGTGAACTTCTAGTAGTTTCCTATATCACCGTAAAGTATTCCAGAGTGATATCTGTAATAGTTTCGGCGATATTGAATGCTGGTGAAATATTTCGCACAGCCACCATGTTGGATTGGTGTGACGTAACAAAATTTGAAGGGCACGGTTGGGGTCGTCAGGAATAGTGCTATAAACTTACCGAGTTTCATTGAAATCGCTCCAGCCGTTTAGACGTTTTTAGGGGGGACACACACCATCACACACACCATCACACACGCACACACAGACAGACACACAGACAAAAGGTGATCTCATAAGCCTTTTTTTTTTTTCATAAATGAAAATAGGCTAAAGAAATCCCCGGTAATCCTTGTCACCCCAATTATACTGTATATACGCCGAAGACTTCCATCCAGAGTTCAGAAACCTATCGTGGTGTTAGTGTCGCCCTCACCCACAGTGCGAGGCTGTTAGTAAATAACATTAGGTCACGTGACATGAGTGACCTCCCCAGGATGCAGGCACGAGCTCAGTCAACAGTCAACAACACGAGGAAATACAATTGACCTCAACTAGCAGCTTAACGGCTCACGTCATTGTTGGTTAACCTTAAGTGGCTTCGTATGTCACCAAGCTTCCTGTACAAGACAGCAGAGCACTCCTACGACACTCGCGACTATTGGCCGTTAACAGTAACAGTTACCGTTTATGAAAAATGACACATCGTTTTTTACCGTAACTAGTGTATAAACATTATGATAGATAATAAGATAATCACAGAGGTGAATAGTTTCTGTTTGTTGGGATCAACCATTAGTAGTAGTGGCTCAAGCAGTCAAGAGATTCGCCGAAGACTTGCCCTAGGAAGAGAAGCTTTTAAAGGCCTGGATAAGATCTTCAAGTGTTCCGATGTTTCTTTGCCTACTAAAATTAGAATGGTTAAGGCACTAGTCTTTCTCATAGCTACATATGGTTGCCAAAGCTGGACCATAAGGAAACGAGATAGGAAGTATATTGCTGCTTTTGAGCTCTGGTGTTGGAGAAGGACACTGCATATTCCTTGGACAGCCAAGAAGGCAAATGTATGGGTGATTCAAAAAATCAAACCAGATCTGTCTCTTGAAGCACTGATAACACGATTACAGCTGTCATATTTGGACACATTTTGAGTCGTTCTGATTCGTTGGAGAAGACAATTATGTTTGGAAAGGTGGAAGGGTCTCGGAGAAGAGGGCGGCCAGCATTGAGATGGATCGACTCCATCAAATCCAACATGAATATGTCACTGAAGGATCTGAAGTATATGGCTGAAGATGGAGACAGTCCATCCATGCAGTCGCTAGGAGTCGACGCCGACTTGATGGCACCTGATCGTCATCATCAGTGTAAAAAATAGATACTTAACATTTTCCCCACTCCTATAATTTGCTTGATTTTAACGGAAAAGTGGATCCCATAATTTGGAAAACGACATTATATTGTAAGAGTAATAAATAAATCGTCGCCTCCGTAGCGTAGCGGTCAGCATGGTTAGCTGTCGCTCCGGAGGTCCTGGGTTAGATTCCCGGCTCTGCCACGAAATTTGAAAAGTGGTATGAGGACTGGGACGGGTCTCCTCAGCCTCGGGTGGTCCAAATGATTCCCACCTCAGCCATCCTCGAAGTGGTTTTCCGTGGTTTCTCACGTCGTCTTCGGGAAAATGCCGGGATGATACCTCCTGTAAGGCCATGGCCACCTCCTTCCCCCTTCCTTGCCACTCTATCCTAATCTTCCCCTCCCTTCCCTCATGAGGCCCCTGTTCGCTTTACAGGTGAGGCCACCTGGGCGCGGTGCTGGTCACACCTCCCCAGTTGTATCCACTCCGGCCAGATGTTCCCACCTCTAGGACACTGCCCGTAGAGGCGGTAGTGGTGAGTTCTCTCGTTGTGTAACTGGGAGCCACCAACCTGGAGGGTAAAATCGATTTAAAAATTGATAAATACCAGCCCATGAAGGGCCTTGGCCTACTGTACCAAGCGACTGCTGCCCAGCCATTTGGTCTGCAGATATTGGGGTGCGCGTCGGGTCCCCTCAGCGGTTAATCTTAGTTTTCGTGACCGGGGCGCTGCCTCACTGTCAGACAGCTACTCAATTGTCCTCACGAGTCTGAGGTTACCCCGTTCCAGCCCTCATGGCAGTTTCTAAAATCCCTGACGGAGCCGGTAATTGAACCCGGGGCCCTTCGGGTGAAAGGCAGGCGCGCTACCCCAACACAACGGGGCCGGCGTATTGTCACAGTATAAATCATAATTAATCTCTACCAGGTATGAAACAAAGTCCCCGATTCTAGGCTGTAACGCGCAATCTCGAGAACCACTGGATGGATTTTGATGCAGTTTTCAACATTCTGTAAAGGATTTCTCGAGAAAGCTTTTTCTTAAAATAACATTCATTTATGACCAAAGGAGTAAGGATTTTAGTGGCTCAGTCGAAGAAAAACCTGCCATCCGTGTGCCTTTTATACTTATGCTGGGTAAACCATTAAAAATATCTACAGTACATACTATGAGTGTAAGAATTGATCAGCCTGAAAAGTTCTACAGAAAAGTCCACGAAAGCATATCTCTATCTTTAATACATCGCCCACTATAAATGATCTTACGATTTCATTTCTTCCAACAATCTCCATACAGTGGGAATTTAAATTACTACTGTAGCTTCGGAGCAAATATAAGAGCTAGCGAGCGAGCCTATCATCGCAGATTCGGCCAGCATTAAACTGTCGAGTCATGTCGAGTTAAGACTTCAGAGAGGAGTATACTTTTAGGTAGATTTCATTAGAAAGCTAACTATAGCAATGGGTACCATGTTTCGACATCCGGAAAATTTCGACATATCTTCGCGTTTCACATCCCCCAGACCCCAAAACCACCGTCAGTTCAAAAGTTTATATATAATTTATGTAGCCTATATATATATGTATATCAGTTTTTTGTGGACACGATAACTGCCGTAATTTTGCACCAATCACTTTGAATTTTTTACCAAATATGTATACCTATAAAATCTCGGTCGAGTTCGTTACTGGGCTGAATCGGTCGAAGGGAGTGAAAATGGGGGGCTTTTTTTCGAAAACGTGAAATATTGCTATAACTCTCTTAATATGTGAAATATCGAATCCGTTCAAAGTTCATACTATGTGTCGGATAATGCCCAAACATTTATGTTTGAAGAGTTTTCTTATAGCACCAACCATTGACCAAAGGGGTGGGGAAAAGTGTTTTTTTCGGGAAACATTTATCATATCTCTCTTAATAGGCACAATATCAAAACCGTACAAAATGGACAATATTCCCCTAATAATTACCTAAAACTTTTGTCTGAAAGAATTTTTGATATGACTCACCATTACGCCAAGGGATGAGGAAAATGATTTCGGAATTATAAGAAAATGCCAAGAGCTATCAGTGGTTGCCATGGCAACACTACTAAATTGATGAGGGATGAGCCATCAGACGTTGCCATGACAACGCACTTGCACGAGATCAGATTTAGATTTCCATCTGACTAAGTGTGAAGCGGCTTCGGTGACGTAACTGGTAGCATGCTGAACTTCTATGCCCAAGGTCGCGGGTTCAAAGCCGGTCAAAGTCGTCGAAATTTCTAAGAGCGCTAAAAATCCCGCAGTATGCTTTCCTTTTGGAGGGAAAGTTCCAACGTTCGTTGCGATTTGCTGGTTGTGGTGGCATCTAGTAGCCAAGTTCACAGCTAGGTGTCGTTGACGGTAGTATCTGGTAGCAACATTAGGAACTACTGCTTCAAATTGACCGTCTGCAGTCCTTACCTGAATTACAGACTAATACAGCCATCACAATTCACACCGTTTATCAGACAGATTCTACACTCACCCAAAGTACACGGGGTTACATGACCGCGTTGTCGCAGCCCCTAAACTGAGGAACCAACCAAAATCTCTGCGGAGATATAATTTTGCGTGAAGAAGTAACGGACCGTTACATAGTTACACATCAGTGTCGAAACCTTGCATAAGGACAGTGTGACCACAAGTATAAAAATGGACTCCAAATGACAAGAAGGTTACCGTCATCATAAGACAATAAAATGTTTAAAATATGCATAAAATGACGAAAAACAAAGGTAATTAATCTCCAATTATAAAATACTTTCTCGCAATAAATGAGGTCTGATCCTTCTACGAAAACCTGCATATTCTGCCTATTTTCGCCTATCCCCAAGTTTGTCCGGTGAAATCTACCTCCGCCTTCCGGCGTGCCGAGAGGACATTTTTTTGGACTTTCGCTGTTCACCTCGGCTTTCCTGAATTACGTCTGGGACCTGCTGACCGTGCGCCTTTTAAGCTTACGTTGAGTAAAACGTGAAAGATACCGAGCGAAGCTTCGGCGGGTTGCTAGTAAGGAATATTGTGACAGCCCCATGTTTCTATAGGTAGATTTATGAACTCCTGAGGACTAAATTCTAAATTCTTATACCCTGACTTACTCGGTGAGCCACGGTCACTTCATTCTCAAATCCTTGTCTTATCTTATCCTAATGAGTACCGGTCGGAGGACACCTGGGTCCATATCTCTGATCTACACTGGTCAAAACAATTAGGGGATCAGGTGAGATATCATACACTAGATACATATGGTAACGTCTTTTATTCAGAGTTCGGTTACAATTGTAATTTGTGTGTACTACAGTACAATATTTTGCTGTCTCAACTCTTTACTGGAGGTTTACATGGCGATTACCTAGAGCGAGGCACCATGGGGCTACCATAATAGTGAAAAAGTCATTCTCGTTGCCCTCTAATATGGTGTGTGATCACCTCGGATGGCCAGGACAGTTGCACACCTGCGTGGCATGGGCAGTATGAGGTTATCAATCAGCTCTTGAGGGATATTCGGCCATTCTTCCATGAGTGCAATATCCAGCTCGGCAACCGTTGTGGGAGGTGCTGGTCTGGCTGCAATGCGTCTGCTAAGTGCATTCCAGACATGCTAAATCGGGTGTAAATCCGGTGAACAAGATGGCCACACCATTCGTTCAATGCCCTCGTCGACAAGCATGTTGTCCAACAGTGCAGTTCTGTGGAGTCGTGCGTTATCGTCCACCAGAATGAACCCATCGCCTATGGCACCAGCGTAGGGCACAACAAACGGTCGAAGGATCTCGTCTCGATACCTCTGAGCAGTCAAAGCGCCATTCTGAACGACATAGAGGTCCGTACGTCCGCCAATACTGACTCCAGCCCACACCATTCGTCCACCACCATGATATGGTGCTGTTTCCTGCACATAATCGGGATTGTACCGAGTTCCACGTTCTCTCCAGATGAGAGAACGACGATTGTCCGCCTGAACACAAAATCTTCACTCATCTGTGAACAGAACTCGGCGCCATTCGTTACGACGCCAATCCTGATGTTCCTCCGCCCAGTTTCTGCGGGATAATCGGTGGCGTGGTTTAATGGGACGCACACCATAGGCCTCCGAGCGTAGAGGCCACTTTCCCGAAGCATTTCGGACTGTTTGTGTTGATATTGCGCGTCCTGTTGCCGCCTGGAGGGTGCGTCGCAGCTGAATTGCATTCAGCCTCCTGTCTCGACGGGCTGTTAACCGGAGATAACGGTCATCTCTTGCTGATGTTACCCGTGGACGACCTTGGCTTGGCCTTCTTTTAACGGTTCCTGATGTCTGAAATCACGTCCAGGTCCTGGAAATTACACTTTGGGACACTCCAATAGCTGCAGCCCCCTTCCTCTGTGTCTGTACCGCTTCCATGCCATTCCTTCGGGTAAGTCACGTTGTTGTTGCATTGCACTACCTGCTCACTACACCATCTGAACCCAACTGCTTGTGTCATTCGTTTGGTAGAGTAAACACACATCCACACCCACCCCCTCTGCAGCAACTTTCTGTTATTACCACTATCTCGGTTGCCGTAATGTTGATGTCTCCACTCCGTAGAACCGACAGAAAGACGTCGAACCATTTTAGGTCATTCTGCCGATGACAATACGTTAGAACCTAGATACCTCAACTGATCCCCTAATTGTTTTGACCAGTGTAGAATCGCAAGACACCGCCAGTTAAAGGAGGAAGATGAGTTATCCTTTCTCAAATCCTTGTCTAATCTTATCCTAATGAGAACGGGTCAGAGGACAACTGGGTCCATATCTCTGATCTAGTATCTCAAGATACTCCCAGTTAAAGGTGGAAGATGAGTTATCCTTTCTCATATCCTGGTCTAATCTTATCCTAATGATAACCTGTGAGATATCATCTGGGTCCATATCTCTGATCTAGAATCACAAGTCATTGCCAGTTAAAGGTGGAAGAAGAGTTATTTCTGGATTCCGAGCCAAAAGCCACAGTAGACTTATCGGAAATTTTAAAAAAGTACTTAAATACTTACCGACCATGGTGGCTGAGAACGCTAACACGCTACCTCGGGCCTAGCTGGCATCGGGAGAACGTGGGTTCGAATCCTTCCTCGGCCGTCCAGGAAATGGTTTTCGTTGTTTCTCGTTTTCACCACCAGGCAAATGCCAGGACGGTTCCTTCCAATATGTCCACGGCTGACTTCACTTCCAAAATTCCTTCCCTGACCCTTCCTTAATTACACCCAAGTTAGCAGTCGCCTGTCACCATCCCCAGTTGTATCTGCTGATAAAGTGTGTTCAGCTCCCAGACACCGCCCTTGCGACGGTAGAAGAATGATCCCTCGCAAGGTCCGTGGGAGGAGAAACTGGCGGGAGTGGCGGTGGAGCGGGGAAGAGCTGGGCCTAGTCTGCCATGGAGCGAGTCTCGTCACAAGCCGTGGCACCACAGCCACGAGTAGCATGGCTGGACAGGCCTGCTCTAGATTATATTTGTACACATTGTGTTTAGTTCAATAAATATATAATGTTTAATTTTGGACCCCCATTATATGAATGAAAATCCACAGCCTGCTTCCAGTCTCCGACCGGGTCAGGAATGGAATGAATGAAGCCCCCATCTAGCGGCGAGGATATGAACTGTGCCGGCTGCCGAGGCCTGACGCACTCCCCTGACCCCCATTATATGGCTTATTATTATTATTATTATTATTATTATTATTATTATTTTTATTATTGTTATTGAAATCTTTTCAATTGGTCAACACAAATTGTGCCCAAATGAGATGAGTTATTCCCTACTACTGAAAAAAATTACATGAGATTAATAAATACACTTGGATGACCAGTTTCGATCATCAAGCGATCATCATCAGATCCATTACACTTAGGCCATAAAATTTATGTCTGAAAGTATGGGTGAGAATATTTACAATACATACTCTTATTTAGTTGCAGTATACGTTTAGATAATGCAACTCGTCAATGCTTGCCACGGTGGGTGAGTGGTTAAAGTGTCGGATTACCAACTCAAGCTTGCAGGTTCGCTCCTGGCCGTGGTAAGTGACTTTTGAAAGGCGTCAAAAATCACGACATGGATGTCAGACGTTGTTGGCATGTTAAAGAACCCATTTGAATTCAGTAGGCCGTGTTCAATGGTAAAATTAATCTCGGGATTTTCCGCCAACACAAAGTTCCTGCATTCTCTACTAGAAAGCGCTGTAGTGTCAAGGAGCTTAGATATCTAACTTCCTTGACTTTCATAGCGTTCAAAGGAACGACGAAATTCGACATGCAAGCTGCCCTCTGGGTGTCAATTAACAAAGCTTGCACCCGGCCTCCGAGGCCATACGATATTATTATTATAACTCGTCAGTATTTGTTACTTGTAGTCTATGGCGGCTTCGGTGGCGTAGTGGGTAGCATGCTGAGCTTCTATGCCCAAGATAGCGGGTTCAAACCCGGCCGAAGTCGTCGGATATTTAAGAGCGTTAAAAATCCCTCAGTATGCCTTCCTTTGGAGGGTAAGTAAAGCCGGCGGTCCCATGTCATAGATTTATGGCATGTTAAAGAACCTTCCACAAATAACACCTGTCTGAATCTAAATTGCATAGGTTAAGAACGTAAACAACGCTCTTAGGTTCCTATGTTCGTTGCCAAGAGCCGACAGCGGTGGCGTCTGGTAGCTAAGTTCTGAACTAGTAGTCGTTGACGGTGGCGTTTGGTGGCAAAAGTAGGAACTATTTGAAAATTCAAAAGTCTGCAGTCCTTACTTGAATTAAAAAACAGATATCACACACTAATACAGTCATCACAATTAACACCGGTTATCAGGCGCTAAACTTAAGAACCAACCAATTAGTTGTAGTGTATGTGATGTTTTGTTGAGATACTGAAAGTTGATGATGATGATAATTGTTGTTTTAAGGGGCCTAACATCGAGGTTATCGGCCCCTAAATACTGGAAGTGGGGAATGACCTACGGAATTTGCTTGTTTGCAGTGAATATGTGGTTGTTGTGAATGGGCAATTCAGATTGTATTGTACAGGCTACTTATCTGGTTGAGTCTTGCCTGGTCCTGTTGAGAGCAGTTCACTTGGTCACTTATTGCACTCGTATACACCACAACTAACAAATACTGATGAGTTGCTTTATCTCAACTAATACTGCAACTAAATAAGTGTATATATTGTAAGTAATCCCTCTGTCTAAAAGGTTCGCTGAATGGGCTAGGCTATGTTACGAAAGTATTGTTGGCTTACCTGAAACAGCCGTTACTATCCTTCGATGCAATCCCCGTGGATGGTTATGCACATCTTAGAACGGCTGTACAAGTCCTGGCATAGTCTTCCTTAGGGATAGCCTTCAGTTGGGTCGTCACATTACGTTGCATGTCCGAAATGTCCGAAAACCTCTGGCTCTTCAGGGTTTTCGGCGACTCTGGACCCCGATACTCCATACTTTGACGCTTGCCTTCGAGGTCGTACCTAAGACACCTCGTCTCGTCTCCCGTGACGATGGTGTTCAGGACCATTCCATTCCACGGAACATTCACCCCTCTCACTGCCGCCCGTCGAACAGGTGTGCACGTTAGGCTGCATAAATTCACCCTTTTCACTGCCGCCCGTCTATCAGTGTGCAATTCACTCTTCTCTCTCGCTTTCAATTTAGAGTTTTGACGACCCAAACTGAAGGCTATTCCTAAAGAAGACTATGCCGGGAGTTTCCATGACTTGTTCAGCCGTTCTCAGAAATGCATAACCATCCACAGGGATTACTTCGAAGGACAGTAGCGACTGTTTCAGGTAAGCCAACAATCCGTTCGAAATATAGCCCATTCACCGAAATTTAAGACAGAGGGTG
This sequence comes from Meconema thalassinum, assembly GCA_946902985.2. Taxonomy (NCBI): domain Eukaryota; kingdom Metazoa; phylum Arthropoda; class Insecta; order Orthoptera; family Tettigoniidae; genus Meconema; species Meconema thalassinum. The sequence goes on from OX336388.2 coordinate 224,992,493, forward strand.
TATTTTATCATTTTAAATGATCTTGTCGACTTCGTCGTTACGCTGGGGTCTGGCGTTACGTTACGGTGACGGGACGAAATGTACCCAGATGCACTGAGGTGTGTGACGTCATAATACCGCTTGGTGCATGTGTTCCCCGACAATTTCTACTTCGTTAGTATAAGACAAAAATCCCCGATTCTTGGATGTCACAGGTATTCTCAAGAACCACTGGATGGATTTTGATGCGGTTTTCACTATTCTGTAAAGGATATCTCGAGGAAAGATTCTGTAGAAAATAATTTATGTATGATCAAAGGAAGCCAAGCAGTAACGATTTCAGTGAAAAAGTCGAAAATAAACTTGGCGTCCGTGCGCTTCTTAAGCTTACGCTGGGCAAACCGTTAAAAATATTGGTCAGCAAGAAAAGATCTACAAAAAAGTCCGCGAGAGCATATCTCTATCCTCAATACATCGCCCACTATAAGTGTTTTTAGACTGGATGGAAGGGGCACGTCATCCAGCCATCTCCCTCCGCGCGCTTGATCTTGCTTTGACCTTGGTTTGCACTTGCCGTTCGCGAGTAATTTGAAACATGGTAAAGTATTATAAAGCAAAATAAGTATTATGCAGATAATTTTCTAACATGTCAAGAGTCTCCAGGCTTTCTAGCATTTTTCAGCATTTGTAGCATTTAAAATGATACAAAGTCTAGTCTTTCAGACTGACTGTCACTTTTTCACCCATACTTTCAGACATAGATTGTATAGCCTAAGTGTAATGGGTCTGATGATGATCGCTTGACGATCGAAACTGGTCATCCAAGTGTAGGCCTATTTATTAATCTCATGTAATTTTTTTAATGATTAGGGAATACCCCATCTCATTTGGGTACAATCGTGTCTACCGACTGAAAAGCACCAAACGTTTATCATCAACACCATGATGGCCGCCATGAATACCGGGATTCGAATCTCTGGGTTTTCTGCTACTCCCCATCGCAGTCGCAATGGATGACTTAACCCCGTTGGGTAGAAATATTCCCCACACACTGAAGCACATAGAGCTGATGACCGTATGTCCCTGAAATGAAACAACATAATAACGGCACTAACATAACCTCAGTGACATAACCTTAAAACAAAGACCACTTCGTCTGTAGTAGCTTCAACTAGCACTCTACAATAACTGCGATGTGAGTGAACTTTTGTACCACGTTCAACAAGACTTACGAAATATACACCATAAATCTTGACGACTGTCCCAAGTATATGGCTGGCCGACAGTTATTTATACACAGAGACCGTTTGACCCAAGTTGCACAACTCGTTTTTACAACTAAGCAATTTAATCTGCAGTCACGGGAAGAAACAGGTCACATTATTGCAAACGACACGGTAGATATTTAATTCAAGATACAACCTTATCACCAGAGCGCGGAAAACGATGTCTTAAAATGTTTTGAAAATTATCTATAAAATGACTGCAAAAATTCACAGTTCTAGTCCAGTTCTAGGACATGAGAGAGAAGCTGGTATTCAGAAAGGTGCAAGGCAAGGCTGCAACTTATCACCCATACTTTTTAACTTTTACATTGAACAAGTAATGAGGGAAATTAGAGAAAAGTTTAAAGTGGGAGTGAAGATTCAAGGAGAAATAATATCAACTCTGAGATGTGCTGATGACACACCTAGAGGAGTTGAATGAGTTTTTCAATGTTATGGAAAAATTCATGATGAAAATCAATATATGTAAAACAAAAATATGGGAATGCAGCAGAAATAAATCAGAAACCTCTATGGACAACAAATTGGCAGGTCAAAAACTAAAGGAGGCAGGACACTTCTTTTACTTAGGAAGCAAAATAACCAGTGATGGACGAAGCAAAGAGGGGATAAAAAGGTTGGTTTGCTCAGGCAAGGAAAGCATTTCTACTGAAAAGGAATCTGTTGACATCGATTATATTTTCAATTTTGAAAGCCTTTGTCTGGAGCGTGGCGCTCTATGGAAGTGAAACTTTTGGTGTTGGTGCAGCAGAAAAGAGAAGAATTGAAGCGTTTGAAATGTGATGTTACAGGAGAATGATGAAGATCAGATGGGTAGATAGGGTTACAAACGATGAGGTATTAAGACGAGTGGGAGAGGAGAGGTGTTTCTGGCGACTGCTAACGAAGAGAAGAGATAGGTTGGTAGACCAGATGACCTTGGTTTTTTAGCTAGGATTTCCCTGAAACTCTTCAAATTTATCAACTTTTCTTCGAAAATGATTTGTTGAGAATATCTTCTTGAGTGATGCCAACTTCTCTGAGATCTGCTCGTGTTTCCTCAACCCATTTTGTGGTGAACTATTGGTTAACCTATTGTTACTCATTCTTACGCATCGTGTCCGTAAGTTTCCCCACCTGGTTGACATCATCATCTTGTATAGTTTCCAGCCCCAGGCTGGGTCTGTTTGGAACATAAGCCTCGCCACTTAGTCCTTTCTTCCCACCACCTCTCCGCTGTCACTCTGGTCCAGTCCTCGCCTCTCTTCTTGACTCAATCCTCCACTCCTTTCAGCCATCTATCCCTTGGTCTTCCCCCTGGTCATTTCTTTTGCCTCTGCATCCCATGTATCCTCTTGGGAATCTTCTTCTCTTCCATTCTCTTTAAGTGTCCATACCACCTCAGTCTTGATGACTCAATCCTACCTTGCAAGGCTCCTCTTTCACTATTTCCCTGACCTTTTGATTCCTAACCCTGTCTCTTCTTGTTACTCCGATCCTACTTCGTAGGAACTTCATTTCACTTGTCTGTATTCAGCTTAGGCTATGTCTCTTTTCTTCATTGTCCACGTTTCTGAAGCATAGGTCAGTATCGGGATATTGTAGCTTCTGTATAACACTTCCTTGCTTTTTTGTGGGACATCTTTATTCCACACTAACCACCTGGTTGTACAAGTCACTATTTCTCCGTTTCCTCCATAAATCATCTGCTCTCTGTACTGGCCCCAATATTTTCCTTAGGATTAGTTAGTTAGTTATTGTTGTTTTAAGGGGCGTAACTACGAGGTCATCTGCCCCTAAATTCCTTAGGAGTCTTCTTTCTTTCTTTCTTTCTTTCATTATTTATTTTCTAACTCCTCTGTTTCTCTTTTTTGTTGTTTAAAATAAGGTATTCTGAACTATAAAGAGCTTCCGGATTAATCACAGCGATATGATCGATAACGAGCAGCATCCATGAAATGGTTTTCCGTGGTTTCTCCAATTGCAACTCCAGGCAAGTACTTGGACGGTACCTTCTGACAGGCCACGGCCGCTTCCTTCCACATCCTTGCCCAGTTTCATTCATCTTAATTCATTTCATCTCTCATTAACTCCTCTCTTTAGGTTGGCGTCAGGAAGGACATCCGGTAGTAAAAACTGACCACCACTTAGACTTTCGTCGCATCTCATCTCGGACCCCGTTGAAAACGAGAATAATATTTTATTAATAATAATTGATTATTAATAATTATTTCTTGATTTTCCGAGGCTGAACCATATTTGCGAGGATCAGAACAGTTAGACGTAATAAATGAAAAGATTGAGCAATGGGGATTGAAGATAAATGTGGAGAAGAGTAAAACAGTGGTGATGAGTAGAGATAAGAAAGGAGGAAAAGGAGTAATCAAAGTAGGAGATAAGGAATTGGAAGTAGTGAAACACTTCAAATACTTGGGAAGTGAACTGACTGAAGATGGAAGACTAGATTTGGAAATTAGCAGAAGAATACAACTCGGGAGTGCTTTCTACCAACAGGTACGGGGACTAGTATGGAACAAGGATATACCAATTAAGGCTAAAGAAGTTATGTACAAAGCATATTATGTTCCTATAATGACATATGCACCAGAAACTTGGACAATGACTAAGAGGGATGAGAGCAGAGTACAAGCAGCTGAGATGAGATTCCTGAGAAGTATGGTCCAGAAAACGAGGAAAGACAGAGTGAGAATTGAAGATATACGGAAAGAACTGGGAGTACAGAACCTAAATGACAAACTGGAGCAAAAGAGATTGAGGTGGTTTGAACATGTCAAACGGATGAATGAAATAAGGCTACCAAGACGAGCACTGGAACGACGGATGACAGGGAAGAGAGGACGAGGAAGACCAAGAATGCGTTTGATGGACTCGGTGGAGAATAGTATTAGAAAACGGAACCTGGATTGGAATACCGTGACGGAAGAGAAATGGTGGAACGACAGAACAAAGTGGAGAGGAACCATATTTGCCTCCACCCAGTGTCAACTGGAAAAGGGGAAATGATGATGATGATTTCTTGATTTATTTACTTAATTATTTACTTATATTTTTATTATTTACTTATTTATTTATGTTCGACCCTCACTATTATGTGTTTGAAAACTGTATCATAATGATGGTCATTATAACACCGTTTTTCATTACGATACAGTTTCTCCAGCCAATCAGAGCTCGTTCATTGACCAATTAGGAAACGATAATTTCGCGCATGCGCTCAAAATCCAACATGTCGGACATAAACACAACATCGAACTATAATAAATTACCGACATGGAATACCCACCGTCCATATGTTCGCGTAAATAAACTGGCGAATATGAGACAAGAAATAGCACAGTACCTTAAAATCACTAACACTAATTTCTACACAGAGCATTGTCTTCAAATGACTGCGGTGACAATATTACTGAGGGACGGCTGATGTAAACATATGGCTGCATATGGCAGAGCGCATGCGTCGGCCGTTCAAAGCTCTTGAAAGACGAAGATATAACACCCAACGCTCGCTCTGCGATCACAAAATTCCAGTAGCTGACTCTCAACAGATATTTATGAATATTTATGTTAAAACATATATTAAAGTTATAATTATCGTCGAACGTAAACAGTCGTATGCAACTCGCCTATAATGGTAATTAAGACACTCGTATGGAAATTATAAAACTCGCATACGCTCGTTTTATAAAAAATACTCGTGTCTTAATTATAGCCATTATAGGCTCGTTGCATAATGTACTATTGTGTAGATACTTATTTATTCATTTATTTACGTACTTACCTATTTATTTAGGCCTACTTTTTACTGATTTATTTATTTGTTTCGTTAGTTATTTATTTACTTATTTTGTTATTTTTGTATTTACTAATTTATGTATTTAATTATTTATGTACTTAATTGTTTATTTATTTACTTATTTACATACTTTTTATGTATTATTTATTTATTTATTTATTTATTTATTTATTTATGTGTACAGTATATTCATTTCTAAGGTTTACTAAATATTAAATTAAGAAAAAATCACTCGCCCTGTTTATTGCAATTCAAAACCCTTTAATTTCGTTCCATTCTATATTGTTCACACACATTCCCAGTTGGTCACGTGTCCAGTCTGGCACGAGCCGTCTGCGGGGTAGGAGTGGGGGTTGGGGGATTCCCCTCGATACTAGTGAGTGGTGCTAAACCCTCAAACCAAACACCTAGGATCACCGCATCGACCGAGTCCCAATAGCCGGGCGGCCGGCCGCTGCGCTGGCCCGTACTGCGTGTTTGTGTGGGGGCGGGGTGGGGGTGTCGATAGCTCACACACACACACACGGCCACCTTAATACCCACTGAAGGGTGGATAGGGATTTTAAAAAAGAGCCAGTAGATATTCACACGGGATAAATCTGTTGACTGGACTTCTTTTTTAAATCGAACAGCTTATGTCCACTTTATTTGTCCCTCGTCTGAGTCTGCAGGCTGATTTAATACCATTGATGAAGTGTTGACTTGGGTTTACAGTAGCTTCATATGTTGGTGTTAATATTCAAAATGATTGAGGTGATCCTATTCTATAGGCAGTGAAATCAACTACATATAGGCCTATTCACTTTTTACGGAGAGATTTATTTATTTACTGATTATTGCATTTCCTTCTTTCTTTCTCTCTTTCTTTCTCTCTTTCTTTCTTTCTATCTTTCTTTCATTCCTTCTTTCCTTCTCTCTTTCTTTCTCTCTTTCTTTCTTTCTTTCTTTCTTTCTATCCTTCTTTCCTTCTCTCTTTCTTTCTCTCTTTCTTTCCCTCTTTCTTTCTTTCTATCTTTCTTTCATTCCTTCTTTCCTTCTCTCTTTCTTTCTCTCTTTCTTTTTTTCTTTCTTTCTTTCTTTCTTTCATTCTTTCTTTATTTCTTTCATTCTTTCTTTCTTTCTTTCCTTCTCTCTTTCTTTCTCTCTTTCTTTCCTTCTCTCTTTCTTTCATTCTTTCTTTCCTTCTCTCTTTCTTTCTCTCTTCCTTTCTTTCATTCTTTCTTTCTTTCTTTCTTTCTTTCTTTCTTTGTCTCTTTCTTTCTTCCTTTCTCTCTTTCTTTCTTTCTTTCTTTCTTTCTTTCCTTCTCTCTTTTTTTCTCTCTTTATTTCCTTCCCTCTTTCTTTCTTTCATTCTTTCTTTCTTTCCTTCTCTCTTCCTTTATCTCTTTCTTTCTCCCTTTCTTTCTTTCTTTCTCTCTTTCTTTCATTCTTTCTTTCATTCTCTCTTTCTTTCTTTCTTTCTTTCTTTGTTTCTTTCTTTCTTTCTGTCTTTCTTTCCTTCTCTTTTTCTTTCTTTCTTTCATTCTTTCTTTCCTTCTCTCTTCCTTTATCTCTTTCTTTCTCTCTTCCTTTCTTTCCTTCTTTCTTTCTTTCTTTCTTTCCTTCTTACTCTCTTTCTTTCTTTCTTTCTTTCCTTCTCTCTTTCTTTCTTTCTTTCTTTCTTTCTTTCTTTCTTTCTTTCTTTCCTTCTCTCTTTCTTTGTCTCTTTCTTTCTTTCTTTCTTTCTCTCTTCCTTTCTTTCATTCTTTCTTTCTTTCTTTCTTTCTTTCTTTCTTTCTTTCTTACTCTCTTTCTATCTTTCTTTCTTTCTTTATTTATTTCATTCTTTCTTTCCTTCTCTCTTCCATTATTTCTTTCTTTCTCTCTTTCTTTCTTTCTTTCTTTCCTGCTCTCTTTCTTTCTTTCTCTGTTCCTTTCTTTCTTTCTTTCTTTCTTTCTTTCTCTCTCTTTCTTTCTTTCTTTCTTTCTTTCTTTCTTTCTTTCTTTCTTTCCTTTTCTCTTTCTTTCTGTCTTTCTCTCTTTCTTTCATTCTTTATTTCCTTCTCTCTTTCTTTCATTCATTCTTCCTTTCTTTCTTTCTTTCTTTCTTTCTTTCTTTCTTTCTCTCTCCCTTTCTTTCTTTCTTTCTTTCTTTCCTTCTCTCTTTCTTTCTCTCTTCCTTTCTTTCTTTCTTTCTTTCCTTCCCTCCTTCTTCCTTTCTTTCTTTCTTTCTTTCTTTCTTTCTTTCCTTCTCTCTTTCTTTCTGTCTTTATTTCTGTCTTTATTTCTATCTTTCTTTCTTTCTTTCTTTTTTTCTTTCTTTCTTTCTTTCTTTCTTTCTTTCTTTCTTTCCGTCGTTATTTATTTATTGCTGTTTGAGTCTTCAGTCAATGGACTGGTTTGCTGCAGCGCTCCATGCCCCTTGTCCTCAGCTAATCGTTTAATCTCTACATAGCTTCCACACCCTACATCCGAGGCAATCTGTTTGACATATTCTAACTTCGGTCTTACTCCTACAGTTCTTGTCCTTGATCCTTCCTTTCATAAGTAAGCTTGCTATTCCTGGATGTCTTAGTATGTGTCCTACCAACCTATCTCTTCTCTTCATTAGCAGTCGCCAGAAACATCTCTTACATTAGGCACCATCCCGGCATTCGCCCGAAGACGAAGTGGGAAACCACGGAAAACCACTTCGAGGAATGCTGAGGTGGGAATCGAACACCCTCTACTCATTTGGAACACCCGAGGCTGAGTAGACCCCGTTCCAGTCCTCATACCACTTTTCTAATTTCGTGGCAGAGGCGGGAATACAACCCCGGACCCCCTGGGTGGCAGCTAATCATGCTGACCACTTCACCACGGAGGCGACTAGATATTTATTTATTTATTTATTTACTTATTTATTTATTTATTTTTATTTTATTTATTTATTTACTTTACGGAGTGCGTGGAGGGTGTTGTAGCCGGACGTTTGGACGCAGATAAGTCTAGCAATGTGAATATGTTGATGGCTAGAAGACCTCGCAAGGTCAACACGTGCAGAACATTATTACTAATGTCTATACACTGATTAAGATAACAGGTGTTTGTCCCCCTCCAATTCAGTTATTGTGTCTTGAACCAGCCATTAGTTGGTATTTATTACGACCAAGTGTGGTCAAACGAGACAGGCAAACACATTTAGGCTATTATAATTAGGAGCTATATAAAACATGATGACCTGGACGATTTGTGAAGGACTGATTGGCGATAAAATTGCCTATTCGCAATTTGGCACGTTGCAGCAGCTAAGCAGGGACCGAACAGGTGTCCAGTGAAGTTTGCGACGTTATTTTAGAAATATTCAACCATGAACCGACCTGACGAAGCTTACGCATGATTGCGAAACTTGTAGTGAAACCTTTGGTATGAAACAATATGACATGGTTAGTGGTGGTGATTTTTCGCAAATGCGATAAAGTGTGAAAGGCTTATAATGGCTTGCACTCTTGTATTTTCACCTTTCACGTCCTGTAAACCACTTTTTAATGTGTTTTAATAAAGCGACAAATTGCGTAGGCCTAATTGGACTCAAAATGCGAAAATTATACCAAAATGCTACATCGTCATATTCTAAATGCTTGTCGATGCAACCACACGCTTCTGTCGTTGGCGGTTTGTTTCAATTCCATGTAATTGTCACATCCCATTCTATTCTTGATGTCTTCCAAATATCTCGTCTCCCTTTCTTCCTTCAAGAATGTTAACGATGAAAGTGTTGTGTCTGATGACATGTCCAATACATTTTATTTTTCTCTTTCCCATTTCCTTCAGTAATCTTCTCTCTTCTTTGACTTCCCTTAAGACTTCCAGGTTGGTTTTTCTTTCCATCCTGCTCGTTCTGGTCATTTTCCGCCATACCCACATTTCAGCAGCTTCAAGTCGATTCTTTTCCAATTTACCCAGAGTCCAACTTTCACTTCCATAGAGCAGTGTACACCATACAAAATAATGATTTAAAGGGTTTTTCTTACATCCATATTCATATGTTTGTGTATAACATGTTTTTCTTAGTAATAAATGCCTGTTTTGCCAATGCAATGCTTCTCTTCACATAAATCAGAAAACAACATTTTATCATTTCAAATGATCTTGTCGACTTCGTCGTTATGTTTAGGTCTAACGTTATGCGTTACGGTTACGGCGTGTATGACGTCATCATGTTGTTCAGTCATATGCACCGAGTCTGAGACGGCGAGTGCGTGACGTCATGCAGAAGAGGGGACCTCCCACTCTCCATTCCCCGCGCGGGAAGCCTACGCGCTAGCTGCGTGATACTGAATGACTTGCAACTTGTTGATCATGAAGCGTTCACGTGTTTCTTGCTATCTCTGTACTTGCGGATTCGTTCGTTAAGCTTGCTTACTTACAGTTTTCAATTTGTGCAGGGTAGTTAAGTGTGTTAATAATGGAGTCTGTGGATCGTTCGTTAAACTTGCTTACTTACAGTTTACGTAAAGTGTGTTAATAATGGAGTCTGTTGACAGTAATAGTGCTATTATATCTACTAAAGCTAAATCTCGTGTTGTAATGAAGTCTGTTGAAAGAGTCCTGGGGCCTGAGCCTTTCTAACATAGTATTTGTAGCACGCGTCATTTGAAATGATATAAAGTCTAGTCTCTCAGACTGACTGTTTTTTTTTCCTTTCAAATATGACGTCTTTTATTCTCATGGATAGTTCAAGTGACGAGTTTGAACATCCTTGAAATGTTTATGACGGCTTGACCAACGGTCTGGAATTCGGCAAGTAATCCCTCCTGCACCTCGTTGCCCGTCCGTCGCTTTCATTCCCTTCGAGCAAGGATCATGTAAGTATAAGAGATTCGTCACTTTTGGTTATACACACATCAAAAAAAGTTTTGCATCACCTCGGTTCCCAGATCTCCGGCATATAGACGTTGACTGTGTATATTGTATCCAAGATACAGTCCCTTTGACTGTTCATAGATGTCACTAAAACTGCTCAAAGATGTAAACAACCATGCATGAGCAGGGCCTATTAGACGGAGGGGGTACGACAGCCGATCAGTTCCAGTCATTCCACCAGGACGAAGGTACGCTGCTCATGTTGTCTGTAGTTCTACCATGCCTAGAAGGTCAATACCGCAGTTCGATCGCGTCCGCATTGTTACTTTGTGTCAAGAAGGGCTCTCAACAAGGGAAGTTTCCAGGTGTCTCAGAGTGAACCAAAGCGATGTTGTTCGGACATGGAGGAGGTACAGAGATACAGGAACTGTCGATGACAGGCCTCGCTCAGGCCGCCCAAGGGCTACTACTGTAGTGGATGACCGCTACTTACGGATTGCCGCTCGGAGGAACCCTGACAGCAATGCCACCATGTTGAATAATGCGTTTCGTTCAGCCACAGGACGTCGTGTTTCAACTCAAACTGTGCGCAATAGGCTGCATGATGCGTAACTTCACTCCCGACGTCCATGGCGAGGTCCAGCTTTGCAACCCCGACACCATGCAGCGCGGTACAGATGGGCCCAACAACATGCTGAATGGACCCCACAGAATTGGCATCACGTTCTCTTCACCGATGAGTGTCGCATATGCCTTCAACCAGACAATCGTCGGAGACGTGTTTGGAGGCACCCTGGTCAGGCTGAACGTCTTAGACACACTGTCCAGCGAGTGCAGCAAGGTGGTGGTTCCCTGATGTTTTGGGGTGGCATTATGTGGGGCCGACGTACGCCACTGGTGGTCATGGAAGGCTCCGAAAAGGCTTTACGATACCTGAATGACATCCTCCGACCCATAGTGCAACCATATCGGCAGAATATTGGAGAGGCATTTGTCTTCATGGACGACAATTCTCGACCTCATCGTGCACATCTTGTGAATGCGTTCCTTCAAGATAACGACATCGCTCGACTACAGTGGCCAGCATGTTCGCCAGACATGAACCCTATCGAACATGCCTGGGATATGTTGAAAAGGGCTGTTTATGGACGTCTTGACCCACCAACCACTCTGAGAGATTTACGCCGAATTGTCGTTGAGGAGTGGGACAATTTGGACCAACAGTGTCTTGATGAACTTGTGGATAGTATGCCACGGCGAATACAGGCATGCATCAATGCAAGAGGACGTGCTACTGGGTATTAGAGGTAGTGGTGTGTACTGCAATCTGGACCACAAATGCTGAAAGTCTAGCTGTATGATGGTACAACATGCAATGTGTGGGTCTCATGAGCAATAAAACGAGCTGAAATGTTGTTTGTGTTGATCTCTATTCCCTTTGTTTTTAACGGTTCCGGAACTCTTGGAACCGAGGTGATGCAAAACCTTTTTTTGATGTGTGTAGAATTTCCGAGAGAGAACACCGCCTGAGGCTATGGATTGTACTGGCAAGTCTGGCAACATAAAAAGTAAAAAGCCATATGAATGTAGCCTTTATTACGCGTAAATGAACAGTATGTTCTGCGATGAGTTACTGATTATTGATGAAAATAACACAAACATAACTGCGCCTTTCGCTAGGCGCTGAAATATACGTCCAGATAGGAAAATAATAAATGTTGATATATATCAATGTTGGCAATAGATTTGTCACGAAAGACACAGTTATTCCGTTCTAGAGCTTAATTCACCTCCAGGCTAATTAAAAATGCTCTCATACTCGACAGAATTGTTGGGATATTCGATGAATATAAAGAAAATATCCAAATGCACACACTACATTGCCATAACCTCACTTTTTGCCTAGCATGCCCGCTGCCACCCACCCCTCCCCGTAGCCCTAAATCACAAATTTTATTGCAATGCAAAGGAGAATGGGTAAGAAAACAAACAAGAGATGAAATGCACACATTTATTCTATATATATTTTTATTCGAGAGTAGTACATATTGCCTACTAGTTTTTCACATGGTCAACACCAGGAAGATGAAGATTGCCGTATTGTTCTTACTATCACTATAATTCTTACATCCCGGTGCTTGGCAATTTTTCCTCCCTTACAGGGGCATGATTGACTCTCAATTCAATTCAAATAAACAATCAAAATACTGAACAAATCAAAACAACCAACAACACCACGACGAAAATCAATCAAAACAGACTATTCCCGCTTCCGCCAGTCGGTTTGATGTGAACGTTCACGAGTGCCAACTACGGAACCTTAGTGCTAAAATTAATTCTTCATTGGTTGGCAGAACAACCAGTACAGGACCTTACCCCGACCCACGCGCTCCCTATGAACTGTCATCCCCCTGCCTTCGAGTAGGTCAAGTCAGTAAGTGCTAAGATGTTGAGACCGAAAATGTCTATAAAACAGCTCTAAGATTTCATTGAACTAAGTTAAAGATTCCCGAACTCGCATGCCCTTGCTCACTAAGGTGGATATTGAAGCATGACTTGAGTTCATTTCGTGTGTTTTCTTTGTATTATTCTGGCTTTGCATCAGTATATAATTCTGTTTTTTTTTTAATTTATCCTGGCACAATTTCCTTCTGTGTTATTTTAACCTAACAAAATATAAATACTCAATTTATAAGGTGCGTTCAAAAAGTAACGAGCTGGAGGCTAGAATGCGCAAACCGGTGACGACATCGGCTGATCGTGGCGTGTGTAACGAGGTGTGGTTCCGACCAGAGCGTGGGCGGTTACAGCCCGTCGCTAGAGGGCACGCGTCCACGTCACGTGACGATACAAAGCGAGCGGCAGCATGCATCCAACGCTGGCAGTCGCATTGCAAACAGTGACATGGAGGCGTCAAACGAAGAGCAATGAGGTGTTGTTCGGTTTCTGACAGCGGAAGGGGTAGGGGGAACGGACATTCATCAGCGAATGTCACAAGTGTACGGCGAACACTGCATGTCCCTTGCAAGGGTCAAGGCGTGGCACAAGCGCTTCAGGGAAGGGCGGGTGTCGTTAGCCGATGATGCTCGGTCTGGGGCACCCCCCTGCATTACTGATGACAACGTCCAGCTGGTTGATGCACTCATTACCCAAAACCGGCGAGTGACAGTGGACGCCATAGCCACCGTGGTCGGATTGAGCGTCGGAAGTGTGCACACCATCATGAAAGAACGACTGCACTTGCGCAAAGTGTGTGCCCTATGGGTGTCCCACAGTCTTCAACCACTTCAGGAAGCATGTCGAATGGCCCACTGTCTTGGTCATCTGCAGCGCTATGCGAGGGAAGGGAATGGGTTCCTGGCACGAATGGTGGCTGGAGATGAGTCATGGTGTCATCACTTCGAACCAGAATCCAAACGACAAAGCCTCCAGTGGAAGCATCCAGGGTTACCACCACCCAAAAAGGCAAGGCCAACCTCACGAGTGCAGGAAAGGTAATGCAAACGTTCTTCTTTGACCAAGATGGCCCCCTTCTGATACACTTCATGCCGCACGGGACAACAGTGAATGCCCAGCGTTACTCGCAAACCTTGACCACCCTTCACCAAGCGATCAAAACAAAACGACCAGGCAATCTCACCCGTGGGGTCATTCTGCTCCACGACAATGCACGACCTCATACGGCCAACACAGTCGCCTCACTCCTGCAGAAATTCAAATGGGAGGTGCTCGGCCACCCTCCATAAAGTCCAGACCTCTCTCCATGTGATTACGCCATGTTTGGTCCCCTGAAAAGGGCTCTGCGGCGCCAACGATTCACCTCGGACGCCGACGTCCAGCTGTACGTTTGTAACTGGTTCACATCGCTGCCCAGGGAATTTTATGAGACAGCCATTCACCGCCTCGTGTCACAGTGGGACAAGTGCCTCAACAGCCAGGGCCAATACTTCTTACATACAGGTACTGGTTTCTGTAATTACTCGTTACTTTTTGAACGCACCTTATACTTCATGCATCTTTATCTCACTATTAATCAAAGTGGCTTTATTTTCAAATTAATGGTACTTTTAAGACAACCCATTCGTCAGATGTTAACTAAATGATATGGTTTCTTTTTTGAAAATGCTATAAGATGGTAAATTTCAAATTTATAAACGCTACAAAAAACGAAATAATCAAATCGGTTGGTTGATTCCTCAGTTTAGGGGCTACGACAACCTGGTCATGTAGCCCCGTGTACTTTGTGTGTGTGTAGAATCTGTCTGATAACCGGTGTTAATAGTGATGGCTGTATTAGTGTGTGTTATCTGTAATTCAAATAAGGACTGCAGACATTGAATTTTCAAGTAGTTCCTACTTTTGCTACCAAATGCTACCGTCAACGACACCTAGCTGCGAACTTGGCTATTAGATGCCACCACAACCGGCACCTGGAGACGAATGTTGGAACTTATGAGGCGTTAATCACATCTAACATACAAATTTAGCTTCACACAATTGTAGTTAGTTGACGGTTCTTTTACATGCCATAAATCCATAACATGGAGCCTCCGGCTTAAATTTACTTCACCTCCAAAGGAAGGCATACCGAGGGATTTTTAACGCTCTTAAAATTCCGACGACTTCGGCCGGGTTTGAACCTGCGATCTTGGGCATAGAAACTCAGCATGCTACCAACTACGCCACCGAAGTCACCAAACCCAAAGACTGGTACCGTTGAGGGATAAGAAACCTCGCTGAATGAAGGCCCAAATCCATATAATCTGAAGAATAGTTTAATTTCTTGTCAGGAAACTTTCCAATTACAATTTTCTTTAAGAAACTACATTATTTATGAGACATCCGCTGTCTACTACTCGCATGTTCCCCTTAAGTCGAATCCAATATCTCGTCTGATTGATGATATGGCACTTGGTTAGTCCATCTGGAACAAAGTCTTTCGTGGACTGGTTAAGGTATTATACAATGATAAATAGGTGTCAGAAATGCAAGCAAGCAAGGCCTTCTGGACAGCTCGACAAACACATCGTGTGGAGTTATTGAGGCGGATAAGTTTCCCCTAATAATCGCTCATGCGCCTGCGCATATTGAAGCATCTCGCCCACCGCCTTCTATATCATCTGTCACCGTCTCCTGAGGCGAGGCGACGCGACACTTCTTGAGTCCAGGGGGCCAGGGATTACAATGACATTTTGACAGGTGAAGAGGGTGTTAGGTCAGAATGGAATACAATACAATACGAGAAGACAGGCGATCCACAGCCTCCATAACTCCGCAACAACACCCGCTACTGAATATTACAAATGAGCTCAATGTCGGTAGGGAAGTTGTTTGTTTATTTACGGGCTTTGTGATGATGATAATTGTTGTTTTAAGGGGCCTAACCTCTAGGTTATCAGCCCCTAATGGTATTGGTGATAGTGAAAGATGAGATTGAAAATTATAACTAATACTAACTACAAACTTACATACTAGAAGAAGAAATGGTATATAAATAAACGACAGGAAGGAAAGAAATGCTCGCAACCTTCGAAAAATGAGGATTGAGGGACTGGGAAGGAAGGAGAGCCATGAAAGGCAGATAGGAAAGAGGAGAGGGCCCGCCCCAAAGTCAGAGGTAAAATGAAAATCCACAGCCTGCTTCCAGTCGACACACCGGGTCAGGAATGGAATGAATGGAGCCCCCATCTAGCGGCGGGGATATGAACTGTGCCAGCTGACGAAGCCTGTCGCACTCCCCTGCAGCAATGATTAAATGAATGACAGATGAATGAAATGAGAGTGGAGAGTGTTGCTGGAATGAAATGTTGGACAGGGAAAACCGGAGTACCCGGAGAAAAACCCGTCCGCCTCCGCTTTGTCCAGCACAAATCTCAGATGGAGTGACCGGGATTTGAACCACGGACCCAGCGGTGAGAGGCCGGCGTGCTGCCGCCTAAGCCACGGAGGCTACACCCCAAAGTCAGAGGAAAAAGTGGAAAATACGGACCCAGCTCAGGAATCCCATGGGTTTGCCAACTCCCAAACTCACGAGACGTGAGCCCTTGAGGGAACTGCAATATCCAGGGTGCACCAGGAGTTGTGGGGCTAAACACACCCTGCCTCCTTGAAGGCCTTCTGCAGAAGGCAGGAGATACCATGAAAAGAAAGAGAAGGCTGACTCCTCGAAGAATGAGGGTATCAGGAAAGATGAGACAAAGGCCAGTGAATTAAGGCGGGAAAGTGAAAGCCTCCCTAGGCCTCGGATACCCTAATACCATCGGTGTCGGAAGAGAAGAGGTCGACACGAAAGAAGACGGAGAGGAGCCCAGCACAAGTAAGTGGAAGCAATCCTGGACTCGGCTCGGGTCCCGTGGTCGTCAAGCCACGTCTCACTAGATGTGAGCCCCTGGAGGGCTTTGTGACATCCTGATCATGTATCCCCGTGTACTTGTGTGTGTGTGTGGAATTTTTCTGATGACCTGTGTTATTCTGATGGCTATATTCGTGTGTGTATTTGTAATTCAATGGCGGTTTCGGTTGCGTAGTTGGTAACATGCTGAGCTTCTATGGCCAAGTTCGCGGGTTCATACCTGGGCGATGTCGTGAGTTATTTTAAGAGCGTTAAAAATCCCTCAGTATGCCTTCCTTCGGATGGGAAGTGAAGCCGGCGGTCTCATGGCTATAGGATTTTGGCATGTAAAAGAACGTTCTACTAACTACAATTGTGTGAAGGTTCTGGTGGCATCTAGTAGCCAAGTTCACAGCTAGGTGTCGGAGACGGTAGCATTTGGTAGCAAAAGTAGGAACTACTTGAAATTGATCGTCTGCAGTCCTAACCTGAATTACAGATAACACACATTAATACAGCCATCACAATTAACACCGGTTATCAGACAGATTCTACACACACCCAAAGTACATAGCCGCGTTGTCGCAGCCCCTAAACTGAGGAACCGACCAACTAACACTTAAATCCCCACACAAAATTGCAGCAAACCATTCCTATTCCTTCATATCCATGGTTCTTTGAAAGTTCAGTATCCAACTTCATTTTTACTACATCCTCAACTTTTCCTGTACCACGATATAGTTGTACCTCTGTTTTGTTCACAATCTCGAAACTTTCAGTAAGTGAGAGATGCGAGTTTTCAAGCCTTTTGGGTGTGTTTTTGTGATCTGACCTCTTCCGTGTCCAGTCCTCTCTCACCATATCTTATCAGCTCGGGCATGACGATGAGCTGCACAAAAGCTGAATTATGCCTATTATCTATACTAATATAATAAAGCTGAAGAGTTTGTGTGTTTGTTTATGTGTTTAAACGCGCTAATCTCTGGAACTACCAGTCGGATTCGAAAAATTCCTTTGTATATGATAGTCTGATTCAATTGGATTACTTTAGGCTATGTAGAATTAGGCTACACCTCTCAGGTAACCTTAAAGATTGATTTTTGTTCAGTAAGTCGGAAGAACAAGCGCTCCAGAACGGCTTCAATAGTACCTCAGTCTATCGTTGCCTGGCAATGCGGGCTGTATCACGTCGCCCCTACCAGAGTTCTGGTGCAGATGCTTATAAATTGCAGTCACGGGGAGTAATTAGTGCAAAAAGAATTCTTAGGCCCCTTAAAACAGTTATCATCATGACAATAATATGCCTCTGCATAAGGGCGATGGTGTTAGTGCAGTGTACTGAGGTTATCAGCTGCAATAAGCGTTGGTGCTTTCAAATTTAATTTCATTTTGAACCCTTTACCCTATGTTGGATAAATGATTCTACTTTTTATTTCTTCAAATAATAAATATTTCAACCAGCATCATGAAAGTAGCCAGACAGCGATGAGGAAATTTCAAGCATTTGTTGGAGACAGTAGGGACATACCTGCATCAGTTTAACAATAGGCTAAATACTTGAGCTATGAAAAGAAATAGCATAGCTATGTATCACAGGGACAGGTGTGGCTACCTCAATTTTAGAAGCGACGCGCGGTGAGACATGGTTCTGGTATGTTCATTGTGATATTCGCGCCTAGAAGAAATATGATGCAGTAACGTGAATGGCTGATGAAGAAAATAGACACTCCCAAGACGCCAAGATCTACTAGAAACCGCCAAATTACAGGAAATGGAGAACCAATGAGAAGAGAATGCCTACTTGCGCGCCAACTCCGGCTGGGGTACGCGGCGGCTAGCATTCACGCGGGAAATCGCCTAGACAAAATCTCTACGATCGATTCTAGGATTAATGGGCATATTCTTGACCTGTGCAATATTACGAGTTCAGTGATATTTATTTCATTCCTGTACCACAATTACTTCGAGAAATTTTTACATAAAATCCCCCTCCATCTAGACCCAAGGGCCAGTTCATTTATAAGTGTGTCGAAGAGCCAAGAGATTACTATTATTCTGTGCGTCTACGGACGTAGACTTTTATTTCCGTGTCACAAGGACACAAGATATTCATTGTAAAGTGTTAAATTCAGTGATAGATAGTCATAGTACTATAGTTATAGGGGCAGTAGCGTCGATAATTCGCCAACGACAGGGAATTTAGTACCTGAACAAGCGAATTTAGTAGTCAGACATAAAGTGTATAATAACCTAATTTTTGTATCAGCGCAAGGATGACATCGATGAATGCAGAGGAAGTTTGGAATTCTCAACACTCCATCCAGATGGCTGATATGAGATAAAGAACCATCCAGTTGGGGAATGGCGTCTGATGTTCTTTGACGGGTGACTACAAAAAGAGATGAGTACAAAATAATATTTTATTATTTGTTAAATTAACTTATGGGTTATGGGACATATTTTTGTAAATACTATGCTTCTGTGATTTAATATAGTATATTTAGTTTTGATCTGACACACTTTTGTTTGGAAGCAGCTCGCACAATTGTAGTTATTGGAAAGTTCTTTTCTTTGTGTTGTGTTAACTAACGTAGCTACGTGAACGGCCGTGTTCGCCTATGTTACGAAGTGCGGTTAAAAACGTCTCTCGGAGATATGTCGTGTTTCAGAAGTAGGACTGAATTAATATATTTATATAGTAGATTGGAGGGTAATTAAAATTTTGTTGAGATTTATTATTGATCAGATTCAGTGTGATTATTGCCTTTGGAGCAATGTAATTTGTGACGAAGAGTATTCAGCTCTATCGTAAGTTTTAAATATTGTGTTAAATGTTTGCGAGCTCTAATTCAGCAGACCCATGTGAAAGGCGTTATGTCAGTCCCAGATGTGTATATTGTGAGTATATTTTTTGTGGTATTACAAGCGGGAATTTCAGCAGAGACTGATTTCTGTCAGCTTGGTACCAGATTCATATTGTATCCTTGCGAGGACAATTATGGATATGTGATTATTGTCTGACCATATGTTGAGTTGGAGGAGATGTTTGTTGCTGTTGATTCCTTGAGATAACAGTTCAGCTGGTCGGCTATTTTTATACACTGGAAGGGGGACATGACTGGTATTGTGGAAAGGGGTGAGTTGTTGTCACAAGGGCTGGCTGAGTTTCGCAAGCAGAGCTCATTAGTGGAGTGCACGTCTGGCTCCCAATTACTTGAAAATAAATATAAATGTGAGAAACTGATCAATGGTAAAATTGTTTAAATAAATGGGAGTTGCCTACGAAACACGATAACATTCGAAGCGTTTCCTTAACATGCAGTTTTGTTAATATAAAGTAATCTTAACCACTCAGGTTGTTTGTTGTTGTTGGTTTATTCTATGTTTATTTTCCATGTCAGTGACCCGTGAGTCACGTGCGGCGCTGTGTTTCCTTGTTGTTGAGTATCTGGCCAAGGTGGCAGCTCATTTGGTTAAGTGTGTCACCACACTAATAAGGGTCTCAGAGAGATGCCTGTAAATAGTAGAGTTGTAATATGTGTGTCAGAGTTAGATTTAAGGATTTTTATTAATGTTATGCCCATATCCATAAACGTTGATTTACGAGATGATTGTTCGTGAGCACTGTGGCTGTTAACCCGTTGTGAACGAATGATCATCCAAGTACTCATTTCTCGTAGATAGTCACCACGCGAACATAAATTCACATGCAAGGTAGTGGAACTGGGATCCACATTTTATTAGAAAAGGGGAGATCCATCTGACTCCTCAAAGTGATAAATATTCCTGTCAGGGGAAAATTCAGGGAGGATTTTGTTTATTATTGTTTGTTTTATTCTTTTATGCACAAATTAGTTATTAAATCTTGTTATTATCTTACGTTTTGTCTCCTTACTTTCTTAGTTATAGTTTTCATCCTATAACCCTTGCCTCAGAAAAGCACGTAGTTTGGCGGACGTAAACACCACACTATGAACTGAACGCGACCCCTTGATCTAAGATTCTTGCATAAAACACTGCTATTCTGAAGGGTTCATAGGTGAAAACTGGCGGCCAACGGTGGGGCTATTCACTGTGGTGTAACGGGGAGATTACACATGTCAATAGTGGCGCATTTGAGTAAAACTGGCATGCCGCAAGTGCAGGCAGATATGACAGTATTTAATCACCGGGAAGTGATATTTTATTAAAAGTAGTTGAGGCGAAGTGGATACCGCCAAATGTGTGAAAGATAAATTAAAATCAGGAGTTTGCAAAGTAAAATACGGTTCACGTTGTTGTCTTTTAAATTAAAGTAAAATTAAGATGTGATACCGGGCGCCCAATGATAAAGTTAAAACTAGATTTGTTTAGAAAGTCAAACTCATGGAAATATTAGGAGGCTGTAGCCTAAAATGACAATTAATACTTTGTTAATTAGTCAGTGTTAATATCAGATCAGGATAACTGTTTAATGACTAAATATGTGCTTGGGGTTAAAATTAAATTGAGTAAAACTAGAACTACTCAGAGATGCAATCAACTAGTGGGGTTAAAGGTAAAAATAAATGAACTGAGTAGGATAAAGAAATTAAATGTGCATTGGATTTATGTGCGTGTCAAAGGGCATTGGCGTATGCCATTTCCCATATGTCTCATATAAATTATAAAACATGGCAACGGTGGCGCAGATCCAGGAGATCATTGAAAGTGCAGCGAGGAGAACGCAGGAATTGTTGGATACTAAATTAGCAGAGCAAAGTGAATCGCTGAACACGAAGTTATCTGAACAAATAAACACTAGTATGTTAGAACAAAGTGAATCGCTAAATACTAAACTGTTAGAGCAAAGTGAATCATTGCGGACACAATTAAACAATAGTAGGCTAGAACAGAGTCAATCTATAAACAAATTATCTGAGCAGAGTGAATCGCTAAGTACTAAACTGTCAGAACAAAGTGAATCGCTAAATGCTAAACTGTTAGAACAAAGTGAATCATTGCGGACACAGTTAAATAACAGTAGAATTGAGCAAAATGAATATCAGGCGGAACAAGCTAGGTTATTAAAGAGTGAAATTAATGACACTATCAATTCACAGTTAGAGGCGCAAAATAATAAAAACACGAACCAATTAGCTTCGTTAACCGCAGAGATGAAAGAGCACACAAACCAACAGATGATATTACTGGCCCTTGATGTAAGCAAAAATAATGAGAAACAATTAGAGCAGATTGAAAAAATGGAGAGTGTTTTTGATAAAAAAAACTTAGCATTCTCGATGAAACGGTGTTAGCTAAATTAGAGCAGATTGAAATAGCATGCACAATGAATACAAGCGAGGTCAAAATAGCTCAGGATAAGTTGGAAGGTCGATTTAAGGAGATGGAGAAAAGCGGCAGGGTTATTCAACGACAAATATCAGCAGTAGATGAGAACATATCAGGCATAATTAAAGATATGGACCGTCTCGAGATAAAATCAGCGGAACAGTGGAAAAGCCTAGAAACGGAACAAGAACAATTTAAGAGTACATTAGACGAAAGGCTAAGCCAGATAGAAAATAATCAGGATGAAAATAAGAGCCAAATTGAAGAAAAAATAAGCACGATTAAAGAACAGATCAGGAAAGATTGGAAGAAAATGAATATTGATTCTAGAGAGGAAAGATCCACCATTATTAAAACAGTAGGCGAAAACCACACACGTATTCAAGCTTTGGAGCAAGAAGTAAAAATAGACTTAAAGAGCAGACAGACAGGATCATTAAAGCCGAACTCCGCTCATTAGAACAATCATCTATATTTAAAACGGGAGCAGTGAAAGACAAGCAGGATGACTCACATAGTCCCCAACCCAGCATAGCAGGAAGTCAGATTCAAGCAGAGAGCCCATTAACAACAAACACGGACGGATTTCGCAAGAACGTAGATAGGAGCTCAACACCACAGGACGGTCATCAGCCCACACAACTTATTCAAGTAATTCGCTCAAATGACTACAAGCCGCAGAAATACACAGAAAATTCAGGGGTAACACCTAAGGCCTTTATCAAAGAGATTGAAGACCACTTTAATGACACGGGGGTACCTGAAGCACGTAGATTGAGAATGATGGAGAGATTTTTATCAGGAAATGTTCTCACCTGGTTTTTAAGTTTCAAATATACATTTGGAACCATGTCAGACTTTAACTTAGCGTTTCTACGCAAATACTGGTCTCCCGCCATACAACAGAGTTTAAGAATGGAGATTTACTCTAGAAAATACCAAACTACCCAGCAGACAAAATACTCAGATTTCTTTAACATGCAAATGCTAAAATGTCGCGACCTAGATTACCCATTAAACGAATCAGATTTGGTGATGACAATAGCAAGGCAAATGCCAGTTAATGTACAGCAAGTACTAGTCGCAGCAAACGTCAGTACGGCCCTACATGCGGAGCAGATATTACGGCAAATAGATGAGACCACATCTCATAGTCATTTTAGAGGAGGAAGACAGCTGGAATTAGTCAACACTACAGAGGTCGTAAAAACAAAACAGGGAAATACTAAAACGCAGGGTACTAATACAAGCACCTCCACACCTAGGCGAAACCAGGAAGAAGGGGAAAACAGACCATATCAGCGTAACGAAAATCACTACAACAATAGATACCAGGGCAACAATAGATACCAACAGAGAGGATATCAACAATGGCGTGATAATCGAAGGAATGACAGGCCTTATGGAAGATACGGTGATTACAATGCCAATCAACGATGGAAAGGAAGGAGAGATCAAAATCAAGGAGATCAACGTAACTATCGAGATGACTGGTATGATAGGCACGCTCAATCACAAAATTACTTAGAGGAGTTACACGCTAATCAAGGTGGAGAGCTAGGAAGATGGGAAAAGGCCATTGGGAACAGAAAGAACCCAGATACACATACTGAGGAAGCTGGAAGTCTACTGAGACAAGAGGAATATCAAGGACATGAGCGACAGAAGGATGATGGGAGTCGAAATGGAGCTAAAAAAAAATGTTAATTTTGGATCAAGGAGACAGTCTCCAGACACAACAGTCGGAAGTTGAAGATGGATGGATAGTAGCGAACATACAAGAATGGATTGCTTTACCAGAAGACTGCCTGGAGGAGACGGTGAAACCACGGAACGATGAAATTAGGCAATTACCCATTATTTACGCAAGGATTGGTGGAATTAATATAAGATGTTTATTGGATACGGGGTCACAGATCAGTCTAGTATCGGAGGCCTTGGTTCGAGAGTTGGGACGGACTCAGAATATTCCTGTAATTCCGGTACCACAGCTCAAAGTGAGGGGTGTTATTCCTGAACGCACCGTCACTTGTAAACGTCAGGCATACTTAGAGCTGAACATATTGGAACACACTTTTGGGCAAACATTCATTATCATGGCAAAGATGAATTTCAATATAATTCTTGGTGCAAATTTCATTTGTGACTATCAAGCAGTGATAGATTTACACAAGAATACAGTCAGTTTTAGAGAATATGACCAGCTGAAAAACGTGGGATTGCATATGGATGAAATCACTACCGGAAGAAATGTAAATTCTTGGGCATTGGAAGCAATATCAGAAGAGACGGAAGAGGAGGTACGAAAGGCGGAAGATAACATCATAGAAGGGGCTGTTGTGGAACTAGATGAGGAGATAGAATCCCAGGAGATATGGTCTTTATTAACAGAAGGAAATAACAGCGATGCACAATTTGAAGAGTTACTACAGGAGCGGCTCAATGACATTCAGCTTGGGGGTGAACACAGAAAACAGTTGGAAGAGATTTTAAGGAAGCACAAAACAGTATTTGATACAGTACCTGGGAAAATATTAAATTTCAAGTACTCTATGCAAGTCGAGGACTGGTCACCTTTCAAAAGCAGATTGTACCCAATTCCTGAAAAGTATCGTGGTCAAGTTAAAATCATTATAGATGAGATGTTAGAAGCTGGAGTGATAAGGAAGACACCTACACCTTATCTAAATGCGATTTTGGCAGTCACAAAACTGGATCTATTAGACTTTGTTTAGATGCCAGAAATCTCAACATGAGACTCATTTTTCCTGAGTATGACAGAGCGCCAATTATCAGAGACGTATTAAAAGGCTTTAAAAACAAGAGCATTTATTCATCAGTCGATCTGACGAGCTCGTTCCACCATCTTGAGTTGGATGAGAAGTCACAGCTTCTAACTGGCTTCTTATTCGATAACCAGACATTTTGTTTCGTCAGAATGCCTTTTGGGGTCAAAACAGCGGGCTGTGCTTTAATCCGAGCACTGGACCGGAACCTAACCGAGGAAGTAAAGGAGATGACGGTGCGATACATTGACGACATTCTGTTGGCATCCGACAACATTGAAACTCACATGGAAAATTTAGATAAAGTATTGGGCAACTTGAATGCATCGAATTTCAAAGTAAACCTGAAGAAATCGCATTTCTTCAAGAGCGAGATATTATATTTGGGTCACGTCATTGACAAGGAGGGAGTGAAGCCAAACCCAGCTAAGATCGAAGCGATAAAGAATTTCCCTACACCAACGAGAGTCAAGCACATTCGGGCTTTCTTAGGCGTAACGGGATTCTTTAAAGAGAACTGTCCAGGTTATACGGAGACTGTAGCTCCAATGCAAGAAATGTTAAAGAAAAATAACAAATGGTCATGGAACGCGGAATGTGAGAAGGCATTCCAAGCAACAAAACAGCTATTGGAAAACTGCATTAAATTAGGATATCCAGATTTCAAGCTAAAATTTATAATCCAAGCGGATGCTTCACTAATTGGGATAGGTGCTATGCTCTACCAAGAGGATCCAGCTAACCTGCAGCACAAAACATATTTGGCATTTGTCAGCCGAAAATTGCGTAAGCACGAGCGAAATTATACTGTAACCGAGCTAGAATTGTTGGCCATCCTTTATGCGCTCCAACAATGGAAACGAATAATCTATGGTTACCCTATTGTTGTCAGAACTGACCACAAGGCACTAACATTCTTGTTTATGACGTCAATGGCAAGCGAACGTGTGACACGTTGGTCTATATACATTCAGCAGTTCAGCATTGAAATTGAACATTGTCCAGGGAAGATGAACGTGATACCGGATGCACTCAGCAGGAGCCTGATAATGAAGAAACAGCGATGGTACAACACTTGGAGTTAACACGGAAGGACCGGGAATTCTTGGAGGAGTTACGTGAGATACAGCGAGAACAGGAAGCGGAACCATGGATGATGCTATTAATTAAATACTTCAGAAAGCAACTACCTACAGGAACACCTGCATTTCGAGAAGCGAATGCCAAAGAAGGAAGATATGTTTATGTCAACAATTTGCTGCACAAATGGGTAGATAATGACCACACCAAGCTACGCATATTAGTACCTGCATCGTTACAACGAGGATTAACATGGCATACGCACGAAAGTTACGGTCACGTGGGCTTAGACAAGTGCGAAGCGACAATAGGAGGGACATTTACATGGCCACGTATGAGAACAACTATATGTGACGTCATTACAACTTGTGATCCGTGTCAGAGGACAAAGCCAAATAATTATTTACTGAGGCAATATCCTAGACCATTGCTACCTCAGAAACCATGTGAGCTACTGGCGGTGGACTGTCTTGGTCCAATTCCGAAGGGAAGGAGAGGTTGCCGTCATTTGCTAGTGTGCATTGATGTATTTTCTAAGTTTGTAGTACTATGCCCTATTCAGAAAACCACATCGAAGCAGGTACTCAGTCGCATTCGTAATAGAGTTATTCCAACCCTTGGAAAACCAGAGTTTATATTATCAGATCACGGCAGTTATTTCACCAGCGCCGAATTCAAGAAAGGAATGGAAGACATGGGTATAAAACATGTTTTAAGCAGTATCCGACATGCCCAAGCAAATCCAAGCGAGAGAGTAATTAAATGTGTAACTGCATATTTGAGGATCTTCATTCCGAACGAACACCACAAATGGGTCGATAAAATTAAGGACGTAGAGACATGCATGAATTCTACCAGGCACGAGTCAACAGGACAAATCCCTATGGTCCTACACAAGAACGAGTATCCAGTAAGAACGTGGAAAAGCATCATTAACTGTCCACAAGATCCCATGATAGCACCAGACCTGCGAATTGAACGAACGAGAGCATACATGAGAAAACAAGCAGACCGCAGATTACGGCGAGTAAGAAATAAGAGGTTCCACGGTGATCTTGAAGTCAACCAGCTCGTTTTGGTAAAACGACCTGCTACATCGGACCCAGAAAAGAAAATCTTTAGTAAGTTCTGCGAGAAATTCATAGGACCCTATTCTATCGTAAGAAACCTTGGAAATAATGCTTACAGAGTGAAAGAATTAAGCACAGGAACAATGTCAGTTTACAACGCTGCCAACCTAAAAAAATATCGTCGAAGTGAACCATGGTAGCGCAGAAATAATGACGCTGTTTGAATATACGGACGTCCTACTATCAACAAAGTCAACGGGGAGCAGTTGAGTACGGCACGTGATGAAGGAGGAAGTAGACTTGTTGTTGACAAACATTAACGAGGCGAGTAAGGTGTTGCCGCAGGCATCAGAGCGTCACGCAAGATTGGATGGGGGAAATACAAGCAGGAAATGAAAACGAGTAAATGCCATTGAAGACAGGAGCGCCTAGACCAAGTAAGAAAAAGGGGTGATTCTGGAAATAAAACAAATTGGCCTACGGAAGTATTGTAAAATTGTCGACTTTATTCCTAAGTTCGAAATTTTGTGAGTGGGAGAGTTGTGAACCCTTTACCCTATGTTGGATAAATGATTCTACTTTTTATTTCTTCAAATAATAAATATTTCAACCAGCATCATGAAAGTAGCCAGACAGCGATGAGGAAATTTCAAGCATTTGTTGGAGACAGTAGGGACATACCTGCATCAGTTCAACAATAGGCTAAATACTTGAGCTATGAAAAGAAATAGCATAGCTATGTATCACAGGGACAGGTGTGGCTACCTCAATTTTAGAAGCGACGCGCGGTGAGACATGGTTCTGGTATGTTCATTGTGATATTCGCGCCTAGAAGAAATATGATGCAGTAACGTGAATGGCTGATGAAGAAAATAGACACTCCCAAGACGCCAAGATCTACTAGAAACCGCCAAATTACAGGAAATGGAGAACCAATGAGAAGAGAATGCCTACTTGCGCGCCAACTCCGGCTGGGGTACGCGGCGGCTAGCATTCACGCGGGAAATCGCCTAGACAAAATCTCTACGATCGATTCTAGGATTAATGGGCATATTCTTGACCTGTGCAATATTACGAGTTCAGTGATATTTATTTCATTCCTGTACCACAATTACTTCGAGAAATTTTTACATAAAATCCCCCTCCATCTAGACCCAAGGGCCAGTTCATTTATAAGTGTGTCGAAGAGCCAAGAGATTACTATTATTCTGTGCGTCTACGGACGTAGACTTTTATTTCCGTGTCACAAGGACACAAGATATTCATTGTAAAGTGTTAAATTCAGTGATAGATAGTCATAGTACTATAGTTATAGGGGCAGTAGCGTCGATAATTCGCCAACGACAGGGAATTTAGTACCTGAACAAGCGAATTTAGTAGTCAGACATAAAGTGTATAATAACCTAATTTTTGTATCAGCGCAAGGATGACATCGATGAATGCAGAGGAAGTTTGGAATTCTCAACACTCCGTCCAGATGGCTGATATGAGATAAAGAACCATCCAGTTGGGGAATGGCGTCTGATGTTCTTTGACGGGTGACTACAAAAAGAGATGAGTACAAAATAATATTTTATTATTTGTTAAATTAACTTATGGGTTATGGGACATATTTTTGTAAATACTTTGCTTGTGTGATTTAATGTAGTATATTTAGTTTTGATCTGACACACTTTTGTTTGGAAGCAGCTCGCACAATTGTAGTTATTGGAAAGTTCTTTTCTTTGTGTTGTGTTAACTAACGTAGCTACGTGAACGGCCGTGTTCGCCTATGTTACGAAGTGCGGTTAAAAACGTCTCTCGGAGATATGTCGTGTTTCAGAAGTAGGACTGAATTAATATATTTATATAGTAGATTGGAGGGTAATTAAAATTTTGTTGAGATTTATTATTGATCAGATTCAGTGTGATTATTGCCTTTGGAGCAATGTAATTTGTGACGAAGCGTATTCAGCTCTATCGTAAGTTTTAAATATTGTGTTAAATGTTTGCGAGCTCTAATTCAGCAGACCCATGTGAAAGGCGTTATGTCAGTCCCAGATGTGTATATTGTGAGTATATTTTTTGTGGTATTACAAGCGGGAATTTCAGCAGAGACTGATTTCTGTCAGCTTGGTACCAGATTCATATTGTATCCTTGTGAGGACAATTATGGATATGTGATTATTGTCTGACCATATGTTGAGTTGGAGGAGATGTTTGTTGCTGTTGATTCCTTGAGATAACAGTTCAGCTGGTCGGCTATTTTTATACACTGGAAGGGGGACATGACTGGTATTGTGGAAAGGGGTGAGTTTTTGTCACAAGGGCTGGCTGAGTTTCGCAAGCAGAGCTCATTAGTGGAGTGCACGTCTGGCTCCCAATTACTTGAAAATAAATATAAATGTGAGAAACTGATCAATGGTAAAATTGTTTAAATAAATGGGAGTTGCCTACGAAACACGATAACATTCGAAGCGTTTCCTTAACATGCAGTTTTGTTAATATAAAGTAATCTTAACCACTCAGGTTGTTTGTTGTTGTTTGTTTATTCTATGTTTATTTTCCATGTCAGTGACCCGTGAGTCACGTGCGGCGCTGTGTTTCCTTGTTGTTGAGTATCTGGCCAAGGTGGCAGCTCATTTGGTTAAGTGTGTCACCACACTAATAAGGGTCTCAGAGAGATGCCTGTAAATAGTAGAGTTGTAATATGTGTGTCAGAGTTAGATTTAAGGATTTTTATTAATGTTATGCCCATATCCATAAACGTTGATTTACGAGATGATTGTTCGTGAGCACTGTGGCTGTTAACCCGTTGTGAACGAATGATCATCCAAGTACTCATTTCTCGTAGATAGTCACCACGCGAACATAAATTCACATGCAAGGTAGTGGAACTGGGATCCACATTTTATTAGAAAAGGGGAGATCCATCTGACTCCTCAAAGTGATAAATATTCCTGTCAGGGGAAAATTCAGGGAGGATTTTGTTTATTATTGTTTGTTTTATTCTTTTATGCACAAATTAGTTATTAAATCTTGTTATTATCTTACGTTTTGTCTCCTTACTTTCTTAGTTATAGTTTTCATCCTATAACCCTTGCCTCAGAAAAGCACGTAGTTTGGCGGACGTAAACACCACACTATGAACTGAACGCGACCCCTTGATCTAAGATTCTTGCATAAAACACTGCTATTCTGAAGGGTTCAATTTATCCTTGAGCGCTCCAGTTCTGTAAAACAAATAAATCCACCGGGCGAAGCCGGACACTACTGCTAGTTATTTTATAAAATTTGTTTCTCCATTATTGACAGGACTGCCTCTTTAATAGAATTTAATACCTTTTAGCCGAAATATAGACTATATTAATTTTAGTGACTAAAAATATGCAGCATAAGCTATGTGCTAATATCCAAAATATGGAAATTATGAACTCAGTTTTCAATTTCACGCGTCATGGTTCGTAAAGATAATACTGTACATAATATAATAAAGTTTAGCTTCCAAAATAGATATGTATTTACATAGAAATTCGTTCCCTGCACATAACATACGTAGTCTAGAGCAGGGGTTGTCAACCGGTGGGTCGCGACCCCCTGGAGGGTCAGAGGATGTGTCTTGGGGGTTCGCGAGATACGGAGAAAAAGTTTAAAACAATTATTGCTGTAGTTTTTAATTAAAAATACACTCACATTGTGCTTAACTTTAACGTTTTTTATTCTATTAATGAGAAACTTGAGATTGTTTCGAATTAACCAAGTTTTGAATGTCTGGAATGATTTTTCTAACACACAAAACAATGCAATTTTCCAGTGTCAAACGATTTCTTGATATGGATTTTAAATTTACCATTCTGGAGAATCCTTGTTCACAGTTTTCAGATAGCTTGCCACGGTGGGTGAGTGGTTATCGTGTCGGATTATTAACCCCAAGCTTGCAGGTTCGCTCCTGGCCATATTAAGTGATTTTTGAAAGACGGCAAAAATTACGACAGGCATGTCATACGATGTTGGCATTTCAAAGAACCCATTTGAATTCAGTAGGCCGTGTTCATAATGGTAAAATTAATCTCGGAATTTTCCGCCAACACAAAGTTCCTCATTTCTCTACTAGAAAGCGGTATAGCGTCAAGAAGCTTACAGTAGATATCTAACATCCTTGACTTTCATAGTGCTTCAAGAAACAACAAAATTTGACATGCAAGCTGCTCTCTGGGTGTCAAATAACAAAGATTGCACCCAGCAACCAATGCCATAAGATATTATTATCATTATTATTAGAGTTGTCAGTTGTAGAAAATGGCACCAAAGTTTTTAACGCTGTTGTGGACAGTTCTGGGTATTCCTCTTATATACTTATCCAAAATTTGTCGGCACAAGCATTGTTAAAAGCTAGGTTCACCGACTGATCACTTGAAATCTTTAACGCTAAAACTGTTGTTGTTGTTGTTTCCCATGGCTAGCCCGGATTCCAATCCATCAGCTTTCTTGCGCTCCAATAGAGTTGTGTGAGGTTTCCTGAAGATCTAGCAGTTACATCAAGTTTGTTGCAATGTAGCAGGTGTCCCTTATCCATTTTACTTCCAGGTTCGTGACAAAGTGTGCATTCTTCAGATCTCAGGTTGTTGATTCGTTTCAGATGAGCTGCAAGGCAGTCATGGCCAGTGTTAAGTCTGAAGAAGGCTACAGCCTCTCTTCTTGGTGTTAATTTATATTGATCCCATTTAGCATCAATGTCCTTCCATAATTTGGTTTCTGCTGTTTTCTTTGCCATTTCTTCATACCTGTTTTTGACAGTATTTTTCAAGATCCTTTTTGCTGACATAAAATCAGTCTGACTGACAGGTTGTTCTAGTGTGGTACCTTTTTTTTGCTAATCTGTCTGCCTCTTCTTTACCTGCTATTCCAACATGAGAAGGGACCCACTGAAATGAGATCTGTTTGTGGAGTCTTTGAAGGGTTTTTATCATATAAAAAATTCTTTCAGTTCTTTATTTTGAGGCTTATAATTTGACGAGATGTCTTGAATGGCTGCTTTTGAATCTGTAATGATAACACATTTTTGATAATCAATGTTTCTGCCTAATAACTGATGGAGTGCATGTGAAATTGCTCTTATCTAAACTTGTGTGTGTGTTGGAGGGGGGGGGGGGGAGGAGGAGGGGAGGGGGGGGTCGCCAAAATAATCAGCCTAAAAAGGAGGTTGTAGTGTCTAAAAGGTTGAAACAACTCGCCTAGAGGAACGACTTTCTCCTCAAATGTCTGTTGCTGTAATACCTTATGCTTTACCTAATACATTAAGAATATTATTTTAATGTCAACGGGTGCGAATAACATTTTCTCTATCCGCGTAGGGCTCTAGGTTATGAATACAGTTAGGTGCAAATTTCTGCCCTGGTTAACCTTATTTATGGCCCAATTTTCCTCAATTTGACCCGGTCCTCCAAGGGACTCAAAAATAAGTTCCTCAACTCCGCTCAGGCTTTGACAAGGGGTCGGCAAAGGGGTTATCCCCAATGACGTAAACGCGTGTCATAACCCTCCTGCTCGCATACCAAGGGCCGGGTCAACGTCAAACACCTTCTGCAGCGCATGAGCGAATTCTTGCATTCCATACGACAACACAAGTACAAAACCTCATACAAATATATTTGTTTTTTCAAAGTGCCTACATCAGATACAGACAGACACGTACATTCTACTTAACAGCAGCGGGCGGGTGTCGAGTTAAGACAAGAATAGTCGTGTGAGAAGAGAATTCATTGAAAACAAGCTCATGCAGTACGCCAACCCAACAATGAGTAGATTAGATCTTGTGAAGTGTGTTTCTCACACAATAGTTAGGGAATGAAAGGAGTTTCATCTAATGTTTTTTGTATAGTTTGAAATGAAGTAAAGACTTATGTGATTTTAAGATGCTGATTTTTAGCCTATTTTCAATTTTGAAAAAATAGGCTTATGAGATCACCTTTTATCCGTGTGTGTGTGCGTGTGTGTGTGTGTGATTCGTGTGTGTGTGTCCCCCTAATAAAATCTAAACGGCTGGAGCGATTTCAATGAAACTCGGAAAGTTCATAGCACTATTCCCGGCGATCTCGACCATGCCCTTCAAATTTTGTTACGTCTCTCCAATCCAATATGGCGGCTGAGCGAAATATTTCACTAGCATTCAATATCTCCGAAACTATTACCGATATTACCCTGACATTTTCTATGGTGATAGAGGGAACTACTATAAGTTCCCTTATGTGACTTTTGAAAACCTGGTAACAACAAAACCAACATGGCGGCCAAGCGAATTCGCGACTTTTAAATAGACATTTCTCGCGATTTGACCAACCAAACGCAATGAAACTTGGTACAGTATATGTTTATATACATTGTAATGCACCGACATCTAACTTCGTTCAATTGTTTACATAATCACAAGATGGCGGATGTGCGAAATATTTCACCGGCATTCTATATCTCTGAAACTATTAGTGGTAAACCCCTGAAATTTTGTACGGAGATAAAGGGCACTACTGGAATTCCTTCTATAAGACTTTCAAAAACCGGTTAACTACAAAACGAACATGGCGGCCAAGCGAATTTGAAAATTTTAAATAGACCTTTCTCGCGATTTAATGTTCCAAGCGCACTGAAACCTGGCACAGGAAATATTTACACACATTGTAATCCACTGGTATCTAATTTAGTTCAATTGTTTACATAACCTCAAGATGGCGGCAGTGCGAATTTTAAAATTAAGATTTTATTTATTGTGATGTAGTCATGCGATCGAAGTGAAAGTTTGAATAATGAACCTACGCAATAATTTTCCTTTAATGGTACATGACTCTATGGCCTATACATTTAACAATCCAACATGGCGACCATCCGAAATATTTAGACGATACTGAATATCTACGAATCTATTTTAGCAATCAAACTGCATTTTTTAATGTTCATAGGGGCTATGAACTTAAGTTCACCTATAGGACTTTAAATAACCTGGTGATCTCAAATCCAACATGGCGGTGACGCGAATTATAAATATTCACATGGACGTTTCTCGCAATTTAACCATCCGCGTGCAGTGAAACTTGGTACAGTAAATCCTTATACGAATGTTAATCCACTGGCATCTAATTTATTTCAATTGTTTCCATAACCTCAAGATGGCAGCTGTGAAAAATTTTAAACTCTCCTTGTTTTTTCTTGTGTCCTAACTATGCGATTGAAGTTTGAATACTACACGTTCACAATAATCTGCATGTAACAGTACATAACTCTAGGACCTACATATATAAAATCCAACATGGCGACCATCCGAAATATTTAGTCGGTTCTCAATATCTACGAATCTATTACAGCAATCAAACTGAAATTGTGTATGTTGATAGTGGCAATTAACATAAGTAGGATATATGAAAATAGGCTGTATAGTTCTTCACGGAACTACTTGTTCTTATTTTATTAAATTTCATGTCCATATTTTTATTTAACAACAGTGATTAATATCTAGCTGTTTGTATTATGTTCATATCTGATTTAACGATTGAGCGGACTTGGTGTTGGTGATTTAAAATTAATCATAATATTCTTTTACATAAGTCTGCCAAGTTTTCTATTTTTTTTTCTACTCATGCGCTGCATAAGGTGTTTGACACGGCCCTTGGTATGCGAGCAGGAGGGTTATGTCATTTGTTTACGTCATTGGGGAAAAGCCTGGGCGGAGTTGAGGAACTCATTTTTGGGTCCCTTGGAGGACCGGGTGGAATTGAGGTAACCCTGGCTACCTGACTGGAATTCCCGGGTGGAATTGATGCCCACCCTTATTTATCTACCGTATTTGTTCTCTAATGATCTGAAAACCAGTAAACTATCAAGTCGACATTAAAACCGGCTCCTTCTTAGAAGGTTGTGTGATTGACAAACTGGCATTTTCCACACTCCTTCATCACAGTCGGTACTGAACTACACAAAGTTGAGTCTCTAATTATGAAATTAAAAGGATAATTGAGATGTAACGGCGGCGAGTCACCTTTAATTTATCCAGCTCACGATCTTTGCCAAGTAGAACAAACAGTGATACCTATTGATTCGTTCAGCTATTTCTTATTTCTTAGATAAACAACACGACTTTGATGCTGTAGCTACTTGATCTGTAAATCTGCCTAAAATTAGATGCAAAAAGGTATAAAAAAAAAGATACAACGTTATAATGACAGCAAAGCAATTACTGAAATGAAGGCTTTCATCGGTTGGTAATATGGCTGTCATTCGTTGAGGTTCGTCTGTCTCTGTCTTGCTGAATACATTCCAACACCTGTACGTCATAGGCATGGCCTGCTAAAATGAAATACTACAGAGGACACTTCAGTAAAATAATCGATTCGTTACCTTGGATACACTTAAGGTGCCTGTACACTGGAGAGTGATTTTCATAGAGCAAGTTTCGCTAGACCGCTCTAGCTAAACTGAGTGCGTGTACACTGTAGAGTAATTTTCCCTAGGTAGAGCATTCGTAGAGCGGAGATAGACAAATCTACCTAGAGCTCTCTCTGAACCTGTGTACACTGTAGAGTAATTTTCCCTAGGTAGAGCATTCGTAGAGTGGAGATAGACAAAACTACCTAGAGCACTCTCTGAACCTGTGTACACTGTCAAACGTAAATGCACTGGGTAGAGCAGCGCTAAAACATTCTGAGAGCAGTCTGAGTCTAGGTTTATTGCGCTGTGTTGTGAAGTTAAAATGTCTTCACGAGAGCTTTTAGCATCTGTGGTGGCTGTGTGTGCCTTGTTAAAAATGAAAACTATGAAGAGGAAAAAAAGGTTGTGGGTGAGGAATTGGATATCAAAAAGAAAATACGAGGGAATGCTCGCTAAATTTGCAAGAGTTATGTTCAGAATATTCTGAAGCGTACAAGAACTTTTTAAGAATGAGCAAAAATGACTATTCTTTTAGAGTACAATTCCAAGTTTCTGGATGTTCAATTAATGTTATGGGTTTTCGCGACTCCACACAAATTCAGCCATATTCAAACACTAGAATAATAAACAAATAACCACTACAATCCACCACGGACTCGACCGAACGAATAGAGCTAGACTGGTCTAGCTAGGGCACCCAAATACTGTTTACACCGTAGAGTCAGGCGGCCCTAGCTAGAGCTTAGAGCGGTCCCGCTAGGGTTCTCTACCACCTGTGTACCCTGGAGAGGAGCTTAGAATGTCCTAGCCAGAGCTACTCTACGCTCTAGCTAGGGCAAAAGCTCTCCAGTGTACAGGCACCTTAAAAGCTGCGTGGCAAAGAGGCCATGATCGACGGATGAGTGAACTATTACTTTGTGTTGACATGAGAGGACATGAGAGAAAAGCTGCTATTCAGAAAGGTGTAAGACAAGGCTGCAACTTATCGCCCATACTTTTCAATCTTTACATTGAACAAGCAATTAAGGAATTGGAGAAAAAATTTAAGTGGGAGTGAAGATTGAGAATAAATAATTTCACCTCTGAGATTTGCTGATGACATTGTCATCTTGGCCGACACGCCAGAGGATTTGAATGAGTTTTTGAATGGTATAGAGTCCGTCTTGAGGAAAGAATTCATGATGAAAATTAATAAATGATGAATGCAGCCGAAATAAATCAGAAACCTCTATGGACATCTAATTGGCAGGTAAAAAGCTAAAGGAAGTAAGAGACTTCTGTAATTTAGGAAGCAAAATAACCAGTGATGGACGAAGCAAAGAGGATATAAAAAGTAGGTTGGCTCAGGCAAGGATAAGTATTTCTACAGAAATAGTATCTGTTGACATCGAATATAAATTTAGGTATTAGGAAGTCATTTTTCAAAGCTTTTGTCGGGAGCGTGGCGCTCTATGGAAGTGAAACTTGGACTATTGGTGAAGCAGAAAAGAGGAAAGGAAAATTGAAGCGTGTGAAATGTGGTGTTACAGGAGAATTATGAAGGTCAGATGGGTAGATAGGGTTAAAAACGAAGAAGTATTAAGACGAGTGGGAGAGGAGAGATGTTTCTGGCGACTGTCAATGAAAAGAAGAGATAGGTTGGTAGGACACGTATTAAGACACCCAGGAATAGCAAGCTTAGTTATGCCAGGAAGGGTCGAGGACAAGAACTGTAAGGGTAGATGAAGGTTAGAATATGTTAAACAGATTGCCTCGGATGTAGGGTGTGGTAGCAATGTAGAGATGAAACGATTAGCTCAGGACAGGGAGGCATGGAGAGCTGCATCAAACCAGTCAAGTGACTGAAGACACAAACAACAACAAATAGCAATAGATTTTGTTGTTGCGTCATTTGGGGCCTTGGGACATCATGATCAAGTAGCCACGTGTACTTTGGTGTGTGTGGCATCTGTCTGACAACCTGTATCATTGTGCACTTGTGAATTGAGACTAGGAATTGCGTAGATGGCAGCAGTGACCTTTACTTAGGTAGAAGTGGGAAACCACGGAAAACTACTCTAGGATGGCTGACGTAGGAATCAAACCCACCTCATCTCAGTTGTGCCTTAAGAGGCTGAGTAAACCCCGTCCCATCCCTTAGATAATAATAATAATATTAATGAAAATCCACAGCCTGCTTCCAGTCTCCGACCGGGTCAGGAATGGAATGAATGAAGCCCCTATCTAGCGGCGAGGATATGAACTGTGCCGGCTGCCGAAGCCTGTCGCACTCATCTGGGGCAATGATTAAATGAATGACAGATGAAAGGAAATGATAGTGGAGAGTGTTGCTGGAATGAAATTGTCACAGGGAAAACCGGAGTACCCGGAGAAAAACCTGTCTGCCTCCGTTTTGTCCAGCACAGATCTCACATGGAGTGACCGGGATTTGAACCACGGACCCAGCGGTGAGAGGCCGGCATGCTGCCGCCTAAGCCACGGAGGCTACCCCATCCCTTAGATAATAATAATAATATTAATGAAAATCCACAGCCTGTTTCCAGTCTCCGACCGGGTCAGGAATGGAATTAATGAAGCCCCCCATCTAGCGGCGAGGATATGAACTGTGCCGGCTGCCGAGGCCTGACGCACTCCTCTGGGGCAATGATTAAATGAATGACAGATGAAATGAAATGATAGTGGAGAGTGTTGCTGGAATGAAATTTTGACAGGGAAAACCGGAGTACCCGGAGAAAAACCTGTCTGCCTCCGTTTTGTCCAGCACAGATCTCACATGGAGTGACCAGGATTTGAACCACGGACCCAGCGGTGAGGGGCCGGCGTGCTGCCGCCCAAGCCACGGAGGCTTCAATAATAATAATAATAATAATAATAATAATAATAATAATAATAATAACCCCTGGCACCACAGCCCATGAAGGGCCTAGGCCTACCAAGTGATCGCTGCCCAGCCATTTGGCCTGCAGATATTGGGGTGACGCTTGGTCAGCGCATCGGGTCCCTTCGGCTGTTAATCTTGGTTTTCGTGACCAGAGCGCTGCCTCACTGTCTGACAGCTACTCAATTGTCCCCACGAGGCTGAGTGTACCCCGTACCAGCCCTCACGTCAGTTTCGAAAATCCCTGACGGAGCCGGGAATCGAACCCGTGGCCTCCGGGTGAGAGGCAGGTGCCCTACTACAAAACCACGGAACCGGCCTCATCCCTTAGACCAGTAATACATTACTTTGCAGCGCCTGGAATCAAACCGAGCGTTCAACGGTGACTGGCCACTACGCTATGAGACAATTTAAAGAGAAAACAAGTAGTTCCGTGAAGAACTAAAGCCTATTTTCATATATCCTACTTATGTTAATTGCCACTATCAACATACACAATTTCAGTTTGATTGCTGTAATAGATTCGTAGATATTGACAACCGACTAAATATTTCGGATGGTCGCCATTTTGGATATTTATATACGTAGGTCTTAGGGTTATCTAGACTACTGTTACATGAAGATTATTTTGTACGTGTAGCATTCAAACTTCAATCGCATGATTAGTTAGGACACAAGAAGTAAAAACGAGATTTGAAAATTTCGCACAGCTGCCATCTTGTGGTTATGGAAGCAATTGAAAAAAGATGCTAGTGGATTAACATTTGTACAAAGATTTACTCTACTTAGTTTCACTGCACTCGGATGGTTAAATTGCGAGAAACGTCCATGTGCATATTTATACTTCGCGTCGCCGCCATGTTAAATTTGTGATCACCTGGTTATTGAAAGTCCTATAGGAGAGCTTATGTTCATAGCCCCTATGCACATACAAAAATTTGGTTTGATTGCTGTAATAGATCCGTAGATATTGAGAACCGTCTAAATATTTCGGATGGTCGCCATGTTGGATTGTTATATGTATAGGCCATATAGTCATGTGACATTAAAGGAAAATTATTGCGTATGTTCATTATTCAAACTTTCACTTCGATCGCATGATTATGACACAAGAAATAAAAACTTAATTTTAAAATTCGCACAGCCGCCATCTCGAGATTATGGAAACAATTGAACTAAATTACATACCAGTGCATTGCAATGTGTATAAACATTTCCTGTGCCAAGTTTCATTGCGTTTGGATCATTAAATCGGGAGAAAAATCTATTTAAAATTTTCAACTTCCCATGGCCGCCATGTTCGTTTTGTAGTTAACAGGTTTCTGAAAGTCTCATAGATGAACTTCCAGTAATTCCCTTTATCTTCGTACAAAATTTCAGGGTGATACCGGTAATAGTTTCAGAGATATTAAATGCCGGTAAAATGTTTCGCACATCCACCATCCTGAGGTTATGTAAACAATTGAACGAAGTTAGATGTCGGTGCATTACAATGTGTATAAACATAAACTGTACCAAGTCTCATTGCGTTTGGTTGGTTAAATCGCAAGAAACGTCTATTTAAATGTCGTGATTTCGCTCGGCCGCCATGTTGGTTTTGTAGTTACCAGGTTTTTAAAAGTCACATAGGTGAACTTCTAATTGTTCTCTTTATCACCGTACAAAATGTCAGGGTGATATTGAATGCTGGTGAAATATGTCACACAACCGCCATGTTGGATTGGTGAGACGTAACAAAATTTGAAGGGCACGGTCGGGGTTGTTTGGAATAGTGCCATGAACTTACCGAGATTCATTGAAATCGCTCCAGACGTTTAGATTTTATTAGGGACACACACACACCATCACACACGCACACACAAACAGACAAATGGTGATCTCATAAGCCTTTTTTTTTTCATAAATGAAAATAGGCTAAAAATTGAAAAAGAACACACTGAAAGTAAAAATATTTTTTTTCATTTTTTTTTTCAATCTAGTTTCAAAGTCAGAATGCTGTCTGCTATCAGTCACAGCCTATAAGATTCATTCAGTCACACATTTGAATGCAGTTATCAATGTATCAATCGTTAAAGGAGGCCATGACAAAAAATGTTTGGTCACAGCCTACAAGATTCTTATAAATACATATTTGACAGCAGTTATCAATGTACCATTCGTTTAAGGAGGCTATGACAAATATATTTGGTCACAGCCAACAAGATTCTTATAA
Source organism: Meconema thalassinum (assembly GCA_946902985.2). Lineage (NCBI taxonomy): Eukaryota > Metazoa > Arthropoda > Insecta > Orthoptera > Tettigoniidae > Meconema > Meconema thalassinum. The sequence goes on from OX336388.2 coordinate 225,032,436, forward strand.
CCACATAGGCTACTTGGCAGCAGTTATCAATGTACCATTCGTTTAAGGAGGCCATGACAAAAAATGTTTGGACACAGCCTACAAGATTCTTATAACCACATATTTGACACCAGTTATCAATGTATCAATCGTTTAAGGAGGCCGTGACTATTAAATGTTTGATCACTGCCTACAAGATTCTTACAGCCATTCTTGGTTGTCACCGTGGAAGCCTGGGTTTAATTCCCGGGTCTGTCATGAAATGTATTTCTGGTCTGAGGGCTAGATCAGGGTCTGATTCGAAGGGGTAAAGAAATCTACCTATACGTCGTGGAGACAGGTATAATAACGACAATATCCATGATGATGAAGTGATGTGATGACCACCTGTTGAAAAATTCAAACATAAGTTCCACATTTGTATAATGTTTCTCTAATCTGAAGATTTGCTGGCGGCAGAGTATGATTATGCCCACACACACTTGCCTGAAGGGCAGTAATTGAATTTCATTTCTCTAACGTACAGTTTCCGGATTAGGTCATGGTGAACCTCAATTTGTTGCACCACCTGTACAAATTCCATAGCTTCAATTAAGATTCATTTACAAGATTAGAACCGAGGGAACTTAACATCCGTCAGTTCGAACTCGGAGAGTAACTGCTACGCTCAGGTCATACAGTAGGTTAATATTACTGTACCTATCTACTATTTTATTTATTTATTAGGTCGGTTGTTCATTGTTGTTGTTTGAGTCTTCAGTCTTTTGATTGGTTTGATGCATCTATCCGTGTTTCCCTGACCTGAGCTAACCGCTTCATCTCTACATAGGTTCCACACCTTACATCTAAGGCAATCTGTTTAAAATATTCTAACCTAGGACTACCCCTACCGTGCTTATCCTCGACCCTTCCTTCCATAACTAAGCTTGCTATTCTTGGGTGTCTTAGTAAGTGTCCTACCAACCTATCTCTTCTCTTCATTAGCAGTCGCCACAAATATCTCTCCTCTCCCACTCGTCTTAATACCTCTTCGTTTGTAACCCTATCTACCCATCTGATCTCTTTAGCCTACTATCGATTTTTGCAAAAAATGAAAGTAGACTTATGACATCAACATAGGGCGAAAAATTGTGTGTCTGTGTGTGTGTGAGTGTGTGAGTCTGTGTGTGTGTGTGTGTGTGTGTGTGTGTGTGTGTGAGTGTGTGTACTCTGAATGTCTGTCCCCCCCTCACCCTAACAATTCGAACATGGTGAAACCGAATTGAACGAAATTTGGTACAGAGGTAGCACTTGCAAAATGCAACTCAGTGTCAAGTTTTATATCGTCGCCATCTTGACGGAAACGTAATGGCGGCCACCCAAATGTTAAAAGCTTAAATCAAATTACGACCAACTTAATCATCTGATCTCTACCAAATTTTGCAACATTATACCACTATGTATGAAGAAACTTTTGGCCAAACTACAAGATCATCAGCCTAATACTTTGCGGATCACGGCCATGAATGTGTGCAAATCGATTTCCCCTATGTATTCAAACACAGTGAAACCGAATTGAACAATATTTGGTACAGAGGTAACACTGGCAAAGGGCACTTCAGTGTCATGTTTTATATTGCCGCCATCTTGACGAAACGTAATGGCGGCCATCCAAATGTTATAAGCTTAAATCAAATTACGACCAACCTAATAATCTGATCTCTACCAAATTTAGCAACAACATACCTTCATGTGGGAAGCATATTTTCACCAAACAGATCATCAGCCCAATAGTTTGCTGATGGCGATCATGTATGTGTGCAAATAGATAATCCCTATCAATTCAAACACGGTAAAACCGAATTGAACGAAATTTGGTACAGCGGTAGCACTAGCAAAGAGCACCTCAGTGTCATGTTTTACCGTATACCGCCACCATCTTGACGGAAACGTAATGGTGGCCACCAAAATGTTCAATGCTTTAATCAAATTACGACTAACCTAATCATCCGATCTCTATCCAATTTTGCAACAACATATATTCACATGTTGGGCGTCTTTTGACTAAACTACAAGGGCATCAGCCCAATAGTTTGTAGACGGCGGCCATGTATGTGTGCAAATCGATTCCCCCTATCTATTCAAACACGGTGAGACCGAATTGAACAAAATTAGGTACAGAGGTAACACTAGCAAAGGGCACCTCAGTGTCATGTTTTATATTGCCGCCATCTTGACGGAAATGTAATGGTGGCCACCCAAATGTAAAAAGCTAAAATCAAATTACGACCAACCTAATCATCTGATCTCTACCAAATTTTGCAGCAACATACCTTGATGTAAGAAGCGTTCTTGGACCAAGCTACAAGGTCATCAGTCCAATAGTTTGCATATGGCGGCCATGTATGTGTGCAAATCGATTCCCCCTATCAATTCAAACACGGTAAAACCGAATCGGGAGATATTTGGTACAGAGGTAGCACTAGCAAAGGGCACCTCATATTCATGTTTAATATCCCTATAGCACGTTGTATTTCAACAAGCTACTACAACCAACATTCAATTATGCTCCTTGAAAAGGACAAAGAGTTATAACAATACCCATGCATTTAGGAGAAAGTAGGCTATATGTTCTTTACTGAACATCTTGTTTTGTTGTTTGCCTTATTCTTTTTTCTAGGCTGTGAGGAGTTTGGACATCGTTGTATCAATCCCCGTGAACTTGAATGTGTGGCTTCGGTGGCGAATTTGGTAGCATGCTGAGCTTCTATGCCCAAGATCGCGGGTTCAAACCCGGCCGAAACCGTCGGATATTTTAAGAGCGTTAAAAATCCCTCAGTATGCCTTCCTTCGGAGGGGAGGTAAATCCCTCTGTCCCATGTCATAGATTTATGGCATGTTAAAGAACCTTCCACTAATTACACCTGTGTGAAGCAAAATTGTATAGGTTAGGAATGTAAGCAACGCTCTTAGGTTTCTACGTTCGTTGCCAAGAGCCGACTGCGGTGGCGTCTAGTAGTCTAGTTCTGAACTTGGCCTAGTAGTCGTTGACAGTGGCGTTTGGCGGCAAAAGTAGGAACTATTTGAAAAATTCAAATTTGCAGTCGTTACTTGAATTAAAAAAGAGATACACACACTAATACAGTCATCACAATTAACACCGGTTATCACGCACATTCTACACACACCCGAAGTACTCGGGGCTACATGACCGCGTTGTCGCAGCCCCTAAACTAAGGAACCTACCATCCTTATTCTTTTAATTACACAAAATTATATGCTCTAAAATATTGGTTGATATTTCTGGGTATTTTGCGGCGACATTCCCCTGAGAATATTCACAATTTTCCAGGATAGTCAGCCCCTCCCCCCAAAGAAAAATGTATATTCGCCCCTGTAACATACAGTAGGCTACGACTTACCGATTTTTCGATTACGTGAGGTGGCAACAATGCATAAATAAGCTCTAAGTACAGTTCCATCTCAACTCAAATAGCCAATAAAAATTCTTGGAAACGAGAGTTTAAGTACCTCCATTCTATAACTAAGCAGTTAAGCTCTTTAACGCCTTGAGGTAACCAGCCAAGATAATTGCCTACAACGCAAAGAGTAGATTACTAATAAAAACTCCCAGTAATAACTCAGATATCAGTAATGATAAAGCTCCGAAAAAATAACAAATTACACTTGAATTAAAGGAAATCAAATCTAAAGTCAGGGCGGCGACATCAAAGACAAGCAAAATAATCAACGAAAAAGCCGGTAACTCTTTTGTGTCACGTGGTTTGTAAGTAGTGGGTGGTTTTATGCACGGGTAGTCAGTCCATGGCCGCTCCGACGCCCCCCCCCCCCCCACTCCACTTCCAAAGTAAGACAAAGGACAATCACTAAATGCTCGATACAGATTTGAATCTTGAAATGGTTTCCCTTTTTTTTTAATTATTATTATTTTCTTTGAAAGAGGAACGTTGATGAAGAGGAGGAAGAAAGAGGAATATGATGCACTTGGCTAAGGCTTGCGCGCCCTGCGGACGTCATTTGTCACCTGTTTCGTCACAGTCACGCAGGTGGCATTAGTCACACACATATACACGTCACGGCCCAACAGAAACAGTTGAAGATCAAGCGACCGCTACACACCTCCCCTCCCCCTCACTGCTTGTGACTTGCCGTCAGCTATACACTATTTTTATGTGTTCTCTTTGATTGACAGTCGATGGTGTCCAACATACTAGGTCGACACTTCCAGCTGGTCATGTAGCTCCATGTACTTTGGTGTGTGTAGAATTTGTCCGATAACCTGTGTATGAGGTAGGATTTGAGTAGGAAAAGGGCGTTATGTACCATCCTGGCATTTGCCTGGAGTAGAAGTGGAAAACCACGGTAAGCCAGTTCCAGGATGGCTGAGGTAGAAATCGAACCCACCTATAAACATATTTGCCTCACGAAGTTGAGTGTAACCAGTCCCAGCCCTCAAACCAGTATTAAAATTCTTTACAGAGCCGGGAATCGAACCCAGATCTCTACGGTGACAGCCAAGATAATTTCACTTCAAGGGAATAGTATAGATCACGATACATTAAACTACAACAATCCCCTAGACAAGGAGCCTGTTTCATTAAGCTGTGTCTCTCAGGAGCTCACAACTTGTGGGACGTGGGTTGGCGACCACGGGCCCCCAGCTGAGTCCGGCATTGCTTCCACTTACTTGTGCCGGGCTCCTCTCTGTCTTCTTTCCTGTCGACCTCACTTGGTCAACTTTTGTTCTCTTCCGACCCCGACGGTATTAGGGTATCCGAGGCCTAGGGTGTCTCTTCCTTTCCCGCCTTAATTGGCCCTTGTCTCATCTTTTCTGATTCCCTCCTTCTGCGAGGGATCAGCCTTCTTTTTCTTTTCATGTTATCTCCTGCCTTCTGCTCAAGGCCCTCAAGGAGGCCGGGTGTGTTTAGCCCCACCACTTCTGGTGCACCCTGGATATTGCTACACCCTCAAGGGCTCACGGCTTGAGTTCGGGAGTTGGCGACCCCAAGGGATTCCTGAGCTGGGTCCGGTTTTCCCCTTTTTATCCTTTACCTCTGGGGCGGACCCTCTCCTCTTTCACTTTCCTATCTGCCTTTCATAGCTCTCCTTCCTTCCAAGTCCCTCAGTCCTCATTCTTCGAGGGTTGAGAGCATTTCTTTTCCTCCTGTCCTTTATTTGCCTTATTCTCCCTTTGTTTTCCATTTCTTCTTCTAGTATATAAGTTAGTTGTTAGTTTTAGTTATAGTTTACATTTCATTATCATCTACATGATCACCCAAACCATTAGGGGCCGATAACCTAGATGTTAGGCCCCTTCGATCAACAATTATCATCATCATCATCATCATCATCATCATCATCAGCATGTAGCCCCATGTACTTTGGTGTGTGTAGAATTTGTCCGATAACCTGTGTCACTGTGCTGTCTGTTAGTTTATGTATTAGTGACTGAGGTAGGAAAAGGGCGTGGCCTTAAGTTAAGTACTATCCCGGTATTTGCCTGGAGTAGAAGAGGAAAACCACGGAAGGCCAGTTCCAGAATGGCTGAGGTAGAAATCGAACCCACCTATATACCTATTTGCTTCACGAAGTTGAGTGTAAACCGTCCCAGCCCTAAAACCAGAATTACGTTTCTTTACAGAGCCGGGAATCGATTCTTTTGGTTGTTTTGTGTTTTAAATTTTTAATAAAGGTCTAGTTTTATTACGGTACTGGAAATGAGCAACAAAGATATGGGAAGGAAAAGCTACTCTTGTAGTAATAAGAGTAGGCTTTATGCAAATTAATTGAAATGTGTGTATCCCAATCAAAAGGTAATAAAACGTATTCAATAGAAAGGACATTTGAGAAAAAAAATGCTTAGTAAAAGTGCTTTAGGTTATTTTTTAATCAATTTTAAATATAGAAAAAATAATTTCTAAAAGTTTTTTTTAGGTTCAACTTACCATGACACAGGATTTTTAATCAAACATCTAAAATACCCGGGTATTTACCCAAATTTATAAATACCTGGGTATTTTACATCACTATTAGCAAGACTAATAACATTAACTGATATTATTAGTTTTTTGTTTCATAAACTTATGAGCTAATAATATTACTTACTAGTTTATGACGTCGCCTCGTTGGTATAGTGGTCAGCGTGCTTAGCTGCCACCCCGGAGATCTGAGGTTCGATTCCTGGCTCTGCCACGGAATTTGAATAGTGGTACGAGGACTGGAACGGCGTCTACTCAGCCTTGGGTGGTTCAAATTAGTAGAGTTTTTTAAATTCCCACGTGAGCTATCTTCAAAGTGGTTTTCCCTGGTTTCCCACTTCTTCTCCTGGAAAATGACGGGATGGTAACTAACGTAAGGCCACGGCCGCCTCCTTCCCTCTTCCTTGCCAATCCCTCCCAATCTTCCCGTCCCTTGCCATCCCTCATAAGGCCCCTGTTCGCTTTGCGGGTGAGGCCGCCTGGGCTAGGTGCTCGTCCCGCCTCCCCAGTTGTATCCCCTAACTCGAAGTCTCAAGCTCCTGAACACTGCTAAGAGGTGGTAGAGGTGGGATCCCTCGCTGAGTCCGTGGGGAAAACAAACCCTGAAGGGTAAAATGACTAAGAAAAGAAGAAAAGAACAACAATTATTATGAGTACGGTACTAATATTATTAGCTAGAGCCTCCGTGGCTTAGGCGGCAGCGCGCCGGCCTATCACCGCTGGGTCCGTGGTTCAAATCCCGGTCACTCCATGTGAGATCTGTGCTGGACAAAGTGGAGGCAGACAGTTTTTTCTCCGGGTACTCCGGTTTTCCCTGTCAACATTTCATTCCAGCAATACTCTCCACTAATTTCATTTCATCTGTCACTCATTTAATCATTGCCCCAGAGGAGTGCGACAGGCTTCGGCAGCCGGCACAGTTCATATCCTCGCCGCTAGATGGGGGCTTCATTCACTCCATTCCTGACCCGGTCGGAGACAGGAAGCAGGCTGTGGATTTTTCACTAATATTATTAGCTAATATTATCAATCAGTTTTATGAAACAATTAAATTGTCAATTAAATTTTCTCGAGGCCAACATAGATTAATATTACGATTATTTGAAGTATTCGGCGGACCAGAAATTTAAAAAAAAATGAATCCAGAATTTTGGTTAAACATCGAACCCAACAACTGTGTCATGTTCCAAGAACGTGGAAAATATTTTATGAAATTAAACATATTGCTTGGCAACCAGCAAATCAAAACTGTTCCGTCCACTCCTTCTTAAACTGGCGGTTTTCAGTGTCCACTTCCCTCTGTGTACTGCCCGACATGATTGTACTAGTAGCTACATGCCACTATATTACTAGCAAAATAAAATAGCACAGCAACTTCAACACTCTTCGCGGCAAAACATGGCAATTGTGGGCTTCACCGATCCATGACCGACTACAATACCCCGATCCTTAACAGTAAGCCAGAGGATATCGATGATCTATCGATCTATGCAGGAGTGCAGCTACAATCGAATCATTCTCCTTCACGATCCATCATTCGGAGTACAGCACTGTTTTAAATGTATTTATTTACGAAAGCCAGATACAGGTACACATTTGTGTGTCTCCACATTGCCGTTGAGGCAAATGGTTTGCGGTTATCTCAGAAATTATCTAACGTATTCCGCCTATCAACAGACAGAAGAAGAAAGGAAAACTAATGCTGGAAGGTAGGCCTACACAGCTGGAAACAGTTGACCAGTAACTTACAAATATCTTGGATGCATCATTTCAAGTGATAACAGAATACATCATGAGATTAATAGCCGAACTCAAAAATCAGCCCAGTTCTATCATCAAGTTCGGAATCTTGTCTGGAACGAACAAGTTCTTTTACGATCAAAACAGATCGTCTTTCAATCATACTTCACCCCCTTAATAACATATGGTTTAGAAATCTGCTCAACAACTAGCAAGTGGTTCGCACACTGCAAGCCGAAGAAATGAAGTTCCTGTGATCTATGGTCCAGAAAACAAGGAGGGACAGAGTAAGGAATGAAAGAATAAGGGAGGAAGCAAGTGTGTACCCATCCTTGAATGGAAGAGTGGCACGGGCACGTTTGAAATGGTTGGAAAAAGACCGGTAGGAAGGCTAGTTACGATGGAAAGTGGTGAAACTTGCTAACATCGTTTAAAGGTTTAGTGTTGTCATGGATGCCGCTATTTTGTGTCTAAAGCAGGCCTTCTCAATAGACGGCCCGCTGAGAGATTCCTGCTGGCCGCCAGGAAAATCGAGAGAATTTAAGTTTGAATAATTCAAAGAATAGTATTCTAAATGTTGTCCTTACAAGTTAGATCCCTTCTTTATTTTTTCTTCAAATTTGCCACTTTTCTAGAGATTGAATCAGCATCATTGGTTTTCCAGTCCAGTTGATCGGGTGTGGTATACACTTCTGTCTGTCCATGAACCACTCTGTATCCCTGTCGACTCATCTTGTTCCTATTCTAAAGCCCTGCGCTGATAAACCAGTGGATATCCCCAAATTTTTCGCCATGCGGATATTGTTTGCATGGCTGTGCGGATAGCAGACAAGCTGCGGATAATGTTTGGAGGAGATTTGCGGATAGTTTTTAGAATAAAATCCGAACTTGTTGAATATCATTACTAAGACCCGGATGTTTATGCCATAGTCTATCATATTTCTCCGTAATGTTATTTTTTTCATCACAAAATAATGCAAGATGATGATTTAAGCTAATCTCATTCAAATTATGTCATTAAGCATAATTAACACTCCGACCTGAAAAGTGTTGCAATTCTGGCTGTATAACATTCATTTTAAACATAGCACTTGACATTCATAGCCTAGGGCACGATAGCCCAAACTACGGCCCGCGATATTATTTTGTCCAACCTGCGCCGTGCCACCAAAACTTTGAAACAATTTCCACTCGTTGCACTAAACTAAATTATCATGGTATATTGGCTTTCACGGCCGGTGAATTAAAACTCAGCAATTCTTCTAGGTTTGAGCCGTGTCTTGTGTGGGGTTTCGCCTAGGACACCAAGCTAGGCTCATCGGCGGGCTCTTGGTGTCCCCGCCCGGACCCCCACAGGAGTGACGAACTGCGCGCCACCTCCCTTTATATAAGGTGCAACTGCACCACTTGACTACGAGAACTAAAAGTTCAAGCAGCCTTAACCTCCCTATGAAGGCTTCCAAAAAGATGGTATATTGGCTTTCACGGCCGGTGAATTAAAACTCAGCAATTCTTCTAGGTTTGTGCCGTGTCTTGTGTGGGGTTTCGCCTAGGACACCAAGCTAGGCTCATCGGCGGGCTCTTGGTGTCCCCGCCCGGACCCCCACAGGAGTGACGAACTGCACGCCACCTACCTTTATATAAGGTGCAACTGCACCACTTGACTACGAGAACTAAAAGTTCAAGCAGCCTTAACCTCCCTATGAAGGCTTCCAAAAAGATGGTATATTGGCTTTCACGGCCGGTGAATTAAAACTCAGCAATTCTTCTAGGTTTGTGCCGTGTCTTGTGTGGGGTTTCGCCTAGGACACCAAGCTAGGCTCATCGGCGGGCTCTTGGTGTCCCCGCCCGGACAATTATTTCATAATTTGATTAGTAATTGTGTCAAATGAACATAAATAGTCAGTCTTTGTCATTCATGCTGTGTGAGTGTATTGGATATCATCGTACTTCCATTATAAAGAGATTTATTAAAAATATTTAAATTTATTTTATTGATTTTTTATCCACCTCAAATAAGTAGAGAAAATTGCAACAATACTGAGGAACCTAAGCTCAGACCGCCACGAAACTCACCATATTGCAACTCTACAGTATATTTAAACAAAACATAAACATGCCCCTCAATCCCTCCGGAGTGTCATTGGCCCGCAAGGTCCCCCAACTGTTTACAATGTGGCCCTTAGTTAGAAAAGGTTCGGGCACCCCTGGCCTAGGGGAACGACTTTTATCAGTTTCAGCTTGATTAGGCTAAAAGGACTTAATAATTTAATGGAATAAATACATTATGAATTAAGAGTTTTGCGCATCTATTTACAATACTTTGAGCGTCAAAAGTAGGCACGTTTCGGTCGGGTAACAGACCTATTCCTAACATGAATGTTTTGAACATTTCAGAGGACGTGCCCGCTGGCTTCACTCTCTGGTCGTTAGGGTAAAACCTGCCTCAACCGGACCCTTTATATACCGGAAACCTGGACAGACGGAAAACAGAATTCGCAACGGAGGTATTTCCTATGCAAAATGACACTGTAAACCGGAAAACTGCTTAACGTAGAAACGGAAAGAAATTCCCGTACCGTAGGCGTAAATAACCTGACTAAGACGGATTATCTTATCGATAAATATATGTGCTGTTCAGTACTAAATTTTTAGTGCGACTTTACTTACACCAAAGTTCTAGGGAACATAAACGACTGAAGACATTCAAAGTGCAGCTGATATTGTTGCCGAAAACAGCAGGTGTGATGTCAAGGAAGAAATAGACGACGACGATCATGAAGGCAACGAAAGGGAGCTAGAGCTCAAGCGCAGAACACAACGCTACCATTACGTCATACCTCACTTCCATCCCACCAATCACAGTCAGTCTGTCTTAAGAATCTGAGCTAGTATGTTGTCAGGAAAGCCAAGTGTAAAGCAGCGTGAAAGAGACAGGCTCGATGAGTTAAGCGACGGTGTTGCCATACTGCAGGAACTCATGGCAGCAACCTGCGGTGTGAGGCTCGGACATGGTGGATCTGTTGCAACAGTGGACATGTATCTCTTTCTCTCTCTGCGCAAATCCCAGAGAGCCGGCCGCCTTCCGGGCTGACGCGAGCTCTAATAACACACACTTTTAGAGAAGCACTATCTGTTGTGAGCGACCTTGAGGAATTTTCAGCTTCCAAGAATGTTTCAGAACTCCCCGAGTTAATGCAGGATGCAAACGTTCTCTTGTAAAGAAGTCGCGGCAATGCGCTTTGAAAGACACGTGGAAACAAAGAAATGAGCAGAGAAACTGAAATGTTTGTACGTAAGTTGAAAATACAGTGTAATACATGTGAACCTATTTTCTTTTTTATTTACAGAACTATATCCTCCCTATATTATTCTGCTAAGATCCCATTCCGGTTTTGTACCGATAATAAGGTCCTGTTAACACCAACCTACACATATGGGGTACCTACAGATTCCGCATAACCCCATATGTGCCCGAAACGCACTCACTTCCTCTTTAAATGCCTTACAATTAAATAAATACCTTAAAAATGTACATTTACAATGGGAGCTCCGTAACCTGGCGAGCCTGCCGCTAGAACGCATGGCAGTGCGGCGTACTGCTAGGCGAACCTGCCGCTAGAGCGCATGGCAGCGCGGCAGCGGCAGCCATCTGGCGGGAGCGCGGTATACTGCTAGCTGAGGAGTCTCTCAGCAGATGGCTCCGGTGTGGTCTCGCCAAGTCTTTCTCTAGGGTTCAATCCTTTGCAAATGTAAAAATTGCTGTAGAAGAAACTCCCGAGCAAACAATAACCGATGAATTCGTTGTAACACCGATTATTGTTTACAAAAAGGTGCTGTGACAAGTACAAAACACTGTTCTACCTAATTCTTTGTGTTCTTCTCATGTACGTATGCCGTTTAACAACAATAAATACATTTCTTCAATATTTCAAACTTCGTTCTCCCACATTCTTCCCTACTACCACGTTGCGAAAGCTCGCACGGGCCCACTAGTTTTAAATTATTATTTCACTGTAATCCTATGCGATATTACAGCATTTCTCTGTAGTGTATTTTGTCTTATTTACACTCCACCCTTTGTAGAACGGAAACCTGAGATAACGGAAAAATAAATCTGGAATAATTGCGTTCTGCATTAGTGTGAAGGTTATCCTTTGGGCAAATCATGACTGCTGTCTATAGTTAAGCTATCGTCATCTTTGACACGGGAGTTCCAGGAGTAGCAAATTCTGTTTAGATTTGGCCTCTTCTCCAATCTAATCTATGGAGGATACATGCCATTGTTTCTTTCTTAACTTGATAAAGAGACAAGCTGTTGTCCCGACACTCGTCGGTTATTTCACATTATAACTGGACCTAACAACCCCTAAGTTACACTCCCCCAGGGGCTCACATCTAGTGGGAGGTGGGTTGGCGACCACGGGACCCGAGCCGAGTCCGGCATTGCTTCCACTTACTTGTGCCGGACTCCACTCCGTCTTCTTTCCTGTCGACCTCCCTTGGTCAACTCTTGTTCTTTTCCGACCCCGACGGTATTAGGGTATCCAAGGCCTAGGGAGTCTTTCACTTTTCCGCCTTAATTGGCCCTTGTCTCATCTTTTTTGATACCCTCCTTCTGCGAGGGCTCAGCCTTCTTTTTCTTTTCATGTTATCTCCTGCCTTCTGCACAAGGCCCTCAAGGAGGCAGAGTGTGTGTAGCCCCACCACTTATGATGCACCCTGGATAATGCTACACCCTCAGGGGCTTACGGCCGGTGAGTTTGGGAATTAGCGAACCCGTGGGATTCCTGAGCTGGGTCCGTTTTGTACCCTTTCTCCTCTGACCTTGGGGTGGGCCTTTTCTTCTTTCCCCTTTCCTATGTGCCCTCCTTCCTTCCAAGTCCCTCAATCCTCATTCTTCGAGGATTGAGGGCATTTCTTTTCTTTCTCTCCTTTATTTGCCTTATCCTTTCTTTGTTAACTATTTCTTGTTCTAGTATGTAAGTTCGTAGTTAGTATTAGTTTTCATTGTTATCTCATCTTTCGTTATCACCCAAACCATTAGGGGCCGATAACCTAGATGTTAGGCCCCTTAAAACAACAATTATCATCATCATTATCACCTAAGATACACTATGGATGATCAATTTCATTATCCTTTATTTATAATTTTTGAAGTACCAGCACAGCTTTTGGGACCTCACCGACTGATACAATGCCCGAATCCTTACCATTAAGAATTGCTAACCTTAATGTTCCGCCACCTAAGGATAGCGATAAACCTGCCAAACTAGAAGAATGATACTTGCTATATAAAACATTTTAGTCTGCCAAAGAGCGACAGAGAATGAGAGAGAAATAATTCCATTAGAATAAAAGGCGGTAAAGATCAAAGGAATGAACGAGAGAGCAGAGTGCATAAAAAATAATGACAGGTCCTTGTGTGATTGGACAGCCTAATAACTCACGTCGAAGAAGATGCATATTCTATTTTCCTCAAGCTGTTTTTAATTATTATAGATATTTATGTGAGACATATATAATTCAACCAAGGTCAAGACTATATAAGTTAGATAAATTTAACAATGCTGCATACGTAATAGGTATTAGAGAGAATTATTGTTATTGGGTTAAAGAATCTCCCTATATCGGAACTGTGAGAGAGATTACACGGATTTCTTACCAACAGAGAAAAAAATCACTTACCAAAGATTAGTAATTTGCTCAGCTATGGTCAAATTGTTACAATCGTGTGTGAAAATAGCCGTACGACACTCATGAAATGATTGAATGTTCGTATGTACAAAACCAGTTTTGGCAATGATCTAATCTCTCCAATAGTAGGTGGAGTACTTGCTCTGTGTATCTCTCAGTGAAAGCAACACAATCAGGGTGTAGAGCAGAGGTTACCAACCTGGGGGGCGCGCCCCCCTAGGGGGCGTTGTTATTTATCAAGGGGGGCATGAAGTGATCCCGAATTAAGTTTTTTTTTAAACTCGAATGTTACAATTTTGTAAAATAAACATTTTTTCGAATCTCTCCAAGTGATTGTTGCACCAAGGCAATCGTTCAAAAGCACTGGTAATTACCAACTGTCGGCACAAACCTCTGCGGAGGCGCGAGGTTGGAGGTGAAATAAGGAATTTGCTGTGTTGTAAGGAGCAAAATCATGCCGATTTTATCGTCTCATCGACATATCTTTGTGATTTCTTTGAATCTTTGAACAGTTTGAACTTAAAGCTCCAAGGCAATAACTCCAATATTACGCATTCCTGGAAAAAGTACAGTTATAGAAACGCCGGCTTCAGTTAAACAACTTCTCATCCTTTCACCGCCTTAATGCAATTTTGCTGGAAAGTGAACGTTATCGTAATAAACTTAGGTGCAAATTCAGTCACATTTGGATTCCCTGGCACAACTTCTACTTTTCTGATATCTCGTCGGAAGAATGGTCCTGGATATTAACAAGAAATTCGTTTGTCATTGACATTGAAGCACTGCCAGCACAGCTTCAAGAAGAAGCCATAGATTTGAAGTGTGAATCAAAGCTAAAAGATGATTCTAAAATATTATGACTGGGTGACTTTTGGGTAAACTGTCTTGCAGTGTATCCTGTAAGAGCCAAATGTGCATTGCGTGTCATTGTCCCATTTTTGACGACATATTTCTGCGAGTCAGGATTTTCAACCTTGAGTGTCATAGAAACAAAGCAGCGCTGTCGGCTTGATGTTGCAAGTGATCTCCGCTGTGCTCTGTCAAATATAAAACCAAACATACCGAATCTTACCAAGAGAAAACAGTGTCAACCCTCTCACTGACATTTGCTGACTAATTTAAGGATTTGTTGTAAAAGTGTGTTCTTTGTATTGTGCTAAAATGAAGTTAGTATGTAATAGATAGGCCTATTCCATTATGTAGTGTTATTAGGTTAGGTCTATATCCTCCGCGTCAATCGAAGAGGTTATAGAAGTGATGAGTGGCGGGAAGGGGGGGGGGAGGGGCGCGATGAACTCCCGTATCTGAAAAGGGGGCCGTCAGCTGACAAAGGTTGGGCACCACTGCTGTAGAGAGAGTACTCAGTTGGAATCTACTGTATTCTGCAAGAAAGAACTTCAATCATTTGTTTCTGAAAAAGTTCTCCAAATGAACACATTTTCCAAAAAACGAAAACAAGAATTATATACAATTTTTAGCCTACTATCGATTCTTGCACAAAATGAAAGTAGACTTATGAGATGTACACAGGGCCAAAACTTTGTGTGTTTGTGTGTGTGTGAGTGTATATGTGTGTGTGTGTACGCTGTATGACCCCCCTATCAATTCAAACACGACGAATCCGAATTGAGCAAAATTTGGTACAGATATAGCACAAGCAAAGGGCATCTCAGTGTCATGTTTTATATTGCCGCCATCTTTACCAAAACGTAATGGCAGCCACTCAAATGGACAAAACTTAAAAATAAATTACGACCAAGCTAATCATCGGATCTTGACTAAATTTGGTTAAATCATACCTTCATATGGGACGTGTCTTGTGCCCAAACTACAAGGTCATCAGCCCTACCATTTCAGGATGGCGGCCGTGTGAATTATGCAAACTTTAAAATCCATAACATTGGACCCACCAGTTCCGATTATCGAACCAAGAATCGTTTAAACAGTTATAAAGGGCGTGGCCCGTTCGAAATTAAAAGTTAATATCGTAATATTATAATGCAGAATTGGCTTTAAAAAGCTGAGCCGTCTCGGTTACTAGACAAGATGGAAGCTGATCTCTCGTTCTGACCTATATTTCACTAATTTGAGTATGTTGCATGCAATATAGCCTACTGATAGAAATAATATGAACTTTGTATGAAATAAACTTTGTTTGAAATATACTTCAGTGAAGAAATCGTTTAGTGAAAGTAATTATTTTTACTTACGTAACTCATGCACCTTTAAGCCTAACAATCCTTTCGTATAACGAGATTCAAATTGCGAATAGTAAAATGTACACCAAAGACAAGCTACGACAACATTAGCATCATTATGTTTAGTGTAAATTTAAACCACAACACAGGGATCAGGATCTGATGATGGCCACTTTAGCGACGAAATGCGTAATCCTAAATTAGCCCCATTTATTGTAATAGTGATTTATTTATTTATTTATTTATTTATTTATTTATTTATTTATTTAGCGTATGGCTTTTAGTGCCGGGAGTGGCCGAGGACATATTTGGCTCGCCAGATGCTGTAGCTGCTTCAAGCGGTCACCCTTAGGGTGAGCTACAAGTTCCGTTCAATTTCAAGTAGTTCCAACTTCCACTCCCAGATATCACTGACACCTAGTGGTGAACGTTGGAACTTTGACAGAGCGTTACAACGAAATCTAACCTTGAAATTCAGTTTCACACAAGTTTAGTTAGAGGAAGGTTCTTTTACATGCCATTTATTTTATCTCGAGTCATAAGCACAGCAAAAGAAACATAGGAAACAAACCAAAGGTTGATAGAATATAAATACAATGTAACTCAAATCTTAAATGACAAACTAAACAATATCAGTCCAAAATTGTGCAACAGTAACAGCGTTGTCTGAAGCATCAACAAGCTCTTGTGTGGAACATGATGTAGGACAACTAGGACAGTTAATTAAGTGTTTAGTTGTCTGTTCCTCCCCGCAGTCACACAAGGTGGAAGATTCCTTAAAAAAGCCCCATTTGAACAGGTTGTCCTTAGTTCGTCCGACGCCACTCCTGAGCCGATTTAATGACTTCCACACTCTCCAGACTTGATTTCCACCAGGAGGAAGGTTCTCAGAAGGAGCCACCCAATCATTACAATCAGATCTTGCTGTCCACTGGGATAATCTGGCTGCTCCAGACTGACCGGTGAGGGGAGTAGTAGTTCTCATGGGACCGTCGGCTTTACTTCCCCTCCGACGGAAGGCATACTGAAGGATTTTAACGCTCTTAAAAAATCTGACGACTTCGGCCGGCAGTTTAGCATGCTACCAACTACGCTATCAAGTGATAATTAGCTAATACATACGAAGTGACATGAAAAGGACCATTGTCTGCTCAATTCCTGATTGAGAGAATTTAATTGGAATAGGAAAAGTTACCTTAGTCAATAAAATCCAATATTTTGGTACACTGAACCGGTATTGGTTCTTCGTATTATTCTTCGTTTTAGATCTTTGACTTCTCCACTACGGGCTGTCTTTTTTGAAGAATTTGTTCATTCATTATTAACTGATAGCGTGGGGTAGCGTGCCTGCCTCTCACCCGGAGGCCCCGGGTTCGATTCCCGGCTCCGTCAGGGATTTTAGAAATTGACGTGAGGGCTGGAACGGGGTGCACTCAGCCTAGTGAGGACAATTGAGTAGCTGTCCGACAGTGAGGCAGCGCCCCGGTCACGAAAACCATGATTACGGCCGAGGGGACCCGATGCGCTGACCACGTGTCACCCCAGTATTTATAGCCTATTGTCATTTATGAAAAAATAGGCTTATGAGATTACCTTTTGTCCGTGTGTGTGCATGTCTGTGGGTATGTGTGTGCGTTTGTGATTCGTGTGTGTGTGTGTGTGTGGGTGTCCCTAATAACGTCTAAATGGCTGGAGCAATTTCAATGAAACTCGGTGAGGTCATAGTACTAGTTTGGCCAACCCCGACCGTACCCATCAAATTTAATTAGGCCTACGTCTCACCAATCCAACATGGTGGCTACGCTGAATATGTTCACCGGCATTCTATATCTCCGAAAATATTACTGATAGCCTATCACCCTGAAATTTCGTACGGTGATAAAGGAGACTACTAGAAGTTTATCTATGAGGCTTTCACAATCCTGTTAACTATTAAACGAACATGGAGGCCAAGCGAAGTTGAAACTTTTAAATAGACTTTTCTCGCGATTTAACCATCCAAACGCAATGAAACTTGGTACAGCAAATGTTTATACACATTGTAATTCACTGGCATCTAATTTAATTCAATTTTTCACATAATCACAAGATGGCGACTGTGCGCAATTTTAAAATTATGTTTTTATTTCTTGTGTACTAACCATGTAATCGATGTGAACGTTTGAATAATGAACCTACGCAAAAATCGTAATCTAACAGTAGATAACTCTATGGCCTACATATATAAAAATCCAACATGGCGACCATCCGAAATATTTAGACCGTTCTCAATATCTACGAATCTATTACAGCAATCAAACTGAAATGTTGTATGTTCATAGAAGCAATTAACATAAGTAGTATATATGAAAATATGCTTTAGTTCTTCACGGAACTAGGCTAGATAGTTAACGTTTTTGGAAGTATTTTTGAACTCATACTGTTTGTAAAATTATATGTACCGGTAATCTTGCAACTCCATTCGTGCCGTATAATATCTGCTGATGAAGGTTATACTATAACCGCAATCAGTACAGTGTATCCAAATATTGGATTTTATTCACTTAAGGTAGCCTATCGTTTCCTATTCCAATTAGCTAATACATGTAATTTTTTTCAAGAGTGTATTTATATACGTGGGTCATTCCATAAGTCTTGGTAACTATGTTATATCTTTCGATAATGCTACAGCACGGGAAATCCACGATGCGCATTGAACCGTTAAGGCCGTGTGATATCTCAATGCCAACAGGAGATAGGGTTCGATTCCAAGATTTAACGGCAAAGGTAGAAATGAAAACCACACAATGGAACTCAGTGTATAAGGTACGTTCTAAAAGTAACGAGCCGGAGGCTGGAATGCGCAAACTGGTGACTACATCGGCTAATTGTGGCGTGTGTAACGAGGTGTGGTTCCGACCAGAGCGTGGAAGGTCACAGCCCGTCGCTAGAGGGCACGCGTGCACGTCACGAGACGATACAAAGCGAGCAGCAGCATGCATCAATCGTCCAATGCTGCCAGTCGCATTGCAAACAGTGACATGGAGGCGTCAACCGAAGAGCAAAGAGGTGTTGTTCGGTTTCTGACAGCGGAAGGAGTAGGGGGAACGGGCATTCATCGCCGAATGTCACAAGTGTACGGCAAACACTGCATGTCCCTTGCAAGGGTCAAGGCGTGGCACAAACGCTTGAGGGAAGGACGAGTGTCGTTAGCCGATGATGCCCAGTCTGGGGCATCCCCCTGCATTACCGATGACAACGTATAGCCGGTTGATGCACTCATTACCCAGGACCGCCGAGTGACAGTGAACGCCATAGCCGCCGTGGTCGCTCCACGACAATGCACGACCATATACGACCAACACAGTCGCGGCACTCTTGCAGAAATTCAAATGGGAGGTTCTCGGCCACCCTCCATACAGTCCAGACCTCTCTCCCTGTGATTACGCCATGTTTGGTCCCCTGAAAAGGGCTCTGCAGGGCCAACGATTCACTTCGGACGCCGACGTCCAGCTGTACGTACGGAACTGGTTCACATCGCAGCCCAGGGAATTTTATGGACAGCCATTCACTGCCTCGTGTCACAGTGGGACAAGTGCCTCAACAGCCAGGGCCAATACTTCTAACATACAGGTACTGGTTTCTGTAGGGCACCGTATCCAAGCATTGGAACACTGTTCTATAACAGACACGGACATGTCAGTTCTGGCAGACAAGGGGCGCCCTGTTGCTGCGCGTCCATGTCGGACAGCCTCCACACAACGTAGAACTGTTCGGTTATCACCAACAGCTTCACATAGTGCTGCATGACAGTGCGTCGCATTTCTGCCACCGAGAAAAGCAATTTTCACGAATGATCGCTGTTCCAATCTGCTTACATCCATCTTGTAGCACGGCCAAGCTCAGAATGAACGTGTATGGCGCTGGCACCTAGCTTCCTGCTCTTACAGTCGCTTTACGTTGGGTGAATTCTGTGCTGTTTGCCGTGGGGTTTCGAATGTATGTCTACACTGGAATTACCGTGATGCCACATGTTCGAAAGATATAACATAGTTGCCATGACTTATGGAATGACCCTCGTATTTATATCTTGTACCCCACCCATTCATTGGGCATATTTGTGTTGGCCGACTGAAGAGCTACAAAAGACCATTTTGTATTGGCAACACTGAAAGAATGGCTTCAAATCTCTACATAAAAAGAAAGTTGCAAATTAGCATGGGCAGTAGGATATTGGGAGTACCTTAACAGAATGTTGTGTTTTATCAACTACAAGCTGTACCCGGCAAAGAAGGTGTTGTCGTTGTAATTTTGTTTCTTGAAGTGCTTTTAGATACATAATATTTTTTTCAATTTCCGTTAACTGTCTCTAAACTATCGTGAAATAGATTTACTAATCTAGAAACATTCGTGGGAGCGTGCACAACAACTCACCAAAGTTTCATCGCAATCGGATGAATGGCATTTGACGCATACGGGATTTTGTTTAAATGATTCGTGCGCTGTCACTCATTTGTTGATTCTACTCGTGCACTACCAACTTTGACATGGATTTACTAAGTTAGAAAGCTTCACGAAAGTGTACACAACAATTCATCAAAGTTTCATCGCAATCGATGATTGGTATATGAACGCATACGGGACCTTGGTTAAACGCTTCGCGCATCGTCGCTTATTTGTTGAATCTACTCGTGCGCTACCTATTGTAAAGTGGATTTACTAATCCTGAAGCCTTCCCTGAGGTGTACACAACATCTCACCCAAGTTTCATTGCTATCGGACGAATAGTATTTGAACGCATACGAGACTTTGTTGAAACGCTTCGCGCGTCGTCGCTCATTTGTTGAATCAACTCGTGCGCTACCTATTGTAAAATGGATTTACTAAGTCAGAAACCTTCCTTGGAGTGCACTCGACACCTCACCCAAGATTCATCGCAATCGGATGAACCTATGAACGCATACTGGACTTTGTTGAAACGCTCTAACGTGCAGAAACAAACAGAAGAATTCGACATCACTGCCACCTATGGTACAAAACATAACTTTCCGCCACGGGCAAAGCGTAAGGTATGGCAGTAGTTGCACAGGTTGCGAGTAGGTGGCTCTAACGTGCAGAGACGAACAGTGCAAAGATATCAGCTTTCACTAAGGCTAGCGGTTTCTATGACGACTATTTTTGACTGTATATTGTGGTTGTAAAATTGTGTGTAAATTGTGGTTTTAAAATTGTGCTAATTCCATCTACCGGGTCAAATTGTGAATCTAAACCATACAGGGACCCACTCTAATATACATTTAAAAAAATGTCATCAAAATCGGTCCAGCCATTTAAGAGGCAACGATCTTCTTCACCTCCATTCATTTTCTTAGCTAGGTCATAATCGAATGAGGATTTAAGGTTTGGTTTGTCCTCGAGTCTGTTCTTGGAAATGCCAAGTGAGATGGTTTAATTTATAGTAGGAAATCGTTTAAATTTAGACATGCCCGTGTTTCAAGAACATAGCACTGGTTGTTTTCTTGATTATGTTACATAATTTTTTTTGTTATACCGGTATGTTATATTTTTCTGTATCCTCTATGTACATCGTGCGCAATAAAGTTTGTTATAATTTTGAAATCGTATTTCTTCGTCAAACTTTTCGTTTAGTTTACATCTAAATACGTCTTCAGAAGAAGAGAAATGTGAGTACTATTTTGGCTCAGGATTCATGAGGTGTGGTCTGTAAAACTCCAGAGAATTTATTATAACCTGCCGTACTCCATGTAGCCAAGATGACACATCTCTGACTAAAGTTATCTATGACTTTTCTCTGCTGTCTTGCCAAGGTTTCAGGGTGAGGAAATCTTTATACAGAAAGCATTAAAATAAACAATAAGAAGACTAATTAATGGATAGATACATAAATGACACCCCAGTTTAATACAATGGTCGTTCGTACTTTAAGAATAGAAACTCCCACAATGAATCAGAACAGACGACGTAGGCTGCGCGTTAATTCTTTTTAAAACAGAAGCCTTATTTCAAATATTTTAGCCTACTTTTCCCATTTTGCAAAAATGAGGAAAAAATAGACTTATGAGATCGATCCGAGAAAAAGTGTGTCTGTCTATCTGTCCTTCGGTCCGTCTGTCTGTCTCTGTGTGCGATTCCCCCTATCAACTCCTAAACGGCTGCAGCTATCCAAACCAACGTTGGTAAGAGTAATGACCTATACCTGAATATCTCACGGCCATGTTTGAAATTGACGTCAGTGCTACCAACTGCTGAAAAAAAAACGCAAATTAAATTTGAGCTCTACGTTGGATATCACTGATATTATACAAGCGAATTATTCCAAAATTGGCACACATGTAGATAATCACATTCCAGATTAAATTTCAGAAGTCCATATATGCCAGTGTTGCCAACATGATTCTATGCCTGCCGATAAGTCTAATTTCTAAATGCATGTAACTTCTATAATTTCGATTGGATTGCAACCGAATTTCGTATGTACTATGTGTACTGTAATGAATATGACTGTGCGTATTCTAAAGAGCCAGCAGGGCTTCCAACTGTTATTAAATGCTCTCTCTATGTTTAACCCTAATATCAATATATCAGAAAGTATGCAAGCCATCAGCTCTAAACTTTGCACACGTATAGTACCTGACATTCTAGACTAATTAGGAGTAACTAATATACGTGAGTGCTGCCAACATGATTCTAAGCTTTCTGATAGTTTCAATTTTTAATTACATGTAACTTCTATACTAACAAATGGGCTTTAACCAAAATTGGCACTATAATAGATCGTAATATTTCGGATTAATTCTGAGCATCACATAGGCTACATGCCATTGTTCCCAATATGATTTTACGCGCACTGATAAATCCAATATCAAACAGCATATAACGTCCATACCATCCATTAAACTTCAGCCAAATTTTGTATGTGCATTCTATACCTTAAGAGATGGAACTAAGAATATATTCAGAGTCACCAGGGCTGCCAACTGTAGTAAGTTACTCTATTAGGCTACACTATTACAGGTGTATTTCAAACTGGGGTACTTAGAAATGTTAGTATTACCTACTTGATTTCGTCATTATTCTAGATAGTTCTAGAGTGAAACCTCTATTAAGAGACCATTGACTGCTCCATGGAAAACTGGTCTTTGAGAGGGGTGGTCTCTTAATCGGGGTAGGCATTAAAATAATTGTATACTACATTATGAATAAAGTACAGTTGGAACACATACTTGATTCTGCTTTGGTTCACATTTAGTACAAATTAATTACAACTAGTTTTATTCTGAGCTCTGTCATTTAAAAAAGTCATGAATTGATCTCTCTTTCAGATTAGCACATCTTTTTTTAACTATTTCACTTTTTAGAATAGCGCTGAGTGAGTTCGAAAGTCCATTAATTTGTTCTAGGTTCGAACAATCTTCTAGGAGGGCCGTTTATTGCATTTTTTATACGTTGCATAACACTTTTTCTAATGACATTGTATGCTGATGCAGTTCTGTGCCAACAGAACCATTGTTTACGTCATCACCCTCATCACCATCTCCAATGGGACTCACCGAGGTGCTGGAACGGATAGGCAAGGAGATGGAGGTGCTCTACAACATCCAGCGACAGAAGCTACAATATTTTGGCCACGTGATTCGAAATAACAAGTACCGACTCCAGCAGCTAATCATGGAAGGCGCAGACCAGGGAGGAGGAGGATCTCTTGGCTCAAGAATTTGCGGGAATGGTTTGAACTTGACTCAGCATCTGTGTTTCGAACGGCAACCTCGAGGCAAGGGATTGCAATGATGGTCGCCAATCTTTGACACGGAGATGGCATATAAAGAAGAAGAAGAAGAATACATGAAGATTATTGTGTACGTGTAGTACTTCAATCACATGATTATGACACAAGAAGTAAAAACGAGATTTTAAAATTTCGCACAGCTGCCATCTTGTGGTTATGGAAACAATTGAAATAAATTAGATGCCAGTGGATTAACATTTGTATAAGGATTTACTGTACCAAGTTACACTGCAATCGGATGGTTAAATCATGAGAAACGTACATTAAAATATTTATAATTCGCTTCGCCGCCATGTTGTATTTGTGATCACCAGGTAACTGAAAGTCCTATAGATGAACTTATGTTCATAGCTTCTATGAAAATAAAAAAGTTCAGTTCGATTGCTGTAAAAGATTCGTAGATATTGAGAACTGTCTAAATATTTCGGATGCTCGCCATTTTGGATTGATATATGTATAGCCATAGAGTTATTTACCATTAAAGGAAAATTATTGCGTAGCTTCATTATTCAAATTTTCACTTCGATCGCATGATTACGACACAAGAAATTAAAACTTAATTTTAAATTTTCGCACAGCCGCCATCTTGAGCTTATGGAAACACTTGAACTAAATTAGAAACCAGTGCATTAAAATACGTATAATCATTTACTGTACCACATTTCACTGCGCTCGGAGTGTTACATCTCGTGAAAAGTCTATTAAAATGTTTCAACTTCGCTTGGCCGCCATGTTCGTTGTGTACTTTACAGGTTTTTGAAAGTTACATATATGAACTTGTAGTAGTGCCGTTTATCACCGTACAAAATTCCAGGGTGATAAAAGTAGATATAGAATGCCTGTGAAATATTTCGCACCGCCGCCATGATGGATTGGTGAGACGTAATAAAATTTGAAGGTTACGGTCGGGGTCGGCCAAGATAATACTATGAACTTACCGAGTTTCATTGAAATCGCTCCAGTCGTTTAGACGTTATTGGGGGGACACACACAGACAGACACACATATGCACACACACACACACACAAGCGGACAAAAGTGATCTCACGAGCCAATTTTTTTTCATAAAATGAAAATAGGCTAAAAACTACTTGGGAAGCAAAAAAGCAGGGATGGACGAAAGTAGTTTGCATAGCCAAGGAAAGCATTTTACAGAAAATAAATCTGTTGACATTAAATATAGATTTAGGTCATTTTTGAAACGCTTGTCAGAAACATGGCGCTCTATGGAAGTGAGACTGACTGTTGGTCCGGCAGAAAAGAGGAGAATGGAAACATTTGTAATGTGGCGTTACAGGAGAATGATGAAGTATTAAGAAGAATGGGAGAGGAGAGATGTTTCTGGAGACTGCTAATGAAGAGAAGAGATAGGTTGGTAGGACACATACTAAGACACCCAGGGAAAGCAAACTTAGCTATGGAAGGAAGGGTCGAGGACAAGAACTGTAGGGGTAGACCAAGGTTAGAATATGTTAAACAGATAGCCTGGGATTTAGAATGGGACAGAAATGAAATGAGAAGAAACGGGGAGGCATGGAGATCTGCATCAAACCAGTCATATGATTGAAGACTCAAACACACAGCAGCTAATAGTTAAATTTATTGCCTCCCTAATTTATTATTGGCTAGTTGGTTCCTCAGTTTAGGGGCTGCGACAACGCGGTCATGTAGCCCCGTGTACTTTGGGTGTGTGTAGAACCTGTCTGATAACCGGTGTTAATTGTGATGACTGTATTAGTGTGTGTTATCTGTGATTCAGGTAAGGACTGCAGACGATCAAATTTTCAAGTAGTTCCTACTTTTGCTATCAAATGCTGCCGTCCTCAACACCTACCTGCGGACTTGCCTACTAGATGCCATAGCAGCTAGCACCTAGCGGCGAACGTTGGAACTAATGCAGCGATATCAAACTAACCTACACATTTTAGCTTCAACAAGCGTATTTAGTGGAAGGTTCTTTAACATGCCATAAATCTATGACATGGAACCGCCGGCTATACTTCCCCTCCAAAGGAAGGCATACTGAGGGATTTTTAATGCTTTTAAAAATGCAATGACTTCGGCCGGGTTTGAACCCGCGACCTTGGGCATAGAAGCCCAGTTTGCTACCAACTACGCCACCGAAGCCGCCTCTAATTTATTATCTCCAACCCCAGATGCCTCCAAGTTGAAATTTACTAATGTATACCGGATATTTTGTTAGTAGACTCAGTCATGGTTCCATATTGATTGACAATCAAGTACAATAAAATTTGGGAGATCCGCCTAATCAATACACAATATTTACATATATAGGGCTATATTAAACCCATTTGGTACATGTTTCGGGGCCTATTGTGATGGCCCCTTCATCAGCCAAAAACAGCCAGGTCCAATAGAACTGAGTTTTTAACAATATTTTCAACGCTTTATTAAGGAATGAACACTTTATTTAGACACGATACCCTGCTGGTAATATTGTTCATAAGGACTCACAAAAGACTTGTTTTGACAAGCACTTAAAGTGCCCCACTTTTAAAATGTTATTTTAATGTGTTTTTTCATCTGTCGCCTGTAACATTTTTAAATGTCTCTCTAATTTGTCACATTCAAGTGTTTTATCACCACATCATCTTTCATGATTATTATGTTTCATTTTCATCCATTCTTTTCCATGTTAGATCTACCTTTTGTGATGTATCCTGTGATTAAACTGATGATCTGTATGTTTTTGCCTGATGAAGGGGCCATCATAATAGGCCCCGAAACATGTACCAAATGGGTTTTATATAGCCCTATATATATGTAAATATTGTGTATCGATCAGGCGGATCTCCCAAATTTTATTGTACTTGGAAATTTCCTTAGCAAAATTGCAGTACAGGAGGTTTATATTCCGCACACTAGTAGGCTAAACATTTGTTACACCCCTGACCGAGAGGAATGGAAGAGAGATGGAGGTACAGAAGAGAAAGATGAGTGGATGAGAATAAGTCGTTAATTGATTGGTCATCCTTAAAGGGGTAATAAAAGCAAGGTAAGCCATTAATGGAGAAAGATTGTCCAAATTCGGGCGACCACCATGGAAGGTTTTACAGCGAACGATTCGAAGAAGAATGAGACATTGAGTGGAAATGAATAGAGTGTACGCTATTAAAAACAGGTTTTTATGCTTCTCAAAATCACCCACATTTATATTTTTTGTTTTTTTTATTGTATTGTTCTGCTCATTTGTCGCCGTTGACTGCCTCCAGCATCCACCCACGCATTAGTTCAATGTTAGCGAGGAGTTTGGACATCGTGGTAACAATCCCCGTGAACTTGAATGTATGGCTTTAGCGGCATAAAAAATCCCTCAGTAAGCCTTCCCTCGGATGGAAACTGAAACCGGCGGTCCTATGTCATAGATTTATGGCATGATAAAGAACCTTCCACTAATTACACTTGTGTGAAGCTAAATTATAGGTTTAATTTGACTAACGCTCTTAGGGTCCAACGTTCGTCCCCAGGAGCCAACCGCGATGGCTTCTAGTAACAAAGTTCAGAACTAGTTGGTCGTTGACAGAGGCGTTTGGTAGCAAATGTTTGAACTACTTGAAAAATCGAATGTCCGCAGTTCTTACTTGAATTAAAAATCAATGCAGCCATCGCAATAATTAACACCGGTTATCAGACAGATTCTACACACACCCAAAGTACACGGGGCTACATGACCGCGTTGTCGCAGCCTCTAAACTGAGCAACCAACCAATCAAAGTTGAACGTGTTCAGGATTTGACTTCGTCGATGGGTCAGTATTAGAGTGTCCGCGTCATAAGACTGAGATTGAGGATTCGATTCACAACTGGGAGGTCGTATGATGTTGTTGGCACGCAAAAGACCTCTCGTATCACATTTGGAGGTTTCAAGACATAATCAAATCTTGGTCACAGTTTACCCAGTAGAGTTCTGATTATAACTGCCGAATGGCAGTATAACGAGAACGTCGACATTAGAGAGTAAGTTGTCCCAATAGCTCACACTCAAATGGTGTAGCTTACGCAACAGTGGCTGAAGCAATACAATTTTTAGCCTACTTTTGCAAAAAGAGGAAAAAGTAGACTTATGAGATCGATGCGGGCAAATTTATGTCTGTCTGTCAGTCTGTCCTTCTGTCTGGCTGGCTGGCTGTGTGGGCGTGTCCCCCTATCAACTCCTAAACTGCTGCAGCAATCGAATCCAAATTTTGTATAAGTGAAGATCTTTACCTGAATATCTCAAGCCCATATTTGAAAATGATTTCAGTGCAACCAACTGCTGAAATCCGCAATTGAAATTTGAGCTCCATGTTGGATATCTTGGAAGGTATGTATGGGAGCTATTCCAAAATTGGCATACTTACAGATATTAATATCTCAGTTTAGTTTCCAGGAGACCATGCATGGCAGTGTTCCCAAAATGATTCTAAGCCTGCTGATAGGCCCAATTTTTAAATGCATATAACTTCTACACTATCAATTGGATTTCAACCAAATTTCGTATGTACTGTTCGTACATAAACAGATAAGACTGAGCGTATTCTTAAAAGCCACCAGGGCTGCCAACTGTTAATAAATGCTCTCTCTCTATTTTCTTATCTAAATACCAATATATGAGAAAGTTTGCAAGCCGACAGCTTTAAACTATGCACACGTATACTGTAGTACCTGACATTCTAGATTAATGCCAACATGTCTAACTGCATATCACGACCATGCTATCAATTAGACTTCAACCAAATTTTGTGTTCTGTACCTTAAGAGATGGAACTAACAATATATTCAGTCACCAGGGCTGCCAACTATAGTGCTCTATTAGGCTACATTATACCAGGTATATTTCGAACTAATTAGAAATTTCGATATTACCGACTTAATTTCGTCATTATTCTAGATAGGTCCTTATAGATTAATCATTAGCATGAATCTTAAATTTTAAGAAACGTAGGCTCTTTAGTTCGTCACGGAACTTATTGTTTTTCTTATTATTATTATTATTAAATTAATTAATTAATTAATTAATTAATTTATTTATTTACTAGCACGGTATCTTTAACGGTTTACCCAGCGTAAACTTAAAGGCTCACGGACGACAGGTCGCAATTCAGAAAAGCCGAGGTGTACAGTGAAACTCCACACACATTATATCTGGAGTGCTAGGATCACTCGCTAACTTGCACGCTTAGTCCGAAGCTACTAATGTAAATTTCCACTGAATGGAAGAAAAAAAACGTAGCCTCTAGGCTAAACAATTATAGTGGATGGTGTATTGAAGATAGAGATTATGCGGTTGCAGACAGTTTTTTAGAACAAGTCTTTCACTCATAGTAGCGTATATAGATATTTTAAACGGTTTACCCAGCTTAAGCTTAAAAGGTGCACGGACAGCAGGTTTTTCTTTAGACTCGGTTCACTGAAATCTTTTTTGCTCGGCTTCCTTTGGTTATAAAAGAATGTTTTTGTACAGAAACTTTCCCCGAGAAATCATTTACAGAATGGTGAAAACCGCATCAAAATCCATCCACTGATTCTCGAGATTACCCGTGACATCCAAGAATCGGGGACTTTGTTTTATACTATGAAGAGATTAATTGTTGACTACCTCGTGGGGTAGTGGCTAGCATTCTAGGCTGTCATCCCAGGAGTCCGGGTTCGATGCCTGGCTATGCCCAAAAAAAAAGGAAATCTGGTCTGAGGGGTGGAACGGGTCTACCCAGCCCGGTGAGACAAAACCGAGCAAATGTGGGTTCGATTCACTCATTAGCCATCAGAAGGCCACGGCATATTCCTTCCCAATCCTCACCAGAATTACAAATACTCACACGAATACAGCTATCACAATAACACAGGTTATGAGACAAAATTCCACAACGATCCACGTTCACCGGGTTACATAACCGCGATGTCGAAGTGTTTCATAAGACATAACAACAACGGTTAGGGGCTGCGACAACGCGGTCATGTAGCCCCGTGTACTTTGGGTGTGTGTAGAATCTGTCTGATAACCGGTGTTAATTGTGATGGATGTATTAGTGTGTGTATCTGTTTTAATTCAAGTAAGGACTGCAGACATTTAATCTTCAAGTAGTTCCAACTTTTGCTACCAAACGCCACCGTCTTTTGTGTGGGTGGTAGCCTACTGCGTGAAATTTGGATTAGGTCGTAGTTGCAAGCTACTCAAGTCTGGCGAGTTCATGGTCGGGCTTGTACAAGTATCGTGACTTCATTGGAAACAAGGAATTAGTTGTTGTTGCTGTTGTTTCAATTGAGAACTTCAAAAACTTAGTCATTTCAGCCGCATGTACTCACATTATTTTTTTATTTATTTATGTATTTATTTATTTAAATAGTTAATTTAGTATTTTTATTTATATAATTAAATAATTACCGGTAATTAATTAATAATTATCTTACCGACAGTAGTGGCTACGCTGGCTAAAGCGCAGCATTAGATCATGGGGCCAAGCTCTCGCTGACTCGTTCCGTTGGAAAAACGGGAATAATAATGGGTAGACATACAATACTGGTGTATCAAGTAATTAAGGAATTAAGTAATCAACAACCGAAAAAGAAATAAGGATTTAGAAAAGTTAAACAAATAAATAAACAAATAAATAAATAAACAAATAAACGGGGTCGGCGATGAGATGCGATGGATTTGTGGGGGATGGATTTTACGGCCGGATGCCCTTCCTGACGCCAACCTCATGAGAATGAAACTGGGCAAGGATGTGGAAGGAAGCGGCCGTGGCCTGTCAGAAGGTACCGTCCCAGCATTTGCCTGGAGTTGAAAATGGGGAAACCACGGAAAACCATTTCAAGTACGGCCGACGGTGGGGCTCGAACCCACGCGTCTACTGAGTCAGCGGAGAGCTTGGCCCCATGATCTAATGCTGCGCTTTAGCCAGCGTAGCCACTACTGTCGGTAAGATAATTATTAATTAATTACCGGTAATTATTTAATTATATAAATAAAAATACTAAATTAACTATTTAAATAAATAAATACATAAATAAATAAAAAATAATGTGAGTACATGCGGCTGAAATGAAGTTCTCAATAGAAACAACAACAACAACAAATAATTCCTTGTTTCCTATGAAGTCACGAAGCTTGTACAAGCCCGACCATGAACTCGCCAGACTTGAGTAGCTTACAACTACGACCTAATCCAAATTTCACGCAGTACCACCCACACAAAAGACAGAAGGAATCGGTCTGTTCTCTTACAAAAGAAATGAACACATACTATTGAAAACCGAAAAAGAATTAAGTAATCAACAGTTGGTTATCATGTATGCATCTACATTCATTGTGCACGACACAGCCTGAGGGGAGACTTTATATTTAGACTGAACGACTTGTGGAGTCTGAAGATAAAAGCTTTCTATCCGAACGATATTTTGCACGGGTCTTGGTCGATTAATATTTCCCTTGGGTTTGTCGTGGGTGTAGCACATGATGCATGTCTAAAAGCGTGTTCGGTCGGTCAGTCGCCGCATATTTTGTCCTCAGGGCGGTCATGCACGCTTCAAGCGGGACAGGCAGGTGTGGAGTGCAATCAAGAAGGCCATGACTTCTTCATCTGTCGCGTGACGTCAGCACGGTAGCTTCATAAAGCGTAATATATAAGATGCTTTTATGTTTGACGATGTAAATATTATATGTCAGAAAACTGTATCATAATGGCGGTCATTATAACACAGTTTTTCCAGCCAATCAGAGCTCAATATATTCATTCATTGACCAATTAGGTAAGGAAAGCTTCTCGCATGCACTCAAAATAAAACATATCGGACATGAATTACATGATTTGAAAGTTGACAATGTAGCCTATATTGGATCAACCATTGTAGTTACAATGCATAAAAAAACTGGGCAATATTGCAAAATATTGCTTCTTAATATCCGCAACTCCAATTTCTACACATTCGTAAGATTTCGCCGACAATTTTAGTGAATGCTGTTGTTGACATAAACACACCAGAAGGTCTTGGAGGAAGCAGGCGATTGACATTAGTTCCACGGAAATTATAATCCCCATTGGTCGCTACTAGGTTAGACAACTGACTGGACAAAACCATTGGTCTCTCCTAGGTTAGACAACTGTCTGGACGAAACCATTGTTCGATACTAGGTTAGACGTCGGTCTGGACGAAACCATTGGTCGCTACTAGGTTAGAAAACTGTCTGAACGAAACCATTGGTCACTCCTAGGTTAGACAACTGTCTGGACGAAACCATTGGTCGCTACTAGGCTAGGCCACTGTCTGGACGAAAATTACTGCTTGTACTTCAAGCAAGGGGGTCTGTATGTAAAGCCTTATTATTTGCATCGCTCAAGGCTTTAGTATCGTCCATGACGACATCTATGCCGTCCTTTATGTCTAGGAGAATTTTGTGGTTTAATGCATCGCGATCTATACTACTCCCGGATAACTTACCGTAACAATGCTGTAGACTCTACGTATATTTTAATTACTTTTGCTTTTAGAGACGCCGACGTGCCAAAACCTTTTCCTGAAGGTGATCCTTGTGATGATGGTGATGAGGAAGAAGAAATTAGGACTACTGTCGACCGAAGTATTATGTGTACTCGAGTTTGAAGGTTGTTTGTGAAGTAACCAACAGACCTACATAAAATCCAATAACATCATCATTTTCGTCGTTCTATTTTACGTGAGTTCATGTAGGTTTGGAATTATTAGTTTATATTTTAATATTTTTATCGCAGTTGGAACACAAAAAGTGCCCGTTTTTAAGCGTGTTTCAACCATGCGTCACATTTATGAATTATTATCTCACAAACCCGTCATCAGATCGAATCCAAATTTTAACACAATATACATTGGAATGTTGTATAACAGGTTTATTCATTTCAAATTTTTGCGTGTCCAAGAAACAACGTTGTTATTATTTGTGTAAGGTAACGTTTTCTCGGCTTGGGGTGGTTGGAATATGTAGTTCTTGGTCGTGTTGTACTCCTTATACATCAAAAAGTTATGCTGTATGACTTTAAAATACGTAAATTAATTCACTTATTTTATATCGGTTTATATTTGAACGGGGAAATACGACCTCGCCTCGCTCGGCAGTTATGGACTCCATCTCAGCAACGCAGTACAGCTTACCCCTGAGCGGCTGGCTGGTGAATCATGCCTTATTTCCACGAACAAATACAAACCGATATAAAATAAGTGAATTAATTTACGAATTTCACAGTCATAAACCATAACTTCTTGATGAATAAGGATTACAACGCGACCAAGAGCTATATTTTCCAACCACCCCGAGCAGAGAAAAGGTTACCATACAAAAATGATAACAACTTTGTTCCTTGGACACACAAAATTTTGAAATTAATAAAGCAGTTATACAACATTCCAATGTATATCGTGTTAAAATTTGCATTCGATCTGATGAAGGAGTTTTGAGATAATAATTCTTAAATGTGACGCATGGTTGAAACACGCTTAAAAATGAGCAAATTTTGTGTTCCAACTGCGATAAAAAATATTAAAATATAAATTTAAAATTCCAAACCTACATGACCTAACGTACAATAGAACGACGAAAATGATGATGTTATTGGATTTTATGTAGGTGTATTGGTTGCTTCACAAACAACCTTCAAACTCGAGTGCACATAATACTTTGGTCGACAGTAGTATGAAAGGAAGCAGATATAACTACTAATTATTATTATTATTATTATTGAAAATAAATTTTGTGAACAGAGTTCAACTGTTTAAAACCATTTATTTGAACATTCTCTAAAATTGTGACTTAGCCCCTTCTTCCCTTGTATGCTTCAGTTCAGGGGTTCACAAACTCTTTTATCATTTCAAATGATTTTGTCGACTTTATCGTTATGCTTGAGTCAACAGTTACGCGTTACGGAGACGGTGACGTCATGCAGCCGCGCGGGAAGCCTAAGTTAATGGGTAAAGGACGGCGAGTGCGTGACGTCATGAAGCCACGCGGGAAGCCTAAGTTAATGGTTAATGGAGTCTGTTGAAAGGGTCCTGGGGCGTCGAACGACCTGGGGCTTCGAGTGAAGCGAAAAGAATACAGGGTGACTCCCAAAGAAGTGTACAAGATGCCAGATAAGAATACAGGGTGACTCCTAAAGAGATATACACGATGCCAGATAAGAATACAAGGTGACTCTTAAAGAGGTGTACAAGATGGTAGAGAAGAATACAGGGTGATTTTTAAAGAGGTGCACAAGATGTCAGACAAGAATACAGGGTGACTCCTAAAGAGGTGTACAAGATGTCACACAAGAATACAGGATGGCTTCTAAAGAGATATACAAGATGACAGATAAGAATACAGGGTGCCTCCTAAAGAGGTGTGCAGGATGTCAGAGCAAAATACAGGGTGACACTTAACGAGGTGTACAGTATGTTAGATTCAATCAAATACAGGGTTACCCTTAAAGAGGTGCTCGTGCGGAAAGCCTAAGTTAATGGGTAATGGAGTCTGTTGAATGAGTCCTCCTGAGCCTTTCTAACATGTGTAACATTTGTAGCATGAGTCATTTGAAATGATATAAAGTCTAGTCTTTCAGACTGACTGTAATTTTTTTGTCGCGCTCTCACAATCATAAAATATCTAGTTCTTTGAATGAATATTTCCGAAGGAGGGCAAGCACTATCACTTTCATGGGGTGTTTTCTTACCTCTGCTAATACGCCACTTATCCACGGGTAATGCGTTACTTGTATCAGTTTATTGTAAACCACTTCCACTGGGCATGCACTAGAATTCACCTGTTCACTCACTGTCTCTGAACTGACTGCATTCCTGTTTATGATAGGTTCATTGATATGAGGATAGCAATATTCGTTACAGAATAGGAACTATAAACACAGGGCGCCCGAGAATGTTCTCCATAGTGGTTGAGTAGTTGGCTGCACTGTGTCCTTGAAAGCGGGACTCCCCCGTGTGGGCTACCAGTGTGTATTGCGATAAGCTAGCGAGCCTGCATGTCTTCAGTGTGTATTACAGTCAGCGAGCGTTCAGATAGATTATTGGAAGAGTGCAACAGTATAGAGGCGGTAATATTTACTACTGAAGAGAGAGTTTTGTTTGGTGGAATACTTTTTTCGCGAAGGCGATCGGTTTACAGAAAATATAAAATTCAGATTTCAGGCGCGATTTCCTAATTCAAAGAGTCCAAACCGTGATACCGTTCGGGATTTGGTAAGTAAATTTCGTGTGACTGGCTCAGTTCACGATGTACCGGGAACAGGCAGGCTTACGCTTTTAACAGATGGAAAACTTGATGAAATCTCCGATATAATGCTGCGTAGTCCAAGTAAATCAACACGAAAATTAGCTCAACAAACAGGAATCTCTAAGTCGACAGCACATAAAGCTGTAAGAGACAAGCTTCAGTTGTTTCCTTATAAAGTTACCGTGATTCATGAATTAAAACAAACTGATTACGGATAAAGAGTGATGTACTGTGAATGGTTCCAGCATCAGTTATGAATGGCTGTGGTGAGTACAAAGTTTACTGTTTATTTGTTATGATGCAAGCGGCAGCCGTGCTACCAACGTAACTGCTGTAGCTAGCTCTCGCAGACGCATGTAGTCGCTGCGGAGAACATTCCCGGACTCTCTGTATTTCAATCAGAGCCAGCGCCCCCCGACCCCTCTATCACTCTCTGAGCCCTCTCAGGGGGCCCCACCTTACACTTTGAGTACCTCTGGTTCAGGTCCATGTTGAAATCTGTAGATTTGATATAGATAAATACTACAATAGTATTATTATTATTGTTATTATATCACCTTTGCCCTTATGGACACTGTTTGAACTTAAATACCTCATGATGACACAATTTTCACTTCCCTCCCTTGTTCCTATTCTCTTCCCAAAATTTCTTCATCCTTTGACTGTGTTCCTGTTTCCGTTGTTCTGTCCACAGACTTCTCGTCTTCATCTTATCATTTGTTTAAATTTTGTATTCTTAATATAAAGTAGGTTGGCTCAGGCAAGGAAAGCATTTCTACAGAAAAGAACCTGTTGACAATGAATATAGATTTAGGTGTTAGGAAGTCATTTTTTATAGTCTTTGTGTGGAGGGACGCACTCTATGGAAGTGAAACTTGGACTATTGGTGCAGCATAAAAGAGGAGAATTGAAGCGTTTGAAATGTGGTGTTACAGGAGAATGGTGAAGATCTGAAGGGTGGATAGGGTAACAAATGAAGAGGTATTAGGACGAGTGGGAGAGGAGAGATGTTTCTGGCGACTGCTAATGAAGAGAAGAGATAGGTTGGTAAGACACATACTATGACACCCAAGAATAGCAAGCTTAGTTATGGAAGGACTGGTCAAGGACAAGAACTGTAGGGTTTGACCAAGGTTAGAATATATTAAACAGATTGTCTCGTGTGTAGGGTGTGGTAGCTATGTAGAGATAAAACGATTAGCTCAGGAGGCATGGAGAACTGCATCAAACCAGTCAAGAGTCTGAAGACTCAAACAACAACAAATTTATATCTGAATTCTCCTCTGTCTCCAATCATTTGCCTGTCCATCCCCACCTGCCTTAAGTCCTCCTCTATTTCATGATACCAATTAGTTTTCCTGTTTGAGCTGTTTACTACATCAATGATCTTCTATGTAAGTCTACAATAATTTAATAACTCCGTGAATTTTGACGGATTTGGATAGTTGAAGGGCTCTACGTCAGTGTCCTAGTCCCATTGAGGAAAGGTTCCCCACATCACCACCGCAGCAGCAGTGGACATCCACTACAGTTCCAGTGCATACAGTGCGTTGATTACGGACTTGCAGGCAGAGTTTCTAAAAGTGAGTATTCCCTCCCTCGAGATGAGTTTTACTTTTAATTGGCGCCTTCTATTTGGCGCTCGCTTAACTTTCTGTTAGCTACTAAACGGACGTAAGGTCGGGGGTGGTGGTGGTGTACTGTGCGACCACCGCCTGGGTTCGACAGTTGGACAGCTGTGGTCTTCGTCTTCAAGTGGTGAGGCTTGCCGCATTGTTACCACAACCTGCCCCGGCTTGGCGCGGACCTTGCCTCCTCTGTCTCACTCTATCCCCCTCTCTCTCGTTCTACACCCCTCCCTCTCTTGGAGAGGCAATCACCCACCCCCTTTGCCATACTTAGAATTAATCGAACTTTACGAACACTGTTATCATTGTACGGGATTTAAAGAACTGCAAAGTAATGCTGCTCTTAT
Organism: Meconema thalassinum; assembly: GCA_946902985.2. NCBI lineage: Eukaryota > Metazoa > Arthropoda > Insecta > Orthoptera > Tettigoniidae > Meconema > Meconema thalassinum. Next base: position 225,069,027 of record OX336388.2, read on the forward strand.
AGTCCGCGTAAAATAAAATAAGTTACTAACAACGCAACCTTGCCATTAAATCCCCATCACTACAAACATGGTGACCTATAGTACGCGTGACCACGGTATACGGAAAGCAATTTTGTGGGGAAATATATATATATATATATATTTTTGTGCGTAATAATGACATACTTACCCTCATTGATCAAAACGGGGAACATATTATAGGTTTTTGTTTGAGTCCTCAGTCTTTTAACTGGTTTGATGCAGCTTCCATGCCTCCCTGTCCTGAGCTAATCGTTTCATCTCTACATAGCTACCACACCCTACATCCATGGCAATCTGTTTAACATATTCTAACCTTGGTCTACCCCTACAGTTCTTGTCCTCAACCCTTCCTTCCATAACTAAGCTTGCTATTCCTGGGTGTCTTAGTATGTGTCCTACCAACCTATCTCTTCCCTTCATTAGCAGTCGCCAGAAACATCTCTCCTCTCCCACTTGTCTTAATACCTCTTCGTTTGTAACTGTGCCCGATAATCTGGCTTTGGATTGGGTGGCCCGACATACACTTCAACCCTCACCCAGAATTCGGTACAACGCGAAAGGAAAAAAAAATCTTGAATGTCCGAATCAATTTTGGCCAAAGAAAAAACTGTGTCGGGAACGAGATTCAAGCAATCCCGGGGTCCTTACAATGATGGGTACAACTGGGGTAAAATCTCAAAATTGATCCGGTGGACACACAAGTATGACAACGAACAAGAATGACAAAAAACTCCGCTGTTAAGATAAAACTCATCCACCATTTATTACAGAACCACACCACTAAATACATAGAATCACACACAGAAGCCTACCTCCGCTCGGAGACTTCTCAAAATTACTCTTGACGTGCAAATAAAAAAAAATGACGCAGAAGCAAAATTCAAATTAATGAGGACAAAAATCTCCGGGCGTCCTAATCTTTGGATACAACATAACTTACGGAGATCAGAGCTATATCATTCTAGTATTACAACCATTACTTCAAAATGCTATGTCACCTCTCCGCTAATAGTCCATAAATGAGCAGGTGCATAAATCTGAAAAGATATTCAAAGAAAAAAAATGGTTGCCTCGTTCGATCTCCTTCTAACTAAATGTAATCACCAAAATAGGAAAAAGAGTATTGTTATGTATGGATGTCACTGGCGTTAAAGAATTTATTTTCAGACCTTTTATTCATGCATTAAATACTTTCATTATTATTTTCACTGGTTTTCGTTCAGCTGTGCCTCACTCAGAAAAATGACTGGCTGTTGGCTTTTACATTCATCACTTTACATTTTAACATCTTTATGGTCCCAGATATATTTTTTTATTTATTTATTAATCACTGCATGCTCTTCACATATTTATAACTACACCATAAACATTTAAGTAGATGGCCTCCGCCTATCTGTATTATTTTTCAACTGACAATTGCCTCAAAATTTCATCTACTTGAACCTATCACGTAACATTAATTATAATCATTTATTTTATTCACCTCGCTATATCGAGAACCTTTAGTTTCATCATAACTTCGTATTATGCAACCCTGCTATTTTATCAATGCAGTATCATTATTTACACAACCTTGTATCAGTCACCTACCAAACGCATCTCCTCATGTTAGCATGTAAAGGGAAACCTCAGTGACGTGTGAGTGTTTAACATAAATGTGATGTGCGCACAAAAAGTGGCCCATTAAGTGTAAATGAATCCCCTGTAATTTAAGCCTGTTCAAACCATAATTTGTCATCCAGGTTGCACCAATTCAAAGAACACAGCGACTTAACACGCTGAAAGATCCCTGTACTCAAATTATATTTTGAAGCATCCATACATTTATTTTTAAACCCTAAATATGACTGCATTAATCTCTCAAAAGAAAACTTAACATTTACTATCCTATTAATCATGTCATTATATCGCATTTTATCCTTATTGATTAACTTCTATTTCGATTTTTGCCCAACTGTCCAAATCTTAGTAACCACTACCCATTAACCACTACTTAAGAATTAACATGGTTTTCAGTACCTTTCGGCCACCTCAGTTTTGGTTCCGCTGACACGTTTCCTGGGGGTTTGGGTCCACGTTCTTCCCATTGAACATCCTCCCCTCTCGTCCTGGATCCAGCTCGCGACCCTCGGGGTGTCCATGGTCCTGGCTCGCCTTCGTTTCCACGTCATCGTAACAGCTTCCACATACTAAACTTAGCTTGCCATCTCTTCGCTCGTAAAGTTCTTGACACAAAACTCGCACTGGTCTGTACTGATAGCCTTTATGTCCGTCCAATACATCGCTGCAATCTTCATGTCGACTATGCCAAGTAATATCAACTCATGGCCGTGAAAATAACTCTAACGGCACAGGTTATATCGTATGCGTCTACACAAGCATGTACTCATAAGGTATTACGTCCGTCCTTGACCTAGAATGTCGCTCTATATTTGGACTGCACTCAGCTTATCTCTCATAGTTCACTGACCCTGGACACTCATTTGTCTGGTCGTCAAACAAAAGCACATCGCTTCGTTCATATGTTCTGGGCGTCAGTTATATTGCGCACGGCCCATACAATCCCATACCTGGTAAAAGCTTGAGACACCACCTGTGTCTGCTCGCACTTTATTGTACAAAATGACTAGTGTCCCACAACATAATGCATTATGATCTGTTTAGAGGCGTGGTGGCACAGCGGTCTAGCTGTATGCCTCTCACCAAGGCGGTCCGGGTTCGATTCCCGGTCAATGCATGTGAGATTTTCGAAGTGAAATGCCATGTCCTGTGGTTCGGATTCCACGTAAAATGGAGGTCCCGTGGCTTATGATCTCAAGATTAACGGTCACGTTAAACTACAAGCTTCCTTCCTTCCTTTTTTGCATTATGATCTGCGTTATAATATCACCTCGCCACATTCAGCTTTAGTATTCGTTAACACAGAGCTGTCCACGCAAGAAATAATACTGATCCTTTCAGCTATGTCCCCACAAACTGTCGGAATACCACACTGGTTCCAAGCGGCCACGATACGACTGCTACTGCACACTTGTTAGGAACTTCAGCGTGCGGCGACACAAAACTAAAGATGAACTTCGGCGTACGGCGACACAAAAGAAAGTGAACTTCGCTGGACGGCGATGCAAAATAAAGTGACCCGCTTCTCCGGTGTGACCTTTCCACCTCAACTTTTCCTGGAGCTCATCAGCGCCCTCTACACTTCTGGAAACTTCGCCTAGTCATGCTGTCGACTATGTCCATGACGTAAAAACATCAACCTCAGGTCACTTCCGCTTGCATCCTTCCTCCTGCTATGCGACGTTGCCAGAGCTCTCAAAACCATGCGATATCGGTCACAAATCCCCCTCAACCAGGAATAATAATAAGCGTGAAACATCTCGATTATTATTATTCTGTTGGGTTAACAATCTATTTCTTCAATGAGTTCTCCATATCGCATGCTTACTCTCTCTTGTGGTACCTTTTAAGGCTAGCTGCATTGAATTTGCCTATAACTCTCTCAGTTGCATCTTCTTCTGTGGTAATCTCCTCCTGAAACGGTAGCTCTATTCATTCTTCACTCATTCTACTTTCTTCATCTTCTTGGCCTTCATATTTCCTATCTTCATCAGTAATGCTGTGAATGGCTTGAATTTGGACTGTCATGACATCTGGGCAAAAATCATTATTAATGGGCAAAAAATCGTTATTACTGCTTGTGAGTCCCTGTTCAAACTCAGCATTTCCATCCTGTCAGCTTCTCTTTCCTGATTTGACTCCACTGGTGCCTGGTTTCGATTCCTCATGCTGTTTTGCCTGAGATTCTTCTTCTTCTTGTTCCTTTTCCCTTAATTGTTCAATGTATCTTCGGCTTTCTTGGTGACGTTCTTCTAATGATGGCCTATAATTTTGCCTTTCTTGATTCCCGTATCTTGGGTAGTTATTGTATGGTCTCCGATCACGTGACCACGATTCTCTCCCTCTATATCCTGACCTTCCGTAGTCCCTCTGATTAAATCGTCCACTTCTATCCTGATAATATGGCCTCCGGTCATATGGCTTTCCTTGATTCCTGTATCTGTTTAAGCCATTTCCTTCATCCCTTCCATCTCTATCGTTCCTTCCATAACTTCGCTGAGGTTCCGTCTGCGCCATACGATCCATTACCACCATATTTGCTTCTCTCTGTTCTGTCCTTGGACTACGAGGTTCCGTCATCTTGCTCGTGTGGTCTAGTTTCCTCAAAATCTCGTCACACACCTCGAGTCTATTTGCACCCGATGCAATTAATACACGCTGGACTTCTACCGGATATTGCTGTATGATGGCATGCACCAAATCCTGCTCCTCCAACGGTGGATCCAAAAATTGTAGCCTGGCTACCTGATTCGTGAAGTACCCAGCGTATTGTGTTGGCCTGGTAGTCGCGTATTTCTTTGAGTATAATTCAGCCCTTATACTTTGTTGATCTTCTGAGGACCAAAATCTCTTCAGGAAAGCGTTCGCAAAGTCATCGTACCCTCTAAACTGATTCCTAAAAGCTCGCATCCAGTTTAGCGGTTGGCCTTCAAGAGCTCTTTCTATCACCCTCATTTCTCTCTCTTTAGGAACCCTATGTTCATCCATGTATTCCTTCAGGTCCCGCAGGAATTCTATGGGTGTGATGCCAGTCAAATTTGAAATTTTTTTTGGGCGGTCCTCCTGATTCCTAATGATGGTAATCGGTTGAGTTGAGCTGTAACTGATTGGTGTGAATGTTGTTCCTGTCGGACTTGGTTCCTTGTTTACATCTATCGATTTTGCTTCTACCATCTTTCCTTCTAATTCAACAATTCTCTTTAACTGTTCTCCGTGAGCAATACTCACTTTATCTTGTACTGTCGAAACCGCTGTTGCAATCTGTGTTTTAATTTCGTCGTTTAACTCTAATTTCATTTCCCCCATCTGACTCCTAAGACTTTCCATCTTGCATTCCTGCTCCATGGTGAATTCAGACATTTTATCGGTCATGCTCCTGGTATCTTTCGCTAATCTCTGCTGTATTACTTTCGCCTCTTCCTTTAACACCAAGACCTCTGCGTTGATTGCTTTATCCCTTTCTTCCATCTTGGCGGTCAATGCCTCCACGCTTCGATCCATTTTCTCTTGAACGGTTTTCTCCAATGATTTCAACTGTGTCCCCATATTACTTTCAATTTCCACCTTATCCCTCTTAATTTGTTCCTTTAAATCCGTCATTTCGGCTTGAGCCTTCTCCATGTACTGTTTCATATCGAATTGGTGCTCCTTAAATAATTCCAATCCTCCTTGCAAGTCCCCTGACTGAATTCCAAGATTTTTTTCAAAACCTTCGAATTTAGTATCTAAATCTTTGAATTTGGTGTCGAAACCTTTAAATTGAGTGTCTAAACCTTTGAATTGAGTGTCTAAACCTTTGAATTGAGTGTAAACCTTTGAATTGAGTGTCTAAACCTTCAAATTTAGTGTCTAAACCTTCAAATCTAGTGTCTAAACCTTCAAATTTAGTATTTATTCCTTCATGCATCTTAATCAACTGTCTATCCAACCCATCTAGATTAGTGTTCATACCACCTTCATAGTCTTTCCATTGAGTCTTCAAACCTTCCTCCATTTTCTTTTGACTTTTAGCTAACTCCTTTAGCTTCTCTCCTAGCTGTCCCATCAATCCCTTAATTTCATCAAATTCTCCCATATTTCACAACAAATAAACATGGAAGCTGTTACAACTAGTGACTAACTTAGACTAAGGACTAGTGGTTACTTCAATTTGGCAGTGGAATCGAAATCTAATATCATGTGGAAATAATAAATGTGGATGGTATCGCTTAAACACAGCGATCTAACGTTACTGAATCGCTTCGTTCTATGTCATTCAAACACACACACAAAAATCCTACAAAGTGAACTTTAACAGACTGACAGACATATCGCACAATAAAATGGGGTACCAGCACTCAATTGGTTTTCTCTCCATTCCATTTGTGCCACATGGCCGTCCACCATCTTGTCACTCTCCTCTGGTGTTCCAATTTTTTCGAGTTCAAGATGTCGGCTATACCACTGCGTGGTACGATATTCCCAGTTCGAGGCCATTACACGGTGGGCGCCATCTTGTTGTGCCCGATAATCTGGCTTTGGATTGGGTGGCCCGACATACACTTCAACCCTCACCCAGAATTCGGTACAACGCGAAAGGAAAAAAAAAATCTTGAATGTCCGAATCAATTTTGGCCAAAGAAAAAACTGTGTCGGGAACGAGATTCAAGCAATCCCGGGGTCCTTACAATGATGGGTACAACTGGGGTAAAATCTCAAAATTGATCCGGTGGACACACAAGTATGACAACGAACAAGAATGACAAAAAACTCCGCTGTTAAGATAAAACTCATCCACCATTTATTACAGAACCACACCACTAAATACATAGAATCACACACAGAAGCCTACCTCCGCTCGGAGACTTCTCAAAATTACTCTTGACGTGCAAATAAAAAAAAATGACGCAGAAGCAAAATTCAAATTAATGAGGACAAAAATCTCCGGGCGTCCTAATCTTTGGATACAACATAACTTACGGAGATCAGAGCTATATCATTCTAGTATTACAACCATTACTTCAAAATGCTATGTCACCTCTCCGCTAATAGTCCATAAATGAGCAGATGCATAAATCTGAAAAGATATTCAAAGAAAAAAAATTGTTGCCTCATTCGATCTCCTTCTAACTAAATGTAATCACCAAAATAGGAAAAAGAGTATTGTTATGTATGGATGTCACTGGCGTTAAAGAATTTATTTTCAGACCTTTTATTCATGCATTAAATACTTTCATTATTATTTTCACTGGTTTTCGTTCAGCTGTGCCTCACTCAGAAAAATGACTGGCTGTTGGCTTTTACATTCATCACTTTACATTTTAACATCTTTATGGTCCCAGATATATTTTTTTATTTATTTATTAATCACTGCATGCTCTTCACATATTTATAACTACACCATAAACATTTAAGTAGATGGCCTCCGCCTATCTGTATTATTTTTCAACTGACAATTGCCTCAAAATTTCATCTACTTGAACCTATCACGTAACATTAATTATAATCATTTATTTTATTCACCTCGCTATATCGAGAACCTTTAGTTTCATCATAACTTCGTATTATGCAACCCTGCTATTTTATCAATGAAGTATCATTATTTACACAACCTTGTATCAGTCACCTACCAAACGCATCTCCTCATGTTAGCATGTAAAGGGAAACCTCAGTGACGTGTGAGTGTTTAACATAAATGTGCTGTGCGCACAAAAAGTGGCCCATTAAGTGTAAATGAATCCCCTGTAATTTAAGCCTGTTCAAACCATAATTTGTCATCCAGGTTGCACCAATTCAAAGAACACAGCGACTTAACACGCTGAAAGATCCCTGTACTCAAATTATATTTTGAAGCATCCATACATTTATTTTTAAACCCTAAATATGACTGCATTAATCTCTCAAAAGAAAACTTAACATTTACTATCCTATTAATCATGTCATTATATCGCATTTTATCCTTATTGATTAACTTCTATTTCGATTTTTGCCCAACTGTCCAAATCTTAGTAACCACTACCCATTAACCACTACTTAAGAATTAACATGGTTTTCAGTACCTTTCGGCCACCTCAGTTTTGGTTCCGCTGACACGTTTCCTGGGGGTTTGGGTCCACGTTCTTCCCATTGAACATCCTCCCCTCTCGTCCTGGATCCAGCTCGCGACCCTCGGGGTGTCCATGGTCCTGGCTCGCCTTCGTTTCCACGTCATCGTAACAGCTTCCACATACTAAACTTAGCTTGCCATCTCTTCGCTCGTAAAGTTCTTGACACAAAACTCGCACTGGTCTGTACTGATAGCCTTTATGTCCGTCCAATACATCGCTGCAATCTTCATGTCGACTATGCCAAGTAATATCAACTCATGGCCGTGAAAATAACTCTAACGGCACAGGTTATATCGTATGCGTCTACACAAGCATGTACTCATAAGGTATTACGTCCGTCCTTGACCTAGAATGTCGCTCTATATTTGGACTGCACTCAGCTTATCTCTCATAGTTCACTGACCCTGGACACTCATTTGTCTGGTCGTCAAACAAAAGCACATCGCTTCGTTCATATGTTCTGGGCGTCAGTTATATTGCGCACGGCCCATACAATCCCGTACCTGGTAAAAGCTTGAGACACCACCTGTGTCTGCTCGCACTTTATTGTACAAAATGACTAGTGTCCCACAACATAATGCATTATGATCTGCGTTATAATATCACCTCGCCACATTCAGCTTTAGTATTCGTTAACACAGAGCTGTCCACGCAAGAAATAATACTGATCCTTTCAGCTATGTCCCCACAAACTGTCGGAATACCACACTGGTTCCAAGCGGCCACGATACGACTGCTACTGCACACTTGTTAGGAACTTCAGCGTGCGGCGACACAAAACTAAAGATGAACTTCGGCGTACGGCGACACAAAAGAAAGTGAACTTCGCTGGACGGCGATGCAAAATAAAGTGACCCGCTTCTCCGGTGTGACCTTTCCACCTCAACTTTTCCTGGAGCTCATCAGCGCCCTCTACACTTCTGGAAACTTCGCCTAGTCATGCTGTCGACTATGTCCATGACGTAAAAACATCAACCTCAGGTCACTTCCGCTTGCATCCTTCCTCCTGCTATGCGACGTTGCCAGAGCTCTCAAAACCATGCGATATCGGTCACAGTAACTCTATCTACCCATCTGATTTTCATCATTCTCCTGTAACACCACATTTCAAACGCTTCATTTCTCCTCTTTTCTGCTGCACCAATAGTCCAAGTTTCACTTCCAGAGAGCGCCATGCTCCAGACAAAGCCCTTCAAAAATGACTTCCTAACACCTAAATCTATATTCGATGTCAACAGATTCCTTTTCTGTAGAAATGCTTTCCTTGCCTGAGCCAACCTACTTTTAACCTCATTGATCAAAACGGGGAACATATTATAGGTTACATATGTTATTTACATACCACGATAAAGCTATAGAAGATAAGAATACATAATAATATATAAATGCAGTTAACATTTCTTCAATCATCTAAACATATGCTTCATATTACCCACTATTTCTTCACAGATGTTTGTGCACAAGAAGCTTTTATCTAACATTGTCGCACCAATTCTTCGTTCTCTTTATGTCAACACGATTACTTATTGGCTCAAGATAGAAAGAAGAATTTTATGAAGGATTTATGGTCCTAGGAAAACACAGGAAGGTTATATGGACTGAGATCCAATGCAGAAATTTATCGTAAAATCGATAACCTTGAAGTGATGATCAGAAAACGGCGACTTCAGTTCTACGGACATATGGTCCGCATGGATTGCTCAAGGTTAAACAAACAAATTTTTGATAAAATCTGGAACTATAAAGGGCAAGGAGGCTATGTAATACAAATGAAAGAACTTCAAAAATTCAAAATTACTGAAGAAGATTGTCTAAATCGATTAGAGTACAGAAAAAAAATTGGCCTCAAAATTCTTGTCGGGGAGATGAATCTCAACAGAGGAGTATGGACTGCTGAAAGAAGAGCTGCGCAGTCGACCAGGATGAAAGACTTCTGGAAGAGAAAGAAGAAAACTAGACCTATAAAGAAGTGATACTTGCGTGGTCCTTGTTGGCCTATCCGCAGTGTACATATACTGGCACGTATTCAAAATTTTAACTCCATCTTGAGTGAAGATCTCCTTATTCGTCTCAAGCACTGATCCATTTACTTAATATTTCAATTTATAAACTACGTTCATGTCGGCACACTTAGTATTTGGCACCTATTCAGAATTTTAACTTCATGTTGAAGATAGAAGATTTACTTATTCATTTAAGCATTTAACTATGTGCTTATTCAATTTCACTGATCTATATTTTTAAATTATTTTAAGTGTATTATTTTGATAAGAATTATTATATAGTTTAATATTTGTTTTCATTAGCCAATAATATTTTCTCGTTTTTAACTACTGTACATTTTTAAGAAAAATGGCAAGTATTTTATTTTCATTTTATTTTATTTTATTTGATTTGTAAGGATTCCATTTTAATAGTGATTCATTTTATTCAATTTTAACATTAATATTTCTTTTGTTATTAGATTTAAGTACATTTATAATAGTTTAGCTTAATTCTTAATTGATTCTTGTTTAGCTGATAATGGCCTCATTGATGGGTGAAACATGTCCTATAGAATTATATATAAATTGAGTATTGTTTTGGCGTATTATTTGAATAGTTGATTATTGAACTTTGGAATTTCTTTCTTAAAATGACATATAAATCTTGAAGAAATAATGTATAGAAGTATTTTAATTATTTAAAAATAATATTATCACGTGGTAAGTGTTCTGCTCTGGAGTGGTGGATTTATCTATTTATCGTATGGCTTCTAGTGCCGGGAGTGTCCGAGGACATGTTCGGCTCGTCTGAGTCTGTAGCTGCTTCCAGCGGGCACCCATAGGGTGAGCTACAAGTTCCGTTCAATTTCAAATAGTTCCAACTTTCGCTACCAGATATCAATGATACCTAGTGGTGAATGTTGGAATATTGATAGAGCGTTCCGACGAAATCTAACCTAACAATTTAGCTTCACACAAGTTTGGTCTGTGGAAGGACCTTTTAAAACCCCTGGCACTACAGCCCGTGAAGGGCCTAGGCCTACCAAGCGACCGCTGCCCAGCCATTTGGCTTGCAGATACTGGGGTGACGCGTGATCAGCGCATCGGGTCCCCTCGGACGTTAATCTTGGTTTTCGTGATCGGCACGCTGCCTCACTGTCAGACAGCTACTCAATTGTCCTCACGAGGCTCAGTGCACCACGTTCCATCCCTCACGTCAGTTTCTAAAATCCCTGATGGAGCCGGGATTCGAACTCGGGGCCTCCGGGTGAGAGGCAGGCATGCTACCCCATCACCAGGGGGCCAGCGGAAGGATCTTTTACATGCCATAAATCTATGACATGGGACCGCTGGCTTTACTTCCCCTCCGAAGGCATACTGAGGGATTTTTGACGCTCTTAAAAAATCCAACGACTTCGGCTGGATTTCAACCAGCTATCTTGTTCACAGCAGTTCAGTATGCTACCAACTACGCCACCGAAGTTGACTTGAGGTTTTATTATTTGTTCGCATATCGCGCTGAACTAGGAATTATTCCTTTATTTGAATTAATGTTGTCGTCTATTATTGTCCGTTGGTCATATTGTAACGGCTTGCATTGTTGATGGTCCTTTGTTTGCTGCTTAGCAAAAAGTTTTGCCGCGTATCTTCGCAAGTTATTTCTGTGAGTTTATGTGAAGTTTGTGGAAGTTATGCCTCGATTTTCGAACTAGGTGTTCAGGAAACGTGTGCCCTGCCAAAAGAAGAAATGCGCTTCTTCAAGGCTAGAAACCTCTTGTTTAGTGCCAGCACGTTGTGAAGCAGGACAAGTACGCCTAACCTAAAAATCGTGAGTGAAAAAAATCGTGAAATTACTTTTGATAAGACGACTGCTGGGACACAGAACTCATCTAATAGGAAACTGAATGATGTCGAAATGAGGAATATGATCATCATCATAGTTTGCCACAAGCTATACAGAGAGACCATCAAGCCTATCTTCAGGAATCTTGCAGACGTCAATCCTCTGAAGAAATGTTTGCTTGGTAGAACTCAGAATCCCAATGAATGTGTGAATAGGGTCATATGGGACAGACTACCGAAAGCAGTGTTTGTTGGGATTAATACACTTCATCTTGGTGTGTTCGATGCTATTACATCCTTCAATTCTGGAGAAGCTATAGAGCATCCAGCGTTTAGAAAAGACTGTGGGTCTTATGGGCTTTTACTTTTAACGGAAACCCCCCCCTACACTGGTTTTGTTACCCCACCTTTTATCATGAAGGAACTCTGAACATATATATTTTTCGTCATAATAGATTCCTACAATTATCTGACAATTGATTACCTTTGTTATTGCGCACAAGTATCGCTTATATTACGTCTTAGTGATTTAAACATTTTCGAGGTTAGCACGCTGGAAAGAAGACACTCGTCCTGTGCTGCATGCTCGCCCGGAGTGGAGCACGTGCTCAGTTCCGCCGGCAACATAAGTTCTGAAGCACTATCCGTCATTGGTGTTATGGTTGTGTGTCTGTTTTATTTTCTGCTCGATCGAATCATGGCTACCGACAGTTGGGTTCGAACCCACTATCTCCCGAAAGCAAACTCACAGCTGCGCGCCCCTAACCGCATGGCTAACTCGCTACAATATTACAAATATTAAACTAAACAAAACAAGAATAAAATTGAAAGAAACTAAATTATAGCCTAACAATAACAAAAAAAAAAAGGTGATGATCAACAGTATTGCAGACGTAACAAGAAGTTCCGTGACGAACTAATTAGCCTACTTTTCTTAAAATTTAAGTTTCATGTCATTGATTAATCTATATGGATCTATCTAGAATAATGACGAAATTATTTTGGTAATATCGAAATTTCTAATTAGTTCGAAAATATACTGTACACCTGGCATAATATAGCCTAATAGAGAGCTACAGTTGGCAGCCCTGGTGACTAAATATATTCTTAGTTCCATCTCTTAAGGTGCAGAATACAAAATTTGGTTGAAGTCCAATGGATAGAATGGACGTTAAATGCAGTTAAACATTGGATCTAACAGCGCGCGTAAAATCATGTTGGCAACAATGACATTCATGTGTTGGTCAGAAATAATCTGAAATAATATGATCTATTGTTGTGTCAATTTAGAATGAAATCCATTAGTTAGTATAGAAGTTACATGCATTTTAAAATTGGACCTATCAGCAGGCTTAGAATCATGTTGGCAGCACTGTCGTTTATAAGTTACTCCAAATTAATCTAGAATGTCAGGTACTATACGTGTGCAAAGTTTAGAGCTCTTGGCTTGCATACTTTCTGATATATTGATATTAAGAAAAACGAATAGAGACAGCATTTATTAACAGTTGGCAGCCCTGGTTGCTCCTAAGAATGCGCATAGTATTATCTGTTATGGTACACATTGCACATTAGAAATATGATTGAAATCCAATTGATAGTATAGAAGTTACATGTATTTAAAGTCGGACCTCTCAGCAGGCTTAGAATCATGTTGGTAGCACTGATGTATATAAGTTACTCCAAATTAATATAGAATGTCAGGTACTATACGTGTGCATAGTTTGAAGCTGTCGGCTTGCATACTTAGTGATATATGGGTATTTAGATTTCAAAAATTGAGAGCATTTATTAACAGTTGGCAGCCCTGGTGGCTCTTAAGAATACACTCAGTCATATCTGTTTATGTACACATAGCACATACAAAATTTGGTTGAAATCTAGTTGTTAGTGTAGAAGTTATATGCATTTAAATTTTGACCTATCAGCAGGCTTAGAATCATTTTGGCAACACTGCCATATATGGCCTCCTGGAAATTAAACTGCAATATTATTATCTATACGTGTGCCAATTTTGAAATAGCTCCCATTTATACCTTCCAAGATATGAAACATGGAGCTCAAATGTCAATTGCGATTTTTCAGCAGTTGGTAGCACTGACATCATTTTCAAATATGGCCGTGAGATATTCAGGTATAGATCTTTACTCCTACCAAATTTTGTTTCGATTGCTTCAGCCGTTTAGGAGTTGATAGGGGGGAACACACACACAGCCAGCCAGACAGACAGACAGACAGACACACATTTGCCCGATCTCATAAAACTACTTTTTCCTCATTTTTGCAAAATGTGAAAAGTAGGCTAAAAATTGTTAACATCGTCAGCAAACAGTACATCCGAGAAGGAAGGGTTGTGCTCTCGACATCTGTCAATCAGTAATGCATCATATCACAACGAAATGAATGTCGTAATTGGTTCTCTTCGTGTACGGTATCCTTAATACTGGTCCAATCCGTTAACACCTGCAAAACTACTCCTTCCTGTGCGTGTTATACTCCAGGGAGCTGCTGGGGTTGTGTTGTCTCGGTAACTTATGAAAAGACAGTACTCGAAGCGGGTGAACATAACGTGTCTTTTCTAAACGCTGGATGCTCTGACTATAGGATTGTGTGTGGGCTCACGAAGGGTCGTAAAAGCTATTTATTCCATAGATATGGAGAGTTTATATCAACAGAAAAAGCTATCAAAGACATCATGAACTGTAGAAGACACAGGAGAGCCACCGTTATCAGACATATAGCCAATACCACCGGGCTGATAACCCAGCTGTCCCCAGCTTATAAAATGAAACCATCACCACCGTGCTCTGTTAACAAGAGTGTTCAGGAAGGAACGAAGAAAGGATGGAAAAAAGGAAGAAAGTTAGGAAGGCAAGAAGTAAAGGAGGTTGTTTTATCATTTTAAATGATCTTGTCGACTTCATCGTTACGCTGGGGTCTGTCGTTACGTTACGGTGACGGGACGAAATGTACCCAGATGCACTGAGGTGTGTGACGTCATAGTACCGCTTGGTGCATGTGTTCCCCGACAATCTCTACTTCGTTAGTAAAAGACAAAAATCCCCGATTCTTGGATGTCACGGGTAATCTCGAGAGCCACTGGATGGATTTTGATGCGGTTTTCACCATTCTGTGAAGGATATCTCGAGGAAAGATTCTGTAGAAAATAATTTATGTATGAACAAAGGAAGCCAAGCAGTAACGATTTCAGTGAAAAAGTCGAAAACAAACTTGGCGTCCGTGCGCTTCTTAAGCTTACGCTGGACAAACCGTTAAAAATATCAATATACTATGAGCGTAAGAATTGGTCATCATGAAAAGTTCTACAAAAAAGTCCGTGAGAGCATATCTCTATCTTCAATACATCGCCCACTATAAGTGTTTTTAGACTGGATGGAATGGGCATGTCCCCGCGCGCTTGACCTTGCTTTGCTCTTGGTTTGCACTTGCCGTTCGCGAGTCATTTGAAACAAGATAAGCAAGATAAGTATTATGCAGGTAATTTTCTAACATGTCAAGAGTCTTTGGCTTCGAGCGAAGCGAGCAGCCTCCTGCCTTTCTAGCATTTTTTCAGCATTTGTAGCATTTAAAATGATACAAAGTCTAGTCTTTCAGATTGACTGTCACTTTTTTGTTACTTATTTTAGGGGCTGCGACATCTTGGTCTTAAGCGTGTGTGTGTTTGTAAATTGGAGATGAGACTGGAAAGGAGGTAGCCGTGGCCTTATGTTAGGAAGTGGAGTAGAAGTGGGAAACTACAAAAAACACTTCCAGGATGGCTGAGGTGGGAATAGAACCCAGCTCATCTCAGTTTTGCCTCACGGTGATGAATGTACCTTGTTCCGGGAATCGTAGCCGAACCTCCAGGGTGTAAGCCAAGAACCTTTGCCGCTACACCACGAGGTGAGGAGCAGATGACCTAGTTGTTCCGCCCCTTGAACCACCAATCACCATCACCAAACTTGCTCTTAATGATTACAGCGGCTTCGGTGGCCAAGGTCGCGGGTTCAATCCCGGCCGAAGTCGTCGGATTTTTTAAGAAGCGTTAAAAATCCCTCACTATGCCTATCTTCAGAGGGAAAGTAAAGCCGGTGGTCCCATGTCATGCATTCATGACATGTAAAAGAACCTTCCACTAATTACACTCTTGTGAAGCTAAATTATAGGTTAGATTTGACTAACGCTGTTAGGTTCCAACGTTCGTCGCCAGGAGCCGAATGCGGTGGCCTCTAGTAACCAAGTTCAGAACTAGTTGTCGTTGACGGTGGCGTATGGTAAGCAAAAGTAGGAACTACTTGAAAATTGAATGTCTGCAGTCCTTACTTGCATAATTAAAAACAGATAACACACACTAATACAGCCATCACAATTAACACTGGTTATCGGACAGACTCTAAGCCGGCCCCGTGGTGTTGGGGTAGCGCGCCTGCCTCTCACCTGGAGGCCCCGGGTTTGATTTCCGGCTCCATCAGGGATCTTAGAAACTGACGTGGGGGCTAGAACGGGGTGCACTCAGCCTCGTGAGGACAATTAAGTAGCTGTCTGACAGTGAGGCAGCGCCCCGATCACGAAAATCAAGATTAACGGCCGAGGGGACCCGATGCGCTGATCACGCGTCACCCCAATTTCTGCAGGCCAAATGGCTGGGCAGCGGTCGCTTGGTAGGCCTAGGTCCTTCATGGGCTGTAGTGCCAGAGGTTATTATTATTATTATTATTATTATTATTTATTTATTCGTTAATTCCCCATAAGGAGAGCGTTACAACACAATCAATTTTCATGTTTCATTCTGGACCTTTCTTCTTTTTTCCCAAAAACCTCTCATATACACACTATGTTCCCTCTTTCTCTCTTCTGTCCACCTCTTTGCTGGTTGTCTCTCTTTGGGAGTTTGCTCAAACTTCTGTAGTCTAAGTTTTTCTCTGTTTTTGCTCCTGTCTGCGATGTCTTCTGTAGAGATGTTTAGTTTCTTGAGGTCTTCCACGGTTTCCTTTACCCAATTGGTTTTTAGTGTGCTATTCGTAACTATATTAAAAATTTTCTTGGTCAGTCTGTCTTCGGTCATCCTATGTATATGTCCATAAAATTTTGCCCTTCTTTTCCTTATGTTGTTTGTAATCGTCTCTGTCTGTTTGTACAGTTCTATTGTCGGTCTCTTCATCCATATTCCCTCTTTCTGAACTGTCCCGTAGATCTTTCTCAGAATTTTTTTCTCTTGTTTTTCTAATTCCTTGATTTTTGTTCGTCCCTTGATTGCTGTCGTTTCTGAAGCGTATAAGGCCTCTGGTAAGACTACTGTACGATAGTGTCGTAATTTGGCATTGATGGAAATACATTTTTTATTGTAGTGGTTCCATGTAAGTCGGTATGCTTTCTGCAATTTAGCGATCCTGTCTTCATTCGATGCCAAGTTCAGTCCTGTTTTCTGTATAATCTCTCCTAGATATTTGAAACTTTCCACTTGTGTTATTTTTCCATACTTGGTTTCCAGTGGGTGCTTGTCTGTAGATTTTGTGTCCATGAACTGTGTTTTTTCGTATGAGATTTGTAACCCTGTTTTGGCAGAGATTTCATGTAGCGTCTCTAGAGCTTCTTTGGCTTCTTTTCTGTTATTTGTTATAAACGCTACATCATCGGCAAAGGCCAGACACTTAATGTTGACTGTCCTTTTCTGGTGTTTTGCCATTTTTATGCCTTTGACTCATTTTTCCCATGTCTTGATTATTTTATCCAAAACTGAGTTGAATAGAATGGGTGATAAACCATCACCTTGTCGCACTCCTGTATTAATATTGAAGGGTTCCGAGATCTCTCCCATGAATTTAACTTTGGATATTGTATTTGTTAATGTTTCTTGGATTAGTTTTCTGGACTTATTGTCGACCTTCATTTCTTCTAATGTGTTAAAAAGTGTTTCTCTATCTATGGAGTCGTACGCTTTTTTGTAGTCGACGAATGTGATTGTTGTGTTCCTGGTTTTTCTCGTTGCTAGTATTGTTCTCAGGCACCAAATCTGCTCACTGCACGATCTTCCCTTCCTGAACCCTCCTTGGTATTCTCCTATCTGTGGATCTATCTGAGGCTCTATCCGTTTTAACAGGGCTTTGGAGAAAATTTTGTATGCGACGGGTAATAGTGAAATCCCTCTATAATTATTAGGGTTCGTTTTGTCTCCCTTCTTGTGGAGGGGGTGTATTAGAGCTGACTTCCATTCTTCTGGTACCTTCCCTGTTTCCCAGATGTTTTCGATGATTTTGTGTATTTTTGGTGTAACATTTTCGTGGTCTAATTTCCAGATTTCCGAAATCAATCCGTCTTCTCCAGGCGCTCTATTGTTCTTTAGTGATTTTATTATTTCCACGATTTCTTCAAGTGTTGGAGGTTTGGAATCAATGTTAGGTTCTGGCTTTTCGAACTGTAATCTGTGTGTTGGTTTATCACAGTTAAGCAGTGAGTCAAAATATTGTGCCAGTATCGTACAGTTCTTTTTCGGGTTTGTCTCCAGTGTTCCGTCTTGTCTTTTGAAGCATAAGCTCGGTGGTCGATATCCAGTCATATTCTCTCTGAATGTTCTATAGAAGTTTCGTGTGTTATTTTTGGTAAAATCCTCTTCTATCTCCTTGAGTCTGTTGTTATCGTAGTTTCTTTTTTCTCTGCGGATTATTCTCGAAGAGTCTTTTTGTATCCTGTTGAATTCTTCCCATTTTTCTGGTGTTCTATGGCTGTTAAATTTTTTCCAGGCTTGTATTCTATCCTCTATGGCTCTGTCACATGTCACGTTCCACCATCTGTGCTTCCTTTTCCTCGGGGGCTGCCCCATTTTTATCAGTTCTTTCATGTTTTCGGACAATTCCGTCCAGTTGTTACTCTCAATTTTCTTAAGTCCTTGTGTTATTTCTTTCTTGTTTAATTGTAAATACTCTGGGTCTGTTCTGAAAATTCTGGTTGTTCTCTTAGTTTGTCTGTTTGGTATAAACTTAGCCTTGATTTGTAGTAGATGATGATCAGATTCGAAAAAACCTTTTCTCGTTCGTATATTCATAACTTCTCTGGTGTTTTTTGTAGATATCGCAACGTGGTCTATCTGAAATTCTCCGAGGGCGCTGTTTGGAGATTTCCAAGTCCATAGTTTCTTGTAGGGTTTCTGGAATTGTGTTGACATGATTTTGAAGTCAAAATTCCTACAGAAGTTTATCAAATTCTCTCCATTCTTGTTTGTCCTCTGGTGCGCTGTATGTTTTCCTGTTGTGTCTCTGAATTTTCTTTCGCGGCCTAATTGTGCATTAAAATCACCAAGCAATAATTTAACATGCTTAGTGGGGATTTTGTTGGTGATTTCTTCTAAGTCTTCCCAGAATTCTTCTATCATCTGTGGATTTTTGTTATTGTAGTTATTTGTGGGGGCATGAGCATTGATTATTGTATACGCTATGTTACCAGAACGTATCGTAAGTGTGGAAATTTTTTCAGATTTTGAGGTGAAATCTATTACAGAGTCCAATATTGAGTTGTGGACTACAAAACCTGTTCCGAAGAGTTTGAGATTTTTTCCTGGAATAGTTATGGCTGGTTTCCCCTTGTATATTCTGTAACTTCCCGAATCGAAGTGATTCTCATCTGAGAATCTCGTTTCCTGTATAGCCAGTATTCTGATATTGAATGTGTCCATGATGTTTGTTAGTTGTTTCACTTTACCTAGTTTCAGGAGTGTGTTTACGTTGAGTGTTCCCATGTAAAATATTCTCTTAGTTTTGAGGGTTTTTGAGAAGCAATTCTCCTCTTCATGACATACCTGATCCCCTGGAATCCGATGATCAGGTACAATACCCAGTTTTATTGACTGGGGCCCAGGGTAGTGTGTTCGTTCACGTCGTTCTGTCATGATTATTGATTTATGTTCAAGTTGTGGTGGTGAAACCCCAAGGGATCTCACAGAATTACGACTGGAGTTTTGAATTCCAGAAGATTGGATCACAGCCGAGCTCACAGAGCTAACAGACGCCGACCAGAGTACCGGTGGTTACCACACAGACGTGTCTGGATTTAAAATTTTCACCTAGTAACCCTAGGCAGGGGCCCTCACAGGGTGCTACCATCCGGAGCCAGATGGACCCAGGTTTTTTAACGAGGTGTTACTCCTCCCCCTCCTCCTTCCTCAACACTTGCGTGATGAGGCCCCGGGCTTGGGACCGGCACTGGCGGAGTTATTATTATTATTATTATTATTATTATTATTATTATTATTATTATAAGACAGATTCTACACACACCCAGTGCTGGATTACCCATTAGGCCCGACTAGGCCCATGCTTAGGGTCCCCAATTATCTGGGACCCCAAGCAATTTCTAATTTAGTTCAATTTTATTCCGAAGATTTAGAAAATATTTATCCAGAACTGAGACAGTTTCAGCAATATATTAAATTACAATGTCCTTTAAAAACTGAGTTCACTCATTCTGAACTTTACGAAATTCTTATTCGAGACAAGCTTGAGTCTGTTTTTCCGAACGTTGGAATTGTTTTTCGCATTTTCCTGACCCTCATGATAACGAATTGTTCT
This sequence comes from Meconema thalassinum, assembly GCA_946902985.2. Taxonomy (NCBI): domain Eukaryota; kingdom Metazoa; phylum Arthropoda; class Insecta; order Orthoptera; family Tettigoniidae; genus Meconema; species Meconema thalassinum. Next base: position 225,089,142 of record OX336388.2, read on the forward strand.
GCGGAGCGCTCGTTTTCAAAATTGAAACGGATCAAAAGTGCGCAAATAAGTATCATGTCACAAGAACGATTAGACAAGCTAGGTTTAATGTATATCGAGTCAGATGTTCTGCGGGAAATTGATTTTGATGACATTGTAGAAGATTTCATTCACCGAAAAAAAGAGAAAAAAATAATTTGATTACATTTTACAGAAGTAACAAGATGTTCAGTAAAGAACATATAGCCTACTTTCTCCTAAATGCATGGGTATTGTTATAACTCTTTGTCCTTTGTTGGTTGTAGTAGCTTGTTGAAATACAACGTGCTATAGGGATATTAAACATGAATATGAGGTGCCCTTTGCTAGTGCTACTTCTGTAAAAAAAATCATTCAATTCGGTTTCACCGTGTTTGAATTGATCTGGGGAATGGATTTGCACACATACATGGCCGCTATTTGCAAACTATTGGGCTGATGACCTTGTAGTCAGTCATAAGATGCTTTCCACAAAAAGGCATGTTGTTGCAAAATCCGGTAGAGATCAAATTATTAGGATGGTCGAAATTTGATTTAAGCTTTTAACATTTGGGTGGCCGTCATTCCGTTTCCGTCAAGATGGCGGCGATATAAACATGACACTGAGGTGCCTTTTGCTAGTGCTACCTCTGTACCAAATTTCGTTCAATTCGGTTTCACCGTGTTTGAATTGATAGGGGGAATCGATTTGCACACATACTTGGCCACCATCTGCAAACTATTGGGCTGATGATCTAGCAGTTTGGTCAGAATATGCTTCCCACATAAAGATTTGTTGTTGTAAAATTTGGTATAGACTAGATTATTAGGTTGGTCGTAATTACATTTTAGCCTTTAACATTTGGGTGGCCGCGATTACGTTTCCGTCAAGATGGCGGTGATATAAAACATGACACTGAGGTGGCCTTTTCTAGTGCTACCTCAGTACCAAATTTCGTTCCATTCGGTTTCACCGTGTTCGAATTAATAGGGGGAATCGATTTTCACACAAAGAAGGCCGCCATCCGCAAAATATTAGGCTAATGACCTATTAGTTTGGTCAAAGGATGCTCCCCCCATAATGGTATGTTGATGCAAAATTTGGTAGAGATCGGATGATTAGGTTAATCGTAATTTGATTTAAGCTTTGAACATTCGTGTGGCCGCCATTACGTTTCACTCAAGATGGCGGCGATATAAAACATCACACTGAGGTTCCCTTTGCTAGTGCTACCTCTGTACCAAATTTCGTTCCATTCGGTTCCACCGTGTTCGAATTAATAGGGGAAATCAATTTTATCATAAAGATGGCCGCCATCCGCAAACTATTAGGGTAATAACCTATTAGATTGGTCAAAGAATGCTCCCTCCATAAAGGTATGTTGTTGCAAAGTTTGGTAGAGATCGGATGGTTGTGTTAGTCGTAATTTAACTTAAGCTTTGAACATTTGTGTGGCCGCCATTACGTTTCTGTCAATATGGCGGCGATATAAAACATGAAACTGAGATGCCCTTTGCTAGTGCTACCTCTGTACCAAATTTCGTTCCATTCGGTTTCACCGTGTTTGAATTAATAGGGGGAATTGATTTTCACACAAAGATGGCCGCCATCCGCAAAGTATTCGGCTAATGACCTATTCATTTGGTCAAAGGATGCTTCCTCCATAAAGGTATGTTGTTGCAAAATTTGGTAGAGATCGGATGATTAGGTTAATCGTAATTTGATTTAACCTTTGAACATTTGTGTGGCCGCCATTACGTTTCCGTCAAGATGGCGGCGATATAAAACATGACACTGAGGTGCCTTTTGTTAGTACTACCTCTGTACCAAATTTCGTTCCATTCGGTTGCACCGTGTTCGAATTAATAGGGGAATCGATTTTCACACAAAGATGGCCGCCATCCGCAAACTATTACGCTGATGACCTATTAGTTTGGTCAAAGGATGCTCCCTCCATAAAGGTATGTTGTTGCAAAATTTGGTAGAGATCGGATGATTAGGTTAATCGTAATTTGATTTAACCTTTGAACATTTGTGTGGCCGCCATTACGTTTCCGTCAAGATGGCGGCGATATAAAACATGACAATGAGGTGCCTTTTGTTAGTACTACCTCTGTACCAAATTTCGTTCCATTCGGTTGCACCGTGTTCGAATTAATAGGGGGAATCGATTTTCACACAAAGATGGCGGCCATCCGCAAACTATTACGCTGATGACCTATTAGTTTGGTCAAAGGATGCTCCCCCCATAAAGGTATGTTGTTGCAAAATTTGGTAGAGATCGGATGATTAGGTTAGTCGTAATTTGATTTAAGCTTTGAACATTTGTGTGGCCGCCATTACGTTTCCGTCAAGATGGCGGCGATATAAAACATGACACTGAGGTGCGTTTTGTTAGTACTACCTCTGTACCAAATTTCGTTCCATTCGGTTGCACCGTGTTCGAATTAATAGGGGGAATCGATTTTCACACAAAGATGGCCGCCATCCGCAAACTATTACGCTGATGGCCTATTGGTTTGGTCAAAAGATGCTCCCCCCATAAAGGTATGTTGTTGCAAAATTTGGTAGAGATCGGATGATTAGGTTAGTCGTAATTTGATTTAAGCTTTGAACATTTGTGTGGCCGCCATTACGTTTCCGTCAAGATGGCGGTGATATAAAACATGACACTGAGGTGTCCTTTGCTAGTGCTACCTTTGTACCAAATTTCGTTCAATTCGCATTGACCGTGTTCGAATTGATAGGGGGGGACAGACATCCAGAGTACACACACTCACACACACACAGACACACACACACACACAGACTCACACACACACATACACACACACACACAGACTCACACACACACATACACACACACAGACAGACACACTTTTTTCGCCCTGTGTTGATCTCATAAGTCTACTTTCATTTTTTGCAAAAATCGAAAGTAGGCTAATAATAGTTTGATTTGTTAAATTGTTCATCAAATCATCTGAAATGTTTTGAAATAACGATAATCGTCTCAATTGAAATGTATGTATATATGTAGGCCTATGTATGATTTAATAAAAAGTGTATTATTCATCTTGAGAAAAATAACCACTTGTATATACTTTATTAAATGTACAGGTGCTAAAAAATAAAAATTATTTGAAAAAATAAGGGGCCCCAAAATCTGAGAGACTTGGGTCTCATTTTACCTTAATCCGGCACTGCACACATCCAAAGTACACGGGGCTACATGACCGCGTTGTCGCTGCCCCTAAACTGAGGAACCAACCTTAATGAGTACCAGGCAATGGATGAATTATGCTGTATAAACTACCTCACACAGCTCATAAACTCCATAATGGACAAGATAAAGAACATAGGTGTGTTTATTCCCCAATTAGTTCGCCCGGAAACATCAAGAACCACTGAAGCGCGAAGAGCATGCAACAGATTTTTCACGAACTAATTACTTAATAGCACTTCTGTTTATCGATAAAGCTAGGTTATTTATAACTCAAATCCCAGGTCGGTACAAGACAGGAGGCTTTGACTTGGTTGCACGGCACGATCTTTGCAACGACCGACCGGGGCCTTGGAACCGCATTACAGCAGGCCTTGGCTCCAAGGACAGTCCAAGGGATGATGATGATAATTGTTATCTAGGTTATCGGCCAATGAAGATGATAATAATAATATCGTATGGCCTCTGTGCTGGGTGCAAGCTTTGTTATTTTACACCCAGAGGGCAGCTTGCAAGTCGAATTTCGTCGTTCCTCGGAACGCTTTGAAAGTCTAGGAGGTTAGATATCTAAGCTCCTTGACACTATAGCGCTTTCTAGTAGAGAATGGAGGAACTTTTGTGTTGGCGGAAAATCCCGAGATTATTTTTGCCGATATGAACACGGCCTACTGAATTGAAATGCGTTCTTTAACATGCCAACAACGTATGACATCCTTGTCGTGATTTTTGTAACCTTTCAAAAAAAAAATCACTTACCACGGCCAGGAGCGAACCTGTAGGCTTGGAGTTGGTAGTCCAACACCATAACCACTCACCCACGTGAGGATGATAATGAAATGTAAACTACAGTATAACTAAAACTAACTACTAACTTATATAATAACGTAACCCGTGGCACTACATCCCAGGAAGGGCCTAGGCCTACGAAGCCAGCCATTTGGCCTGCAGATATTGGGGTGACGCTTGGTCAGCGCATCGGGTCCCCTCGGCCGTTAATCTACCTCACTACCAGTCGGCTACTCAATTGTCCTCACGAGATTGAGTGCACGCCGTTCCAGTCCTCACGTCAGTTTCTAAAAATCCCTGACGGAGCTGGTAATCGAACCCCGGGCCTCCGCTATACCATCACCACTACCTTATATATTCGAAGAAGAATAAAGCAAATCAAGGACAAGAGGAAAAGAAATGCCCTCAACCCTCGAAGAATGAGGATTGAGGGACTTGGAAGGAGGGTGAGACATGAAAGGCAGATAGAAAAGTGAAAGAGGAGAAGGTCCGCCCCACAGGAAATGGATAAAAGGGGGAAAACCTGGACCCATCTCAGGAATCCCTCGGGATCGCCAACTCCTGACCTCACCAGACGTGAGCCCCTGAGGGTGTAGCAATATCCAGGGTGCACCAGAAGTGGTGGGGCTACATACACCCTGCCTCCTTGAGGGCCTTGAGCAGAAGGCAGGAGATAACATGAAAGGAAAAAGAAGGATGACCCCTCGAAGAATGAGGAATCAGAAAAGATGAGACAAGGGCTAATTAAGGTGGGAGAGTGAAAGACTCCCTAGGCCTCGGATACCCTAATACCGTCGGGGTCGGAAATGAACAAGAGTTGACCAAGGGAGGTCGATAGGAAAGTTGACAGAGAGGAGCCTGCCACAGGTAAGTGGAAGTAATGCTGAACTCAGCTGGGTCCCCGTGGTCGCCAACCCACCTCCCACTAGTCGTATTTTAATGGATTTTTTTATATTTTGTATATTGTGCTGGAAAAAAATCATTAAAATAGTTTTTATGAATTACAAATGAAGTGTTGGCGTTGTAATTTTCTTTGTTGAAGTCCTTTTTGGATACACAATATTCTTTTTTAATTTTTTCCGCTAACTGCCTCTAAACTATTGTAAAAAGGATTTACAAACTATGAACCAAAGTTTCATCGCAATCGGATGAATGGTATATGAACGCAGACGGGACTTTGTTGATACGATTCGCACGCTGTCACACATTTATGGAATCTACAGATGTGCTACCAACTGCGAAATGGATTTACTAAGTCAGAAACCTTCACGGGAGTGTGCCCAAAAATACATCAATGTTTCATTGCAATCGGATGAATGGTATATGGACGCATAAAGGATACAGTACACACACACATTATCACGTAACATTCTCTTTTATATATAAAACTAGCAACCCGGCCCGGCATTACGTGATAAGCGCTTCATTACGATGTCAATGAACTACGATCTATATCCGTTTGATGGGTTAAAATCACTGACTGGACTATTAACTATATTATCATGGAGATGCATGTGCAACAAATACTTTTCAGACGTAATTTAAGAATGGTGATGTGCATGAAACACAAATCCCCCTTCCGCTGAACATTTCTGACACTCATAAACTTTCTTCGGCTTTTCCCAATTAATTGGGGTCGCCGGAGCCAACCAGGCTCATTTTGGTTTTGGCCCGGGATTTAAGGCCGGATGCCCTTCCTGACGCCACGTGATTTTCCAGGTGAAAATTCCACCCAGCTGTCACCGGGATTCGAACCCCGGCCGTCCGGGTGAAAGGCGAGTAGCTAAGCCACTGGGCCATCACGCTTACACTCATAGTATTTAGATATTTTGAACAGTTTGCCCAGCGTAAGCTTACAAAGCGCTCGGACGCCATTTTTTTTTCGACTTTTCCACTGAAATCGTTACTGCTTGGCTTCCTTTGATCATAAATAAATTATTTTCTACAGAAATCATCCTCGAGATATCCTTTACAGAATGGTGAAAACCGCATCAAAATCCATCCAGTGGTTCTCGAGTTACCCGTAACATCCAAGAATCGGGGACTTTGTTTTATTCGTACTAAGTCGAGATGCACAGATATTAACCATTTATGGACTCTTTACAAGGTTAGTTGACTTCAAAATTTTTACGCATTGTTTCATATCAGTATGCCAGGCTGGAAACATCCCATAGCACTCAGCAGCGACATCCGTTTCAATATACACCCTCTGTCTGAAAAGTTCGGTGAATGGGTCTAGGCTATATTACGAACGGATTGTTGGTTTACCTGAAACAGCCGTTACTATCCTTCAAAGTAATCCCCGTGGATGGTTATGCACTTCTTAGAACGGCTGTACAAGTTCTGGCATCGTCTTTCTGAGCAATAGCCTTCAGTTGGGTCGTCACATTACGTTGCATGTCCGAAATGTCCGAAAACTTCTGGCCGTTCAAGGCGTATCGACGACTTGGACCCCGATACTCCATACTTTGACGCTTGCCTTCGAGGTCGTACTTCAGGCACCTCGTCTCGTCACCCCTGACGATGGTTTTCAGGACCATTCCATTCCACACGGAACATTCACCCTTCTCACTGCCGAACAGGTATGCACGTTAGGTTGCATAAATTCACCTTTTTCTCTGCCGCCCGTCTATCAGTGCAATTCACTCTTCTCTCTCGCTTTCAATGTAGAGTTTTGACGACCCAAACTGGAGGCTATTCCTTAAGAAGACTATACCAGGAGTTTCCAGGACTTGTTCAGTCGTTCTCAGAAGTGCATAACCATCCACAGGGATTACATCGATGGATAGTAACGACTGTTTCAGGTAAGCCAAGAATACGTTCGTAATATTGCTCATTCACCGAACTTTTCAGACAGAGGGTGTATTATTGAGCCATATTGAAGAATCAATCAATCAATCAATCAATGGTATTCTGCCCGAAGGCAGGTCCGAGCCTCCGAAGAGGCTACCCCCAGCCGGAGTTTACTTGCGGTAGGGTGGCCAGGGCCTTTCCGCTCCTCCTTATGTTGGCCAACAGCGCGCAGTGCCTAGAACCGGCATACCATCCAAGTTCTGACTGCGCCCAATGTTGCTTAACTGCTGAGTTCTCATGGGATCCGGTGTTTCAACACGGCTAGGCCGTTGGCATATTGAAGAAACACAGGGTTATTCAAAATTATTGTCGGGGTTTCGTGAATTTTTTGTAGAAACATTGGACAACATATTGTTGCAGTAACTGTTACACTAACTCTCAAAGTTTTGTTCTACATCGATTTAGTACCATGTATAACCACCAGATGGCAGTAACAGCAGTATTTGACAAAATCTTTTGATCGAGCTACAAGGTCATCAGCCCGATAGTTTGCATATAGCGGCCATGTATGTGTGCAAATCGATTCACCATATCAATTCAAACACGGTGAAACTGAAATGAATGAAATTTTATACAGAGGTAGCACTAGCAAAGGGCACCTCAGTGTCATGTTTAATATCCGTTTAACACGTATTTCAACAAGCTACTACAACCAACATTCAATTATACTCCTTGAAAAAGGACAAAGAGTTATAACAATACCCATGCATATAGGATAAAGTAGGCTATATGTTCTTTACTGAACATCTTGTTTATGTATACCAGAGATAATTGAAATAACATAATGTATGAATGACCCCCCCCCCCCCAGAAAGAAATCCTGCGTACGTCACTGCATTTTAGCATAGGAAATCACTACTGTCCCAGTTTTTATAAGAGATATGGGTCTGAGCTTCTATGCCCAAGATAGCGGGTTCAAACCCGGCCGAAGCCGTCGGTTTTTTAAGAGCGTTAACAATCCCTCAGTATGCCTTCCTCCGGGGGGAGGGGGGGGGGGAGGGGGGAGTAAAGCCGGTGGTCCCATGTCATAGATTTATGCCATGTTAAAGAACCTTCCACTATTTACACCTGTGTGAAGCTAAATTGTATCGGTTAGCAATGTAAACAACGCTCTTAGGTTTCTACGTTCGTTGCCAAGAGCCGACTGTGGTGACGTCTAGTAGCTAAGTTCTGAACTAGGCCTAGTAATCGTTGACGGTGGCGTTTGGCGGAAAAGTAGAAACTATTTGAAAAATTAGCTTGCCACGGTGGGTGAGTGGATAGCGTGTCGGTCTACTATCCCCAAGATTGCAGGCTCGCTCCTGGCCGTAGTAAGTGATTTTTGAAAGGCGGCAAAAATACGACACGCATGTCATACGATGTTGGTATGTCAAAGAAACCATTTTAATTCAATAGGCCGTGTTTATAATGGTAAAATTAATCTCGGGAGTTTCCGCCTACACAAAGTTCCTCATTTCTCTACTAGAAAGCGCTATAGTGTTCAAGGAGCTTAGATATATAACCTTGACTTTCATAGTGATTCAGGGAACAACGAAATTCGACATGCAAGCTACGCTCTGGATGTCAAATTACAAAGCTTGCACCCGGCACCCGAGGCCATACGATATTATTATTATTATTAGCATAGGACATTCGTAACCTACAAGTTCCCGTAAAGCAACACAACTAACACGAAGATATTCGTACATGATAAACAAATACAGCTAAGGAATCAAAGTGTCCCTCATAATGGCCACCACTTGTCCTCAACGTAATATCCATTCTATCGTGACGTCACCGTGTCGGTGTGTGTATGTGTGTGTGTGTGTGTGTGAGAGAGAGAGAGAGAGAGAAAGAGAGAAACGAAGAGAGAGAGGGAGAATAAGAAGCAATCAGATCTTCATCTTCTTTTGTATTGGTTTCGTCTCGTTATGAAATTCTCTTCGGCCGGGGAGAGTGACCCCCCGCAGTGTCGAACCCGCTCCACTGCGCCCACAGTAATTGCCCCTACGTAGTAATTATTTATATCTTCAGTCTTCGATTTTATTAATAAGAGTCAGGCAGTGAGGTGAGCACTCGGGGTACTTTATTATCTCTCTGAGGTCTTGGCTGCTAAATTGGGATTCCCCTTAACACAATCTCCGTTGACTTCGGCTTCTTTTTACTCGATCATTAGATTTATAACAAATATATTTCATCGTCGAATCCAACTACAATAACATTCCAGACTCGTTCAATTACATTATTCTTCTTTCTTCCTTGAGGGCAGCTATGAACCACGTCATTTCAACTGCTCCCGTCTTTGGGCCTTGATCTTAGTCCAGTGTTCATGCATTCGCTGCCTGTGAGACTCCTTACTTTCGTCAGACCGCTTCTTGCCGGTTTTTAGCCTACTTTTCACATTTTGCAAAAATGAGGAAAGAGTAGACTTATGAGATCGGGCAATTGTGTGTCTGTCTGTCCTTCTGTCTGTCTGTCTTTCCTTCTGGCTGTCTGACTGTCTGGCTGTGTGTGTGTGTGCCCCCCCCCCTATCAACTCCTAAACGGCTGCAGCAATCGAAACAAAATTTGGTAGGAGTAAAGACCTATACCTGAATATCTCACGGCCATATTTGAAAATGTCAGTGCTACCAACTGCTGAAAAATCGCAATTGGAATTTGAGCTCCATGTTGGATATCTTGGAAGGTATGAATGGGAGATATTTCAAAATTGGCACACGTATAGATAATAATATTGCAGTTTAATTTCCAGGAGGCCATACATGGCAGTGTTGCCAAAATGATTATAAGCCTGCTGTTAGGTCCAAATTTTAAATGCATATAACATCAACACTATCAATTGGATTTCAAGCAAATTTCGTATGTGCTATGTGTACCATAACAGATATGACCATGCGTAATCTTAAGAACAATCAGAGCTGCCAACTGTTAATAAATGCTGTTTATATTTTTACCCTAATATCAATTTATCAGAAAGTATGCAAGCCAATAGCTCTAAACTTTGAGCACGTATAGTACCTGACAATCTAGATTAATTTGGAGTACTAAAATACGTCAGTGCTGCCAACATGATTCTAAGCCTGCTAATAGGTCCAATTTTAAAATGCATGTAACTTCTATACTAACTAATGGATTTCATTAAAAATTGGCACAACAATAGATCATACTATTTCAGATTATTTATGATCAACACATGCATGACATTGTTGCCATCATGATTTTTCGCGCGCTGATAGATCCAATGTCTAACTGCATGTAACGTCCATGCTATCCATTGGACTTCAACCAAATTTTGTATTCTGATCCTTAAGAGGTGGAACTAAGAATATAAATATATTCACCAGGGCTGCCAACGGTAGTGCTCTATTAGGCTACATTATGCCAGGTATGTTTCGAACTAATTAGAAATTTCGATATTACCAACTTTATTTCGTATTATTCTTGATAGGTCCATACAGATTAATCATTGGCATGGATCTTAAACTTTAAGAAAGTAGGCTGTTAAGTTCGTAACGGAACTTCTTGTTAATTTCGCTATTTCTTGGAATTGATGGTGTGCTCCGAGCTTTCCCTTCAAAAGATCACGTTACATAATGTCTGCGTGGGTGATCCCTACTTCTTGAAAATCCTTGTCTACCTCACAAAACCAGGGGCCCTTGGTTTTCTTGTTAAGAAAATAGGTAAATATCCGATTGGCGATTCTCTTGGGTTTCATATGAGTTAAGTGGCGATAGAAATATATTTTATACTTCCGAATTACTTGAGATATCCTTTCTACATGATGGTACAGTTAATTGTTATGCCGTCTCCTGTATTCACCATCGTCTCTCAACGGCTTTAACTTCTTCCTGAGGATCTTCCTTTCCTTGGCTTCCAATTTCTCAACCAGACCCTTCCTATTTATTGCCAGGCATGCTGCTGTGTACAGCGCCCCAGATCGGATAACTGTACAATAGTGTCTTAGTTTGGCAAATTAAAAATGCATTATTTCTTCTTCTTCTTCTTCTTCTTCTTCGTCGTCGTCGTCTTCTTCTTCTTCTTCTTCTCCTTCTGCTTTTACGGCCTCATTGGGTGATGAGCTCCTATGCTTGCAGACCGCAGACGTATCTTGAATTCAAAGGTAACTAAAATTAACTAAAATGTAGCTAAAAAGTAACTAATTTTTACTTCATCCGAACAGTAGACACCCTGTTTTAACTAGCTTCTTTTATGAACTCTAGGTTCAAGTGTGGATGGGGCTTGCTTCTCTGATATGGGCTCGATCCACTCCCCTAGGTACTTAAACTTTTTTGCCTGACGGATCTTTCCATGTTCAACATTTAATTCTTCACAAAAGAAATCTCTAAGCCTGTCGTGCCACTTGTATTCTGAGTTGGTTGACTTGTTTTGCGGCTGTGTGTAGGGAATCGGAAAAGTTTGCTAGATCATCTGCGAAAGCTAGGCAGTAAATTGTCAGGTCCAAGCTCCAGCAGCCCATTCTGACGCCATTTTCTAACACTTCTTTACCCTTCTCCTTGCGCAATTCATGAATTACTTTCTCCAGTACACAGTTATTTATCGTGTTGGAGGCCATTTTCCAATGATTCCTTAGTAAATGAAATTTCAATCTCTTTCAGTCTGACAACACAATTCTACCCAAATTTTAATTGGTGATATTCCCTAAACCAGAAAACAAAAAGTGACAGTCAGTCTGAAAGACAAGACTTTGTATCATTTTAAATGCTACAAATGCTGAAAAATGCTAGAAAGGCTGGAGGCTTCTCGCTTCGCTCGAAGACAAAGACTCTTGACATATTAGAAAATTATCTGCATAATACTTATCTTGCTTATCTTGTTTCAAATTACTCACGAACGGCAAGTGGAAACCAAGGGCAAAGCAAGGTTAAGTGCGCGGGATGCCGTCACGCTCACCAGAGCGTGCGGGGACATGCCCCTTCCATCCAGTCTAAAAACACTTATAGTGGGCGATGTATTGAAGATAGAGATATGCTCTCGCGGACTTTTTTGTAGAACTTTTCATGCTGACCAATTCTTATACTCATAGAAAGTATATTGATATTTTTAACGTTTTGCCCAGCGTAAGCTTAAGAAGCACACGGACACCAAGTTTGTTTTCGACTTTTTCACTGAAATCGTTACTGCTTGGCTTCCTTTGATCATACATATTTTTTTTTCTACAGAATCTTTCCTCGAGATATCCTTTACAGAATGGTGAAAACCGCATCAAAATCCATCCAGTGGTTCTCGAGATTACCCGTGACATCCGAGAATCAGGGATTTTTGTCTTATACTAATGAAGTAGAGATTGTCGGGGAACACATACACCAAGCGGTACTATGACGTCACACACCTCAGTGCATCTGGGTACATTTCGTCCCGTCACCGTAACGTAACGCCAGACCCCAGCGTAACGACGAAGTCGACAAGATTATTTAAAATGATAAAAACATGAGATTGGATTAATCTATTCATTAATTCATTCATAGTTTATTCAGGACCAGGAAATAACACCTATCACAATTTGGATACAGTCGTTGACTGATTAAAGAGCATTTAAAGAACACAGGCATACAAATTATACAAGATGGCTTGGTTAGAAATGAAAATTGGTGTTTTTGATTAATTTTCTGTACTGAATTTGAAAACGCATCTGTTTAATTGGCAATAGTGAAAATTGTTATAGTTGACTATAACAATGAAAATGGAATTGAGCCTAAATAAAATGTGATATTAAAAGACTTACAACATTTTTGAATTCGGAACATAAATCTCTATTAACGTGGCCTATTTTCTAATTTGTCGCAAAATCACGCAGGCCTGTGTAATGGAAACGAAGAACATTGTCAGGAATTGCAAAATATAAGGTGCGTTCAAAAAGTAACGAGCCGGAGGCTGGAATGCGCAAACCGGTGACTACATCGGCTAATCGTGGCGTGTGTAACGAGGTGTGGTTCCGACCAGAGCGTGGAAAGTCACAGCCCGTCGCTAGAGGGCACGCGTGCACGTCACGTGACGATACAAAGCGAGCAGCAGCATGCATCAATCGTCCAACGCTGCCAGTCGCATTGCAAACCGTGACATGGAGGCGTCAACCAAAGAGCAAAGAGGTGTTGAGTTTCTGACAGCGGAAGGAGTAGGGGGAACGGACATTCATCGCCGAATGTCACAAGTGTACGGCGAACACTGCATGTCCCTTGCAAGGGTCAAGGCGTGGCACAAGAGCTTCAGGGAAGGACGGGTGTCGTTAGCCGATGATGGCCGGTCTGGGGCACCCCCCTGCATTACCGATGACAACGTCCAGCTGGTTGATGCACTCATTACCCAGGACGACCGAGTGACAGTGAACGCCATAGCCACCGTGGTCGCTCCACGACAATGCACGACCTCATACGGCCAACACAGTCGCGGCACTCCTGCAGAAATTCAAATGGGAAGTTCTCGGCCACCCTCCATACAGTCCAGACTTCTCTCCCTGTGATTACGCCATGTTTGGTCCCCTGAAAGGGGCTCTGCGGGGCCAGCGATTCACCTCGGATGCCGACGTCCAGCTGTACGTGCGGAACTGGTTCACATCGCAGCCCAGGGAATTTTATGAGACAGCCATTTACCACCTCGTGTCACAGTGGGACAAGTGCCTCAACAGCCAGGGCCAATACTTCTAACATACAGGTACTGGTTTCTGTAATTATGCCTCCGGCTCGTTACTTTTTGAACGCACCTTATAATTGAGAGGATTCCAAGAATGTAACAAATATACTGTATTACAGTAATCGGTAACCCGGCGGATAAAATTCTGAACAGTGAAAGGTGGGTTGCCCTTATAAGGGTACGAACCAACCTCAGGCGGTATGGCTCGTTGATGTATAAGTGACTCGGATGCGCCAAAATATTGTTCTGAATGTGGTAACAGGGCCCACTTGGGACCGCTGGAAGACTTTGTGCAAGCCACTACAATGGCTAAAGAGTTGCTGGACATTCTAGTTGGCCTAGTCGCCATCTCTTGATGAATGCAGAAAATTTGCATTTGTCTTTTGGCACAGGCTAGAGTAAAATGTGACTTTTCAGCGATGCCTCAGTCTCACTCCTGGCTGTGATTATATGAAAGCTACTGAGGTATGAGTAGTGCTGAGTAATGACATTCAGGGTACAGTGAGTGTCTGTTGGCACAGGCTAGAGTATCACCGATGTCTCAGTCTCACTCATGGCTGTGATTATGTGGAAGCTACTGAGGTATGAGTAGTGCTGAGTAATGACATTCAGGGTACAGTCAGTGTCTGTTGGCACAGGCTAGAGTATCACCGATGTCTCAGTCTCACTCATGGCTGTGATTATGTGGAAGCTACTGAGGTATGAGTAGTGCTGAGTAATGACATTCAGGGTACAGTGAGTGTCTGTTGGCACAGGCTAGAGTATCACCGATGTCTCAGTCTCACTCATGGCTGTGATTATATGGAAGCTACTGAGGTATGAGTAGTGCTGAGTAATGACATTCAGGGTACAGTCAGTGTCTGTTGGCACAGGCTAGAGTATCATCGATGTCTCAGTCTCACTCATGGCTGTGATTATGTGGAAGCTACTGAAGTATGAGTAGTGCTGAGTAATGACATTCAGGGTACAGTGAGAGTCTGTTGGCACAGGCTAGAGTATCACCGATGTCTCAGTCTCACTCATGGCTGTGATTATATGGAAGCTACTGAGGTATGGGTGGTGCTTAGTAATGACATTCAGGGCACAGTCAGTGTCTGTTGGCACAGGCTAAAGTATCACCGATGTCTCAGTCTCACTCATGGCTGTGATTATATGGAAGCTACTGAGGTATGAGTAGTGCTGAGTAATGACATTCAGGGTACAGTCAGTGTCTGTTGGCACAGGCTAAAGTATCACCGATGTCTCAGTCTCACTCATGGCTGTGATTATATGGAAGCTACTGAGGTATGAGTAGTGCTGAGTAATGACATTCAGGGCACAGTCAGTGTCTGTTGGCACAGGCTAGAGTATCACCGCTGTCTCAGTCTCACTCATGGCTGTGAGTATATGGAAGCTACTGAGATACAGGTGGTGCTGAGTAATGACATTCAGGGCACAGTCAGTGTCTGTTGGCACAGGCTAGAGTATCACCGCTGTCTCAGTCTCACTCATGGCTGTGAGTATATGGAAGCTACTGAGATACGGGTGGTGCTGAGTAATGACATTCAGGGCACAGTCAGTGTCTGTTGGCACAGGCTAGAGTATCACCGCTGTCTCAGTCTCACTCATGGCTGTGATTATATGGAAGCTACTGAGGTATGGGTGGTGCTTAGTAATGACATTCAGGGCACAGTCAGTGTCTGTTGCACAGGCTAGAGTATCACCGATGTCTCAGTCTCACTCATGGCTGTGATTATGTGGAAGCTACTGAGGTATGAGTAGTGCTGAGTAATGACATTCAGGGTACAGTGAGTGTCTGTTGGCACAGGCTAGAGTATCACCGATGTCTCAGTCTCACTCATGGCTGTGATTATATGGAAACTACTGAGGTATGAGTAGTGCTGAGTAATGACATTCAGGGTACAGTCAGTGTCTGTTGGCACAGGCTAGAGTATCACCGATGTCTCAGTCTCACTCAAGGCTGTGATTATATGGAAGGTACTGAGGTATGAGTAGTGCTTAGTAATGACACTCAGGGCACAGTCAGTGCCTGTGGAAGCTGTGAATGGTTCTACTCATATGGTTAGGACTACTGTTCTGACTCAGTGAGTAAAGCAATGGCAAACTACCTCACTCCTCTTCTTGCCTAGAACGCCTCAATATGGGTTTTTGTGGGGATCTACCCACATAACCTAACGGCGGTACTGTTTGAGGATCCAACCAGCCTTCGGGCTGACTACCTAACAGACAGGACATTCTAGATTTAAAACTTTAAATTTATGATGGGCCCAGTTGATGGATTTTCGATTTGGATTGCCATATATATATTGTGTACTCTGGAAATAAATATACAACTGAACAAATAAATAATTACATTAATGAATGAGCTATTAACTAAATAAATAAATAAAAAACATGCAATGAGAGAAAGAAAGGCAGAATAAATAAATGAATAAACTAATTAATACAGAAATATAAATACTTAAAGAAACGAATAATAAATAGATAAACAATTAAATGAATAAATGAATGAAGTATTGATCAGTAAGTAAATAAACGAGCAAACAAATAAATAAAACTCAGAAAATTACCAGATACAGAAAGAAAGGAAGAAAGAAAGACAGAGAGATAGAAAGAGAGAGAAAGAAAGAAAGAATGAGAGAGAAAGAAAGAAAGAAAGAGAGAAAGATAGAAAGAAAGAAAGAAAGAAAGAAAGAAAGAAAGAGAGGGAGAAAGTAAGTAAGAAAGAAAGAGAGAGAGAGAAAGAAAACAGGAATGAAAGAGAGAAAGAAAGAAAGAAAGAAAGAAAGAAAGAAAAGTAGAAAGAGACAAAGAAAGAGAGAAAGAAAGAGATAAAGAAAGAAAGAAAGAAAGCGAGAGAGAGAGAAAGAGAGAAAGAGAGAAAGGGAGAGAGAGAAAGAAAGAAAGAAAGAAAGGAAGAGAGAAACATAGAAAGAAAGAACGACTAAATAAATAAACAAACGGGGAAACAAACAAGTAAATAAATGATGAATAAATAAATAATTAAATTAATCACTTACTTAATTATTTAATTAATTAATAGAAAATTAAATAAACAAATACAATATTTAGCAATAACAGACAACAACAACATGTGGATACAAACACAAGTAACCTATATCAATTCAATGTTTAAATATCCAATTGTTAGGTAGTGGCCCTAATATTATCTAATCGCCCACTGTTCATTGTTCTGGAACTAAACGATTCAATTCTTACATCCTGCATAGATAAGAGATTAGGGTCTACAGCAGTGTTTCCCAAACTTCTTTGTGTGTGTACCACTTGAAGAGATGAAAATCGCTCGCGTACCACCTAATGGTTGGGAGATATAGTACCTATAACCCCCCATCTCCACTATGTAGTGGACCAAAATATGGATTGTAAATTGTGTGTGTTAGAGTTAAAGTTCAAACAATAAAAAGTGTGTCCAGTTGTTTTATTATGTGTTACAATAAGTACTCGATTCCAACTTTCAGAAATAACACTGTACAAATAATATTAATAAGAAACTCTTAATAATTAAACATGAAAACCAAAGTTGAACTAACAACTTCTCTGTGAAGGGTGAGCTTGAAGATTAGAAGCCAACTTAGGAATGTCTGGTTTAAAGATTGCTGAGTCTCAAACGAAGATTGTTCTCCACTGTGACGAGCCTGTCCCGGTATTAATTCTTGAGATAAACAAGTGAAGAAAATGCAGTCTCACACAAGTACGAAGTAGTGAACCAGTAAAAATCTAACTGCTTTGTCAGCTCAACCCAAAAGATCACAAGAGTCTTTTTTTTAGCCTATTTTCAATTTAAAAAAAAAAGGCTTAAGATATCACCTTTTCTCCGTGTGTGTGTGCGTGTATGTGTGTAAGGAGTGTGTGCGTCCCCCTAATAAAATCTAAACGGCTGGAGCGATTTCAATGAAACTCGGTAAGATCATAGCACCATTCTGGCCGACTCCGACCGTGCCCTTCAAATTTTATTGTCTCTCACCAATCCAACATGGCGGCTATGCGAAATATTTCACCAGCATTCAGTATCTCCGAATCTATTACAGATATCACCCTGAAATTTGGTGATAAAGAGTACTGGTACAAGTTTATCTATGGAACTTTCATAAACCTCTAAAGTACAAAACGAACATGGCTGCCAAGTGAAGTTGAAACATTTTAATAGACTTTTCTCGTGATTTAACTCTCTGAGCGCAGTGAAATGTGGTACAGTAAATGATCATACATATTGTAATGCACTGCCATCTAATTTAGTTCATTTATTTACATAACCTCAAGATGGTGGCTGTGCAAAATCATAAAATAAAGTTTTTATTTCCTGTGTCGTAATCATGCGATCGAAGTGAAAGTTTGAATAATGAACCTACGCAATAATTTTCCTTTAATGATACATAACTCTATGGCCTATACATATAACAATTCAACAAGGCGATCCGAAATATTTAGACGGTTCTCAATATATACGAATCTTTTACATCAATTAAACTGTATTTTTTTTATGTTCATAGAGTCTATGAACATAAGTTCACCTACTGTACAGGACTTTCAGTAACCTGGTGAGCACAAATCCCAAGTTTCGGCGACGCGAAGTATACATATTTAAATGGACGTTTCTCGCAATTTAACCATCCGAGTGCAGTGAAACTTTGCACGTGAGATGCTTATACAAATATTAATCCACTGGCATCTAATTTATTTCAATTTTTTTCATAACCACAAGATGGCAGCAGTGCGAAATTTTAAAATCTCGTTTTTGCTTCTTGTGTTCTAATCATGCGATTGATGTTTGAATACCACACGCACACAATAATCTTCACGTAATAGTACATACTGTGAATAAAATTCCAACCTGCGAACCATCTGAAATATTTAGACAGTTCTCAATATCTACGAATCTATCACGACAATCAAACTGTAATTTTGTATTTTGATAGGGGCAATTAACATGAGTAGGATATATGAAAATAGGCTGTATAGTTCTTCACGGAACTGCTTGTTTTATGATTAAGGAATAACCCATCACAATAAATTGTAAAAAATATAAACATATTAATTAGTTATATTGAATTCTGTTTTAAGTGTCACTGTTAGTTGTAATATTTGTATGGGGAAAGTGAAACTGTGAAAATGTTTCAAAACGAAATGGCCTTACTTTAAAACATACATTTTCTCAAAATTACTCTTTTCAAAATAAAAGTCCCGTTTTGTCGGGAACTACTGCTGGTATCTCCATAATTATTTTGCCATATAATGTATATTGTTCACCGATACTGTGGATTCTCCAAGAGTCAATTTGTTCAAGTAGATACCGTAGTTTAAAAAGAATCTCCAAATATTTAATGAAAACAATAAAATTAGAGGTTCAATGAAAAAAGATTTAAATCATCTATTAACGTTTTCCATATGAATGAGGATCAGTACACTGAGGAAGAACCAATAAACAGTCTGAAATTCAGAGGTGCAGATGACCTCGTAGTTCCGCCCCTTTAAACAACAATAACTACAGTAACTAACTAAATAAATTAATTCATATATCTAATAGATGCTGAGGAAATGGAGCAATTATACTGTCAATTTTACATTTGGCAATATAGGGCTTTACGACTCCCCTTAAATCTGTTGAATTCCGTTTTAAAAACAAGCGTTTCTTTAGCATGTTTTTCTTTCCAAATATAATTCAACCGGAAGTAATTTTGAAGTATAATAAAGCTTTTCAAGCTTAAGGCACAATTATCAAAATACCATAACTTTATTCTGAGTGCCTTTTAAAATACGTCTACAACAAGGATGCTCATGCGCTTGCCCTTGTTAAGCACAACTGGTCTAGAATTATAAGGGAGGCTGTTGAAATTCGTAAAGATGCCAATAATTTTAACAGAGACACTGGATATCAGCTAAGTGACACTTGCTACCAGTTATTAAGGATCTAGGAAGATAGTTCCTCTCAGTCTCTCTGTTCTTCACCTATTTCAAATTGTACTTTTTTCCTCTATGGCTACAGAGACTGGATTTGTTCTCCTTTGTTCGTCACTGGAGGAGTTTCCATATGTCTTTTCGCCGTTGCCTGTATGACGTTAGGCATCGTTCAGATACACTTCCCTTTTGTTTATGTTTCCCTATATTCATCTAACCCTCCCACCTCTCTCTCCCCCCCCCCCCCACCCCCTCCTTTTGTTTTGGACATCCTCATTCTTCGAGGAGTCTCTATATTTTCACCCCGCCCCCTTTACCTTCTCCTTACTTACTACTGTGTCCGCCGTTCTACCATGGTCCATACAGTAATTTCTGGCAGCTGCTCTCTGGTGACGAACCGAGGAATTTATCTACATATTTGTAATTTTTGTAATCTCATTGATATACTTTCTTTGGCCACATTGCTTGATTCTATTGGTTCTAATCTAATTACACACGGCATTAGCCCAATAAAACATGAATTATTTATATAATCCGGGTCGTGAAAGCCTTAATATAAACATTAAAAGTGTTATATTTCTTGGAATGTCGCAAAGTTTTCAACTGATTTGACCGTAAATACATATTTTCTTGATATCCGACACAAAAATAAATGTGATTATCGTTTGCGTGTTTACATTGAAGTAGTCACAAATTTAATAGTCTTCTCTGACATTTCCATTCCTATGCTATACGCATCCGAGGAAATCGATTGCAAGAGAAGTAATAACACAATCTTCACAAAGGCAGAAGTATTTTGGGAGTCTCTTATTACACCGTAACGCGCTACAGTGGTAACTGTTCCATTTCCCTTCGTGGGAATGGAGATATCGTTACCTTCTTACACTATTAAACCCAATGAAAGCTTATCCTTCTCTGAAAAGCCGTTAATCTAGACGCTAAGAACACGGTACTGAAATAGTATTGTGCCGATAGAAAAATCACCTTTTATCACGAACAGTGTAGGACGTCAATGGAATGAAGGAAGAACAAAGAAGATAAAACCTTGGGTAATAATAATATTCGGTGGAATTCATTAATGTCAGCAGGTTATTGCATCACTATCATCAGCTTCGTAACGGGGCCATCAGATAACAAAAGGAGATGAGCACTATCGGTCATAGTGTCAGCTGGTCGACACGAACACTGAGCTAATATCGACCTGAATGCGCTGCACGGCAAGTTACAGAACGAACACTTCAAGCCAGATATGATTACTGGTAATCTCTGATCTATGCAGGATGTAATAATTGAATCCCTTAGTTCCAAAACAATGAACAGTGGGTGATTAGATAATATTAGGGCCACTACGTAACTATTGGAGAATTAATCATTGTGTTTGTATTCACACATTGTTCTCTTTTATTGTTAAATATTGTATTTGTTTATTTAATTTTCTATTAGTTAAATAATTAAGTAGGCTGAGTAATTAATTTGTATATTTATTTATTCATTATTTATTTACTTGTTTGTTTCCCTGTTTCTTCCTTTCTTTCTTTCTGCATTTGCTAGTTTTCTTGGGTCTTCCTTTCTTCCTTTCTTTCTTTCTGCATTTGCTAGTTTTCTTGGGTCTTCCTTTCTTTCTTTCTTTCTTTCTTTCTGTATTTGCTAGTTTTCTTGGGTCTTCCTTTCTTTCTTTCTTTCTTTCTTTCTTTCTGTATTTGCTAGTTTTCTTGGGGCTCCCTTTCTTTCTTTCTGTATTTGCTAGTTTTCTTGGGTCTTCCTTTCTTTCTTTCTTTCTTTCTTTCTTTCTGTATTTGCTAGTTTTCTTGGGTCTTTCTTTCTTTCTTTCTTTCTTTCTTTCTTTCTTTCTTTCTGTATTTGCTAGTTTTCTTGGGTCTTCCTTTCTTTCTGCATTTGCTAGTTTTCTTGGGTCTTCCTTTCTTTCTTTCCTTCTTTCTTCCTTTCTTTCTTTCTTTCTTTCTTTCTTTCTTTCTTTCTGTATTTGCTAGTTTTCTTGGGTCTTTCTTTCTTTCTTTCTTTCTTTCTTTCTGTATTTGCTAGTTTTCTTGGGTCTTCCTTTCTTTCTGCATTCGCTAGTTTTCTTGGGTCTTCCTTTCTTTCTTTCTGTATTTGCTAGTTTTCTGGGGTCTTCCTTTCTTTCTTTCTTTCTTTCTTTCTTTCTTTCTTTCTGTATTTGCTAGTTTTCTTGGGTCTTCCTTTCTTTCTGCATTTGCTAGTTTTCTTGGGTCTTCCTTTCTTTCTTTCTTTCTGTATTTGCTAGTTTTCTTGGGTCTTCCTTTCTTTCTTTCTTTCTTTCTTTCTTTCTTTCTTTCTGTATTTGCTAGTTTTCTTGGGTCTTCCTTTCTTTCTGCATTTGCTAGTTTTCTTGGGTCTTCCTTTCTTTCTTTCTGTATTTGCTAGTTTTCTGGGGTCTTCCTTTCTTTCTTTATTTCTTTCTTTCTTTCTTTCTTTCTTTCTTTCTGTATTTGCTAGTTTTCTTGGGTCTTCCTTTCTTTCTGCATTTGCTAGTTTTCTTGGGTCTTCCTTTCTTTCTTTCTTTCTGTATTTGCTAGTTTTCTTGGGTCTTCCTTTCTTTCTTTCTTTCTTTCTTTCTTTCTTTCTTTCTGTATTTGCTAGTTTTCTTGGGGCTTCCTTTCTTTCTTTCTGTATTTGCTAGTTTTCTTGGGTCTTCCTTTCTTTCTTTCTGTATTTGCTAGTTTTCTTGGGTCTACCTTTCTTTCTTTCTTTCTTTCTTTCTTTCTTTCTTTCTGTATTTGCTAGTTTTCTTGGGTCTTCCTTTCTTTCTGCATTTGCTAGTTTTCTTGGGTCTTCCTTTCTTTCTTTCTTTCTGTATTTGCTAGTTTTCTTGGGTCTTCCTTTCTTTCTTTCTTTCTTTCTTTCTTTCTTTCTTTCTATATTTGCTAGTTTTCTTGGGTCTTCCTTTCTTTCTGCATTTGCTAGTTTTCTTGGGTCTTCCTTTCTTTCTTTCTGTATTTGCTAGTTTTCTGGGGTCTTCCTTTCTTTCTTTCTTTCTTTCTGTATTTGCTAGTTTTCTTGGGTCTTCCTTTCTTTCTGCATTTGCTAGTTTTCTTGGGTCTTCCTTTCTTTCTTTCTGTATTTGCTAGTTTTCTTGGGTCTTCCTTTCTTTCTTTCTTTCTTTCTATATTTGCTAGTTTCCTTGGGTCTTCCTTTCTTTCTTTCTTTCTGTATTTGCTAGTTTTCTTGGGTCTTCCTTTCTTTCTTTCTTTCTTTCTTTCTTTCTGTATTTGTTAGTTTTCTTGGGTCTTCCTTTCTTTCTTTCTGTTTTTGCTAGTTTTCTCGGGTCTTTCTTTCTTTCTTTCTTTCTGTATTTGCTAGTTTTCTTGGGGCTTCCTTTCTTTCTTTCTTTCTTTCTTTCTTTCTTTCTTTCTTCTTTCTTTCTTTCTTTCTTTCTGTATTTGTTAGTTTTCTTGGGTCTTCCTTTCTTTCTTTCTGTTTTTGCTAGTTTTCTCGGGTCTTCCTTTCTTTCTTTCTTTCTTTCTTTCTGTATTTGCTAGTTTTCTTGGGTCTTCCTTCCTTTCTTTCTTTCTTTCTTTCTTTCTTTCTTTCTTTCTGTATTTGCTAGTTTTCTTGGGGCTTCCTTTCTTTCTTTCTGTACTTGCTAGTTTTCTGGGGTCTTCCTTTCTTTCTTTCTTTCTGTATTTGCTAGTTTTCTTGGGGCTTCCTTTCTTTCTTTCTGTATTTGCTAGTTTTCTTGGGTCTTCCTTCCTTTCTTTCTTTCTTTCTTTCTTTCTTTCTTTCTTTCTTTCTGTATTTGCTAGTTTTCTTGGGGCTTCCTTTCTTTCTTTCTGTACTTGCTGGTTTTCTGGGGTCTTCCTTTCTTTCTTTCTTTCTTTCTTTCTTTCTTTCCTTCTTTCTTTCTTTCTTTCTTTCTGTATTTGCTAGTTTTCTTGGGGCTTCCTTTCTTTCTTTCTGTATTTGCTAGTTTTCTTGGGTCTTCCTTCCTTTCTTTCTTTCTTTCTTTCTTTCTGTATTTGCTAGTTTTCTTGGGGCTTCCTTTCTTTCTTTCTGTACTTGCTAGTTTTCTGGGGTCTTCCTTTCTTTCTTTCTTTCTTTCTTTCTTTCTTTCCTTCTTTCTTTCTTTCTTTCTGTATTTGCTAGTTTTCTTGGGGCTTCCTTTCTTTCTTTCTGTATTTGCTAGTTTTCTTGGGTCTTCCTTTCTTTCTTTCTTTCTTTCTTTCTTTCTTTCTATATTTGCTAGTTTTCTTGGGTCTTTCTTTTTTTCTTTCTTTCTTTCTTTCTTTCTTCCTTTCTTTCTTTCTGTATTTGCTAGTTTTCTTTGGTCTTCCTTTCTTTCTGCATTTGCTAGTTTTCTTGGGTCTTCCTTTCTTTCTTTCTGTATTTGCTAGTTTTCTTGGGTCTTTCTTTCTTTCTTTCTTTCTGTATTTGCTAGTTTTCTTGGGTCTTCCTTTCTTTCTGCATTTGCTAGTTTTCTTGGGTCTTCCTTTCTTTCTTTCTGTATTTGCTAGTTTTCTGGGGTCTTCCTTTCTTTCTTTCTTTCTTTCTTTCTTTCTGTATTTGCTAGTTTTCTTGGGTCTTCCTTTCTTTCTGCATTTGCTAGTTTTCTTGGGTCTTCCTTTCTTTCTTTCTGTATTTGCTAGTTTTCTTGGGCCTTCCTTTCTTTCTTTCTTTCTTTCTTTCTATATTTGCTAGTTTCCTTGGGTCTTCCTTTCTTTCTTTCTTTCTTTCTTTCTGTATTTGCTAGTTTCCTTGGGTCTTCCTTTCTTTCTTTCTTTCTTTCTTTCTTTCTTTCTTTCTTTCTTTCTTTCTTTCTGTATTTGTTAGTTTTCTTGGGTCTTCCTTTCTTTCTTTCTGTTTTTGCTAGTTTTCTCGGGTCTTCCTTTCTTTCTTTCTTTCTTTCTTTCTTTCTTTCTTTCTTTCTGTATTTGCTAGTTTTCTTGGGGCTTCCTTTCTTTCTTTCTTTCTTTCTTTCTTTCTTTCTTTCTTTCTTCTTTCTTTCTTTCTTTCTGTATTTGTTAGTTTTCTTGGGTTTTCTTTCTTTCTTTCTGTTTTTGCTAGTTTTCTCGGGTCTTCCTTTCTTTCTTTCTTTCTTTCTTTCTTTCTTTCTTTCTGTATTTGCTAGTTTTCTTGGGTCTTCCTTCCTTTCTTTCTTTCTTTCTTTCTTTCTGTATTTGCTAGTTTTCTTGGGGCTTCCTTTCTTTCTTACTGTACTTGCTAGTTTTCTGGGGTCTTCCTTTCTTTCTTTCTTTCTTTCTTTCTGTATTTGCTAGTTTTCTTGGGGCTTCCTTTCTTTCTTTCTGTATTTGCTAGTTTTCTTGGGTCTTCCTTCCTTTCTTTCTTTCTTTCTTTCTTTCTTTCTTTCTTTCTTTCTTTCTGTATTTGCTTTTTTTCTTGGGTCTTCCTTTCTTTCTTTCTTTCTTTCTTTCTTTCTTTCTTTCTGTATTTGCTAGTTTTCTTGGGGCTTCCTTTCTTTCTTTCTGTATTTGCTAGTTTTCTTGGGTCTTCCTTTCTTTCTTTCTTTCTGTATTTGCTAGTTTTCTTGGGTCTTCCTTCCTTTCTTTCTTTCTTTCTTTCTTTCTTTCTGTATTTGCTACTTTTCTTAGGTCTTCCTTTCTTCCTTTCTTTCTTTCTTTCTGTATTTGCTACTTTTCTTGGGTCTTCCTTTCTTCCTTTCTTTCTTTCTGTATTTGCTAGTTTTCTTGGGTCTTCCTCTCTTTCTTTCTTTCTTTCTGTATTTGCTAGATTGCTTGGGTCTTTCTTTCTTTCTTTCTTTCTTTCTTTCTGTATTTGCTGGTTTGCTTGGGTCTTTCTTTCTCCTTTCTGCTGTCAGAAACCGAACAACACCTCTTTTCTCTTCGTTTGACACCTGCATGTCACTGTTTGCAATGCGGCTGGCATCGTTGGACGATTGATGCATGCTGCTGCTTGCTTTGTATCGTCACGTGACATACTCGCGTGCCCTCTAGCGACGGGCTGTGACCTTAAACGCTCGGGTCGGAACCACACCTCGTTACACACGTCACGATTAGCCAATGTCGTCACCGGTTTGCGCGTTCCAGCCTCCGGCTCGTTACTTTTTGAACGCACAGGACAGGGTAGTCCAAAATTGTCTTATAATCACGTACCAAAGCATCCTGTCTTCTGAGTTCAGGTGGTTGAATGTGACTTAAAGTTGGGAGCCAAAATGTAGGAGTAGTTTTTAGACATCCTGTGATCGTGCACATAGTTGTATTGAGTTGGGTGTCGAGTTTGTTGGTATGATTGTGTCTTAATACACAACCAGCTTGAAGTAGGAGAGATGTGGATTTAATACGGTATATGTGGAAATTGTTAGGTTAGGATTGAGTTATAGATGGGTTCGAATATGCGTATTAATGAAGTAACTATGGAATATAAACGTTGGAAATAAATAATGCAAGGCATGGTATAGATAGGGCAAGGAATGTTTGTTCTTAGCAACACAGTTACCCAAACATATCCTAAGATTAATTGCTTCCCGTTATAGTCGATTTTGTTGGATTATTATTATTATTAAAGATAAATCGCACAAATTGTGCATATTGATGATAACAAACTGTCATTCACAAAACTTAACAATGGATGATCCCCGATTTGCACAAGAAATTACATGGTATCTACTACATTGCACCCCGCATAATTTACATACGCAGGATTCATCTGGCTCATGAAACTATTCGGTATTACACAGTTTATGGTGATACCCACGTACCGCCATCGAACTGACAAAGTGTCGCAAGTCTTGATTTGTGTTCATCCATGTCCTAGTCATCATGGCCTCCGTGGTGTAAAACTCGAACCAGATTTCGTCCCTTTTCTGTATTCTTTCCTGCATTAGTTTTTTACAGGTGTCTGTAGATGGTAGCCCTCTCTTCATCCGGAGGTCCTCAATGAAGGAGGTCTCCCTGGCGAGTTCATATGCTAATCTTGATTTTGTATATTTCGATACCCCCAGGGTAGCCTTCAGGAAGCGCGATTTGACTACTTCAAGCGTCCTCAAGTCTGCCAGGGATAATTTCTCCCAATGATTTCAAGTCCATATGTGGCGATGGGCGTTATTTTCGCGTCGAATAATGTCATAGCAGTTCCCAAAGAGAGCTTCGTGATTCTTTTGATGTCATATATGGCTTTGGTAGCGGATTATCTCATCTAGTTATCTAAATTTCTTCACACGTTTAATCTTCACTCGGTTTGTGATCATCCATTCTGGCCCATCGCTGATGTTTGTCGTGTATTTTGTCTTCTCAAAGGAAACCTTCACAACTACCTCATAGTGTAGCTGCAAGCGTTCCTGACTGTCGCCCCCAGTGGATTGGGTACGATTCCTGCCTCTGCCAAGAAATGTAATTCTGGTCTGAGTGCTGGAATGGGGTACACAACCTCGTGAGACAAAACTGAGAAGGAGTGGGTTTGATTCTGGAAGAGCTTTTTCGTGGTTTCCCCACTTCTAATCTGAGCAAATGCCGGGCTGGTTCCTGACGTAAGGCCACGGTTGTCTCCTTCCCAATCATCACCTGAATTACAAATAAACACACTAATACATCCATCACACAGGTTATCAGACAAAATATCAACACACACACCACGTACACGGGACTAAACGACCTCGATGTACAAGCTCATCAAACGAAATACCAAGCAACCAACAAACCATGCTTTCTCAATCATGTCTGTCAACCAATTGATATTTACTATTGCTGACTTACTATCATCTGACTAAGAAAATCCCTCCCTATATTATTCTCCTAAGGTACCATTCCAGTTTTGTACCGAAAATAAGGTCACATTAACACCAACCTACACATATGGGGTACCTACAAGTTCAGCATAACCCAATGCGTAAGCGAAACGCACTCACTAACTCTTTAAATGCCTCACAATTAAATAAATACCTTAAAACATGTATATTTACAATGGAATAATGAAAGAATGTAACACGGTAACCATGGTAACAGAATCTCACAGGTCCATCTATTTCTGTAAGACGCAATGCAATTCCAATTATTACATTACTGTGAAAGTTTCCAGACGGTTATAAGGTTATCACTGAACCAAATTAAGCTGTAAAATTCATCAATGCATACAGTATAATGCGCTTAAGGGGGTCAAGGGGCACTCTGGAATTTTTTCACGCAATTTTCACGTGTGTGTGTGGTACAAAAGGTCTTTTTCACCCGACTATAAAGGGTCTCCGAAAACCACATTTAAAGGCCCTTAAATTAACAGTGTCTGTGATATTCTCAGAAAAGTAACTTCGCTCTGATATACCTATGAAGAAATGACAAACCCCTAACCACTGCACCAGTAGCTGAATTGAT
Source organism: Meconema thalassinum (assembly GCA_946902985.2). Taxonomy (NCBI): domain Eukaryota; kingdom Metazoa; phylum Arthropoda; class Insecta; order Orthoptera; family Tettigoniidae; genus Meconema; species Meconema thalassinum. Next base: position 225,116,860 of record OX336388.2, read on the forward strand.
GAAGTCTGATTATTCATACCAAGGATAAATCAGCCATAGCATTCATGATTGAGATTTTGTTAAGAGTACTCTTTACAACTAGAATATTCGCGGGCGAAGCCGCGACGGGTAATGCTAGTATTTCGTATTATCAATGTGAACCGACAAACCAAAATTCGCAGGCTTGTAGATACACAAATGGACCTTACTGAAGTCGACATTGATCCAATGGCTACAACAGGTATTTATTTATTTTCCGTGTCCGAATCAAATTTGATTTTGCCAGTAAGTAGCAACAGTTATAGCTTTAGCATTTGCAGCCAAAAGATCGTATTTTGAACATACGTCCTCCATCAAGGGGCAGATCAGCAGGTGTTCTGGATCTTGTAACATGCTGCAGTCACAGAACTCATCATTGTTGACGAGCATGTTCCATTTCTTGAGATTGTTCTTGCAGCGTGAAACCCACGTCCTCAGCCTGTTCAATGATTTCCAAATTCCATATGGCAAGTTGTGACCAGTTGCCATTTTTTCTGATAGAGGAATAGTATACTACTACATACATACAGACAGACAAAAGATCAACACCCACAAATGTGCACCCAAGAATCCATTCTAGAAAAGGTTGAAACTCCAAAACTCATGGACACAAGAAAGACGGCAAGCCTGGAGTGAAAGAATAAAGAAATTCTGGGCGAATGAGAAGTTCATAAATATGAAGAATTCCAGTGCTATCTAATGGTTCCACGTGTTCCTTAGGGGGTTGAACGAATGTAATAATATAATAATTGTCGTCAAAATACCTAGGTCATCTGCAAATGCCAAGTAATCAACGTACACCTCTTTCTGTTTGGGCCCTAGTCTGACCCGTTCTTCATCCCCTTTTTCTCGACTTTGTCAGTGTCTTCCTCCATCCTCGAATGACCTTTCCCAAGACAAAGTTGAAAAGAAATGGGGATATTCCATCACCTTGTCTAACACCATTTATTTTTGTTAACATTATTATTATTATTATTATTATAATTATTATTATTATTATTATTATATATTAATATATTAATATTATTAATAATTAATTAATATTAATAATAAATTAATAATAATAATAATTAATAATAATTAATTAATAATTAATATTAATAATAATTAATATGTCTCACATATAATCTGTACTGCCATCAGATTCGTGAGACATATCACAATAATGTAACATAAATAGTATTTAATAAATAAATTAAATTAAATTTTTTTAAAAATATTGTTATTAGCTAGCCAGTAAACCACGAGGTGACTGTTAACATCTGTGAATATCCTCGACATGTTAATGTGTTCGCCGCCTCGCCCGGATATGATCCACTCCACGCTTCGCTACTGACTGATGATGACGAAAACAGAAATATGACGTCATAGTTGGACAAGAAATGTAATTAGAGGAGAAACTGTTCAGTTGGTCGTCCCGTCAGCTGTCTCTGGTGGTACAGTAAGCTTCATTCTGATACAAGGTGCTACAGGGTAATTGAGTAACGCCGCGCCGTTACGTGAAACAGTTACTTATGACGTCACTATTAAGACCGTTATTCATGACTCCGTTACTACTAACCCTTACTTGTAGCGCCGTTCCTAGTAATCGTTACTCATGACACCGTTACTTGTAGCGCCGTTCCCAGAAAATGTTACTCATGAAACCGTTCCTAATAACCGTTCCTAGTAATCGTTACTCATGACACCGTTACTTGTAACGCCGTTCCCAGAAAATGTTACCCATGAAACCGTTCCTAATAACCGTTACTGGTAACGCCGTTCCTAGTAAACGTTACTCATGACACCGTTACTAATAGCCGTTATCAGTGACATTAGTGTTTCTCTTTTCAAATAGGGGATAATCCTCGATGCATGAAGTTGTTAATTTATTTTGCGGTATCGGGACATCTGGGTCATCGGCTCAACGTACTTAGTTGTGAGTTGAATTTGCCTGAAAACCTGCATTGCATTTATGACTGTAGCAAAAGTAGGATCAGAGGAAATGAAAGACCCTCAATGATTCGCATGAATCCTGCGACGTAGCTGTGCTCGACAAACCGTGCACCATGGCCGTGAGAGGGGCTCCACATGTCCGGTGATCGTAGGTTCGAATCCCGGCGTTGACAGTAAGTATCATGAGTGTGGCATTTCCCTTCATTCCTTCCAAGTAAATGCCGGGATAGAACGTTACCGAAGGTACTGTCCCTGTCACTGCTACTGTCATCACAACACTGCAGATTATCAGACAAATTCAACACATACACCCAAATACACGGAGCTGATGACCAAGATGTCCCAATCCCCACATATTAATTAATTAATTAATTAATTATAACAACAACTACGTTTCTCGTGAACAATTACGTGTAAAACTCAGCAATTTTATCTAGGTTAGTGCCGTGTCTTGTTTGGGGTTTCGCCTAGGACGCCAAGCTGGCTCATCAGCGGGCTCTTGGTGTCCCCGCCCACACAAGACACGGCACAAACCTAGAAAAATTGCTGAGTTTTAATTCACTGACCGTGAAAGCCGATATACCATTTTTAGGAAGCCTTCATAGGGAGGTTAACGCTGCTTGAGCTTTTAGTTCTCGCAGTAAAGAGGCACAGGTGCACTTTATAAAAAGGGAGGTAGCGCGCAGTTCGCTACTCAAGCGAGGGTCCGGGCGGGGACACCAAGAGCCCGCTGATGAGCCAGCTCAGTGTCCTAGGCGAAACCCCACACAAGGCACGGCACAAGCCTAGAATAATTGCTGAGTTTTAATTCACTGGCCGTGAAAGCCATTATACCAACTACGTGTAGCTTTATCAATAGTAAAATCATTCAAGAACGTTCGAGTTTCCATCAGGGAAAATAACTCGCAAAAATTAACAGTAGATAGAAATATAAGAAAAATTATGGAATGCAGACTTAAGAAATCAGAAACCCCTATGGATGTCAAATTGGCAGGTGAAAATCTAAAGAAAGTAGGTGACTTATGTTACTTAGGGAGCAGCATAACCAGTGATGGACGAAGCAAAGAGGATATACAGAGTAGTTTGTCGCAGGCAAGCGAAGCATTGCTACAGAAAATATATCAACATTCTATCTCGAAAAATATAGGTAGGAGAAAATTTTTACCAAACTCTTGTGAATTCACTAAACTTGTCTTGGCATTTTTAGCATAACCACTCATTAAATGCTTCGCATGAAAAGGTTTAATGAGATGTTTGCTCATTTTTAGTTGCTCTTGCGGTTAAGTGGGAACGCTTCGCAAGGACTCACTAGTGTTATAGTAGAAACGGAAGAGGAATCGCACACATTGAAAAGACACAAGAAGTATGTCTTGCCAATGCCTGTGAAGGGAAATACCGAACGAACAATAAACTGTAGGGAATCACAATTGTAATCCGGTAGTTCCCTGTTGAATGACGTCAGACAAGTGGGGCTCGCGATAGCGGAAAGTCTTCTTATATAATGCTCGGTCTACCTGTGCACTGGGCCGCGGGGGGTCCACTGCAGATAAATCAAACTGGCTTCTGATTGAAGAGAGAGAAGTGGGGGCTGCACTCTGTTCAATTAGAAGCGCGTCAAACAGCGATTTATTGTCCTAGACCCCCCTCGTGTGCCCTGCCCCCGCCCCCTCCTACTCCCCAACTGATGAGCATGGCCACACAGTAATTGTCCCCCCCCCCCCCAACATCATGTAATTATTTATAACTTCTCTCCTCACACTTTTCGATTTTATTCATAACAATGAAGACTTACCTCGCGGAATGTTTATTAGAAATAGACTTTGCGCACTGTTAGAGAAAATCAAGGACATAACAGTCTACCATCTATACAGAAACCAGACAGCAGTCATTTGAGCTGAAGGACATGAGAGAGAAGCTGGTATTCACAAAGGAGTAAGGCAAGGCTGCAATTTATCACCCTTACATTTCAATCTTTACATTGAACAAGCAATGAAGGAAATTGGAGAAAAAGTTAAAGTGGGAGTGAAGATTCAAAGAGAAATAATTTCAACTCTGAGATTTGCTGATGACAACGTCATCTTGGCCGACAAGCCTGAGGATTTGAAAGAGTTTAGAATGGTATGGACTCCGTCTTGAGGAAATAATTCATGATGAAAAGTAATAAATGTAAAACAAAACTATTGGAATGCAGCCGAAATAAATCAGAATCCTCTATGGACATCAAATTGGCAGGTGGAAAACTAAAGGAAGTAGTCCTGTTACTTAGGAAGCAAAATAACTAGTGATGGACGAAGCAAAGAGGATATAAAAAGTAGGTTGGCTCAGGCAAGGAAAGCATTTCTACAAAAAAGGAATCTGTTGACATCGAATAGAGATTTAGGTATCAGGAAATCATTTCTGAAAGCCTTTGTCTGGAGCGTGGCGCTCTATGGAAGTGAAACTTGGACTATTGGTGCAGCAGAAAAGAGGAGAATTGAAGCGTTTGCAATGTGGTGTTACAGGAGAATGAGGAAAATCAGATGGGTTGATAGGGTTGAACGGAGAGGTAGGCCTATAAGACGAGTGGAAGAGGAGAGATGTTTCTGACGACTGTTCATTTTACAATCCTTGCTGTTGAGTGTGATTAGGAAAAGTATTAAAGTGTTTTCTAGAAATAAGGAAAGAAATAGGTCCTAATAATAACATTAAGGGTGAGATATAGCTACACTTCCCTAGCAACTCCTTGCACCAACAATGACCATAACCTCAAATTTTCATTGTTGACTTAAACTGTTACTTTCGGTCATAGAGCAGCGAGTGTCTCTCCCTTCAAAGCAAAACAGCTGAAGATCAAAGCAGAGTTGCCAACATCTTGGATGAATCCATGAATCGAGTGGGAACTGTTATTGGACATTATACCAACAATCTGACAAGAAATTTCTCTTTCATAAGCAGCCATCATGAAATATAATGTATTTTAACCCTACAATTAACATACGTAAAATGTACGTGTATGAATAATTTAACTCTATATCTGTCCCCAGCCTATCATCTTCCAGCAGTGCTTCTACTGGTCTATGGTGGTGATGTCAATGCTCTTGTTATTAATGCAATCAGTTCTAGGGGCATAATCATGGGGCAAAGAATTGCCTGGAAACTATCCTTGAATTTAACAACATATTGGTTTCTCCATGGCAATAACAAAGAGGAGGGGAATTTGATGTAGGTATGTCACATCACTTCAGAGGGATTATAAAAACAACCTCATAAAACCAGAGACAGTATAAGAGGCTTGAGAGATTACGTACTGCTATTTACGTCAAAGTAAACGATTTCTGTGTTTGTTGTATTTAAGATGGAACTTGGCGTATTAAGCTACAAAGACCACAGAGGATTCAGTGTATATAAATAGTGTTACATACGAAATATATATTAATTACAACCATTTAACTAATTGGTGCCTTAGCAAAAAGGTAGTAATGAACGTATATTTAATGTATTATTAGTAAGCATCAATTGGATATTGTTAGGATGGGGATTTGTGTGTTGAGTGTAATACTTTGAACAGATCTGTACAAAATTACTCATTGCTACCTAAAAATATAAACAATACTGAAAATACACAAAAAACATGAATTATTTAAATACTGAAATTATTAGAGTAATAATAATAATAATAATAATAATAATAATAATAATAATAATAATAATAATAATAATAATAATAATATCGTATTGCTCGGATGCCGGGTGCTAGCTTTGTTATTTGCAACCAGAGGGTAGCTTGCATGTCGAATTTCGTTGTTCCTTGAATCACTAAGAAAGTCAAGGAGGTTAGATATCTAAGCTCCTTGAACACTATAGCGCTTTCTAGTAGAGAAATGAGGAACTTTGTGTTGGCGGAAACTCCCGAGATTAATTTTGCCATTATGAACACGGCCTACTGAATTCAAATGGGTTCTTTGACATGCCAACATCGTATGACATGCGTGTCGTATTTTTGCCGCCTTTCAAAAATCACTTACCACGGCCAGGAGCGAACCTGCAATCTTGGGGTTAGTAGACCGACACGCTATCCATTCACCCACCGCGGCAAGCTATTATTAGAGTGAGAGGTCAGGAATAAAATAGTTCAGAATCTAAGAACCCGAGGCTTGGTCATCAAATTGCTAGAGCCCTTAAAGGACACAATTATCATCACGAGATTGCACCATTCCACGGCTTATATTTAGGAATTTATTACTTGCGACAATATATATTTTTACCGCATTCCTCTCTTTTTTAATCACAAAGTGACGTGTTTTAGGTTTGAAGAGAGGCCGACACAATATCACCTTCCGTGAAGTTATTAATAGCACATGCCGCGAACCAGAGCAAGGTAAACCCTCTCACCCTCCCCACCTACCACGCACGCACAGAGCAGGTGGAATTTTTCCAATCGTGGAGTCAATTCCATTGGGATTTCCGCTTCTCCGATGGCATTTTTCTCTCGCAATAAAGCTTCCCTCTTCTCCGTTATAGAAGCCTCTGTGGTAGGGTATCTGCTAGCACAGTGTCGGGCTCGTGGGCCGCGGTACTCTGGTGTGTAGTGTGTCATTTGCCCATCCGACAATTCTTGTACTTATCCGTCCGTCCATCAGTCAATCATTTCACTTGTCCATCAATTTATCTACCTGTTCATTTGACAATCCTTGCACTTGTTCGTCCATCGACCTGTCCATCCATTAATCCGCGAGGACTAGCGTATGAGTATTTTTGACCCGAAGTTTAAATAGATGATAGAAACGAAAATAAATATATAAATAAATAAAATTAGAAACACGAAAATTGTAAAACTCTCAAGGAAGGACTCACCAGGAAAATAAATGGACAGAAGAAAAGAAGAAAAAGCACAGTGAACTAATGAAGATGTTTTGGGAAGAAAAGAAGAGAGGAAAAGGAAGTGAAGCTGTGATTGGCTCAAGTTCTCACGCTCTGCTGAAGGGGAATAATCGGAAACATTAATATTAATAAATAATTTGATTAATTAATTAATTAATTAATTAATTCAGAACCAAAATTAAGAATACAAAATATATAGGACCTGAAAAGAAAGAGAAAGAGACGGGAATATTGTGGACAAAACAAAAGACACAGGAACACAGTCAAAGGATGAAGAGATTCTGGGAAGAAGGGACAGAAGTGAAAATTGTGTCATTGTAAGATTTTCGAGTTCAAACACTGTCCTTTGTCCTTAAGGGCAAAAATGATGTACCGGCAGTAATAATAATAGTAGACTAACAATGATTGCAACCCAGGAGGAACATTATTGAACCGATTGACACAAGATCTCGCATATGCAGATGATATTGACATATTGGCTAGGAGGAAGCGGGATCTTGAAAGAAAACTGGGAAAGTTAGAAAAGTATGGCGCTGAGATGGGGCTAAAGATAAACCAGTCAAAGACCAAGTACATGCTGGCATCCAGGAGAAAATACAGTGATACGATAACAGTGAATTTACATGGCAATGGATATGAACAATGCAAGGAATTCAAATATCTTGGGTCAATTAACAGAAAATAATAACATAAGAGAAGAAATATATACCAGGATTGCAGCTGGTACCTGGAGTTACTATGCGTTAGGCAAGGTATTCCAGACGAGAAGGCTAAGTAGGAATTTGAAGGGGTGAGGAGTTATTACTAAGATGGGAAAGGAAGATACTTAGGAAAATATATGGGCCAGTGAATGATAGTGGATTTTGGCGAATCAGAAACAATAGAGAGATCAGATAACTATATGGAAAACCAGATTTAGTAGCCGAAATAAAAAGCAATACACTGAGATGGCTAGGGCATTTTGAAAGAATGACAGAGAACCGGATGGCGAAGAAAGTCTTTGAAGGTAAACATGGAGGACGTCGTATGAGCGGTAGACCAAGGATAAGATGGTTGGATGACGTAGAGGATGACCTGAGGAGAATGGGAGTAAGAAGATGGGGAACCAAGGCCGTGATCTAAGAGGAGTGGGTGAAGATTGTCCAGGAGGCCAAGGCCGTGATCCGAGAGGAGTGGGTGAAGATTGTCCAGGAGGCCAAGGCCGTGATCCAAGAGGAGTGGGTGAAGATTGTCCAGGAGGCCAAGGCCGTGATCCGAGAGGAGTGGGTGAAGATTGTCCAGGAGGCCAAGGCCGTGATCCGAGAGGAGTGGGTGAAGATTGTCCAGGAGGCCAAGGCCGTGATCCGAGAGGAGTGGGTGAAGATTGTCCAGGAGGCCAAGGCCGTGATCCAAGAGGAGTGGGTGAAGATTGTCCAGGAGGCCAAGGCCGTGATCCGAGAGGAGTGGGTGAAGATTGTCCAGGAGGCCAAGGCCGTGATCCGAGAGGAGTGGGTGAAGATTGTCCAGGAGGCCAAGGCCGTGATCCGAGAGGAGTGGGTGAAGATTGTCCAGGAGGCCAAGGCCGTGATCCAAGAGGAGTGGGTGAAGATTGTCCAGGAGGCCAAGGCCGTGATCCGAGAGGAGTGGGTGAAGATTGTCCAGGAGGCCAAGGCCGTGATCCGAGAGGAGTGGGTGAAGATTGTCCAGGAGGCCAAGGCCGTGATCCGAGAGGAGTGGGTGAAGATTGTCCAGGAGGCCAAGGCCGTGATCCGAGAGGAGTGGGTGAAGATTGTCCAGGAGGCCAAGGCCGTGATCCAAGAGGAGTGGGTGAAGATTGTCCAGGAGGCCAAGGCCGTGATCCGAGAGGAGTGGGTGAAGATTGTCCAGGAGGCCAAGGCCGTGATCCGAGAGGTGTGGGTGAAGATTGTCCAGGAGGCCAAAGCCGTGATCCGAGAGGAGTGGGTGAAGATTGTCCAGGAGGCCAAGGCCGTGATCCAAGAGGAGTGGGTGAAGATTGTCCAGGAGGCCAAGGCCGTGATCCGAGAGGAGTGGGTGAAGATTGTCCAGGAGGCCAAGGTCGTGATCCGAGAGGAGTGGGTGAAGATTGTCCAGGAGGCCAAGGCCGTGATCCGAGAGGAGTGGGTGAAGATTGTCCAGGAGGCCAAGGCCGTGATCCAAGAGGAGTGGGTGAAGATTGTCCAGGAGGCCAAGGCCGTGATCCGAGAGGAGTGGGTGAAGATTGTCCAGGAGGCCAAGGCCGTGATCCGAGAGGAGTGGGTGAAGATTGTCCAGGAGGCCAAGGCCGTGATCCGAGAGGAGTGGGTGAAGATTGTCCAGGAGGCCAAGGCCGTGATCCAAGAGGAGTGGGTGAAGATTGTCCAGGAGGCCAAGGCCGTGATCCAAGAGGAGTGGGTGAAGATTGTCCAGGAGGCCAAGGCCGTGATCCGAGAGGAGTGGGTGAAGATTGTCCAGGAGGCCAAGGCCGTGATCCAAGAGGAGTGGGTGAAGATTGTCCAGGAGGCCAAGGCCGTGATCCGAGAGGAGTGGGTGAAGATTGTCCAGGAGGCCAAGGCCGTGATCCGAGAGGAGTGGGTGAAGATTGTCCAGGAGGCCAAGGCCGTGATCCAAGAGGAGTGGGTGAAGATTGTCCAGGAGGCCAAGGCCGTGATCCAAGAGGAGTGGGTGAAGATTGTCCAGGAGGCCAAGGCCGTGATCCGAGAGGAGTGGGTGAAGATTGTCCAGGAGGCCAAGGCCGTGATCCAAGAGGAGTGGGTGAAGATTGTCCAGGAGGCCAAGGCCGTGATCCGAGAGGAGTGGGTGAAGATTGTCCAGGAGGCCAAGGCCCTACAGTACATGGGCTGTATCACCAAGGAGTAAGTAAGTAAGTAACAATGAATTAATAGATAAAAAATGTCATAGATTTTACTGGTTTTAAAGAAGGGGGGATGAAAGAATTTATCCCTGAAGGGGATTTTTAACGGGCCATCGGGTGAGCATGGGTTCAAATCCCTCATCGGCTCTCCTCAAAATGGTTTTGGTGGTTTCCCTTTTTCACCACCAAGCAAATGCCGGGACGGTCCCTTTCAATAGGTCATGGCCGATATCCATCCAAAATCGTTGCCCTGATCCCTGCGGCCATTGGCTGCTTTAATACAATTATTAAACCTACTAACACAGATTTCTCACATTTGAACTGACATATTCTACTGTATACTACTTGCCAGGAGCAAAATTAAGAATGTGTTCTTTTGGTAAAAGCATAAATTCATTGTAAATTTGGTTGTACCGTAATCTTAACTTATTGGCTAAGTTATAAACAATATTAAGATTGAAATTAGACTAGCTCGTGGTGTAGTGGCTAGCAATCTTGGCTGCCACCCTGGAGGTCTGAATTTGATTTCCGGCTCTGCCAATAAATTTTAATTCTGGTCTGAGGGCTGGAATGGGGTACACTCAGCCTTTTGAGGCGAAACTGAGAATTCCACAGTACGGTACTATTGAGAAATAAATTATATATATATAAAAAAAACTGTTTACCTTTCTGCTTAGTAAATTGACAAATATTTAGATATTTGCCATTCAAACTCCATAGGCCATAATAGAAAATTCATTAAGTATAAAATTTTGTAGCCTATTGTATTGTATTTTAAAACGTTTTTGTATCGCCACTAACTGTAGGCTATATGAACTTAGAATGTTACAATTAACTCTTATCTATACTAATAGACTATAATAAAGCTGAAGAGTTTGTTTGTTTGTTTGTTTGTGTGTTTAAACGCGCTAATCTCTGGAACTACCAGTGGGATTCGAAACATTCGTTTTGTATAAGATAGCCAGATTCAAGAGGAATAGTTTAGGCTATGTAGCATTAGGCTACACCTCTCAGGTATCCATAAAGATTGACTTTTGTTCAGTAAGTCGGAAGAACAAGCGCTCCCGCATAGCTCCAATAATACCTAAGTCTATTGTTGCCTGGCAATGCGGGCTGCATCACGTCGCCCCTACCAGTGTTCTGGTGCAGAATTGCGAGCTGCTTATAAATTGCAAAAAGATTTCTTAGGCCCTTTAAAACAGTTATCATCATGACAATAGTATGCCTCTGTATAAGGGCGATGGTGATGGTGCAGTAAACTGAGGTTATCAGCTGCAATAAGCGTTGGTGCTTTCCGATCATTATCCTTGAGCGCTCCAGTTCTGTAGTAGTATTCATTATCATCCATAAAACAAATAAATCCACCGGGCGAAGCCGGGCACTACTGCTAGTCTAAAATAATTACACTAAGTTATATGCTCTAAGATATTGGTTGATATGTCTGGGTATTTTGCGGTGACAATCCCCTGAGAATACTCACAATTTTCCAGGATAGTGAGACCCCCCCACCCGATTTTTTTATATACGCCCCTACTACTTGCTACCTGTAGCCCCTCTTCCTCCATCCCCTCCCTTGATCATCTCCACCACTCAAACCCCTCCGCGGTCGGTACACAAATAATAAGGATGCAGGTGGTAATCATGCATTCAAGTAGAGAATCAGGAGGCTTTGGTTTTTTTTCCCCTCCTTGGCGTGTTCTTCTTTTCTCGAAGCAATTGGCAAGCTGCTACTGGTGTTGCTATCTACCGGCCACATCACGTACTACACACGTGCTCCTTACTCCGGTTCGGATTAGGCACACCCGCGGGACTGCCACAGGGAGAAAAAGAAAATAGGGACAAAAAGTGACGGAGAAAATATATAAATCACTAGATTATATCATGGTGAAAGAAATCAAAAATTAAATATTGATAGCCACAACAGATAGCTTCCATAGATTATTACAGGAAGAACACATGAATTAAAGAAGATTTAACCTCTTTACGATAATTTATGTTCATGGATGTCCACACTGTGCTTGCATATTAATACACAGACGTGTCCAAAATATAAAAAGAAGCGTTCATTTGACCAAATTTATTGTTTATATGAGGTTTGGATTGTCACTGGTGGTTGTGAAATTCATTTTCCTTTTAGCTATTTCATGTTTCATGTAGTTTTTGTGGATCTTAAAGTTTATCTACATGGTATATAAAAAATAAAATAAAATTTAGGCCTAAAAATAAAAATTAATATAAAAATCACAATTCAGTAGTAAAACCATCTGTTCTGAACGCCTCTGAGTGCCTCGTGAAGGCCAGGAAATGCCCACTCAGGAAACTTGAACTCAAGGAGAGGAAGATCCTGTGGAGGATACCAGGACCTATACGGGAAGAGGGAGGCACCTACAGAATTCGGCACAATGATGAGCTTTACAGCCATCAAGAAGACATTGTGACTTGTATAAGAAGGAGGCGCTTGGCCTTCTATGGACACTTGACCCGCCTGATCCCTTGCCGGCTCACCAGTAAGATCTTCACAGTGGCAGGAAGAGGGAAGAACCAAGTGGTTCGCTACGGTCAGGACGGATTTAGACCACCTAGGGATCCCACTTAATTCCATACAGGATCGCCAACAATTCCGGCAAGCCATCCGACAGGGAGTTTTTCCTGTATCACTGACAGCTAGGAAGAACACTGGTGTCAGCAGACCACCATGGACGGAGGAAAGAAAGCTGGCTCATAGTCAGATGATGAAAAAGTACCGGAAGAAGAGAAAAGATCAAGCGACGAGGAGATACGAGCCCCGTGGTCCTCAGTAGGCCCAAACGACGAAGAAGAAGATAAAAAATCATATAAAAATAAAATTGAAAATTGACAAGGTAGAAAAGTTTAAGTATTTGGTAGAAATAATTCAAATTGATGGACTAGACAAAGAAGCAAATAGAGCAAGAATACGAAAATTGGAACAAGCTTTTCAACTGACGAAGGAGCCTACCTACAATGAGAAAAATCATTCTATTGCAACTAAACTCCGACATTACAATACGGTCATTAAGCCGGAAAGTCTCTACGCTTCAGAATGTATGTTTTCCATTTTAAACTAGGCGAAATAGAATAGTTAGAGAAAAAGGAAAGAAGGATACTTAGAAAAATATTGGGACCATTAAAAACAGAAAGTGGGGAGTTCAGATACAGGAAAAATGACGATCTCTACAAAAATAAGGAAATTGAAACAATCCACGATACGATCAGGAAAAGGAGGGTTAATTTCTTTGGACACGTAATGAGGATGAATAACACCAGACTCACAAAACACATTTTCAGTCATGTATACAAAAGTGAGAATGGTGATCAATGGGCACAGATGGAAGTAACAATAGATATTATTCAGGACTGACCAATTTTCAGAAATATGATCAAAAATTTCAAGGGTTTCCAGGAGAAGGAAAAGAAGAAGCGGGTTAACATCTGGACGGAAGGGAGAAGAAGGAGACAAAGTGAAGTAATGAAGAACTACTGGAAGGCAAGAAAGGATAAAGGGAATACGAGACAGTGAGTGCAATGGGTTATATTACGCCGTCCAAAGATGGACAAAATCCAGAAAAAATGAAGAAAATGAAAATAAAAAATAAATACAAATAAAAACAATTAACAAGTAAAATAGACTGAAAATAAAATTGAAATTGAAATTAAAAATAAAAATAAAAATTAAAAAAGAGTAAAAATATTGTTATTTAGCAGTAGCGCCGGGCTTCGCCCGGTGGATTTATTTGTTTTATGGATGATAATATTAATACTACAGAACTGCCACATTATATTTAAACTAACAAAAAAATAATTAAAAATATAACTTCTTGTGGTGGTGGTAGTGGGGATGATAAATAGTACATTATAATTGACGTAACATTCAGGTCATTTTCCCGTAATTATAATGATAATAATGAATAGGGAAACAGCTATTTACTAACTAAAGTACTGACACATGTCATTACGAACGAATTGAAACATATGATTAGAAAGAGGAGTAAGTATGTAAAATATGATGCAATTAGTTGAAACGGTGTAGATTTGTGCCAAAGGGCCTAAATGCAGGGAATGGAGTGGTCTGTCTGAAATTTCATGTGGACAGTGTTACTCGTCGGGTTCTAAAGGGTAAGTATACAAATTTTGGTTCAGGTCGGTGAAACGGCGTTGATTTGTGCCAAAGGGCCTAAATGCAGGGAATGGAGTGGTCTGTCTGAAATTTCATGTGGACAGTGTTACTCGTCGGGTTCTAAAGGGGAAGTATACAAATTTTGGTTCAGGTCGGTGAAACGGCGTAGATTTGTGCCAAAGGGCCTAAATGCAGGGAATGGAGTGGTCTGTCTGAAATTTCATGTGGACAGTGTTACTCGTCGGGTTCTAAAGGGGAAGTATACAAATTTTGGTTCAGGTCGGTGAAACGGCGTAGATTTGTATACTTCACAGACAAACTAACAAACAAACAGACAAACATTGAGCTTTATATAGATTACAAGCATCACTTGTTACCTTTTCTTTCTTTCTTTCTGTCTTTCTTTCTTTCTTTCTTTCTTTCTTTCTTTTCATTCTGTCTTTCTGTCTTTCTTTCTTTCTTTCTGTCTTTCTTACTTTCCGCCTTCCTGTCTCTGTCTATTTACTTTCCTTCTGTCTATCTTTCTGTCTTTCTTTCTGTCTTTATTTCTGTCTTTCTGTCTTTCTTTCTTCCTTCCTTTCTTTCTTTCTTTCTTTCTTTCTTTCTCTCTTTTTCCTGTATTTCATTCCTTCTTTCTTTATCTGTCTTTCGGTCCTTTTCCTGTCAACCTTTCCCTCTTACTTTTTCTGACTTTCTGACTTACTTTCTGTCATACTTTCTTTCTTTCTGTCTTTCTTTCTGTATTCCTTTCTTACTTTCTGTGATTCTGTCTTTCTGTCTTTCCTTCTTTCTTTTTCTGTCTTAATTTCTGTCATTCTTTTTTCTTTGTTTCTTCCTTTCTTTCTGTCTTCTTCTTCTTAGACTGGCTGCGTGGCTCAGCGGTAACGTTCTCGCTTGCTGGGCCCAAGGTTGCAGGTTCGTATCCTGGCGCAGTCAGCTGGCATTTGAGGGTGCGCAAATGCGAGGGTTCCGTGTCAGTAGATTTACTGGCACGTTAAAGATCCCCATCGGGGCGAAATTCCGGCACCCCGGCGTCTCTAAAAGCCGCAGTAGTTAAAAGGGACGTAAAACCAATAACATTATAATTATATTTCCGTCTTTCCTTCTTATTGCCTGTCTTTCTTTCCTCCTTTCTTTCTGTCTTTCTTACTTTCTGTCTTCCTGTCTTTCTGTTTCTTTTACTTTCCTTCTTTCTTTCTTTCTTTCTTTCTTTCTTTCTTTCTTTCTTTATTTCTGTCTTTCTTACTTTCTGTCTTCCTGTCTTTCTGTCTTTCTTTGTTTGTTTCTTTCTTTCTTTCTTTCTTTCTTTCTTCCTTTCTTTCTTTCTTTCTTTCGCTTTCCTGTCTTACTTTCCTTCTTTCTTTTTCTGTCTTTCTGTCCTTCTTTCCTCCTCTCTTTTTCTGACTTTCTGACTTACTTTCTATCATACTTTTCTTTCTTTCTCTGTCTTTCTGTTTTCCTTTCTTTCTATTTCTCTTTGCTTCTATGTTTGTTACAATTATTCGAACAATTAAAACAATTCAATGTTGGAATATGAACAGCCCTAACAACTACAAACAGTGGTCGGCGCGCGGCAGGCGCTCAGTTTTTCACTGATTTGTTGTTTATTTCAAATAAAATAACGTAGGCCAAGTGAGGAGTCACATTGGCATGTGAGGTATGTCCAGTTAACCTGTGAAGGTCACTAGGTCAAGCCGTTAGGAGCGATACTTGCTGACCTTCCTACTGTGCACCTCATCAGCTGACCACAACAACACCATCCCAGCATCGTAGCCGACAACATTATCTGACAATCCACGGTTGCAGAGATAAGCTAGCAGAACAAAAAATATTAATCATGTTATTGGTTTTACGTCCCTTTTAACTACTCTGGTTTTTAGGAGCCGTCGGTGTGTCGGAATGTTGTCCCAAAGGGGATCCTTTAACCCACGAGGATTGGCGCATGGGTGTTTTTCACCCGAGGCTTAAATACCGCTCTATATTTTCGTTTTGGTCAGCCCTTATTTCCTGTCGCTTACCGTACGTTCCTTCCTAGCCTTGAACTTTACCCTGCAAAAGTAACATGTCCATAGCTTTTTGATCACTCAATTTATTTGCATATTATTTACGGTCGGGTCAGATTTACCCATGGCGCCAGTCCTCGCGTGACAATTTCCGCCTTCTTATGATAGTCGGGACAAACTTCAAAAAAATAAGGAGGAAAATCCACATATTTTGGTGCAGAACAATCACCTAGTTCACGTTCTAGTTGATCCATGTTTTGGGTCTACTGTAGGGACACCTTGGTTATCAATTCCTTTGTTCAAAAGAATCGAGATGACTGCATTGCCGCCACTCATCATCATCATCATCATCATCTTCATTTCCCCTTTTCCAGTTGACACTGGGTGGGGGCAAATATGGTTCCTCTCCACTTTGTTCTGTCGTTCCACCATTCCTCTTCCGTCACAGTGTTCCAATCCAGGTTCCGTTTTCTAATACTATTCTCCACCGAGTCCATCCAACGCATTCTTGGTCTTCCTCGTCCTCTCTTCCCTGTCATCCGTCGTTCCAGTGCTCGTCTTGGTAGCCATACTTCATTCATCCGTTTGGCATGTCCAAACCATCTCAATCTGTTTTGCTCCAGTTTGTCATTTAGTTTCTGTACTCCCAGTTCTTTCCGTATATCTTCATTTCTCACTCTGCCCCTCCTCGTTTTCTGGACCACACTTCTCAGGAATCTCACCTCAGCTGCCTGTACTCTGCTCTCATCCCTCTTAGTCATTGTCCAGGTTTCTGGTGCATATGTCATTGTGGGAACATAATATGCTTTGTACATAATTTCTTTAGCCTTCCTTGTTCCATATTAGTCCCCGTCCTGTTGGTAGAAAGCACTCCCGAGTTGTATTCTTCTGCTAATTTCCAAATCTAGTCTTCCGCTTTACCGCCATTATCAAGGCCAAATATACTCTTACGAAAATTATTGTCATTTTTTTAGCCAACTTTTCACATTTTGCAAAAATGAGGAAAAAGTAGACTTATGAGATCGGGCAAATGTCTGTCCTGTCTGGCTGTGTGTGTGTCCCCCCCCCTATCAACTCCTAAACGGCTGCAGCAATCGAAATAAAATTTGGTAGGAGTAAAGATCTATACCTGAATATCTCAAGGCCATATTTGAAAATGATATCAGTGCTACCAACTGCTGAAAAATCGCAATTGAAATTTGAGCTCCATGTTGGATATCATGGAAGGTATGAATGGGAGCTATTTCAAAATTGGCACACGTATAGATAATAATATTGCAGTTTAATTTCCAGGAGGCCATACATGGCAGTATTGCCAAAATGATTATAAGCATGCTGATAGGTCCAAATTTTAAATGCATATAACTTCTACACTATCAGTTGGATTTCAACCAAATTTCCTATGTGCTATGTGTACATAAGCAGATACGACTGAGCGTATTCTTAAGAGCCACCAGGGCTGCCAACTGTTAATAAATGCTCTCAATTTATTTTATCCAAATACCCATACATCAGAAATTATGCAAGCCGACAGCTTTAAACTATGCACACGTATAGTACCCGACATTCTAGATTAATTTGGAGTTACTAATGGACCTCAGTACTACCAACATGGTTCTAAGACTGCTGATAGGACCAATTGTAAATACATGCAACTTCTATACTATCAATTGGATTTCAACCAAATTTCGTATATAGTATGTGTACTATAACAGATATAACTATGCGTATTCTTAAGAACAACCAGGGCTGCCAACTGTTAATAAATGCTGTCTCTATTTTTTTACCCTAATATCAGTATATCAGAAAGTATTCAAGCCAACAGCACTAAACATTGCACACGTATAGTACCTTACATTCTAGATTAATTTGGAGTAATTAATATACGTCAGTGCTTCCAACATGATTCTAAGCCTGCTGATTGGTCCAATTTTAAAATACATGTAACTTCTATACAAATAAATGGATTTCATCCAAAATTGGCAAAACAATAGATCACAATAGTTCAGATTATTTCTAACCAATACATGCATGACATTGTTGCTAACATGATTTTACGCGCGCTGTTAGATCCAATGTATAACTGCATGTAACGTCCATGCTATCCATTAGAATTCAGCCACATTTTGTATTCTGTACCTTAAGAGATGGAACTAAGAATATATTCAGTCACCAGGGCTGCCAACTCTAGTGCTCTATTAGGCTACATTATGCCAGTTATATTTCGAATTAATAAGAAATTTCGTTATTACCAACTCAATTTCGTCATTATTCTAATTAGGTCCATATAGATTAATCATTGGAATGAATCTTACATTTCGAGAAAAGTAGGCTCTTTAGTTCGTCACGAAACTTCTTGTTGCATGTGAAATCTTAAAAATATAGATAAACCTCATTTTATATTGGGAATAGTTCATAGGAAGACACCAGGTGTAAAATTACTTCATTATAATCCGTACGACTACGACAAAAAGGGAGTGACACACTATGGGTCAAAATGACCCGGCTCCAGTCCTGGCGTTAATTTTTTTCTCGCCTTTGGTCACCCTCAAGTCCCAATTGACTGCGCCAGGATTTGTTCCCGACATCTTTGGCTCAGCAGGTGAGAACGTTACCGCTGTGCAACGCAGCCAGTAAAACAGAAAACAAAACAAGTAGTTCCGTGAAGAACTATACAGCCTATTTTCAAATAGCCTACTAATATCAATTGCCTCTATCAACATACAAATTGTCAGTTTGATTGCTGTAATAGATTCGTAGATATTGAGAACCGTCCAAATATTTCGGATGGTCGCCATGTTGGATTTTAATATATGTAGGCCATAGAGTTGATGATGATTATTATATACGTTCATTATGCAAATGTTGATTTCGATCGCATGATTGGAACGCAATAAATAAAAACTTAATTTTAGAAATTCGCACAGCCGCCATCTTTAGGTTACGTAAACAATTGAACTAAATTAGATACCAGTGCATTGTAATGTGTATAAAAATTTGCTGTACGAAGTTTCATTGCGTTTGGATCATTCAATCGCGAGAAAAGTTTATTTAAAACTTTCAACTTCGCTTAGTTAACTGGTTAACCGGTTTTTGAAAGCCTTATAGATGAGCTTAAAGTAGTGCCCTTTATCTCCGTACAAAATTTCATGGTGATATCGGTAATAGTTTCAGAGATATAGAATGCCGGTGAAATATTTCGCACAGCCACCATCTTGAGGTTATGTAAACAATTGATCGAAGTTAGACGTCGGTGCATTACAATGTGTATAAATATATACTGTACCAAGTTTCATTGCGTTTGGTTGGTTAAATCGCGAGAGACGTCTATTTAAAAGTCGCAAATTTGCTTGGCCACCATGTTGGTTTTGTAGTTACCAGGTTTTCAAGTATCTCATAAGTGAACTCCTAGTAGTTCCCTTTATCACCGTACAAAATTCCAGGGTGATATCGGTAATAGTTTCGGAGATATTCAGTGCTGGGTAAATATTTCGCACAGCCGCGATGTTTGATTGGTGTGACGTAACAAAATTTGAAGGGCATGGTCGGGGTCGCCCGGAATAGTGCTATGAACATACCTAGTTTCATTAAAATTGCTCCAGCCGGTTAGAAGTTTTTAGGGGGGACACACAAAAATCCTCACGCAGACAGACACACAGACAAAAGGTGATCTCTTTAGCCTATTTTTTTAAAATGAAAATAGGCTAAAAAGGAAGACTCACTCCTGGAGACACCTTACAAAACTGAGTAACACGGACTCAAGCCATATTTTGTTTATTTTGCAGGCACGCCACTGATGATTATGTTTCGCAGAGACACTTCATTTCAAAGATATACGTTCCACTCGTCTTTTCAAACAAGCCCTCACATTTTCTGAGTGTGTAGTGGCTAGCAATTCTTGGCTCTCATCCACGGAGGTTCTGCTAAGAAATGTAATTGTGGTGTGAGGGTCAAAACGGGGTACACTCAGGCAAAACGGAGAAAAGGAGGTTTTCACTCATCCTCAGCCATCCTAGAAGTGGTTTTTTGTGGTTTCCCACTTCTACTCCAGGCCGGGATTGTATCTAACTTAAGGCTACAGCCGCATCTTACACAAATCCTATCTCAGTTACAAATGCACACACTAGTACAGACATCATAGCGACACAGGTTATCGGTCGAATTCTACACACACCCGAGTACCTAAAATAACAACAGCAACATTTTATATGGGATTAATATCGGGTAATTTAGAGGGCCATTCAAGGTGCGATATGGCGACCTTGTCGCACTTACGCATGCAAGGTATACGGACGAGTACCCGTGGAGCAATGGTACAAGTGCGTAGAAGGTAGCAGACCTGTGTTAGGGTGGTGGTTTGATTCCCACCACCGCCAACTATATTTATGCACATGCTGAGCGTTGGGGATCAAATACAAAGGCATTCATGCTACATTTGACCGTTATCATCGCTTTGGTGGCGTAGTTGGTAGCATGCTGAACTGCTGTGCCCAAGATCGCGGGTTCAAACCCGGCCGAATTCGTACGATATTTTAAGAGCGTTAAAATCCTTCAGTATACCTTCCTCCGGGGTAGGGGGGGGGGGCGAGAGTAAAGCCATCGGTCCCATGTTATAGATTTATGGCATGTAAAAGATCCTTACACTAACTAAACTTGTGTGAAGCTAAATTTCTAGGTTAGATTTCGTTGGAACACTCTATCAAAGTTCCAACGTTCACCACTAGGTGTCAGTGATATCTGGTAGCGAAAGTTGGAACTACTTGGAATTGAACGGAACTTGTCGCTCACCCTATGGGTGTCCGCTAGGAAGCAGCTACGGCCTCTGGCGAGCCAAACATGTCCTCGGACACTCCCGGCACTAAAAGCCATACAATAAATAAATAAATACATAAATAACAAGACGTTCCGTGACGAACTAAAGAGCCTACGTTTCATGCCAATGATTATTCTACAGTATATGAACCTATCTAGAATAATGACGAAATTAAGTTGGTAATATAGATATGTCTAATTAGTTCGAAATATTCCTGGTATAATGTGGCCTTATAGAGCACTACAGTTGGCAGCCCTGGTGACTGAATATATTCTTAGTTCCATCTCTTAAGGTACAGAATACAAAATTTGGTTGAAGTCCAATGGACGTTACATGCAGTTAGATATTGGATCTATCAGCACGCGTAAAAGCATGTTGGCAACAGTCATGCGTGTGCTGGTTAGAAATAATCGGAGATATTATGATATCTTGTTGTGCCAATTTCGGATGAAATCCATTTGTTAGTATAGAAGTTACGTGTATTTTAAAATTGGACCTATCAGCAAGCATAGAATCATGTTAGCAGCACTGACTTATATATAATTACTCCAAATTATTCTCGAGTGTCGGTACTATACGTGTGCATAGTTTAAAGCTGTCGGCTTGCATACTTTCAGATATATTGGTATTTGGATGAAGAAAATAGACAGAGCAATTATTAACAGTTGGCAGCCCTGGTAGCTCTTAAGAATACACTCAGTCATATCTGTTTATATACTCATATTACATACAAAATTTGGTTGAAATCCAATTAATAGTGTAGAAGTTATATACATTTAAAAATTGGACCTATCAGAAGGCTTAACATTATTTTGGTAGCACTGTCATGTAGACCTCCTGGAAATTAAACTGAAATAGTATTATCTACATGTGTGCCAATTTTGGAATAGCTCCCATTCAGACCTTCCATGATTTCCAACATGGAGCTCAAATTCCTAGTGCGTTTTTTCAGCAGTTGGTAGCACTGACATCATTTTCAAATATGGGCTTTAGATATTCCTATATACATCATTACTCATACTAAATTTGGTTCCGATTGCTGCAGCCGTTTAGGAGTTGATAGGGGGACACACACACACGGCCAGACAGACAAAATGTCAGACAGACAGACAGACAGACAGAAGGACAGACTGACAGACAGACTGACACACATTTTCCCGGATCGATCTCATAAGTCTACTTTTCCCTGATTTTTGCAAAATGTGAAAAGTAGGCTAAAAATCAAGTATTTATTCAGGGCTGAATGTGTGCGTCCTTTTACATTGCCTGAAAGCGTATGAGATGCGATACTTCTTTCCACTTAGAAGGTTCATTCACGTTATCAGTTATCTTTTTTGTTGTTGTTTATCTCCCCCCCCCCACCTTCCTCTTTTCTAGCGTCGTCATTCAAAGAGCAGGAGTACGACAGTGTTTTGTTTTTAATGGCTAGCGCAGTCTGGCAGAGACAATCGTATCCAACTGAAACCGTATAATCGACATGTACGACAGTTTGATGCGTTGTATAACCACTTGTCGCACACATGTTTTTGAAAAGGGATTGCTTCCATGTCGTCATAAATCTTGTAAGGACGTTTAGGGTAATTGTGGCCTGGCTATAGACGGAGAACTGACGACCATGCTGCCATCAGACGTTGGAAGTGTGACCAATAACTAGAACAAGATGTTCAGTAAAGAACATATAGCCTACTTTCTCCTAAATGCATGGGTATTGTTATAACTCTGTGTCCTTTTTCAAGGAGTACAATTGAAAATTGGTTGCAGTAACTTGTTCAAATACAACGTACTATACGGATATAAAATATGATTATGAGGTGCCCTTTGCTAGTGCTACCTCTGTAAAACAATTCATTCAATTCGGGTTTACCGTGTTTGAATTGATAGGGGGAATCGATTTGCACACACACATGGTCGCCATCCGCAAATTATTGGGCTGATGACGTTGTAGTTGGCTCAAAAGATTCGTTATACATAAAGGTATAATGTTGAAAAATTTCGTAGAGATCAGATGATTAGGTAGGTCGTAATTTGATTCAAGCTTTTAACATTTGGGTGGCCGCCATTACGTTTTCGGCAAGATGGCGGCGATATCAAACATGACAATGAGGTCCTCTTTGCTTGTGCTATCTCTGTACAAAATTTCGTTCAATTCGGTTTCACTATTGAATTGATATGGGGAATCGATTTGCACACTTACAAGACCGCCATCTGCAAACTATTGGGCTGATGATCTTGTAGTTTGGTCAAAATATGCCCCTCACAAAAGGTATATTGTTACAAAATTTGGTAGAGATCAGATTATTAGGTTGGTCGTAATTTTATTTAAGCTTTTAATATTTGGGTGGCAGCCATTACGATTTCGTCAAGATGGCGGCGATATAAAACATGACACTGAGGTGCCCTTGGTTAGTTGAACCTCTGTACCAAATTTCGTTCAATTCGGTTTCACCGTGTTCGAATTGATAAGGGGGGGGGGGGGGACAGGCATTCAGAGTACACACACTCACACACACGCGCATAAGTCTACTTTCATTTCTTGCAAAAATCGAAATTAGGCTAAAGTTAAGGGGCAGAGGACTCACCCGGTATAGTTCATCGAAAATTCAAATGTTTGTTGAACAACCTCTGCCATGCCCACCATTACGGTATAAATTTAAAGAAAACATGAAACTCTTGGCTTAGAATTGGTTAACCTTAAGACAATACAGCATTTTGTTATCTATGGTGATCCTGAATCTATAGAAAGGGTGCCCCCTGGAATGTCGGGATCCTCTTGCACCACGGGGAATATTAGGGCTGCCGTTGTGTCACTGAATAACCACCCAATGTAAAATAAAGCTTGTGTTTAATATTTCTGAGCACATTCTTCCCCATTTGCATCAGAAGTAACGGAGAGAGACCGGATTTAATATGAATATCTTTCGAATTGTATTTATGATTAGATACCAAATAGACAGAAACGAATATTACTTTAACGTTCTTCTTCTCTTTTTTGTGGTTGTTTATCTCCTCCCTCCCTCCTCTTTTCTAGTGTCGTCATTCAAACAGCAGGAGAACGACAGTGTTTTGTTTTTAATGGCTAGCGCAGTCTGGCGGAGACAATCGCTAATCGAGTGGAGTGGTTTTTAAAAACTCTTTGGAAACAATCTTCAAACTGTCATGTACATTGATGACACGAAGACAAAACTTTCAGAAAGAGAATTACTTATTTAATCAAAAGCCAGAAATGACAACAGAAGAGGAGAAAGAGAGAGAAGACGAATAAAAAAAAGTCTAACAATAATAGAAAAAGAATGAAAGGAAAAAGAGTTGAACTTTTCAACTGAAGATAAGAAATAAATTACATCATTCAAATCTTTTAGAGATTTTGAATTAAGATTTTGTTCTTTTCCTTCCCAAACGATGTAGAGAATATATAATATTAAACTTGTGTGTAACTTCCAAGGGCAAAATGAGGATGATTCTTATCGTGTTTGTGTGATTATGTGATTGTGAGACACTCATACGGTGCAATTAGGAGACACGTAAGGGTTGGGAATCTCGTTCAATTTTAAACGAGTTGGTATGCTGTATCACGCCTATGTTAAATCCAATAATAGGACAACAGATGACCTGGCTGTTTTGGTCCTATTATACCTAAATTGGGTACATTTCGGTATTCTTTTTCCGAAACCACAGTAGAGAACTGGAATTCTATCATCATTTTTCGACGTAATTTATGGGTATACGGAACCAGAAAATAATAACTTTCTATAGCGAACCATGGGACCCCAGCTGAGTCAGTCATTGCTTCCATTTCTTTGTCATCTTTCCTGTTGATCTGCGTTGGTCAACTCTTGACCATTTTGACCCCGACGGTATAAGGGAATCTGAGGCCTGGAGAGTCTTTCAATTACCGACCTTAATTGGCCCTTATCTCATCTTTCCTGATACCCTCATTCTTCGAGAGGTCATAACTCTTATTTTCTCTTTATCATATCTCCTGCGTTCGGCTCAAGGTCCTACGGGAGGCAGGCTGTGTGTATCCCCACCACTTAAGGTGCACCATGGATAGTGTTACAACCTCAAGGGCTCACGACTGGTGAATTCGGGAGTTGGCAACACCGAGGTTAAACTGAACTAGGTCCGGTTGCCCCCACCTTTTTATATTGCCCTTTCTTATCTGCCTTTCATGGCTCTCCTTCCTCCAAGTCCCTTAGTCCTCGTTCTTAGAAGGTTGAGGGCATTATTTCCTCCTGTCCATTATTTTCTTCTTCTTCCTTTTTTGTTTTCCATTTATTCTTCTGGTATTTGAGACCGTGGTTAGTTTTAGTTATAGCTTCCATTAGACTACATTACCATTTTCACTACCACAAAGGCCGATAACCTAGATGTTAGGTCCCTTAAAACAACATTAACTTTATCATCATCATCATCATCATCATTTTCGGAATCCTTTGACGTCAAGACAGGAGTTCGACGAGACGATGGGCTCTCTCCGATGTTGTTCAATTGCGTTCTTGAAAAGATCATAAGGACTTGGCGAACATAATTAACCCAAACCAGCTACAGGCCGCTGGGAATGGGAATAAATTCAAAGGGGATCGAGAAAGACTGTCTAGTTCTTGCCGATGACGTTGCTATTCTGTCAAACGATTTGGAAATTGCTAGGTTTCAAATCGAATTGTTGAAGGAAATCGGCGAATAAATTGGCCTGCAGATATCATTCCAAAATCATCAGTAATGACTAACATCAAAGAAGCCTCGACAAACGTCCACCCAAAATACGGGGATATCCACCGAGTGGAGAAATTCAAGTATTTTAACATATCAACCATACTCTTCAATCTTTACATTGAACATGCAATGAAGGAAATTTGAGAAAAAATTAAAGTGAGAGTGAAGATTCAAGGAGAAATAATTTCAACTCAGATTTGCTGATGACATCGTCATCTCAGCCGATTCACCAGAGTATGGACTCAGTCTTGAGGAAAGAATTCATTATGAAAAATAAATAAATTTAAAACAAAAATTTTGTAATGCAGCCGAATTAAATCAGAAACCTCTATGGACATCAAATTGTTTACATGACCTCAAGATGGCGGCTGGGCGATATATTTCACCGGCATTCTATATTTCTGAAACTATTACCGGTATCACCATGAAATTTTGTACGGAGATAAAGGGCACTACTGGAAGTTCATCTATGAGCCTTTCAAAAACCGGTTAACTACAAAACGAACATGGCGGCCAAGCGAAATTGAAAATTTTAAATAGACGTTTCTCGCGATTTAATGATCCAAACGCAATGAAACTTCGTACAGCAAAACCCATTGTACGGCACTGGTCTCTAACTTAGTTCAATTGTTTATATAACCACAAGATGGCGGCTGACCGAAATTTTAAATTCCCGCTTTTGTTTCCTGTGTCCTAATCATGCGATTGAAGTTTAAATAAAACACCTACACAATAATCTTCATGTAATAGTACATACATCTAAGGCCTATAACATAAATATCCAACATGGTGACCATCCAAAACATTTAGACGGTTCTCAATATCTACGAATCTATTACAGCAATCAAACTGATAATTTGTATGTAGATAGAGGCAATTAACATAAGTAGGATATATGAAAATAGGCTGCATAGTTCTTCACGGAACTACTTTTTTTTCTCAGTAATCATAGACTAATCTTCAAATATTAAAAAGAATAAATCGCTAAAATATGGCAAAATACATAATGTAAATTTACTTTAAATATGAGACCCGTTAAAATTGAAATTATGATTTCTAATGCATGCTATAAGTAGAGCTCCTCGCGGATAAACAAACCGTATCCGCTCCGCATCCCCACGACTGTTATCCGCATCCGGACCGCATCCTCACGACTGTTATCCGCAGCCGCCCCACATCCTCACGGTTGTTAACAAATTCTATAGGAATTACAATAATATTTTAATAAGATAAAGCATAAATTACTAAAGCAACACCTTTAGACGTTAAAGAGAAAAGTCGTTGCCTCAGGCTTTGTATGTTATGTGCTGTTTTAAATGAATGTTACACAACCAGAATTGCAACCCTATCCTGTTCGCAGTGTTAATGATGTTTAATGACATTATTTGAATGAGATTAGCTTAAATCATCATCTTACATTTATCATGAAATAAAAACGTGACTGAAGAATATGATATGTCATAATCATAAATATCCGGGTCCTAGTAATGATAATAAACAAGTTTGGATTGTTTTCTAAGAACTATCCGCAAATTTACCCCAAACATTATCCGCAGCTTATCAGCTGTCCGGACAGCCAAGCAAAGTATGTCTCCGGGTTTATCCGCGGGTATCCGCATGCGCGCCGAGCTTTAGCTATAAGCTGGTAGCCATCTCTTATAAGACACGTAGAAGCCAATGAATTCACATCATACATTAACCACAAAGGCATAATACAACGTTTGGTCATTTCATGATAAAGCCCAAGTCCACTAATGAAGCATGTGGTGTATTCTGAATGGAAGGAGAAAATATGGATATTGAATGAAAGATGGAGAGAATGACGACAAAAGGGGAGGAGAGAATAGAATAGCAACAAACAAACCAACCAACCGACAAACACACAAATGAACGAACGGATTTCAAACCCTCATTTCTCCATTATTGCGTTATGCTGGCTGGTGAGTTGAGTTCAATTGTAGATGTGTATAGAACAAGGAAACCTGACAGAAAACACAAACTTTGTGCTGTGCAATTCAGGGTCTGCGAAACATATGAACTAATTAATAATATTATGAATCAAAACAATATGCTTAGCCCAGAAATCCTACTACTGTACTTATCGTATTGTATTGTACGATATTAATAGGAATAGCCTTGTACAGTATAACTCGCAAAGGAGAAGTTTTCGACCACGGAACGCTTTATCCTACTAATGATTTCCCTGAGTAATAAGTAATGTAGCATTTGATTCTAAAGAGAACATTCAGTAGGAACAGTTCCATGTAACTAGCAATATTCTACTCTTTAGGAGAGATCAAAGAAGGCTATTTAAACGAAGTATATTGTGAACGTCGAAACCATTCACATATTCAGTCTAGCGTTAAATTGGAATATTTGCTATCAAAATAGCTTTTAAGGATAGATCTGAAGCCATTTTTTAGTGTTGCCTTAATCACAATTGTTACTGTAACATTCAATTGGCCAACAAAAAAATAATTCCAATTATTGGCATGTAAAAAAATAATCTGAAATAATTTGTATGTAATTAATGTAACAAGTAGTTCCGTGACGAAATAAAGAGCCTACTTTTCTTAAAATTGTAGATTCCTTCCAATGAATAATCTATATATCAGAAATGAAATGTTACATTGGATCTATCAGCGCTCGAAAAATAATGTTGGCAACACTGCCATGTACGTGTTGCTGACGACATTATGGTCTATTATTGTCCCAATTTTCGATAAAATCCATTTGTTAATATAGAAGATACATGCATTTTAAAATTGGATCTGTCATTAGGTTCAGAATCATGTTGGCAGCACTGACGTATAATAGTTACTCCAAATTAATCTAGAATGTCAGGTGCTATACGTGTGCAAAGTTTAGAGCTGATGGCTTGCATACATTCTGATAGATTAATATTAGGATTAAACAAATAGAGAGAGCATTAATTAAGAGTTGGCAGCCCCGGTTGCTCTTAAGATTACGCATAGTCATATATGTTATGGTACTCGTAGCACATACGACATTTGGTTGAAATCCAATTGATAGTATAGAAGTTATATGTATTTAAAAATGGTCCTATCAGGAGGCTCAAAATTATGTTGGCAGCATCGACGTATGTCAGTTACTCCAAATTAATCTAGAATGTCAGATACTATACGTGTGCAGAGTTTAGAGCTGTTGGTTGGCTTGCATGATTTCTGATATATTGGTATTAGAATGAAAAAATAGGGACAGAATTTATTAACAGTTGGCAGCCCTGCTGGCTCTCGAGTATGAATAGCCATATCTGTTTTGATACACAAAGCATTTACGAAATTTGGTTGAAATCCCATTGATAGTATAGAAGTTACATGCATTTAAATGTTGGACCTATCAGCAGGCTTAGAATCATATTGCCAACACTGCCATATACAGGCTCCTGAAAATAAATGCGGTATGCCATTATCTATGTGTGTGCCAATTTTGGAACAGCTTGCATTCATAACTTCCTGAGATATACAACATAGAGCTCACATTTTAATTGTGATTTTTCAGCAGTTGGTAGAACTGATGTAATTTTCAGATATAGACGAGAGATATCTTTACTCATACCAGATTTGGATTTGATAGCTGCGGTCGTTTAGGATTTGATAGGGGACACACACACACAGACGGACAGACATTTGCTCGGATCGATCTCATAAGTCTACCTTTTTGCTCATTTTTACAAAATGTGATTAGTAGATTTAAAAACAAGATGTTCACGAAAGAACATATAGCCTACTTTCTCCTAAATGTATGGGTATAGTTATAACCCTTTGTCTTCATCATCTCCTAATATCTTCCAATTCGAAGTGCAAATTGGCACACTGGATTTGAGGAGTGGCGTTCAAATAATTTACCCCAGCATTTTGCAATTTCATCAGTAAACACTCCAAACAACGTAGGTATTCAGTTTATTAACACCGACTACTTACAATAATTTAAACTTCGTTGCTCTAAACGTATCACTGGGAGAAACATATTTAATATAACTATTACACAGCTAATTTGTAATCGCGCACGGCTAACGAGAAAGACAGGCCATGGCGCGTAAACAAAACCCTTCTGTGACATAGGCAATGTACCGGTACTGCTTGATGATGCTTGTACGTTTAAGTCGAGAGCAATTCATAAGCAGCAGAAATGCAATATTTTATATCAATCTTCATAAAATGGACGCAGTTTAGATGTTCCGTGCGTTTTCAAACACGATAAATTATACTGTATAGGTTTGCAAAACTACGCCTATTGAAGTTACTCCTTACAAAAATCCACGCGAACTAGGATTCAAGGGTTCGTTGTGTCTTTAATAGCTGCAACGAACAGGCTACATTAAGTCGAGTTGAAGATTCTGTGACCTTCGTTGTGAGTTAAATTATGTGCACATTAGTATAATTAGATCAAAGAATCTTGCAGCACAGTATAGATATCATTAACTTATTGTTGTTTCAAGATGCGGAACATAAATTAATTCGTTTATAGAAGAGATCTGCGGAATACACTACCCACCGACTAACGACTTGTATCAATACCTTCTATGAAGACAAGTGATAAATGAATACCAACGTTTATACAGGTTCAATGATGTAGACAAGTTGACTAGGTACCACTCCGGCAGTAAAACGAAGACCAGGCAGTGGTGCAACAGAACTACATTGCTGACGTCACGAAAACTCACCAGAGCCAGTCATTCTCGTTGGCCGTGATAATCGCACCTTATCTTGGGGATGTGTACCCTCTATCGGCAAAAATAATAACCTTCGCAATTATAATGTAGACATGGGTTCACTAACTGGCCGGTAGAGAGCATAGCTCGCATCTAGAAGGCTGTGGTTACCAATAACATAGTTCAAGTAATTACTCTTAGATGTCACTCCGGTGGTGAATGTTGTTTTAATTAAATATATATTTTCCATTTCAAAATGCACCATATAATGCTTTATTTTATAACGTCTCAGTACTCAGGAAATAATAAATATAAAAAAAAAATCAACAAAAAAAGTCTAACTCTGATAGGATTTGAACCACGGCCAGCCTGATGAAAGACTAACGCGCTGACCACTCAGCCAATCGTGCACACTCTAATAGATCGTTAGGAACCAATACATATACCACGTTATAGCAAATCATGACTTGGACTAAACGTTTTCTTTACTGGAGTATATTTTAAACCGAGTTCATTTCATAGAAAGTTCATATATTTGTTACCACTAGCCTATATTGCATGCAAAATACTGAAATTAATAAAATAAAGGTCAGAACGAGAGATCAGCTGCCATCTTGTCAAATAACCGAGACGACTCAGCTTTTTAAAATCACTTCTAGACTATAATATTAAAATATAAACTTTTAATTTCAAACGGGCCACGTCGTCTCAAACAGATTAAACGATTCTTGGTTCGATAGTCGGAACTGTTGGGTCCCATGGTATGGATTATAAAGTTTGCATAATTCACACGGCCGCCATTCTGAAATGGTACGGTTGATGACCTCGTAGTTTGGGCACAAGACGCGCCCAATATGAAGGAACGTTGTTACCAAATTTGGTAAAGATCCGATTATTAGTTTGGTTGTAATGCATTATTACGTTTTGACCATTTGAGTGGCCGCCATTAAGTTTTGATAAAGATGGCGGCAATATAAAACATGACACTGAGGTGCCCTTTGCCAGTGCTACCTCTGTACCAAATTTCATTCAATTCAGTTTCACCGTGTTCGAATTGATAGGGGGGGACAGACATTCAGAGTACACACACTCACACACACACACTCTCACACACACACACACAGACTCACACACACACATACACACACACAGACAGACACACAATTTTTGGCCCTGTAGTGATCTCATAAGTCTACTTTCATTTTTTGCAAAAATCGAAAGTTGGCTAATATACTGCATATATTGTTATGGACATGAGAGAGAAGCTGGTATTCAGAAAGGTGTAAGGCAAGGCTGCAACTTATCATCCATACTTTTCAATCTTTACATAGAACAAGCAATGAAGGAAATTGGAGAATTATTCAAAGTAGGAGTAAAGATTTAACGAGGAATACCGTAATTTCAACTCTGAGATCATCAGGATTTGAATGAGTTTTCAAATGGTAAGGATTCTGTCTTGAGGAAATAATAAATGACGAAAATTAATAAAAATAAAACAGAAATATTGGAAAGACCTGCACTCGGCCTTACAGGAGGCCACACGACATTATTACTTATATTATTATTATTGTTGTTATTATTACCGTTGGTTAAAAGGTACAAAAATAAGTCATTTGTAGATATTCTAATTTTAACGTCTCTCCTCTGGGAATCAAGAGTACGTACGTTAACTCAGGCAGGATACAGACCCACAATGAACTAACTGCCCTTAGGGAAGCTGTACAAATCATGGGACCTTAATAACAAAAAGCTACCTCTATGATTTGCGCGGTGATACAAGAATGCAAATGAGAAGAGAAATGGAAAAAGGCCCCCTTAATATTATTCGTTACAAGCCAAGACAGGTACCAATAAGAGATTTCTTTCAAAATTAATATTCACTTCTCATATCATTTGTGAAGCAATGCAAATTCTATCCTTCCCTGTTTATTGTTTTGTTTTGTTAGGATGACACAGCCTTCGGGAGGAGTTGAGTTCAGCTTTGGACTATCAATTGAACACAAGAGTGGGCTGTTACATGCTAATTCTTTTTCCCTCACACATATACTCATTGAACCATAATCTTTTAAGAGCGAAGAGAATGCTATGATGGTAAAGATGTTAAGTACCGGCTAAATTAGTGAGGGGGAAATAAGGTTTGACACACCGATACAATCCCAGCATTAGGCATTTGAATGGAGTATGCAAATCGATCTTTGTTACCTGACTAGCTATTATTCTTGGGAGGGTTAGAACATTTTTTAATTTAATTCCAGACATCTAGTTAATAAAGGAAACGGATATCGCTCAGCGTGATGTTAGAGGATATAATATATCATTAACTATGCGGGGTAATGTGTAAATCATTTAATCATAGTCTTTATACAGGGTGTTTATAAATTCCCATCACAAACTTTGAGGGGACCAGGACGGTTAAGTTTAACATGTTTCCGGACACGTACTGTCTTCCCAGTGGCGTATATACAATTCCTTTTCGGAGGGGGGCTGACTATCCTGGAAAATTGTGAGTATTCTCAGGGGATTGTCACTGCAAAATACTCAGAAATGTCAACCAATATCTAATAGCATAACAATGATGATGAGGATAATTGGTGTTTTAAGGGGCCTAACATCTAGGTTATCGGCCCCTAATGGATTGGGTGATCGTGAAGATGATAACGAAATGTAAACTAAATCTAACACTAACTACTAACTTATATACTAGAAGAAGAAATGGACAACAAAAGGAGAATGAGGCAAATAAAGGACAGGAGGAAAAGAAATGCCCTCAACCCACCAAGAATGCGGATTGGGGGACTTGGAAGGAAGGAAAGCCATGAAAGGCAGATAGGAAAGTGAAAGAGGACAGGGTCCGCCCCACAGGTAATGGAAAAAAGGTGGAAAACCGGACCCAGCTCAGGAAGCCCTCGGGGTCGCCAACTCCCGAACCCACAAGCCGTGAGCCCCTGTGGGTGTAGCAATGTCTAGGGTGCACCAGAAGTGGTGGGGCTACATACACCCTGCCTACTTGAGGGCCTTGAGTGGAAGGCAGGGATAACATGAAAAGAAAAAGAAGGCTGACCCTTCGCAGAAGGATGATATCAGAAAAGATGAGACAAGGGCCAATTAAGGCGGGAAATGAAGAGACTCCCTAGGCCTCGGATACCCCAATTCCGTCGGGGTCGGAAGAGAACATGAGTTGACCAAGTGAGGTCGACAGGAAAGAAAGCAGAGAAGAGCCCGGCACAAATCAGTGGAAGCAATGCCGGACTCAGCTGGGGCCCCGTGGTCGCCAACCCACGTCCCACAGGATGTGAGCCCCTTGGGGATAGAGCATAATATGAATTAATTGTAAAATTCTAAGTTTATATGCCTGATTGTCATCTCTTGATGAATGTAGTACATTTGGCACAGGCTAGAGTAAAATGTGGCTTTTCACTGATGTCTCAGTCTCAATCATGGGTGTGATTATATGGAAGATACTGAGGTATGGCTTAGTAATGACATTCAGGGCACAGTCAGTGTCTGTTGGCACAGGCTAGAGTATCACCGATGTCTCAGTCTCACTCATGGTTGTGATTATAAGGAAGCTACTGAGGTATGGGTGCTGCTTAGTAATGACAGTCAGGGCACAGTCAGTGTCTGTTGGCACAGGCTAGAGTATCACCGCTGTCTCAGTCTCACTCATGGTGTGATTATATGGAAGCTACTGAGGTATGGGTGGTGCTGAGTAATGTCATTCAGGGCACAGTCAGTGTCTGTTGGCAGAGGCTAGAGTATCACCGCTGTCTCAGTCTCACTCATGGCTGTGATTATATGGAAGCTACTGAGGTATGGGTGGTGCTTAGTAATGACATTCAGGGCACAGTCAGAGTCTGTTGGCACAGGCTAGAGTATCACCGCTGTCTCAGTCTCACTCATGGTGTGATTATATGGAAGCTACTGAGGTATGGGTGGTGCTTAGTAATGACATTCAGGGCACAGTCAGTGTCTGTTGGCACAGGCTAGAGTATCACCAATGTCTCAGTCTCACTCATGGCTGTGATTATATGGAAGCTACTGAGGTATGGGTGGTGCTTAGTAATGACATTCAGGGCACAGTTAGTGTCTGTTGGCACAGGCTAGTGTATCACCGATGTCTCAGTCTCACTCATGGCTGTGATTATATGGAAGCTACTGAGGTATGGGTGGTGCTTAGTAATGCCATTCAGGGCACAGTCAGTGCCTGTTGGCACAGGCTAGAGTATCACCGCTGTCTCAGTCTCACTCATGGCTGTGATTATATGGGAGCTACTCAGGTAAGGGTGGTGCTTAGTAATGACATTCAGGGCACAGTCAGTGTCTGTTGGCACAGGCTAGAGTATCACCACTGTCTCAGTCTCCCTCATGGTGTGATTATATGGAAGCTACTGAGGTATGGGTGGTGCTGAGTAATGTCATTCAGGGCACAGTCAGTGTCTGTTAGCACAGGCTAGAGTATCACCGCTGTCTCAGTCTCACTCATGGTGTGATTATATGGAAGCTACTGAGGTATGGGTGGTGCTTAGTAATGACATTCAGGGCACAGTCAGTGTCTGTTGGCACAGGCTAGAGTATCACCGCTGTCTCAGTCTCACTCATGGTGTGATTATATGGAAGCTACTGAGGTATGGGTGGTGCTTAGTAATGACATTCAGGGCACAGTCAGTGTCTGTTGGCACAGGCTAGAGTATCACCAATGTCTCAGTCTCACTCATGGCTGTGATCATATGGAAGCTACTGAGGTATGGGTGGTGCTTAGAAATGACATTCAGGGCACAGTCAGTGTCTGTTGGCACAGGCTAAAGTATCACCAATGTCTCAGTCTCACTCATGGCTGTGATTATATGGAAGCTACTGAGGTATGGGTGATGCTTAGTAATGACATTCAGGGCACAGTCAGTGCCTGTTGGCACAGGCTAGAGTATCACCGATGTCTCAGTCTCACTCATGGCTGTGATTATATGGAAGCTACTGAGGTATGGGTGGTGCTTAGTAATGCCATTCAGGGCACAGTCAGTGTCTGTTGGCACAGGCTAGTGTATCACCGATGTCTCAGTCTCACTCATGGCTGTGATTATATGGAAGCTACTGAGGTATGGGTGGTGCTTAGTAATGCCATTCAGGGCACAGTCAGTGCCTGTTGGCACAGGCTAGAGTATCACCGATGTCTCAGTCTCACTCATGGCTGTGATTATATGGAAGCTACTGAGGTATGGGTGGTGCTGAGTAATGACATTCAGGGCACAGTCTGTGTCTGTTGGCACAGGCTAGAGTACCACCGATGTCTCAGTCTCACTCATGGCTGTGATTATATGGAAGCTACTGAGGTATGGCTTAGTAATGACATTCAGGGCACAGTCAGTGCCTGTGGATGCTGTGAAAGGTTCTACTCATAGGGTTGGTACTGCTGTTCTGGCTCAGTGAGGAAAGCAATGGCAAACTACCTCACTCCTCATCTTGACTAGTTCGCCTACCCACATAACCTAACGCCGGTGCTTTTTGAGGATCCAACCAGCCTTCGGGCTGACTACCTAACAGACAGACAGACAGACAGACATAAGTTTATAATAACTACAGTTAGTCGCAATACAAGAAAGTTGTAAAATACAACACAACACACAAATAATAATAATAATAATAATAATAATAATAATTTATTAGAACAGACAATGACCATACAAAAATAAAATTAAAATACACAATATGCACAAGTGATTGCGTTAATCCGTGCTAAGCCTTGCCAGTGAGATGTTCCTTTTTTGACAGTCTAACGCATGATATCGAGCACATTTCTGCCCACACCATTCACATGAACAATCCGTGCCGGGTTCATGGAATTTCTTTGTAGAACGCACTTTGTGATGAAAGCCATGCACTGCGTATCTAGTGATGGCGTGTCTTAATTCGAAGCCGAATCCTGACCATTTGCTTGATGTCATAGCATCTGTCATGTAGAATTCGCTCCACATTTCTTGTTTCTTGTCTCTTAGCTCCTGTAGTAATTCTCTGTAGCTGTCTGCAGATAGGAGCATCAGCTGGTACCTCAGGTCATCTAGGAAAAAGGGTTCTCTCGCCATCTTGTATACCAGTCTTGATAGCGTAAACTTGGAGACCCCTAGAACTCTTTTCAGGAAACTTGCCTTAACTTTTTCAATGCAATTTAGATCTCTTTTGTTCAGATGTTCCCAAATTACTTCAAGTCCATATGTTACTACCGGGGTTACTTTCAGCCTGAATAACTTCATTGCTGTTTTTAAATAAAATTTTCTATTATGTCCCATGGAGTATGAATAATTGTCAATTTATTAAGCAGAAAGGTACACAGTTCTTTTTTTCTCTCTATAAATTGATTACGTAAATCATTTCTCAGAGCCTCCGTGGCTCAGGCGGCAGCACGCCGGCCTCTCACCGCTGAGTCCGTGGTTCAAATCCCGGTCACTCCATGTGAGATCTGTGCTGGACAGAACGGAGGCAGACAGGTTTTTCTCCGGGTACTCCGGTTTTCCCTGTCAACATTTCATTCCAGCAACACTCTCCACTATCATTTCATTTCATCTGTCATTCATTTAATCATTGCCCCAGAGGAGTGCGTCAGGTCTCGGCAGCCGGCACAGTTCATATCCTCGCCGCTAGATGGGGGCTTCATTCATTCCATTCCTGACCCGGTCGGAGACTGGAAGCAGGCTGTGGATTTTCATTTTTAAATCATTTCTCAAAAGTACAGTAGTATGGAATTCTCAGTTTTGCCTCACAAGGCAAGGCTGGAGCCCTCACAGCCCCTTCCTTATATACGCCCCTGACGTCCGCTATCCACATAAAATCACTACCGCACACGTTTAAAACTCCCGCAGATACCTCGTAGTTCCGCCCCTTAAAACAACAATCCCTAACTCCCAAATTTTCAGCTCTGCGTCCGACTTCTGCTGCTTGTCGTCTGGGTCCAATTACAGGTGGGGCTCGATGTGACGTCACAGAGACGCTACCTCCGTACCATGTTCTGGTACACACCATCATCCTCCAACATCCACCGCAGCCATAACCCGTGCCAGTAGGTCTTCCTCGGATTCTACAGGGGTCTCGTAAATCAAGGTTTTTATGTGACCCCACAGGTGACAAGTCGGGTGAACTTGCAGGCCGATCAATCAGGCTAACACTGTTGCCCATATCTGTGGTGAAGATGATCTCGGACCGCAAGTGAAAAAAGAGGTAGTGCGCCATCGCGCTGAAACCACATGCTTTGACGCACATGCAGTGGCACATCGTCTAAGAACTCGTGCAGTACGTCTTCAAGGAATACCAAGTATGTGGCACCCGTGAGATTTCGTGGAAGATGGTAGGGAATCTTTTTGACTCATAGAGTCACCCATTTTTCCGTATTGACTTGCTATAATCAAATGATTTCCTTAGTTCCGCCTCGTCAATACAATTTATTCAAATTTTTGTGATATAATCACATGTCAGTTAATTTGCATCGGTACATGTTTCGATGCCTATTTGCATTGGCATCATCATCAGCCTTTCAATGTATTGGCAGCACTTAAAAATCACTTTGTACCTTGGATGTGATAAAATTTGAATAAATTGTATTGATGCGGAACTAAGGAAATCTTTTCATTATTAAGGTAGGGAATGTCAACAAACCTGTAGGAGATATTGGACATCAGGTGACCGTTCAATGACTTAACTGCTCTAGACAGTGGCGTCGAAAATGCGGGAGATTTGAACATGTGCTGTGGTGTTCTTTCTTTGGGGGTTAGCTGGAAGACGGTACGTTTGCGGACACAAGTTGCTATGCTAAACGTCCCCACTACAAGCTCTCAAAGTTTGTATATGGGAATTTAGGAACACCCTGTCAAGCATATCATTAACTATGAGGGGTAATGTATAAATCTTTTAATTATAGTCTTTATATATTTAAATGATGTGTGAATATTAACGATACTGTGTTCTCTTGAGCCCTCCCCGTGGTGTTGGGGGTAGTGCACCTGCTTCTCACCCGGAGGCCCCGGGTTCGATTCCCAGCTCCGTCAGGGATTTTAAAAATGACGTGAGGGTTGGAACGGGGTGCATTTAGTCTCGTGAGGACAATTGAGTACCTGTCTGACAGTGAGGCAGCGCCCCGATCACGAAAACCAAGATTAACGGCCGAGGGGACCCGATGCGTTGATCACGCGTCATGGCCAAATGGCTGGGCAGCGGTCGTTTGTACGGCCTAGGCCCTTCATGGGCTGTATAGTGCCAGGGGTTAGTGTTCTCTTGAACATGAATATTGTGCACATTAAAATAAGCAATTTCTTTTTTTGTGTTAGGCCATGAGAAAGAATAATTATTTAAGACTAGCATTACCCGTCGCGGCTTCGCCCGCGAATATTCTAGTTGTAAAGAGTACACTTGGCAAAATCTCAATCATGAATGTTATGCCTGCTTTATCCTTGGTATGAATATTCAGACTTATCAATTCATCTACTTGTGCAGTGGTTAGGGGTTTGTCATTCCTTCATAGGTATATCAGAGCGAAGTTAGTTTTATGGGAATATCACAGACACTGTTAATTTAAGGGCCTTTAAATGTGGTTTACGGAGACCCTTTATAGTCGGGTGAAAAAGACCTTCCTTACCACACTCACCCGTGAAAATTGCGTGAAAAAATTCTAGAGTGCCCCTTGACCCCTTTAAACGCATTATACTGTATGTATTGATGAATTTTACAGCTTAATTTGGTTCAGTGATAACCTTATAACCGTCTGGAAACTTTCACAGTAATGTAATAATTGGAATTGCATTGCGTCTTACGGAAATAGATGGACCTGTGAGATTCTGTTACCAGGGTTACCGTGTTGCATTCTTTCATTATTTTATTGTAAATATACATGTTTTAAGGTAGGCTATTTATTTGAGTGTGAGGCATTTAAAGAGTAAGTGAGTGCGTTTCGCTTACGCATTGGGTTATGCTGAACCTGTAGGTGCCCCATATGTGTAGGTTGGTGTTAATGGGACCTTATTTTCGGTACAAAACTGGAATGGGACCTTAGCAGATTAATATAGGGAGGGATGTTCCGCCAATCAATATTCAAATTACCGGCTTCGGTGGCGTAGTTGGTAGCATGCTGAACTGCTCTGCCCAAGATAGCGGGTTCAAACCCAGTCGAAGTCGTCGGATTTTTAAGAGCGTTAAAATCCTTCAGTATGCCTTCCTTCGGAGGGGAATTAAAGCCAGCGCGGCGGTCCCATGTCATAGATATATGGCATGTAAAAGAAACTTCCACTAACTAAACTTGTGTGAAGCTAAATTTCTAGGTTAGATTTCGTTCAAACGCTCTATCAAAGTTCCAACGTTCACCACTATGTAGCGAAATTTGGAACTACTTGAAATTAAACGGAACTTGTAGCTCACCCCATGCTTCAATTTTCGATCAGAGCCACTGCCCTGGCAACATCTTCAGGTCTCAAGCACATATTCGTTTCTGAATTGCACAACAACAACTGAGGATGTGGCTGTATTGATCTTTTCCTAGGCCAACAAGTGGCAAAAGAAGAAAGAATAAACCATTGCATTGTTGACGATAGCGATGGCGCGCGGGAAACAGCGTCATGTCAAAGAATCGCTATTGTTAAGTGAAACAGTGATATGAAGAATGGTAATGCATCCAGGAAACCAATTAACCTTACTTCCATGCTATAACTACTGTACTAGCCTAGAGCGTTCATATTTATTATATGAATGAATGATAGTAATGCGGCATTTTTCAAGTGATCGTTTCATTTTGCCAGTCAGTGTATTATTACGATTGAAAGTCAGGTCACTGTCATTTTGTTGAAAAGTTACCTCTTCAAATGGTTTGAGCAGTAACTTTAATTTAACTAACGCAACGTTTAAAATTCTTGATCAATAAAAAGAACTGGATCATCAAATTTGTATAATCAGATGTTGTTTGGAAACTTGTTTATTTTTCCCAACGGTTTAATGTGTGCGTTAGACGAGTTTTGCTTCACATAACCTATAAGTGATCGACTAGCAGACAAGACAGAAATAAATCAGGTGATCCCTCTTAAGTAGCCGTATCATGAACAAACAGGCGGGAAGACCCTCTCCTAAACAATGGCCAGCCTTTCACCCTCCACTGTCCAATAAAACATGATCTCATTTTATATTCCCAAGAACATTTACATGATAATATAAAACTTCCTTGCCCCCTCAACCGTGCGGATCATCTTGTAAATAAAAACTGGTTTATTATTATGATTAGCTGATTCGAGAGAAGAATCTCTCATGACATTGAATTTCTCTGTGATCTGCATTCACCTTAACCAAGTCATTATGATTTCTTTCGCTCCAATACCGTTGATTCTCATAGCTTGTCTTAGCCTATAGATTAGAATATTTGCATATTTTTTCAGTATCTCTCTCTTCCTTGAAAGTTCTATCCCACATTAATGAATAGCCTAACTGTATTTTCTTTCACAAACCCATTGAACTCTGATTATTTGTTAGAAAAGATCTGGGCTGCATTGTTTGTCGTATTGGTACTACCAAGACAGAATTAATTTGCATACATTGAATGAAAACCAAAAAAAATGAAAAAAAAAAGGATTCTGATTATTGAAAGAGCCAAAGATGTGGCAATACGGTTGGTTGGTTGGTCGATTCCTTAGTTTAGGGGCTGCGACAACGCGGTCATGTAGCCCCGTGTACTTTGGGTGTGTGTAGAATCTGTCTGATAACCGGTGTTAATTGTGATGGCTGTATTAGTGTGTGTTATCTGTGATTCAGTTAGAAGTACTGCAGACGATTAATTTTTTCAAGTAGTTCGTACTTTTGCTACCAAATGCTACCGTCCACGACACCTAGCTGCGGACGAGGATACTAAATGCCATCGCAGTACGCACCTGGCGTCAAACGTTGGAACTAATATAGCGTTATCAAACTAACCTAAACAATTTAGCTTCCACAAGTGTAGTTAGTGGAAGGTTTTTTTCATGCCATAAATCTATGACATGGGACCGCCGGCTTTTTCCCCCTCCGAAGAAAGGCATATTGAGGTTCTTTTCTTAAAAAATCCGACGACTTCGGCCAGCTTTGAACCCGCGATATTGGCCATAGAAGCTCAGCATGCTACGAACTACGCCAATATCAATTACATGACTGTACCTTCATATGAGGCAAAGAAAAACATTAACCATAATGGAAAATGGTTAATACTACAACGAGCAACAATACGTTCCAATCAATATAAACTGAAGGACGAATTAAAATTCCTTCACCAATTTAATAAAATTTAACTTCTATAAGTTAAATTAAGTAACAATCCACACTCAGCAATTCTTCTAGGTTTGCGCCGTGTCTTGTGTGGGGTTTCACCTAGGACACCAAGCTGGCTCATTGGCGGGGGTCCGGGCGGGGACACCAAGAGCCCGCCGATGAGCCAGCTTGGTGTCCTAGGCGAAACCTCACACAAGACACGGCACAAACCTAGAAGAATTGCTGAGTTTTAATTCTCTGGCCGTGAAAGTCAATATACCATCTTTTTGGAAGCCTTCATAGGGAGGTTAAGGCTGCTTGAGCTTTTTAGTTCTCGCACTCAAGTGGTGCAGTTGCACCTAATATAAAGGGAGGTGGCGCGCAGTTCGTCACTCCTGTGGGGGTCCGGGCGGGGACACTAAGAGCCCGCCGATGAGCCAGCTTGTCCTAGGCGAAACCCCACACAAGACACAGCAGAAATCTAGAAGAATAGCTGAGTTTTAATTCACCGGCCGTGAAAACCAATATACCATCTTTTTAACAATCAACAGCTTCAAATCAAATGCACCCCCCTCCCCAGGGGCTCACATATAGTGGGACGTGGGTCGGCGACCACGGGACCCCAGCTACTTGTGTTGGGCTCCTCTTAGTCTTCTTTCTTGTCAACCTTTCCTGGTCAAATCTTGTTCTCTTCCGACCCCGACGATATTAGGGCATCCGAGGCCTTGAGAGACTCTTCCTTTCCTGCCCTAACTGGCCCTTGTCTCATCTTTCCTGATACCCTCCTTCTGCGATGGGTCAGCCTTCTTTTTCTTTTCATGTTATCTCCAGCCATCTGCCCTAGGCCCTCAAGGAGTCCCACCACTTTTGGTGCACCCTGGTGGATAGCGCTACACCCTCAGGGACTCGCGGCTGGTGAGTTCGGGAGTTGGCGATCCCGAGGGATTCCTGAGCTGGGTCCGTTTCCCCCCCAGATTTTTCCACTGACTTTCGGGTGGGCCCTCTCCTCTTTCCCCTTTCTTATCTGCCTTTCATGGCTCTCCTTCCTTCCAAGTCCCTCAATCCTCATTCTTCGAAGGTTGAGGGCATTTCTTTTCTTCCTGTCCTTTATTTGCCTTATCCTTTATTTGTTTACCATTTCTTCTTCTAGTTTGTAAGTCTGTAGTTAGTATTAGTTACAGTTTACATTCTCATCTCATCTTTCACTATCATCCAGCCATTAGGGCTGATAATCTAAATGTCAGGCCTTTTAAAACAACAATTATCATCATCATCATCATCATCATCA
Source organism: Meconema thalassinum (assembly GCA_946902985.2). Taxonomy (NCBI): domain Eukaryota; kingdom Metazoa; phylum Arthropoda; class Insecta; order Orthoptera; family Tettigoniidae; genus Meconema; species Meconema thalassinum. The sequence goes on from OX336388.2 coordinate 225,159,389, forward strand.
TATCAATTACGGATATAATTCTTCGATATCAACTATTGCAACAGACTTTAACAGGACCACTAGGCCTACATGACACTGCTCATTTAAGATTGATAGCAAATCGAGATAAAGAGATTTTTTGTGTCGAACAATAGGCCTACTTAACTTTTTGCTTTTCGGATTTGAGTACTTGAGCCTCCGTGGCTTAGGCGGCAGCACGCCGGCCTCTCACCGCTGGGTCCGTGGTTCAAATCCCGGTCACTCCACGTGAGATCTGTGCTGGACAAAACGGAGGCAGACAGGTTTTTCTCCGGGTACTCTGGTTTTCCCTGTCAAAATTTCATTCCAGCAACACTCTCCACTATCATTTCATTTCATCTGTCATGCATTAATCATTGCCCCAGAGGAGTGCGTCAGGCCTCGACAGCCGGCACAGTTCCTATCCTCGCCGCTAGATGGGGGCTTCATTCATTCCATTCCTGACCCGGTCGGAGACTGGAAGCAGGCTGTGGATTTTCATTTTTAGCCTATTTTCAATTTTGAAAAAATAGGCTTATGAGATCACCTTTTGTCCGTGTGTGTGTGCGTGTGTGTGTGTGTGTGTGTGTGTGTGTGATTCGTGTGTGTGTGTCCCCCTAATAAAATCTAAACGGCGGGAGCGATTTCAATGAAACTCGGAAAGTTCATAGCACTATTCCCGGCGACCTCGACCGTGCCCTTCAAATTTTGTTACGACTCACCAATCCAACATGGCGGCTGTGCGAAATATTTCACCAGCATTCAATATCTCCGAAACTATTACCGATATTACCCTGACATTTTCTATGGTGATAGAGAGAACTACTATAAGTTCACTTATGTGACTTTTGAAAACCTGGTAACTACAAAACGAACATGGCGGCCAAGCGAATTTGAGACATTTAAATAGACGTTTCTCGCGATTCGACCAACCAAACGCGATGAAACTTGGTACAGTATATGTTTATATACATTGTAATGCACCGACATCTAACTTCGTTCAATTGTTTACATAATCACAAGATGGTGGATGTGCGAAATATTTCACCGGCATTCTATATCTCTGAAACTATTAGTGGTATCTCCCTAAAATTTTGTACTGAGATAAAGGGCACTACTGGAAGTCCATCTATAAGATTTTCAAAAACCGGTCAGCTACAAAACGAACATGGCGGCCAAACGAATTTGAACATTTTAAATAGACCTTTCTCGCGATTTAATGTTCCAAGCGCACTGAAACCTGGCACAGGAAATATTTATACACATTGTAATCCACTGGTATCTAATTTAGTTCAATTGTTTACATAACCTCAAGATGGCGGCAGTGCGAATTTTAAAATTAAGTTTTTATTTCTTGTGATGTAGTCATGCGATCGAAGTGAAAGTTTGAATAATGAACCTACGCAATAATTTTCCTTTAATGGTACATGACTCTATGGCCTATACATTTAACAATCCAACATGGCGACCATCCGAAATATTTAGACGATACTGAATATCGACGAATCTATTTTAGCAATCAAGCTGCATTTTTTAATGTTCATAGGGGCTATGAACATAAGTTCACCTATAGGACTTTAAATAACCTGGTGATCACAAATCCAACATGGCGGTGACGCGAATTATAAATATTCACATGGACGTTTCTCGCAATTTAACCATCCGCGTGCAGTGAAACTTGGTACAGTAAATCTTTAGGCGAATGTTAATCCACTGGCATCTAATTTATTTCAATTGTTTCCATAACCTCAAGATGGCAGCTGTGAAAAAATTTTAAATCTCCTTGTTTTTTCTTGTGTCCTAATTATGCGATTGAAGTTTGAATACTACACGTTCACAATAATCTGCATGTAACAGTACATAACTCTAGGACCTACATATATAAAATCCAACATGGCGACCATCCGAAATATTTAGTCGGTTCTCAATATCTACGAATCTATTACAGCAATCAAACTGAAATTGTGTATGTTAAATAGTGGCAATTAACATAAGTAGGATATATGAAAATAGGCTGTATAGTTCTTCACGGAACTACTTGTTCAATAATCAGAAAGAGGCGACTGAAAGTTTACAGCCATATCAGTAGAATCCCACAAACGAGACTCACCAACAACATTCTTAGATACGTACAGCGGCTCAAGATTACTACTCCTTGGATGATGCAAGTCAAAATTGATCTGAAGGAAGCACAGGTCGACCCAGAAGACGTCATAGACAAAAGCGTCTGTCGATATAAGGTATACAATTGGGATTTATTTATTTATTTATTTATTTATTTATCGTATGGCTTTTAGTACCGGGAGTGTCCGAGGACATGTTCGGCTCGCCAGAGGCTGTAGCTGCTTCAAGCAAACACCCATAGGGTGAGCTACAAGTTCCATTCAATTTCAAGTAGTTCCAACTTTCGCTACCAGGTGTCATTGATACCTAGTGGTGAACGTTGGAACTTTGATAGAGCGTTCCAACGAAATCTAACCTAGAAATTTAGCTCCACACAAGATTAGTCTGTGGAAGGATCATTTACATGCCATAATCCATGACATGGGATCGCCGGCTTTTTTCCCCTCCGAAGGAAGGCATACTGAAGGATTTTTAACTCTCAAATCCGGGACAGTTCGGGCTAAAGCCTAGCGCACTAGCCAATTCGCAATTGGGCCGGACCATGTTTGTAATGATGGGGAACAAATGGTAAAGTTACATTGTTAGTAACTTATTTAAGGTGACGCGGACTATAGATCACCATGTTTGCAGTGATGGGGGACCAATAGTAAGGTTACATTGTTGTAATTTATTTAAGGTGACGCGGTTTATAGATCACCATGTTTGTAGGGATGGGAGACAAATGGTAAAATTACATTGTTAGTAACTTATTTAAGGTGAAGCGGACTATAGATCACCATGTTTGCAGTGATGGGGGGACCAATAGTAAGGTTACATTGTAGTAATTCATTTAAGGTGACGCAGACTATAGAGCATCGTGTTTGTAGTGATAGGGGGCGAATGGTAGGGTTACATTGTTAGTAACATATTTAAGGTGACGTGGACTATAGACCTCCATGTTTGTAGTGAGGGGGGACAAATGGTAAGGTTACATTGTTAGTAACATATTTAAGGTGACGCGGACTATAGATCACCATGTTTGTAGTGATGGGGGACAAATGGTAAGGTTACATTGTTAGTAATTTATTTAAGGTGACGCGAACTATAGAGCATCATGTTTGCAGTGATGGGGGACAAATGGTAGGGTTACATTGTTAGTAACATATTTAAGGTGACGCGGACTATAGATCACCATGTTTGTAGTGAGGGGGGTCAAATGGTAAGGTTACATTGTTAGTAATTTATTTAAAGTGACGTGCAATATAGATCACCATGTTTGTAGTGATGGGGGACAAATGGTATGTTTACATTGTTAGTAATTTATTTAAGGTGACGTGCACTATAGATCACCATGTTTGTAGTGATGGGGGACAAATGTTAAGGTTACATTGTTAGCAGCTTATTTAAGGTGACGTGAACTATAATGATTAAGACCACGATGTCCAAGTTCCTGAATGAGACAAACAGCTACTTAGGCTTAGAACTAAAATAAATACGTGTACACACACGGTAAACTTAGATAATTCTGGCATCCTGGGACGCCAACAGATTACCTGATTACGAGGAAGTACGCAAGATGAACGCATTCGTAGCTACATTATCCAGGATTCTTCCTAGTGTAATATCAATCAAGAACCGTTCAATTAACCTTAATTTAGAATTAATGAGTTGTCAGTAAGGATTCACTCCCACTGTTACAAAACCTTCAATCACGCTTCTTCTTGCACCACTAGTTTTTGGTGTGCTTCCATAGCTGCAGGGCTTTAAGGACAAACCATGGCAGATAGAGATTGGATAGGCATAATTTTGTTAGTCTCAATACTGATGAGACTGTTAAACGCTCCGGGCTCAGAGAAGTAAGAGGCCATACTTGAAACATAATCCACCATAAAGGGACAAATTTACACCGCAGTAATGAAAAGATACAGGAGGATTTCTGGAGATCAAATGTGAATGTATTAACAGTGGAATTTATACTTCAGTTGTTTACGTATTTTCTGTTACTTGCCATCTTCGAAGCATCTTAAGGGTACACGAGGAAAAGATCAAGGTCAACTAAAAGTGTAAAAAAATGGCACAATAGCTAACAAGTATCATCCCTTCTCTCTTCTCCTTGTTCGTGAATGGGACACTTAGGACCATACGGAATCAACATTTTGCGAGCTCTCCTCCTTGTCCAATAGTTCTTAATTTTCTCTTTCTTTTTTTTTTGTCGTGTGGCCTCCTGGGTCTTTCAAGTCGACGCCCGTGGGCGACCTGCGCGTCGGGATGAGAGATGGAATGGATGAAGATGCATGAATCTGGGCAAGGATGTGGAAGGAAGCGGCCGCGGCCTGTCAGAAGGTACCGTTCCAGCATTTGCCTGGTGTTGAAAATGGGGAATCCACGGAAAACCATTTCAAGGACAGCCGACGGTGGGGCTCGAACCAACGCGTTTACCGAGTCAGAGGGGAGCTTGGCCCCATGACCTAACGCTGCGCTTTAGCGAGCGTAGCCATTGCTGTCTGTTTCATTTTCACTGATTGTTGTAATCTCTGTTCCTCCGTCCAGAAACGACGTGTTGATGTCTTTCTGTCTTCAAGTCCCCTTGGGTGCACAAGTCTCTATCCTGAGGATTCGGTGATCCTAACTCGCTGAGGTCTTTCTCCATTTGTTTATACCATTTTGATCTCGTGTATTTGATTTGTAGAAATGTGTGTATTTGGAAAGTAAGTCTGGTATGCTTCATTCTTTCTGACTTAAACATTAAATTCGGCGCAGTCTCATTGTGTCAGTAACACTTCCGAGTTTGATTTGGGTAAATGTATTCCATTTTTAATTCTGAGCCCTAATATTTTTCTCATGATTTTCCTTTCTTTAAACTCTAATTGTTTAATTATTGTTATTTATTTAGCTATGGCTTTTAGTGCCGGGAGTGTCAGAGGCCATGTTCGGCTCGCTTCAATGCGGACACCTACAGTATGGGGTGAGCTATAAGTTCCGTTCAATTTCAAATAGTTCCAACTTTAGCTGCCAGATGTCACTGACACCAAGTTGTGAATGTTGGAACTTTGATAGAGCGTCTCAACGAAATCTAACCTAATCCGACGTCTCTTTTCTTAAGAATATCCAGGGGAGCCTGAAAGAAGTTGAGCCGTGATAGGAAAGGGAATGAGGAGAGGGTCCACCCCATTGGCAATGGAAAAGGGGGAAAATTGAACCCAGCTCAAGAACCCTTCGGGATCACCAAATCCCGAACTCAACAACCTTGAACCCTTGAGGTTGCAGCACTATACACCTTGATCGCTGCGTCACCACGCCTAAATGATGAAAGAAATAAAGAAATTAATTAATAAAGAAAGAAATAAGGAAAATAAAGAATGAAAGAATGATGGAATGAAAGAATGAAAGAAATAAAGAAACAATAAAGAAAGAAGGAAAGTAATAAGTAAATAAAGAAAGAACAATCAAGAAAGAAAGAAAGAAAGAAAGAAAGAATAATGAAATAATTAACACTAAAAAAAACAAATAAAAATAAACAAAGTAAGAAATAAATAAAGAAAGAAGGAGGGAAAGAAATAAAGAAAGTAATAAGTAATTAAAGAAAGAAATAAGTAAATAAAGAAAGAAAAATAAATAAATAAGTAGGAAAGAAAGAACGAAATAAAGAAAGAAACAAAGAAATAAAGAAATAAAGAATGAATTAAGTAAATAAATAAAGAAATAAATAAATTAAGAAATAGAGATATAAAGAAAGAAAGAAAGAAAGAAAGAAAGAAAGAAAGAAAGAAAGAAAGATTAATGAATGAAAGGGAGAAATAAATAAATAAATAAAGAATGAATGAAAGAGATAAAGGAAGAGAGAAAGAAAGAAAGAAAGAAAAAGACAAGAAATCCAGGGTACACTCACACTGTCTCGTTAAGGGCTTTGTGCAGAAGATAGGACAAAAGAAGAAGTCTGATAACTTGAAGATTTAGGGTATCAGGAAAGATGAGATAAGGGCCAAATAAGGCGGGAAACTGAAAGGCTCCCTAGGCCTCAGATACCCTAATACCAGCGCGATCGGAGCCAAACAAAATTTGACCAAGGAAGATCAATAGGAAATATGAAAATAGGAGGCCGGCACAAGTAAGTGAAGCAATGCCAGACACAGCTGTGGTCCCGTGGTCACCAACCCACATGGCACTAGTCATTAACTTATTTATTTATTTATTTATTTATTTTTCTTTCTATATTTACTTATTTCTTTCCTTCATTCTTTATTTCTTTCTTTCATTCTCTTTCATTCTTAATTTTTATATATTTCTTTCTTTCTCTGTTTTTTCTTCCTTTATTATTTACTCCTTATTTCATTCATTCATTCATTCCTTCCTTCTTTCTTTCTTTCTTTCTTTCTTTCTTTCTTTCTTTCTTTCTTTCTTTCTTTCTTTCCTTTTTCCTTTAATTGTTTCATTCTCTTATTCTTTCATTCTTATTTTTTCTTTCTTTCTTTCTTTCTTTCTTTCTTTCTTTCTTTCTTTCTTTCTTTATTTATTTATTTATTTTTCTTTCTTTCTTTCTTTCTTTACTTATTTCTGTCTTTCATTATTTTTATGTCTTTTTTATTTCTATCTTTAATTCTTTCATTCTTTATATTTTCTTTCTTGCCTTCTTTCTTTCATTCTTTCATTCTTAATTTTGTATATCTTTCTTTCTTTCTTTCTTTCTTTCTTTCTTTCTTTCTTTCTTTCTTTATTTATTTATTTGTTTATTCCTTATTTCATTCATTCTTCCTTCCTTTCTTTCTTTCTTTCTTTCTTTCTTTCTTTCTTTCTTTCTTTCCTTCTTTCTTTCTTTCTTTCTTTCTTTCTTTCTTTCTTTCTTTCTTTATTCTTTATCACGTGCCATTAGTTGCGAGCTCCTGTGAGGTATATTCATTTCTAACCAAAATCATATTTCTACTCATTTATTTGTTCACAAAATCATTAATACAGATATCTCGCCAGATTCGAGTTATTATGTAGGCAACAAACTACAAGCACCTGCCATAAGGACAGTTTATGCTTTCAAAGATGCTGATAGTTGAATATTTCAGCCAAATTTCCGAGAATTTTCATGCCGAAGATCAAGTATGTCTAAAAATCAAACATTATATACGTATCTACTTGACGTAATGTGTTGGATAAAATAATCACAAAAGACATTAACAATTAAAATGTAAAATTAAAATATAAATCTCTCTATATAAAAAAATGAAAGTTTATCTGTTTTTTCTGAACTTCTACAGAAATTTGCGTTTTTTACGCGTTCCAGACTGTTTTATGACGATGCGCGCGATTTTTTTTTTTTTTGTCTGTCTGTATGTCTGTGGAAATTTTGTTCCCTTATAACTCTAGAACGGCTGGGTGGATCAACGTAAATTTGGTGCAGATATCCTTCAGAGGCACGACACTAATCATTGATCACCGAAGCCGCATCTTAAAATACCCCCGTACGTCTAAGTAGCAGGACCAATAGGGTATTAGTTCTTGAACTCTTGTCCGATGTAACAACAGTGATTGAGTTGCCTTCATTAGGGTATCAATTACAAGTCGGAATGACACGGAAATAATACGTGGCGGTATCCCTGAGGTGGTACAATTGTGTACGAGATGGTGATCATAGATACAGGCACGCCCTCAACCGGCAGCTACCAACACCTGCAATTGTTGGCAGCACCTACCACTGACCGGGACATTCCAGTAAATCAGATCTTAATTTCACAACTGGCGTCGCTGTGAGAGCAGTCAACCTCTAATTTCTGACCCGTCAGAAGAGGTTGAGACAAGTCGCAACAGTATTAGACTGGAGCAGTTATATTTGTCGCTGAAGGGTTAATTTATGTAACACTTATGTCCATTTTTATGTTAACATGAATATTAATATGTCTACCTAAAATAAGCATTATCAACTTCACGACACCATAGTATCCATGGCAACCAATGCCCGTCATGTATGCACATGCTTCACTTATACGTTGCTATAGGAACACAAGCTCTTAGTTACGTGTTGTTTGTTCATCCACGTATGTAAGTTATCAATATCTACGAATGTAGACTATTACAGCAATCAAACTGAAATTGTGTATAACTGCCTCAGAACTAATTGACCCTTGTGAAAATCTAGTAGGAAGCTGAAGAGAGAGCCTGCTTTTCTCAGCCTGCTTTTCTCAGCCTGCTGGGTGGTGCCCGCTGCGTCACCCGTCAGTCGTCAGAAGTACACTCTGTTCCCGCAGCAACTGTCACTAACTCACTCACACGATAACAACAATTATTTATTTCACTCGTTACAAACTCTATTAGGGGATTAGAATAATTAAATGACACTAACACGTGTAATGGAATAATATTGCAACGAAAATATTATGACTATATAGTTCAGCAATGTACTGTTAATAATCAACCATTTTTTTCTGCGTGTTGTGGTACGATGCGTTTTCTATAACAAGCACTGACTTGCGTTCCAAATTAGGGATCAACTTTTCTTTTAACCAACGAATATAATTGTGGTGTTTGAAGCCATATTTTCAGTGTTGCCTTAGTAAACAAGAGTTTAGTGCTTTTCAGTCGGTCAACACGAATGTACCTAAAAGAGATGGGTTATGCCCTAATCCTGAAATAAATTACATGAGATTAATAATCTCATAATGTAATAATGTAATGTAATTTATTTCAGGATTAGGGCATAACCCATCTCTTTTGGGTACATTCGTGTTGACCGACTGAAAAGCACTAAACTCTTGTCAACGAATATAATATTCACTGTTCATATCTTTGTGGTAGTCCTCACTTCTTTTATGTGACTGGTAAATCAGTAGCACGTTGGGAACAACTGGCTGACTGTACCTCTCTGTTATAAATCTTTCACAAGAAGCAGCCCTTCTTCCTTCGCCCCTTCCCAACCCTCTTCCACATTGCAAGCTGTCATTGAACTTGAGATAGGCCCGGTGGCCAGCTTCAGTTTCTCACTCACGGGCCAATTTGTTCCGAGGGACTTATATGTTGATAGAAGCAATGAACATAAGTAGGATATATGAAAATAGGCTTTAGTTCATCACGGAACTACTAATTTTAGTTGTGTTTGGCATTAACCAAACGTAAAACACTACAAAAAATGGTTGAAAAAGTGATGCCAGATAGCCTTAAAAACCCATCATTCTGCACCAAATTGTAGACAAGTTTCCCGGGGGTGAACTCCGGAACCCCTTTTCTTTAGGGGCTATTCCATGTCCCAAAAACCCCGGATGGGCCCTCCCCCGAAATAAAACTCTACATGTACGCCCCTGATACTACTCCCTGTTACCCTGCTTATCTAGTGGTAATAATAATAATAATAATAATAATAATATTAATAATAGTAATAATATCGTATGGCCTCGGGTGCCGGGTGCAAGTTTTGTTATTTGACACGCAGAGGGTAGCTTGCATGTCGAATTTCGTTGTTCCTTGAATCACTATGAAAGTCAAGAAGGTTTGATATCTAAGCTCCTTGAACACTATATCGCTTTCGACTAGAGAAATGAGGAACTTTTTGTTGGCGGAAAATCCCGAGATTAATTTTGTCATTATGAACACGGCCTACTGAAGTCAAATGGTTTCCTTGAATGCCAACATCGTATGACATGCATAAAAAAAAAATTATCACTTACTACGGCCAGGAGCGAACCTGTAAGCGAGGGGTTAGTAGACCAACACGTTAACCACTCACCCACCATGGCAAGCTGGTGGTAAATAATAGCCTTAATATATCTCTTATATAAAAACAAGTGTCCTGACTGACTGACTGACTGACTGACTGACTGACTCATCATCGGCCAGCCAAAACTATTAAAGTTAGAAACATGACATTTTGGGAATATGTTCGTTGTAAGTCGGAAACGCCCACTAAGGAAGGGTTTTTGGATATTCAGTTTCTAAAGGGGTGTTAAGGGGGTACACTTGCATTTCATTGAATAACAATATCTCCAGATTGCTTTCATTGGGGGATTTGATACTCGGCATATAAACTCATCATTAAAAACAAGTAGTTCCGTGAAGAACTATACAGCCTATTTTCATATATCCTACTTATGTTAACTGCCACAATCAACATACAAAATTTCAGTTTAATTGCTGTAACAGATTCGTAGATATTGAGAACCATCTAAATATTTCAGATGGTCGCCAGGTTGGATTTTTATTTTTGTACTATTACATTAAGATTATTGTGTACGTGTGGTATTCAAACTTCAATCGCATGATTAGACAACAAGAAGTAAAAACGAGATTTTAAAATTACGCCCAGCAGCCATCTTGTGATAATGCAAACCATTGAAATAAATTAGATGCCAGTGGATCAACATTTGTATAAGCATTTAACGTGCAACTTTTCACGGCACTCGGATAGTTAATTCGCGAGAAACGTCCATTTAAATATTTATACTTCGCGTCGCCGCCATGTTGGATTTGTGCTCACCAGGTTCCTGAAAGTCCTATAGGTGAACATATGTTCATAGTCTCTATGAACATTAAAAAATTCAGTTTGGTTGCTGTAAAAGATTCATAGATATTGAGAACGGTCTAAATATTTCGGGAGCTCACCATTTAGGAGTGGTGTGTGTATAGGCCATAGAGTTATGTACCATTCAAGGACAATTATTGCCTAGGTTCATTATTCAAACTATCACTTCGATCGCATGATTACGACACAAGAAATTAAAATTTAATTTTAAAATTTCGCACAGCCGCCATCTTGAGGTTATGTAAGCAATTGAATTAAATTAGATGGCAGTGCATTACAATCTGCAAAATCAATTACTGTACCACATTTCACTGCGCTCAGAGAGTTAAATCACGAGAAAAGTCTATTAAAATATTTCAAATTCGCTTGGTCGCCATGTTCGTTTCGTACTTTACAGGTTTATGAAATATACATAGGTATACCTGTGTCAGTACTCTTTATCACCATACAAAGTTGCAGGGTGATATCTGTAATAGTTTCGGAGATATAGAATGTCAGTGAAATATTTCGCACAGCCGCCATTTTGAGGTTATGTAAACAATTGAACTAAATTAGACTCGAGTGCATTACAATGTGTATAAACATTTGCTGTACCAAGTTTCATTACATTTAGATAGTTAAATCGCGAGAAAAGTCTATTTAAATATCTCAACTTCGCTTGGCCGCCATGTTGGTTTTGTAGTCACCAGGTTTTTGAAGGTCTCATAGGTGAACTTCTAGTAGTGCCCTTTATCACCGTACACAATTTCAGGGCGATATCGGTAATAGTTTCGGAGATATTGAATGCTAGTGAAATATTTCGCACAGCCGCCATGTTGGATTGGAGAGACGTAACAAAATTTGAAGGGCACGGTCGAGGTCGCCGGGAATAGTGCTATGAACTTCCCGAGTTTCATTGAAATCGCTCCAGCCGTTTCGATTTTATTAGGGGGGGACACACACACGAATCACACACACACACACACACACACGCACACACACACGGACAAAAGGTGATCTCATAAGCCTATTTTTTCAAAATTGAAAATAGGCTAATAAGAAGATACGTGTCTGAGGGTTTTTCGATGTGGTGTATATTTTGAGGTGAAAGGGGTGAAAAGTGGGGGTTGAAGGTTTCCTAACCGAGCGTGTATCTCTTAAACGACATAGGCGAGGAGTTTAGACCTCAGCGGAAAAAAATCAGCATAAAAAATAACAAAACAGGTGTTTGACCGTTTTTTCATAAATCCAATATAAGGGGCCCATGGGGAGGGGTGAAAATATGGGGAGGGGGGAGGAAACGTAATATGTCTGAGTGTAAAGCTATACATGGCCTATGTTGTAGACAATAACACATTACATCTTTTTTGTCTCTTGCTATTTCATCATACGACGAATACTTAGGGAGTTATTAATGATTTTGTACTTTTTGGCCGGAATTTTCACTAGGGCCGATGCTTATCTATTATATAAAACTAAGTGTCCTGACTGACTGACTGACTCATCATCGCCCAGCCAGAACTATTAAAGCTAGAAACATGAAATTTTGGGAATATGTTCGTTGTAAGTCGAAAACGTCCACTAAGGAAGGGTTTTTGGATATTCAGTTTCTAAAGGGGTGTTAAGGGGGTACACCTGCATTTCATTGAATAACAATATGACACGACTATGACGCGAGCGAAGCCGCGGGTACCTGCTAGTATATATATATATATGTGTGTGTGTGTGTATTTTTAGCCTATTTTCAATTTTGAAAAAATAGGCCAATGAGATCACCTTTTGTCCGTGTGTGTGTGCATGTGTGTGTGAGGTGTGTGTGTGTCCCCCCCTAATAAAAACTAAACGGCTGGAGCGATTTCAGTGAAACTCGGTAAGTTTATAGCACTATTCCCGGCGACCTCGACCGTGCCCTTCAAATCTTGTTACGTCTCACCAATCCAACATGGCGGCTGTGCGAAATATTTCACTAGCATTCAATATCTCCGAAACTATTACCGATAACGCCCTGAAATTGTGTACGGTGATAAAGGGCACTACTAGAATTTCACCTATGAGACTTTCAAAAACCTGGTGACTACAAAACCAACATGGCGGCAAAGCGAAGTTGAGACTTTTAAATAGACTCTTCTCGCGATTTAACTATCCAAACGTAATGAAACTTGGTACTGAACCCATGGGCCATAGGGTCCATGACGGTCGAACCCATGTCCTTAAGGAAGACATGAAAGAAACGTATAGTTTCTTAAAGGAATGGAGAGAGATTTTAAGCCAGGAATATAGCTTAACATTGTGCAAGCGACTAGGGACAGATGTTCCTTAGATGAGATCACCCCACTCGACATTTCAGAGAGGGCCGGTCACGAGTATTAATAACTGAGTGGAACTTTCCACCGTGTTAGACAGAGAAGCCTGAATCGGAATTCAAGCTGACGTTGCTGGAATTTGACAGCGCCGCATATGCGCCAGAAGAGGAATAATTAAAATTAACACGTTTACGAGCATAATAATGAGTAAACAAGCACAGTACAGTGAATCATTTTGAATGAGAGATTTTTCAGTATAGAGAAACCATGTAATAATTGCGCAGAAAAAAATTGCCGACGTAAGACGACGTCATTGGGGAATTACCTAAGCCTCTGTGGAGGGGAGAGAGCAAAAGGAATGCAACACCCACACATTTGAGGACGAGAAATTAATTAATATCTCCGAATTGCACGATCGATTCTTAGGTGCAATAAGATCATTTGACATTGAGAAGACGAGCTTTCGGAAGGTATAATTTTTATATTTGTGGCACCATTATTTTAGAAGTTGACCACCGAAAAGGCTAGAGTCCTATTTTTTTGTAGTAAAACAGTATAAAGCTTCGGGCGTTTCCAAGCCAATCATGCAGTCCTACGAGCATTCCGTGAGGGGAAGTGCTGCTCCACGACGTAGAAGTAATCATTCCGACAGTCCGTGAGGGGACGTAACTCTGCGTTACATCGATAACAGCTACCAGTACTCCTTGAGGGGAGAAACGCTGTTTTACACCGCAGAAGTAAGATCCGATAGCCACAGGCGTCACAGTAGTAACGACTTGCTTGCCTCCATAAGGAGCATTCAAGGCGAAATTTTAAAGTATCGCCGTAGTGAAATATTAGGAAAATCCTAATTATAGGATTTAGGCCCGACTGTATACAAGTTAAAGTGAAAATTCATAAGATATAGTCAGAGCAGGCTGCGAACGTCGGACTTAAAGGCGATAGGTCGTTAAATGTACGAACGAATAGATCATAACGTACGGAAGTATCGTACCAGACAGATAAACTGTTATTTAAATTGAAGAAACCTAAAAGGGAAGAACAGAATAAGGTTCGAACGTAGGAGTGTTAAAACAGTTCAAATAAATAGGATAGGAGACTATAAACATTAGCTCCAGAAAGCAGGCGAACTATTCTAAAAATACTAGAATTGAGAAGTGCTAGCTGCTATAAACTAATTCTATAGGTCTTAGAGGAGACCTCGATCCATATAGACTTTCGTTAGGATCAATAGACAGATCTACAGAGAAGCCGTTCAAGCTAGATCAATAGCCGGTTATCCAGGATAGGAATAGCAGAATTGGACTCCAGGGAACAGTAGATGTTTCGGGACTTTCGCATTCTTCAGAATAGGAAGCCGACATCGGATAAATTTCACCCTTGGAAACGGGAATTTAAGAAGATCACGTGTGATAGGCTCAGAAATACGGCCTAGTGATCGAGTAATTGTGAAGTGTAAAATAATCAAGATTGTGTGTTAAATAATATTTTTAGGGTTTATTATGTGTTCAAAAGGGACACATCAGTATATAAAAATGTCGTCAATATTAAGTGTTTTAGATATATGTCAAAAAGTGTTTTTACGTAAGATGAATACCTTTAATATGGTGTAAAAAGTTCAAAGTGGGCCCAAGAATGAAACACCGCACCAGATTTAAGATCATGGGATGATCTGGAAAATATGTGAGTACTAAATTCATTTTATTTTGGTGTCAGAAGTTGATTGTGTACAAACCCACCGGAGTTTGGAGTGAAAGGGATGTGTTTTAATAAATAAATGCTGAATAATCAAGAATACGGTCTGAACGATAATAAATAAAATTGAGAAATTATAAATAATTGTGTAAAGAATAAATCCCGTAGAGGAAATAGGTGAATAAAGGGTTAATGTATTTAACAAATGTCATAAGAGCAAGCGAAATATCATTTAATTATCATGAAAGACATTGAAATAAAGTAAAGTTGAGATATGAAAGAAATAGCTTTTGAGCTTGTATAAAGAATAAAGATAATAATAATAATTAAATATGGAAATGTTAAATAAAAATCAAATAAATTGATATGAACATAAGAACGTTAAGCCTTAACGTATGTGTAAAAGATGAGGTTCAATGGAATATTTTAAAACAGGGAGCGATTTATCGACCATGGAAAGATTAATATGTGAATTAAAATAATATGAATTGTTACTAAAGAGATTTTATCAGTTCTTGGGAAGACATTTTCGGCTTAAAATAATGTATAGCGCATAATGAGCGCAAATATAATATTAAAGTGTCACGCTAGGAACGCGTAGTGGTTAAATACTTGGTACATTACTTATGGAGGGTAGTTGATTGCAGTGAATTGATAATTGTGTAAGTCCTCTATTTGTGACATAGGATCACGAGGCATTGTGTATGTATTTAAAAAGGGAGCTAATATATGGTATTATTGAGCGTATGTCATATGGGCCACGGCCGACTCTAAATCGCATTTTGTATAAGTCCTCTGTACGGGATTGGTTCCCGAGGCACCTGAAGAGATTCGAATGCAGGATCTTCTTATGATAAAAGCCCCTGAAATTCTCCGTCGTCGTATGTGTATTAATCTTCCCAATCAATGAGGACCCTCTCATAATTAATAAATGCCAAGGATACGGAAATGGTCTTTGAACCAAAGAATAGTTGTTTGAATGTTACGGTACAGTAAAGCCCGGTCTCCCCAGAACTGGATAGAATGGGAAGGTTTGTTTTGAAAGCCTTGGGAATAAGCTACTAATGTTGGGTCAGACAGGATGTCGCCGCCACCCTAACGTGTCATAAATCGCACCCCAGGTAGTAGAGTCTAGCTTTCTTAAAGCGAGATGGAACAGAGACCGTCTCGTAAGCTGTTGTAAAGAGAAATGAATACACCAGGAGTGTTTAAAGTTGTTAACGACCCGGGCGTTGAACCGAGGTCCTTAAAGATGGATATTTCGTTTGCCGGTTCAGATCGTAGTTTCTTATATGATAATGGTCTATTAAGACATAAGAGATAAATAACAATCCCTATGGTAATAATGTATGGACGTGGGATTCCACGAGTTGATTGGAGGCAACTGAGTTCGGGAGTAACTATAGTTTTTTGACTGTGTCAAGTACCTTCACGCTCTGGAGTACACAATTGATTTTCTGATTACCTTAATATATTTGTGAAATAAAGAGAGATGATAACAACTGAATGTGTGGACATGCCCAAAATATTGAATTAGATAATTAACATAGATTTTAAATATAATTATATATTTGTTCTTGAGAAATAAGAAAATATAAAAGCTAGTGTTTGAGGTGTACAAGAATGACACCATAATAATGTAAATGCATGGAGCCAAAGAGCTCGGAGTTATGTAAACTTAATGTTAGTGCTTTATGGAAGTGAGACTAAGTAAGAGTTGTTGGTTTATGTGGAAACCACAGGTTTTGAATACAATATTTGTTTATTTTATTTGTGATCCCTTGTTCATTTGGAACAAGCAGTTGATATTTGGGTCAGTAATTAAATTGTTTAAATGTTTGTAGCGCCATTAATTTTATTAATTAAATGTGTTTAAATAGGAGTTGATTTTGTTGTTATTTTGCAAGTGTATCCTCTAATTAATCCAAAATATGTGAGTCACAGAGTGGGGGAACTTACCGCTGCCCCGAAATCCCGAATTGAGCTACGCTGGTATACTGTGATTGGCATATTTATTGCTAAATGGGCACAGTACATTGCAATGCACTGGAGTCTAATTTAGTTCAATTGATTACATAACCTCAAAATGGCGGCTGTGCGAAATATTTCACTGACACCCTGCAATTTTGTACGGTGATAAAGGGTACTGATACAAGTTTACCTATGTATATTTCATAAACCTGTCAAGTACAAAACGAACATGGCGACCAAGCGAATTTGAAATATTTTAATAGACTTTTCTCGTGAGTTAACTCTCTGAGCGCAGTGAAATGTGGTACAGTAAATGATTTTGCAGATTGTAATGCACTGCCATCTAATTTAATTCAATTGTTTACATAAACTCAAGATGGCGGCTGTGCGAAATTTTAAAATTAAGTTTTTATTTCTTGTGTCATAATCATGCGATCGAAGTGAACGTTTGAATAATGAACCTAGGCAATAATTGTCCTTGAATGGTACATAACTCTATGGCCTATACATATAACAATCCTAATTGGCGAGGTTCCGAAATATTTAGACGGTTCTCAATATCTATGAATCTTTTACAGCAACCAAACTGAATTTTTTGATGTTCATAGAGACTATGAACATATGTTCACCTATAGGACTTTCAGTAACCTGGTGAGCACAAATCCAAAATGGCGGCGACGCGAAGTATAAATATTTAAATGGACGTTTCTCGCGATTTAACTATCCGAGTGCCATGAAACGTTGCACGTTAATTGCTTATACAAATGTTGATCCACTGGCATCTAATTTATTTCGATTGTTTGCATAATCACAAGATGGCTGCTGTGCGTAATTTTAAAATCTCGTTTTGACTTCTTGTGTTTCTAATCATGCGATTGAAGTTTGAATACCACACGTACACAATAATCTTAATGTAATAGTACAAAAATAAAAATCCAACCTGGCGACCATCTGTAATATTTAGACGGTTCTCAATATCTACGAATCTGTTACAGCAATTAAACTGAAATTTTGTATGTTGATAGAGGCAATTAACATGAGCAGGATATATGAAAATAGGCTGTATAGTTCTTCACGGAACTACTTGTTTAAATCGAGGTTACCGTCTAGGGTGGTGGCTCCCACGGACTGAACGAGGGAACTCACCCCTACCGCCTTTTTGAGGCAGTGTCGTAGAGCTAGGAACATCTGGTCGGAGGGGTTACAACTGGTGAGGTGTGATCAACACCTCGCCCAGGCGGCCTCACCTGCAAAGCGAACAGGGGCCTCATGAGGGAAGGGGTGGGAAGGTTAGGATGGATAGGCAAGAAAGAGGGAAGGAGGCGGTCGTGGCCTTAAAGTAGGGACCATCCCGGCATTTGCCCGAAGACGAAGTGGGAAACCACGGAAAACCACTTCGAGGATGGCTGAGGTGGAAATTGAACCCTCTCTACTCATTTGGACCACCCGAGGCTGAGTAGATCCCTTTCCAGTCCTCATACCACTTTTCAAATTTAATGGCAGAGCCAGGAATCGAACCCAGGACCTCCGGGGTGGCAGCTAAGCATGCTATAGCGGCTACTAATTTAAATAAATACAAATAAAATATGTGAGGCGTATAGATGCAAAGGGGACATTATTCACTTAAAAAAATACAGAAACATAGCAAAACTTATAATTACTCATGTATTTGTGCAATTCTTGATTTCTCTTCACTAATTCATTAACATTTGATGCGATTTCCAGTTATTGTGTAATAATATTCTGTCCTATAAAGGATTGATAGGCCTTTACGTAGAATTAATATCAAGCTTAATAGTGAAGTTTGATTCCTTATTGTACGCTGGGGCGCCGTGGGGTTGTTGCACTATATCCTGGGGTGCACGAGATGAGCTGTACAGTGTCTGCAGGTAGCAAGCACACTCATTGTGTTCGGAAATTACAGCCTGATATCGCCTGAGGAGCGCCGAGCTTGGCCTATCCAATGACTCATTTCTAGTTTAATACCCTCAATCAGCCCCCGTTTAACGACCAGCTACACTGAAGGGCTTTCACTGGCCGATAACATCGACATACGGCTTCTGTGTTACAAGTAGACTATAGATCTGCTGACCTACCTTGGGAGTTGAAGAGGTCTCCCATCTCATCTCATTCCATCTTATCTGCGTGGCTCAGCGGCAACGTTCTCACCTGCTGTCCCCAGGTTCCAGGATCGAATCCTGACGCTGTCAGCAGGCATTTGAGGGTGCACTAATGCGAAGGAGCCGTGTCAGTAGATCCTCTTCAGTGCAAATTCCGGCAGCCCTGCATCTCTAAAGGCCAAAGTATTTTTTTATTTAGTCAATTTACCCTCTAGGTTCCCACGGACTCAGCAAGGGAACTCACCACTACCGCCTCTATGGGCAGTGTCCTGGAGCTTGGAACATCTGATCAGGATGGATACAACTGGGGAGGTGTGATCAGCACTTCGCCCAGGCGGCCTCACCTGCAAAGCGAACAGGGGCCTCATGAGGGAGGGGAAGGGATGGAAGACTGAAGGCTGGGATGGATAGGCTAGGAAGAGGGAAGGAGGCGGCCGTGGCCTTACAGAAGGTACCATTCCGGCATTTGCCCGAAGACGAAGTGGGAAACCACGGAAAACCACTCCGAGGATGGGTGAGGTGGGAATCGAACCCCCTCTACTCATTTGGACCACCCGAGGCTGAGTAGACCCCGTTCCAGTCCTCATACCGCTTTTCAAATTTCGTGGCGAGCCGGGAATCGAAGCCAGGACCTCCGGGGCGGCAGCTAACCATGCTGACCGCTACGCTACGGAGGCGACCCAAAGTAATTAAAAGGGACGTAAAACCAATAACATTAGTCTGTTAGTATTCAACTTTTCTACTCCCCTTCCTCGTCTTCTTCCAATTTCTCTTCTTCTTCTGCCTTCTATTCATGTTCCTCTTCGTCTTATTCATTCTCTTCATTTGCATTTCATTATCCTCTTCCTCCATTTCCTTCTCTTCCTCTTCTTCTGCTTCTAATTCTCCTTCTCTTTTTATTTCTCTTCGTATCTCGTCCTCTTGACGTTCTTCATCCTCTGCTTGCCTTAGACCTTCCTTTCCTTCTTCCCCTTTTACTTTCTCTTCTTATTTATCTCTTTCTTCCTCCTCCATTGCCAATTTTTTCTCTCTACCTTTTTTTTTTGCTTCGGTGGCGTAGTTAGTAGCATGCTGAGCTTCTATGCCCAAGACCGCGGGTTCAAACCCGGTCAAAGTCGTCGGATTTTTTAAGAGCGTTAAAAATCCCTCAGTATGTCTTCCTTCGGAGGGGAAGTAAAGCCGGCGGTCCCATGTCATAGATTTATGGCATGATAAAGAACCTTTCACTAACTACACTTGTGGAAGCTAAAATTTTTAGGTTAATTTGATAACGCTATATCTATATATTTAAAACAGTAAGGTGATTTTTGTTATCACGAGATAGAGAGAACGACAGAACCAATTTACTTCGTAGAGCATTCTAACGAAAGCTCTTGGCCTGTAGATTTGCAGAGTGTCTCTAAAATAAACAAATATAAGACGGTATATTTTTAAATAAATATAGAAAATAGCAGAATTCTGGCCCCTCGCGCATGCGCACAATCCGCCTGGGCTCATGACAAAATGGCGGTGAGAAGTCCATTAAAATGTAAGTTATTTAATAAGCTTCCATGTAATTGAAAACATACATTAACCAAGTTCTGACAATACAATATAATAACAGTATGAACATATACGAATGTATATTGATTTTATTGATAATGAATTGGATTATTTTCTTCAGATAGCGGCTTTTGAAGATAGTGAATGGTTGCGTCTGCATATAAATGTGAGTGCGCGAGTAGCTATTTGGTTAAGGCGATTGACTGTGGATCCAAGGATCGCAGGTTCGATCCTAACTCTCGCCAGTATTTTTTTTTTTTTTTGCCACTGAAATATTGTTTTATCAAGGAGTATTAGTAAGATTTTATGTCAGTTAAAGATACATATTTCTACACATTTTCTCAACACGTTTTATTTCCGTTTTACCATTGCATTACAGCATGTCCTCAATACGTCGTTTGAATATCTGCAATCAGTTCCAGTAACTGACAACAGATGGCAGTACCTCGCCCATATAGTTTCAGTAACTAACAACAGATGGCAGCACCATTGCATCGATATATTTAAAACACAAAACATGGCGCGTTTTCAAGTGATGGAGAGTTATAGAGGGGAATTTTTAAGAAGGGAAACGTTGAAGAACATTAACTGACAGTTGAGTGTGTAGGCTATGTTGTTTATGTACTTTAATATTGCAATTTCTTCCCAATGCTTCGGTGGTCAAGTTGGTAGCATCCTAGACTAAAAGTTATAAATTATGCATCGTCGATATACTCTTAAATTATTAGTGAAAAGGTAGTTTTCCAGGCCCTGGCGCGTGTCCACAATTGCTTTCGCCATGAGAGACACTTGGCAAACATAATTCGTTTGAAGGGCTCCGACATCGTTGTCACTCAGCCCCATGTACTTTGGTGTGTAAGTGTAAAATTTTCTCTGATAACCCGTATTATTGTGATAGCTGCATTACTTTGTGTATTTGTAATTAAGGTGGGAAATGGCAAGGTGACGGCCGAGGCCTTAAGTTAGGAACCATCCCGGTATTTGCCTTGAGTGGAAGTGGGAAACCACGGAAAACCACATCTAAGATTGTCGAGGTGGGAATCAAACCTTCCTCTTCTTAGTTATACCTCTAGAGACTGAATGTGCCCCGTTTTTGCCCTCAGACCAGAATTAAATTTCTTGGCAGAGCAGGAAATGTAACCCGGGTCTCCGAGGCGATAGCCAAGAATGGGTGGGCTTCCATGTGTTAATACGATTTTTGACATGCACGGGACATAGAATTCTAAAACAGCCTCCATTAGGGTGACTGCCGAAGTGAGTATTGAGTATATGCCTAAGCTCATTCCAGTAGTTGGCGAAGTTATTCTATGTTCCCCTGCAAAATGTACTGCCATAAACTATAACAGGTGATGGAAATAGCTTATTTAGAGCAGTTTTGTACTGTTTATATCAAAATGAAGAACGTCATTCTGCGCTGCGTTTTCAAGCTATTGCCAAACATTTCGCTGGCAGGAACAATTATAAGGAATTTATTGTAAGCGATCAGTCTCATCGCATTCTCCTCACCAACCAACTTGAGTATGAGAGTCTCTGGACGGTCATGTTGAACTTCATTGTATAATACAGTTGTTTAATGATTATTTGTTTAGAGTACTGAATCTAACTACGCAGTTGATTTCGGCAATGGAAGTATTTTTTGCCATTTAATATTTAGCGGCTCCGATATTGCAGGTCACTATAGTGTTATCGAATAATACGAAGCCACATTTAAAATCCAATATAAATAGGCCATTTCAGAAACAATTCCAGATGTTATAACCTGTGTTAATGTGATGGCTGTGTTGATGTGTGCATTTGTAATTAATGTGGGGAATGGGGAGTTAACGACCGAGGCTTTAAGTTAGGAACTATCCCGGTATTTGCCTGGAGTGGAAGTGGGAAACCACGGAAAACCAAATCCAAGATTGTTGAGATGGGAATCAAACTTTGCTCTTCTTAGTTTTTCCTCACGAGTGCGCCCCGTTCCAGTCCTCAGACCAGAATTAAATTTCTTGGCAGAGCGGGGATCGAACCTGGAATCCGGGGCAATAGCTCAGAATGTAGCCTTAAGAATGGGCTTCCCTGTGTTAATACGATCTTTGACAAGCACTGAACATATAATTCTAAAACTCCCTCCATTACTGTGGCTGTGGCGAAGTGAGTCTATGCTCATTCCAGTAGTGGCGAAGTGATTCTATGCTCCCTTGCATAATTTACTGTCATGGAAATACAAAGTATTGTACCTTCAACAGGTGATGGAAATTCATTATTTACAGCAATTTCATTCTGTTTATTTCAAAATGAAGATCGTCATCCTGAGTTGCGTTTGCAAGCAAATTGCAAAAATTGCAAGGATTTTATTATTGGCGATCAATCTCATCGCATTCTCATCAGCAACCAACTTGAGAATGGAAGTATTCATTGTATATGTGAATATTATTGTTTATTGATTATTTGTTTAGAGTGCATAACAATGGGTCTAACCACGCAGTTGATTTTGGCAATGGAAGTAAGTTATTATTTGCCATTTAATATTTGGCGGCTACGTTGATGCAGGCCACTATAGTTTTATATAAAATGACGTTAATTTGGGCAGAAATGCTGCTATAAATAAACCCATTTGACGAAATAGAACATTAGCCGCAAAAAAGTGGGAAATCGGAGAAAAATACGAAGCCACTTTTAAAATCCAATATAAATATGGCATTTCAGAAACAATTCCAGATACTATGCCGTTACAGTTTAGGGTCCTTGACGAACAAATGTAAACATTGTTCTGCACTGTATTTCTGTTGCGAGAAATCTACACTTGGTTACTTTGACCTTTGCTGTTGTAATGGTAAAATTAATCTGAATAAATATAAAATATTTGACAGGCTTTAACAATTATTTTTCACTGGAGATGATATCTCAAGGAATTCCAGAGGGACTAATCGGCAGTACAATGCTATGTCCTTCGTTTCATGGCGCAGCGGTCAAGCTGTATGCCTCTCACCAAGGCGGATCGGGTTCGATTCCCGGTCAATGCATGTGAGATTTTTGATGTGAAAGGCCATGTCCTGTGGTTCGGATTCCACGTTAAACGGAGGTCCCGTGGCTTATGATCGCGAGATTAACGGGCACGTTAAACTGCAAGCTTCCTTCCTTCCTTCCTTCGTTTCATTTGGTGCCAATGTTACTGTGCCACACGCACACGGTCCACATTGTTTTAAAATGTATGGAATTGCACATCATCGCATTTCTTCGTTATATTCCAAAAATATAAGCGATGGTTTGCGGCCAGTTGTATTAGACTCATCAGAGTTCTTGAATCCCTTGGAACTAAACGACTGGCCGCCACATACTCCAAACGCTTGGCCCGTTATGCTGCTTAGAAATCTGAACGGTTCCCAAGGACTCCTAAATGCAACCATATTGCTTGGATTTGGAAATAATAGGTGCAGTTAAAATTAGGCAGAGATGTCTAATCCTTCGACTTGATTTAACACCATCCGATAAAACACTATCATTTTCTTTTAAGAGGCAATATTTTCCAATTCATTTGGCATACTTTATCACAATCAATAAAGCTCAAGGGGAAACTCTGGAACGTATAGGCCTCAATTTGCCCCAACAATTTTTCAGTCATGGCCAGCAGTATTTTGCAATGTTGAGAGTGCATTCTTTTGACGCCCTCATAGTTTCAATAGAGTCAAAAAATAATCGTACAAAGAATGTACAGTAGGCCTATATAAGAAAATTCTTCAGTAAATATTTTTCTATTGACCGTCATGTTTTGACGGGTTTCAACTAGTTATCAATTAATATGATAAAATTGGTCCGGCCAGATCAAACATAAAATGCCAGCGTTTCGCCCCAGTGTGCCGTTGGGCTCGTCAGTTGGTACAGACATATCTCACCAATACGCATGGCTAGCACATACTGAGACGGCCATCACAAGACACAAAATACAACTAATATTGACGTCACGAGTGATGCCAATGTGCTACGGAAGTCAAGCTTCCTTTCATAAAACAAAAACCTTACCTTGGCAAACCAAATAGGTTATGAATATTCCCAAATGGAAATATGATGCAATTTCCGTTTGATCAGATAAATTATCAATTAATATGATAAAATTGGTCCTGCGTATTGGTCAGGTGTGTCTGTACCAACTGACGAGCCCAGTGGCACACTGGGGAGAAACGCTGGCATTTTATGTTTGATCTGGCCGGACCAATTGTATCATATTAATTGATAATATATCTGATCAAACGGAAATTACATCATATTCCCATTTGGGAATATTCATAACCTAACGCTATATTAGTTGCAACGTTCGTCGCCAGGTGCTGACTGCGTTGGCATTTAGTAGCCACGTCCGCAGCTAGGTGTCGTGGACCTTAGCGTTTGGTAGCAAAATTAGGAACTACTTGGAAAAAATTAATCGTCTGCAGTTCTTCTACCTGAATCACAGGTAACAGACACTAATACAGCCACATCAATTAACACCGGTTATTAGACTGATTCTACACTCACCCAAAGTACACGGGGCTACATGACCGCGTTGTCACAGCCTCGAAAGTAAGGAATCAACCAACCAACCTAGTCTGGCTGCGTGGCTCAGCAGCAACGTTCTCACCTGCTGTGCCCAAGGTTGCAGGATCGAATCCTGACGCAGTCAGCTGGCATTTGAGGGTGCACTAATGTGAAGGAGTTGTGTGAGTAGATTTACTGGCATGTTAAAGATCCCCTTCAGAGCAAATTCCGGCACCCCGGTGTCTCCAAAAGCCAAAGTAATTAAAAGGGACGTAAAACCAATAACATTATTATTATTATTCATATTTTCTACTTTCCCTTCCTCGCCTTCTTCCTTCTCTTCTTCCAATTTCTCTTATTTTTCTTTCTTCTATTCATGTTCCTCTTCGTCATACTCATTCTCTTCTTTTGCTTTTTCCCCCCTGGGCCTCACATCTAGTGGGACGTGGGTTGGCGACCACGGGGCCCCAGCTGAGTCCGGCATTTCTTCCACTTACTTGTGCCGAGCTTCTCTCCGTCTTCTTTCCTAACGACCTCACTTGGTCAACTCTTGTTCTCTTCCAACCCCGACGGTATAGGGTATCCGAGGCCTAGGGAGTCTCTTCCTTCCCCGCCTTAATTGGCCCCTGTCTCATCTTTTCTGATAACGTCCTTCTGCGAGGGGTCAGCCTTCTTTTCTTTTCCTGTAATCTCCTGCCTTCTGCTCAAGGCCCTCAAGGAGGCAGGGTGTGTGTAGCCCCACCACTTCTGATGCACCCTGGATTGTGCTACACCCTCAGGGGCTCACGGCTGGTGAGTTCGGGAGTTGGCGACCCCGAAGGATTCCTGAGCTGGGTCCGGTTTCCCCCTTTTTCCATTACCGGTGGGGCGGACCCTCTCCTCTTTCACTTTCCTATCTGCCTTTTATGGATCTCCTTCCCTCAATCTGCAATCTTCGGGGGTTGAGGGCATTTCTTTTCCACCTGTCCTTTATTTGCCTTATTCTCCTTTGTTTTCCATTACTTCTTCTAGTATATAAGTTAGTAGTTAGTTAACATTTCATTTTCATCTTCACCATCACCCAAAGCATTAGGGGCCGATAACCTAGATGTTAGGCCCCTTAATACAACAATTATCATCATCATCATCTCTTCCTTTTCTTCTGCTTCTAACTCTCGTTCTCTTTTTATTTCTCTTCGTCTCTTGTCGATGTTCTTCATCCACTGTTTGCTTTTTAGCCTACTTTTCATATTTTGCAAAATTGAGGAAAAAGTAGACTTATGAGATCGGGCAAATGAGTGTCTGTCTGTCTGTCTGTCTGTCTGGCTGTGTGTGTGTCCCCTCCCCCCTTTCAACTCCTAAACGGCTGCTGCAATCGAAACAAAATTTGGTAGGAGTAAAGATCTATACCTGAATATCTCACGGTCATATTCGAATATGATGACAGTGCTACCAAAAGTTGAAAAATCGCAATTGAAATTTGAGCTCCATGTTGGATATCTTGGAAGGTATGAATGGGAGCTATTTTAAAATTGGCACACGTATAGATAATAATTTTGCAGTTTAATTTCCAGGAGGCCATACATGGCAGTGTTGCCAAAATGATTATAAGCCTGCTGGTAAGTCCAAATTTTAAATGCATATAACTTCTACACTATCAATTGGATTTCAACCAAATTTCGTGTGTGCTATGTGTACATAAACAGATATGACTGAGCGTATTCTTAGGAGCCACCAGGGCTGCCAACTGTTAATAAATGCTCTCATTTTTTAAATCCAAATACCCATATATCAGAAAGTATGCAAGCCGACAGCCTTTAACTATGCACACGTATAGTACCTGACATTCTATATTAATTTGGAGTAACTTATATACGTCAGTGCTACCAACATGATTCTAAGCCTGCTGATAGGTCCAACTTTAAATGCATGTAACTTCTATACTAACTAATTGATTTCATTCAAAATTGGCACAACAATAGATCAAATTATTTCAGATTATTTCTGACCAATATATGCATGGCATTGTTGCCAACTTGATTTTACGCGCGCTGTTAGATCCAATGTTTAACTGCATGTAACGTCCATGCTATCCATTGGACTTCAACCAAATGTTGTATTCTGTACCCTAATAAATGGATCTAACAATATATTCAGTCACCAGGGCTGCCAACTGTAGTGCTCTATTAGGCTACATTATACCAGGTATATTTCAAACTAATTAGAAATTTCGATATTACCTACTTAATTTCGTCATTATTCTAGATAAATGAATCTTAAATTTTAAGAAAAGTAGGCTCTTTAGTTCGTCACGGAACTTCTTGTTATCTTCCTCTTCTCCTTCCACTTTTACTTTCTCTTCTTATTTACCTTTTTCTTCCTCTTACATTGCCCTTATTTTCTCTCTACCTTTTATTGCCTTTCCCCTTCTCATTTTATCAATCTCTTCTTCTCTTTATCCTCCTCTACTTCCCTGTCCTAATCTTGGTGTAGTTTCTTGGATGTCGCCCCGTAGGTGCGTACTCGATTCCTGGTACTGGCAAGAAATTTATTTCTGGCTGAGTACTAGAACGGGGTATTCTCAACCTGGTGAGGCAAAACTGAGAAGTCATGGGTTCCATTCCCATTTCAGCCATCCCGCAGGTGGTTTTCTGTAGTTTTCCTCTTTTACTGTAGGAAACTTCAGGGACGGTTCCTAACTTAAGCCCACGGGTGCTTGCTTCCCAATCCTCACCTGAATTACAAGTACGCACACAGACACAGTCATCACAGTGACACCGGTTATTTGACGAAATTCCACACACACCCAAGTACACGGGGTTAAATGACCACGATGTCCAAGCCCCTCAAATGAAACAACAACAATAATAATTATTCTTCTTCCTCTTCCTCCTTATCATATTCATCTTCTTCTCATTCCTTCTCTTCATTTTGCATTTCATTATCTTCTTCCTCCGCTTCTTCCTTTTCTTCATCTTTTTTCTCTTCCCTTTCTTTATTTCTCCTCATCTTTAGTTCACTTGATTTTCTTCATTGAATTCCTCTTCTCTTTTTCTTCATCTTCTTGCTTTTTCTTATTATTCCTCTTTTATTTCTCTACTTATTTATCACCTTCTTTATCTTGATTTGTTCTTCTTTTTTCTCTTCCTTTTATTGCTTTCACCCTATTCATTCTGTTCTTACTCGTCCTCCTCTTCTACACCTATTCTATTTCCTCTTCTTCTGCTATCTTCTTCTTTCTCCCCTTTCTCTTCCTCTGTTTCTTCCTCCATGTCCTCTCGCTTCTGTTTTCCTATTTCCTATTTTACCCCTCCTTATTTTTAGCCTACTTTCGATTTTTGCAAAAAATGAAAGTAGACTTATGAGATCAACACACGGCGAAAAATTGTGTGTCTGTCTGTGTGTCTGTGTGCGAGTGTGTGAGTCGGTGTGTGTGTGAGTGTGTGTACTCTGAATGTCTGTCCCCCCCTCTATCAATTCAAACACGGTGAAACCGAATTGAACGAAATTTGGTACATAGGTAGTACTAGCAAAGGGCACCTCAGTGTCATGTTTTATATCGCCGCCATCTTTACCAAAACTGAATGGCGGCCATTCAAACGTTCAAAACGTAAAATCAAATAACGACTAACCAAATCATCCGATCTCTACCAAATTTGGTAACAGCATACCTTCATATAGGACGCGTCTTGTGACCAAACTACAAGGTCATCCGCCGTACCATTTCAGGATGGCGGCCGTGTGAATTATGCAAACATTATAATCCATATCATGGGACCCACCAGTTCCGATTATCGAGCCGAGAATCGTTTTAACTGTTCTAAAGGAAGAGGCACGTTCGAAATTAAAAGTTTATTTTGTAATACTATAGTGCAGAAGTGATTTTAAAAAACTGAGCCATCTCAGTACAAGGCAAGATGGCAGCGGATATCATGTGCCTGACTTATATTTCATTAATTTTAGTATTGCATGCAATATAGCGTACTGATAAAAATAAATACACTTTGTATGAAATGCTTCATATATAAATAATATACTCCACTGATGAGATCGTTTAGTGTAAATCATTAATTGCTAACACGTTCTATGTAACTCATTTGATATCAGTTAATTTCCGTTCGCACGTTTGGCTCCGTGGTAAAGCGTTAGCCAATCAATCTTATGCCTATGGTTCAAACCCTATCAGAGTTAGGTTTTTTGCTTGAATTTCTTTATATTTATTGTTTTGTAATGACTCGGACGTTTTAAAATTAATCGTTATATTGTGCTTGGTACGATGGAAAATATATAATTAAAACAAAATTTGCCAGCAGATTTGCACGAGACATCTAGGAACAAAAAAAGTGAATTATCATGGCGAACTGCACGCCGGCCAACAGATTAATTTACAGATTTTATTGAAAAGTTTATGTTTATGGCCGCTAGAATGCACTCCCCCTGTTAGGAATATGTTGTTCGATACTTCTCCATTAGATGTCACGACTGGTCAACATGGGACTCCATTTATTAGTATACCATCGGCATTCTATGCGCATCGAATTTGAAGAATGACAAGATGGTACTACGATACATTTTTAATTTGTATTTTAAAGGGTTTGTAACAGACTATTGTGCGTTATTTGAAAATGTTAATTGAAGTAAAGAACAAAACGATTTCACATAGTATCTGAACTCTAGCCGTTGGTGCTAGTTCAGGATATTAATTAATACTTTTATTGCCGCCAAATAGCAATCGAAAATATCCACATAGTTGGTATACACACGTCTCTGTAGGATCATGGAAAGATTTGTTAATTCAATTAGGGTTGTGAAAGCCATGCACAGCCAGACGTGCAAAGACATGCCTCAACTCAAAGTTGGATGTTGCCCGCATCAGGCCGATTATGTAATAATAATAATAATAATAATAATAATAATAATAAATAATAATAACAATAATAATAATAATAATAATAATGTTATTGGTTTTACGTCCCTTTTAACTACTGTTGCATTTAGAGACGCTGGGGTGCCAGAATTTTGCCCCGAAGGGGATCTTTAACGCGCTAGTAAATCTACTAACACGGCTCCCTCGCATTTGTGCACCCTCAAATGCCAGCTGACTGCGCCAGGATACGAACCTGCAACATAGGGCCCAGCAAGCGAGAACGTTACCGCTGAGCCACGCAGCCAGTCCGGTCGATTATGTCTCCAGATCCATAACATTCTTAAGATACTTCTTATTTTTCTTTCTTTCTTTCTTTCTTTCATTCTTTCTTCAATGATGGTAGCAGTTTTTTTTGGTAGAGGTGAATAGTTTCTAAGGTCTTCAACCAAGAAATGATTCTATTATACTCTTTGTTAAAACAACGAGTTATTACTATACTCATACATTTAGTAGAAAGTAGGCTATATGTTCTTTACTGAACATCTTGTTTCTTCCTCGTATTTTCTCTACTTTGTCCTCTTCATCTCTTTCTTACTATTTTAATTTTTCCCTTCCTACTCTTCGTCATTTTAATTTTATATTTTCTTCTTTTTCCGTTGTCTTCCTGGTCATCATTTTCTTTTTCTCTTTTTCTTTCACTTGTTATTCTGTTGTTGTTGTTTGTTTTATTCAGGTCTTGAGACATATTGGTCATCGGCCCTGAATGTCGGGGTGTGGTTTGAATTTGCCCGTAGCCTAACAATGTGTGTCAACTCGGGGGAACTGAAAGTGAAGGGTACAAATCCTGGCACTGCCAGTGGCCGTCCTGAATGTGGGTTTTTCCCGAATATTCATTCGACACTCCGCCCAGAGTGTTCTGGTGAGTAGTAATGAAAAGAAGAGATAGTTTGTCAGGGAGTATACTAAAGCATAAAGCTATAGCAGTTATGGATGGAAGGGTCGAAGGCAAGAACAGTACGGGTAGAGCTGGGGTGACCAACCCTAGGCTTGCGGGCCAAATAATGGCCCGTCAAGAATGCTTGATTTTGGAAACAAGACCGTTGAGCGCAGGTGCGATGCTATCCTAACCTAATTGGTCAAACAGCTGTATCGTAATAGAATCTCGAGCTGTGATTGGTGGAGAACCCGTATCATAATGAAACTTAAACTATAATGAGCCTCATTAAGATGCAGTTTTCTGGTTTATAATACAGTATTTATATTTCGGCATGGTCGAACATCAGATATTTTACACAGGTAAGGATATTTTTTCTCGAATAAGTAATTATAAATGAACATAATCCAGTCGTTTGTCATCAATCCAAAAAGTGGCGTTTTATGAGATCACCTTTTGTCCGTGTGTATGTGTGTGTGTCAGTCTGTGTATGTGTCCCCCTATAATAACTTCTGAACGGATGGATCAATTTCAATGAAACTCTGTAAGGTCATTGCACCAACTTTGCCAACCCCGACCGTGCCCTTCAAATTTTATTACGTCTCACCAATCCATCATGGCGGCTGTGCGAAATATTCTACCAGTATTCAATATCTCCGAAACTATTACCGATATCACCCTGAAATGTTGTACGGTGATAAAGAGAACTACTAGAAGTTCCCCTATGAGACTTAAAACAAGTAGTTCCGTGAAGAACTATACAGCCTATTTTCATATATCCTACTTATGTTAATTGCCACTATCAACATACACAATTTCAGTTTGATTGCTGTAATAGATTCGTAGATATTGAGAACCGACTAAATATTTCGGATGGTCGCCATGTTGGATTTTATATATGTAGGTCCTAGAGTTATGTACTGTTACATGCAGATTATTGTGAACGTGTAGTATTCAAACTTCAATCGCATAATTAGGACACAAGAAAAAACAAGGAGATTTAAATTTTTTCACAGCTGCCATCTTGAGGTTATGGAAACAATTGAAATAAATTAGATGCCAGTGGATTAACATTCGGATAAATATTTACTGTACCAAGTTTCACTGCACGCGGATGGTTAAATTGCGAGAAACGTCCATGTGAATATTTATAATTCGCGTCACCGCCATGTTGGATTTGTGATCACCAGGTTATTTAAAGTCCTATAGGTGAACTTAAGTTCATAGCCCCTATGAACATTAAAAAATGCTGTTTGATTGCTAAAATAGATTCGTAGATATTCAGTATCGTCTAAATATTTCGGATGGTCGCCATGTTGGATTGTTAAATGTATAGGCCATAGAGTCATGTACCATTAAAGGAAAATTATTGCGTAGGTTCATTATTCAAACTTTCACTTCGATCGCATGACATCATCACAAGAAATAAAAACTTAATTTTAAAATTCGCACTGCCGCCATCTTGAGGTTATGTAAACAATTGAACTAAATTAGATACCAGTGGACTACAATGTGTATAAATATTTCCTGTACCAGGTTTCAGTTCGCTTGGAACATTAAATCGCGAGAAAGATCTATTTAAAATGTTCAAATTCGCTTGGCCGCCATGTTCGTTTTGTAGTTAACCGGATTTTGAAAATCTTATAGATGGACTTCCAGTAGTGCCCTTTATCTCCGTACAAAATTTTAGGGAGATACCGCTAATAGTTTCAGAGATATAGAATGCCGGTGAAATATTTCGCACATCCGCCATCTTGTGATTATGTAAACAATTGAACGAAGTTAGATGTCGGTGCATTACAATGTATATAAACATATACTGTACCAAGTTTCAATGCGTTTGGTTGGTCAAATCGCGAGAAACGTCTATTTAAAAGTCGCAAATTCGCTTGGCCGCCATGTTGGTTTTGTAGTTACC
Source organism: Meconema thalassinum (assembly GCA_946902985.2). Classification (NCBI taxonomy): domain Eukaryota; kingdom Metazoa; phylum Arthropoda; class Insecta; order Orthoptera; family Tettigoniidae; genus Meconema; species Meconema thalassinum. Next base: position 225,191,791 of record OX336388.2, read on the forward strand.
AGGTTTTCAAAAGTTACATAAATGAACTTATAGTAGTTCCCTCTATCACCATAGAAAATGTCAGGGTAATATCGGTAATAGTTTCGGAGATATTGAATGCTGGTGAAATATTTCGCACAGCCGCCATGTTGGATTGGTGAGTCGTAACAAAATTTGAAGGGCACGGTCGAGGTCGCCGGGAATAGTGCTATGAACTTTCCGAGTTTCATTGAAATCGCTCCTGCCGTTTAGATTTTATTAGGGGGGGACACACACACGAATCACACACACACACACACACACACACACACACACACACACACACACGGACAAAAGGTGATCTCATAAGCCTATTTTTTCAAAATTGAAAATAGGCTAAAAAACTGTTAACTACAAAACCAACATGGCGGCCAAGCAAATTTGAAACTTTTAAATATACTTTTCTCGCGATTTAACCATCCAGATGCAATGAAACTTGGTACAGGAAATGTTTATACACATTGAAATGCTCTGCATCTAATTTAGTTCAATTGTTTAGATAACCTTAAGATGGCGGCTGTGCGTAATTTTAAAATCTCGTTTTTACTTCGTGTCCCAATCATCCCATTGAAGTTTGAATACTAAACGTACACAATAATCGTCATCTAATAGTACATAACTCTGAAGCCTATATATACAGGGTGTATCTTAATTACAGTATACCGACAAAAAAAATCAGGGACGCTCTGCGTCTTATGTAAAAGACGATGCCGCAATCGGATTGGCGGAGAAAATTTTCCCTCCGAGAAAATGAGGTTACTTAGTTACTTCCGGGCGCGCGATTCAAATCTACGAACTCGCCGTATTTGCTGAGCTAGAGAGCAAGCCGCTGGCCACCGCTGTCCTTCAAGCAAGGGAAGGGAGTGTGATAGAAGGTGACAGAGATATGCTGGCGGGCATGCCCAAATTTCCTCCATCACCTCGGCTTGCCGCATGCCTGCCAGCATATCTCTGTCTCCTTCTATCACACTCCCTTCCCTTGCCTGAAGCGCAGCAGTGGCCAGCGGCTTGCTCTCTAGCTCAGCAAATACGGCGAGTTCGTAGATTTGAATCGCGCGCCCGGAAGTAACAAAGTAACCTCATTTTCTCGGAGGGAAAAATTTTCTCCGCCAATCCGATTGCGGCATCCTCTTTTACATAGCACGCAGAGCGTCCCTGATTTTTTGTCGGTATAATTAAGATACAACCTGTATATAAATCCAACATGGTGACCAACCGAAATATTCGACGGTTCTCAATATCTACGAATGTATTACAGCAATCAAACTGAAATTTTGTATGTTGCTATAGGCAATTAACCTAAGTAGGATATATGAAAATAGGCTTTTGTTCTTCACGGAACTACTTGTTTCAAAATAAAGTTCTCATCTAATTATTTGGCTGGGAGGGGGGATTTGATCCCCCTATTCACCCCCCACCCGTAGTTACGTCACTGTGTAGAGCAAAGGTTAGAATATGTTAAACAGTTTGGTAGGAATGCAGGGTATGATAGCTATGTAGAGATGAAACACCTCCTCAGGACGGCCCAGGGGCTCAAATCCAGTAGGACGTGGGTTGGCGACCACGGGACCGCAGCTGAGTCCGGCATTGCTCTCACTTACTTGTGCCAGGCTCCTCTCCGTCCTCTTTTCTGTCGACCTCTCTTGGTCAACTCTTGTTCTCTTCTGACCCCGACGGTATTAGGGTATCCGAGGCCTAGGGTGTATCTTCCTTTCCCGCGTTAACTAGGCCTTCTCTCATCTTTCCTGATCCCTAATTCTTCTAGGGATCAGCCTTCTTTTTCTTTTTATCATAGTTCCTTTTCTCTTTACGATTCCCGCCCTGTTTTTATGAATTGGCTCCCCGTGTCTTTAATTACATTTTGTAAGTATTTTGAATCTTAACCAAATTTTGTAAGGAATTTTTACACTGCATTTTGTAAGTATTTTCGATCTAAACTCCATTTTGTAATTATTTTCGATCTAAACTCCATTTGGTAAGTATTTTCGATCTAAACTCCATTTTGTAATTATTTTTGATCTAAACTCCATTTTGTAATTATTTTCGATCTAAACTCCATTTTGTAAGTATTTTCGATCTCAACTCCATTTTGTGAGTATTTTTGATCTAAACTCCATTTTGTAAGTATTTTCGATCGAAAACTCCATTTTGTAATTATTTTCGATCTAAACTCCATTTTGTAAGTATTTTTGATCTAAACTCCATTTGGTAAGTATTTTCGATCTAAACTCCATTTTGTAATTATTTTCGATCTAAACTCCATTTGGTAAGTATTTTCGATCTAAACTCCATTTGGTAATTATTTTTGATCTAAACTCCATTTTGTAAGTATTTTCGATCTAAACTCCATTTGGTAAGTATTTTCGATCTAAACTCCATTTTGTAAGTATTTTCGATCTAAACCCCATTTGGTAAGTATTTTCGATCTAAACTCCATTTGGTAAGTATTTTCGATCTAAACTCCATTTGGTAAGTATTTTCGATCTAAACTCCATTTGGTAAGTATTTTCGATCTAAACTCCATTTGGTAAGTATTTTCGATCTCAACTACATTTTATAAGTATTTTCGATCTCAATTGCATTTAGTCAGTACAGTATTTTGAATCGCGGGCTTCCACATATTGTATTATTTTGAATCTACCATACATTTTGTAAGCATTTTCAATTTCAATTGCATTTTCTGAGTATTTTGAACCTAAACTACATTTTGTGAGTACTTTTCAATGTAAATTCCTTTTGTGAGAATTTTTCATCTAAATTACATTTTGACAGTATTTGCACTCTACATTTTATGAGTTATTTCAATCTGAGATCTATTTTGTAAGTATTTTCTGTCCAGCGTAATTTTCGTTGTCATTTTCGCTATCACCCAGACCATTAGGGGCCGATAACCTAGATGTTAGGCCCCTTAAAACAACAATTATCATCATCATGAACGTCCTCAGGACAGAGCGGCATGGAGACGGAAGACACAACGTTTATCTCGGTCTCTATATTTCAGAAACACAGAGTATACTTTCACAAGTTTTCCGTTAATTTGAAGAATGGCAGATATAACCTGTTCGAATGTCGGACACTGTACGGCTGTCGAAACGACAGCAGTATCCCATAAATTTATTCTCAGTAGAGAAACTTTTCATACAGGCAATAACAATAATAACGGAACATTATTAATATATCCTGTAGGAGAGGCGACTTGTTTTGGATAAATACCAATGGCTTTTACCACTATGTAAATGATATTCTGGGACCGCATACATCACTGCTTGCCCTACTAGGCATTGGCAGTGAACGTGTATCGGTGATATATCTTGAGATGTCAGCATTACGGGAGACCAAGATACTATATTACGGAATGGTGTTTCCTTGTCCGATATTAGCCGATAATTTGTCTTCTTGCCAAGGAGGTCAACCTGTGGTCAACTCGTATGCAGAGGTGAGGAAGACACGATCGAGGAGGCAGTGGAACAAGCCAGGTAGGCTACAGGAGGTAGACTCACCTGTTATTTAACTGGCTTTGGTCTGTAAATTCAGGAGGCTTTGGGCACGATAGGGGATGCCAGTTTAACATTTTCTTTATACGTATAGCATGCTGAACTACTGTGCCAAAGATCGCTGGTTCAAACCTGGTCGAAGTCGTCGGAGATTTCATGAGCGTTAAAATCCTTCAGTATGCCTTCATACGGAGGAGAAGTAACGCCGGCGTGTAAAATATCCTACATTTGTGGAAGCTAAAATTTGTAGGTTAGTTTGATAACGCTATATTAGTTCCAACGTTCACCGCTAGGTGCTGACTGCGATGGCATTTAGTTGCCACGTCCGCAGCTAAGTATCGTGGACGGCAGCATTTGGTAGCAAAAGTAGGAACTGCTTGAATAAAATAATCGTTTGCAGTCCTTACCTGAATTACAGATCTTCGTCTTCTTATTCTCCGCAACCGCTAGTTTGGTGCGTAACACGCATGTCTTCCAAAACATCTTATTTCTCGGGCCTGTAGTTTGAATTGGCAATAAACTTGCTTGCCTTTATTGCTTTCTATAAATTGAGCCCTTGGTCTTCCTCGACTCCTCTTTCTTTCTAGCTTCCCTTCGAAGAGTGTGGTGCACCAGTCAGAATGACAAATCAAATGGCTAACAAAACTATTCCTTCTTCTGGTTAAGGATTCGACCAAGGTGCGTGTCTCCTTTGCTCTTTTGTGAACATTCTCATTGGTGACTTTATCAGTCCAAGGTATCTTTAGTAGTCGTCGCCAGCACCACATCTCGAATGCCCTGTAGAGTCCATGTTTCAGAGCCATAACTTGCAATACTCCATACAAAACTTTTCACGCAGTGTTTTCGCACCTCTAAGTAAACAGTCTTGGATGTTAGTTAAGACTTCTTTTTGAGAAGGCTTCTTTTCCCTGTGCGATTCGAGCATTTACTTCTCTCGTACACTTTCCATTTGATGTGATCAAGCTCCGCAGATATTTGAAATCCTTTTCTTTTGCTAGTTTTTCACCATACATTAGCACATTGACTATTAACAATTAACACCCGTTATCAGACAAATTCCAAACACACCCCAAGTACACGGGGCTAGATGAACGCGTTGTCGCAGCCCTAAACTAAGGAACCAACCAAATAGGCTAAAAAGAACGAGATTTTTATCATATTTCTCTAATGTGAAATATTTCTAACCATTCAGGTGCTGTATGGAACTAAAATGAAACAGTGTCTGCCTTGCCTCCTTCACCCACTTACATCCAGACCACCCACTGACATTCCTCAAGAGCAGAGAAGGCTTCAGTCAAAACAGTTGACAGTATCGAACCTGTCTGGAAGCTGAGAGCTCGGACAAGTGTTTACCGATGGCGCCAGCGAGCAGGACCACTCCAGCAAGTCATTAAATACTTACACGGTGGTGTTAAATGACGTCTAGGAGGCTTCCAAGGGTAGGAACCCTTAAAACAAGAGGACTCATTCACATAGCTCAAGAGTTACATTTTGGGGATGTCTGCTACAAGTATACAAACAGTATGAGCTCTCGTCTCAATGAGCGGTTTGAGGCATAACGGTTATCAGTAAGGGAATGTAACCATGGAAGTTAATTAGGTATGTGGATAACAGGTACGTAAGTGGGTTGCTCAAAACAAATGTTAAATAAAGACCAAATATACCAAATTCAATCTTTATTACTACCTTAAAAATATTATCAAAAGATAATACAACTACTTATGATAATTGCCTCTATCAACATACAAAATTTCAGTTTGATTCCTGTAATAGATTCGTAGATATTGACATCCGTCTAAATATTTCGGATGATCCCCATGTTGGATTGTTATATGTATAGGCCATAGAGTCATGTACCATTAAAAGAAAATTATTGCGTAGATTCATTATTCATACTTTCATTTCAATCGCATGATTATGACACAAGAAATAAAAACGTAATTTTAAAACTCGCACAGCCGCCATTTTGAGGTTATGTAAACAATTGAACTAAATTTAAAAACCAGGGCATTACAATGTGTACAAACATTTGCTGTACCAAGTTTCATTGCGTTTAGATTATTAAATCGCGAGAAAAGTCTATTTAAAACTTTCAAATTCGCTCGGCCGCCATGTTCGTTTTGTAGTTAACCCGTTTTTGAAAGTCTCATAGATGAACTTCCAGCAGTACCCTTTATCTCCGTACAAAATTTCATGGTGATACCGGTAATAGTTTCAGAGATATAGAATGCCGGTGTAATATTTCGCACAGCCGCCATCTTGAGGTTATGTAAACAATTGAAAGAAAGTTGGATGCCGGTGCATTACAATGTGTATAAACATATATTGTACGAAGTTTCATTGCGTTTGGTTGGTTAAATCGCGAGAAACGTCCATTTAAAAGTCGCAAATTTGCATGGCCACCATGTTGGCTTTGTAGTTACCAGGTTTTCAAAAGTCACATAGTTGAACTTTTACTAGTTCCTTTTATCACCATACAAAATTCCAGAGTGATATCGGTAATAGTTTCGCAGATATTGAATGCAGGTGAAATATTTCGCACAGCCACCATGTTGGATTGGTAAAACGTAACAAAATTTGAAGGCACGGTCGGGGTCGTCCGGAATAGTTCAATAAAATTACCGAGTTTCATTGAAATCGCTCCAGCCGTTTAGAAGTTATTAGGGGGACACACACACACACACACATGAATCACACACGCGCACACAGACACATGGACAAAAGGTGATCTCATAAGCCTAGATTTTCATAAATAAAAAATAGGCTAAAATATATAAAATAGATATAAGAACAGAATTACGAGCCTTACAGTAGTCACATACGATGTGTAACATGTGACATGTTATCCCTTGTTAACAGTGAACTCTGTTGGTCATTGAAATAACTACTTGTAAAACTGCAGTGCCAAATCTTGACCGGTTTTCAGCAAATATGATATAATGAATATTTTCACACCATACAACGACAACTTGAAGATGATTTATTGTAGGAATATCTTTAATGGGCCCACCAAACCTTGAGGTAACCCGTATGCGATATACATTCCACATAGCCACATGGCCGTCAGTACGTCGTTGTATCAATCTCCGCCACCGCGCGCGCTCATTGTTTCCGTCTCATCCATTTCTGTTTCATTGTTTCCGTCCCATCCATTTCCGTTTCATTTTTCAAAATCACCCCCCCCCCCCAAAAAAAAATATACAGATACCGAGTGAAAAGATGTTACTCATCAATAAATACCTTACTGATTTCCAATCCCAAAGTCTTAATATTTTGGTTTCGTACTGCATGTACATTTTAAAGCTCAATTCTTCATTACTTCCAGACATTATTATTTACAAACACAAATAATAAATTGATCCGTTACTGCACTTCATCTAAAGAAGTAGATTGCCACGGTGGGTGAGTGGTTATCGTGTCGGACTACCAATCCCAAGATTGCAGGTTCGCCCCTGGCCTTGGTAAGTGATTTTTGAAAGGCGGCAAAAATCACGATACTCATGTCATACGTTGTTAGCAACTTAAAGAACCCATTTGAATTCAGTAGGCCGTGTTCATAATGGAAAAAATAATCTCGGGATTTTCCGCCAACACGAAGTTCCTCATTTCTCTACTAGAAAGCGGTATAGAGTCAAGGAGCTTAGATATCTAACCTCCTTGACATTCATAGCGCTGCAAGGAGCATTAAATTCGACACGCAAGCTGCCCTCTGGGTGTCAATTAACAAAGCTTGCACCTGGCATCCGAGGCCATACGATATTATTATGATTATTATTATTATATTATTATATAAAGAAGTATTCATTTCACACACACACACACAACACCACACAGAAGCGACAGCTCAAGAAACTAACTAGACACGATGTGTAACGTAACTGGGAATGCGGGGTGCTGACGACACCCCAGCCTATAAATGCTATTGTCGGCAATAATAGACACAACTTTAAACAATGCAAATGACGTTATATTCAACTCCAAGTTTATTCGAGAAGGTACTGAGTGCCTCAACAATGTAGCCAACTGCTGTCAGAAAAAAACAAGCGAATATTAAACGTGGGGTGTTCTCAGCAACCCCCCCACATTCCCAATTAAAGGCTATGGCACCCTTCCTGTTCCCTTCGCATTCTTTTATTAATGCTGTTGTTTGAGTCTTAAGTCCTTTGACTTGTTTGATGCAGCTCTCCAGTCCTCCCTGTCATGAGCTAATCGTTTCATATCTATAAAGCTACCACACCCTACATCCGAGACAATCTGTTCAACAATTTTCGGACTTTTCATATTTGGGTGTCCATCAATAAATTTTTAATTTTATTCCAAATTTGTATACTTTATGGTAGGTTGGTTCCTCAGTTTAGGGGCTGCGACAACGGTGGTCATGTAGCCCCGTGTACTTTGGGTGTTAATTGTGACGGCTGTATTAGTGTGTGTTATCTGCTTTAATTGAAGTAAGGAATGCAGACGATCAATTTCAAGTAGTTCTTACTTTCGCTACTCAGTGCCATCGTCAACGACATCTAGCTGTCAACTTGGCTACTAGATGCCAACGCAAACAGCACCTGGCGACGAACGTTGGAACTTAATAGAGTGCTAATCAAATTTAAGCTAAAAAAAATAGTTTCACACAATTATAATTAGTTGAAGATTCTTTTACATGCCATAAATCTATGACACGGCTTTACTTTCCCTCCGAAGGAAGGCATACTGAGAGTTTTTTAACTCTCTTAAAAATCCGACGACTTTGGCCGGGATTGAACCTGCGATATTGGGCATGGAAGCTCAGCATGCTACCGACTACGCCACTGAAGTCACCGAATTACAGGAGGTTTATCTTAAAACAGCAGAAGTTGACGATAAGTGTGGCAAGCAGGTTGAAACCTTGGATCACATTGTCAGTGGATGTCCAACGACACTACACTGCGCGCCACAATAACGTTGCTAGGATCGTGCACATGAAGATGGCTAAAACTACAGGACTGGATGACTCCTGGCTTCCGTATTAGAAGTACTAACCAAAATATGTTTCGGACAATGGAACCCATTTATTATATAGGGACAGAGAAATCCGCAATGATATTCTCTTCCTTAGAAAGAAGCTGTGACAATCGACATATCCGTAGCCTACCACTCAACCACAACCTTCAAACAGCCTGTGCCCAAAAGGTCAATAAATTCACCGAACTGGCCATTGAAGTAAAACAAATGGGGAAGCTAAAGCAGGTGTACATCCAGCCTCTCATTCTGTCCCCCCAGGGGCTCACATCTAGTTGGACGTGGGTTGGCGACCACGGGGCCCCAGCTGAGTCCAGCATTGCTTCCACTTACTTGTGCCGGGCTCCTCTTCGTCTTCTTTCCTGTCTACCTTACTTGGCCAACTCTTGTTCTCTTCCGACCCCGACGGTATTAGGATATCTGAGGCCTAGGGAGTCTCTTAATTGGCCCTTGTCTCATCTTTTCTGATACCCTCCTTCTGCGAGGGGTCAGCCTTGTCTTTCTTTACATGTCATCTCCTGCCTTCTGCACAAGGCCCTCAAGGAGGCAGGGTGTATAAAGCCTCACCACTTCTGGTACACCCTGGATATTGCTACACCCTCAGGGGCTCACGGCTGGCGAGTTCGCGAGTTGGCGACCCCGAGATATTCGTGAGCTGTTTCTATTACAACTGGGGCGGACCCTCTTCTCTTTCACTTTCCTATCTGCCTTTCATGGCTCTCCCTCCTCAATCCGCATTCTTCCGGGGTTGAGGGCATTTCTTTTCCTCCTGTCCTTTATTTGCCTTATTCTCCTTTTGTTTTTCCATTTCTTCTTCTAGTATGTTAGTTGGTAGTTAGTCTGTTTTAGTTATAGTTTACTTTTCATTATCATCTTCACGATCACCCGAACCATTAGGGGCCGATAACCTAGATGTTAGGCCCCTTAAAACAACAATTATCATCATCATCATTATCATCATCTCAGTCTGTCTGAAACTGGAATTGTACCTATAAGACTGGTGGTTTAACTACCAAATATTAAATAAAAGCCCTATGTATTAGCTATAACTTATGTAAGTTTCCATAATTCTATGTTACACATTAGTGAAGCTATGATTTGATTGTTAACTGTGTGTGAAAACTCCCACTCACGGTTTATGAGACCCATTAAGTGTACACTCTATTACAGATCCACAGAGGTACATCTAGAAGTGTATTTCCGTGGTTTCTCACTTCTATCCTAGCAAATGCCTATAGCCCAATTTGTCAGTGATCGTACACAACACAAGACTATGTAACTCTCGTGACGACACGAGCGTCTAATGAAGCCGGAGTGGAAATACAGGTTACTTGATAATTTATTAGGATTCGCACTTGGGAGAGTGTTCCACAGTTTGTCTTCCTCGCAGGTGGTCCTCCATCCTTCTCCCGCGAGGTCACACGATCTACAGAATAATCGATTGATTTCGTTGTTGTTATTGTTGTTTGAGTCTTCAGTCTTTTGACTGGTTTGATGCAGCTCTCCATGCCTCCCTATCCTGAGCTAATCGTTTCATCTCTACATAGCTACCACACCCTACATCCGAGGCAATCTGTTTAACATACTCTAACCTTGGTCTACCCCTACAGTTCTTGTCCTCGACCCTCCCTTCCATAACTAAACTTGTTATTCCTGGGTGTCTTAGAATGTGTCCTACCAACATATCTCTTCTCTTCATTAGCAGTCACCAGAAACATCTCTGGCGTCTGCTAATGAAGAGAAGAGATAGGTTGGTAGAACACGTATTAAGACACCCAGGAATAGCAAGCTTAGTTATGGAAGCAAGGGTCGAGGACAAGAACTGTAGGGGTAGACCAAGGTTAGAATATGTTAAACAGATTGCCTCGGATGTAGGGTGTGGTAGCAATGTAGAGATAAAACGACTAGCTCAGGACAGGGAGGAATGGATAGTTGCATCAATCCAGTCAAAAGACTGAAGATAAATCGATTTACTTCGCTCTTTCAATACGCTCTCATAGAAGCAAAAAATGGCAATTGTATGTCTAACTCTCATAAATCCCGTTTCCAGCGGATTCGGGGATAAGATGCGTTGAAATTCTATGTGTCGGATGGTTTTTACGGCTGGATACCCTTCCTGATACCAACCTCATGGGAGGAGTTCATGAGAGATGAAATGCATGTTGATGAATGAAACTGGGGATGTTAAATTTCAAGTAGTTCCAACTTTGGCTAATAGATGTCACTGACACCTAGTGGTGAGCGTTGGAACTTTGATAGAGCGTTTCAACGAAATCTAACCTAGAAATTTAGGTTCACGTGAGTTTAGTTAGTAAATGGTTCTCCTCCCCCCCCCCTCCCCCGGGGGAAGGCATAATGAAGGATTTTAACGGTTAGCCTCGGGTGCCGGGTGCAAGCTTTGTTATTTGATACCCAAAGAGAAGGTTCCATGTCGAATATTGTCATTCCTTGGAACGCTTTGAAGGTCAAGGAGGTTAGATAACTAAGCTACTTAGGTTAGATATCTAAGCTCCTTGACACTATAGCGCATTCTAGCAGAGAAAGGAGGAACTTTGTGTTGGCGGAAAATCCCGTGATTATTTTTGCCATTATGAACACGGCCTACTGAATTCAAATGGGTTCTTCAACATACCAACAACGTGTCGTGATTTCTGTCGCCTCTCAAAAATCACTTACCACGGCCAGGAGCGAACCTAGACACCAAACACTAATCACCATACACCAACCGACAGCAGTGGCTACGCTGTCAAAAGCCCAGTGTTAGGTCATGGGGCCAAGCTCTCTGCTGACTCGGTAGACGCGTGGGTTCGAGCCCCACCGTCGCACAGTGTGAGATTTTGCCCATCCAGGAGAACTATATTCACTGGCTAATGTAAACTTATCTGTGGCAGATTTTGGTTACCTCTAGAATTAAAATAAAGTTTTTAATTTGTAGTTAGAGATTAAAAATGTTTTATTTGTATTTTTGTAAAAAAAAAAAAAAAATACTCATGTTTGACAAACGCAAGAATCAAATTTGACTAGTGTTACCGTCAAATATACAAAATATATATTGCACTTGGCTTTTGATGCAGCCAGATTCATTGAGATTAAACTTTCGTGACAATGGGAACTAAACAATTTTCGGTCCATAAAATTAAAACCTAATAACAAGGTACGACACAAAACATGCGCAAACACAAAGAAAAGTTATCAGATCTAGTCTGTATCACTGCAGCTATCATCAGACTGATTATCCGAAGCATTTACAACAAGATCCCTTGAAAGATCTAAAACTTCGGGCATGACTACCGAACATTTCGTTTTCGGAGAAGAACGAAAACTAGTAATATATGGATCTGATGTAATAAGCAATCTATGAACCAAGTCCGTGTTAGTATGAATTCTGGATGATTTTCGTGTGAAGAGTTCCCTGTATTTTCTATTGTCTTTATTCCTAGCTCCCTGGGTCTCTTCTGATAGCTGGCCTATTGGCAAGATACTTGAGGCTCTGATGACTCTACCGTGATACAGAACTTGATGAACGCTTGTTGGCATATAATACCAGGGATAGAGTGTCAAATACATTTCCAACGTAGAACGAGCATACTCACTAAATTTATCTGCATCAATCGGGAAACCACAATTTAGAGATTCTAGAATTACATGAAATCTCTTTATCAATTATACATTTACTCCAGTTATTTCTGATGAATTTTTAGCATTTCTGAAAAACGTACGGGCTGTATTGCCATCAGTCGTGTTTCCTGATTGTTGCTTGGGCATATCTGCTAATAGCCCGAGCTGACAACGAAATTACTCTTGGATTTTTTTTCACTTCCATTTTAGCTTTGTTCTCTTTGCCGCGAACCTGCCACTTCATAATATCCAGTCTATACGAGATGTAGAGTATACATTCGAAAAACCGTATCCAAGAATGCAGGGGTGTCAGTCCAAAAGTCAAAAATGTTTGTTGAACTTCTTTCTGGGATAGAGTACGAAGGTTATTCATTTCGCTCGGTTGAGCTCCACACAAATAACATCTTTGTCCTGAGGAACAATCAGATACTGCATTACAAAAATTTCCGTCAATCATACAAAAAATCATGTTAGGCTTGCAGATGAATTCCCTGTTGGCTACAGTTATTATAATAGGAGTGAGATTAGCTATTTGTCCTTCAACTTTCTGTACTTCGCTTTTTACAGCATCGACTGTTTCTTTTGTGAAAACAAACTTTATGGGGCGGCAATATCTAGTTGAAGATGGAGCTGGATTTTGCCAAATTAAAGATTTATGGTTGTCGTTTACACTGTAAATTTGAATAGGCACCATGCAGATGTTAAACAAACTTTCGTCTGTCGATTGTTCATCTGAAAATTTTTGACGATACACACCCTGTTGGGCACCGTCACAGCCCCATTTAACAGCAATGTTAATGTTACTAACAACACCGGGCAAAGTGTTGAGTACAACTTCTTGGACTTTACTAAGCCTTGTTACAGTGTGCTCAAGAAGAGACTGCAATGAAATTTCAGCGGATGTTTCAGTGATTGTAATATTGTTAGGATAACAAAGTTTCTTAGCATCCTTTACTTTATCGTACGATGGATAAATTTTACTGCCGATTTTTATTGCTTGATTTCGCACAATATGGTATTGGTTCGTCGAAAAATTTGCATCAACTAATAAAGCTAATGCTTCATCTGTGGACAACTTCGGTGACACTTCAAGCGAAGAATTTCGAGCTTTCTTGAAGTTTGTGCCCCTTGTAGGAGAAGAAGAACAAAGCTCCTTCACGATTGCTTTTTACCGCCTTGCGCAATGAGAGTTCCTTCGACAGTTCTTCATGACTTGTAGATTCGACAAGTGCTGTGATTTTTCTAGTCTGAACTTTGGAGGAACAATCTTTAAAGGATGTTTGAGGTCTACCGGCCTTGGTTGGATTAAACGGAGGATCAGTTGCAAAATTAAAGTCGACTTCATTATCCAACCACGTCGCGAGGTGGTATAAAAATCTCTCCGAATGTCGATTAGCTTTATCTCATTTAACTTGTATACTGTGTACACACTTCCTTATTTTTGCCTTTGAACTAGGCGAAAGTTCCGCGACTCCCGTTTGTTCCATTATAAAGTCTGAAAGAACTTCTGACTTGTTTGTGTGAGCTTTTGCCCACTCATCGAACATAGAACGCCACGTAAACACGGGTGCCATTCTGAAACAGACAGGACGTTTGGTCATTATCGCGCAAACTTTCGCAGGATATTTCGATCGTTGCTAGTATTATACTTAATAAGCTATAATGTGAAATAAATTTCAGGTCGGAACACGATGGAACACCTGAGTAGAATCCTCTTTGAATTTCAAGAAACTACAGTAGTTTTTGTTCATGATAATCCTCTTTTCAAAACAACATTGTAACCTAACCTTTCAATGAAATTTTAAGTTAACATACAAAATCTTACCTTCAGATATCAGCAATAACATTGAAGCACAGCACTGACCATTCTGCGTCACAACGCTCGTCGAATAAACATACTGCACACCACACGGCTGTTGCAAGGCTCTAAGAGCGTACGCGTCTTTAGTTTGTTTTAAGCCCATTTGACAGACGTTGCGGGTGACTATAGTACAAGTGCGTAGCATTTTCTTTTGACTGGGAAATTTAGCGAACTAAATATCGTGTAATTTTTGAAAAATAACATGGTCGGGAAATTGAGTAAAGTTCTCCTAGATAGGCAAAATCTCACACTGTGCATCGGCCATCCTTGAAATGGTTTTCCGTGGTTTCCCAACACCAGGCAAATGCTGGGAAGGTACCTACTGACAGGCTACGGCCGCTTCCTTTCACATCCTTGCCCAGTTTCATTCGCCTTCATCCATTTCATCTCTCATCCCGACGTGCGGGTCGCCCACGGGCGTCGACTAGAAAGACCTGCACTCGGCCTTTCAGGAGGTCACACGAAAAAATGAGCCTTAAGTAGTCGCATATGATGTGTAACATCTAACATAGAAGAAACCTCACGTGAAATTTTTGATACACCGGTATTTTATACTATTACAAGCTGTACCCGGCATGCGTTGCAATGCCAATCAAAGAAAGTGTTGGCGTTGAAAATCTGTTTCTTGAAGTGCTTTTGGATACACAACATGTTAACTGCCTCTAAGCTATCATAAAATGGATTTTCTAATTTAGAACCATTCGTGGGAGCGTGCACAACAACTTTCAAAAAGTTTCATCGCTGTCACTCATTTGTTGAATCTAATCGTACGCTACCTATTGTGAAATGGATTTACTAAGTCGAAACCCTTCCCTGGCGTGTACACAATGACTCATCAATGATTCATCGCAATCGGATGAATGGTATATGCACGTATAGGGGTTTTTGTTTAAACGATTCGTGCGCTGTCACTCATTTGTTGAATCTACTCGTGCGCTACCTATTGAGAAATGTATTACTAAGTCGAAGCCCTTCCCTGGCGTGTACACAATAACTCATCAAGGTTTCATCGCAATCGAAGAATGTTATATGAACGCAATAGGGAATTTTGTTGAAACGCTTCGCGCGTCGTCACCCATTTGTTGCATCTACTCTTGCGCTACTTATTGTGAAATGGATTTACTAATTCCCCTTCCCTGGCGGGTACAAAATAACTGATCAATGTTTCATCGCAATCGGATGAATAGTATATGAACGCATACCTGATTTTGTTTAAACGATTCGCACTCCGTCACTCATTTGTTGAATCTACTCGTGCGCTACCTACTGTAAAATGTATTTACTAAGTTAGAAACCGTCACGTAAGTGTCCACAACATCTCACCCAAGTTTCATCGCTATCGTCGTTCATTTGTCGAATCTACTCGTGTACTACCTACTGTGAAATGTATTTACTAAGCCAGAAACCTTCCTTGGAGTGTCAACCATATTTCACCCAAGTTTCACCGCTAACGGCAGAATGGTATATGACCTTATACGGGACTTTGTTGAAACGCTTCGCGCGTCGTCCCTCATTTGTTGAATCAACTTGTGCGCTGCATATTGTATAGGGGATTTACTAAGCCAGAAATTTTCCATGACGTGTACACAACATCTCACCCAAGTTTCATAGGTACGGACGAATGGTACATGTATGCATACGGGACTAGGTTGAAACGCTTCGCGTGTCGTCGCTCATTTGTTGATTCTACTCTTGCGCTACATATTGTAATATGGATGTACTCAGCCAGAAACCTTCCCTGGAGTGTACACAACATCTCACCCAAGTTTCATCGCAATCGGATGAATGGTATGTGAACGTATACGGGACGTTGTCGAAACGCTTCGCGCGTAGTCACTCATTTGTTGAACATAAACGTGCGCTTCGTATTGTAAAATGGATTTACTTAGCCAGAAACCTTTCCTGGAGTGTACACAACAATTCACCAAACATTTATCACTATCAGACGAATGGTATATGACTTTATACGGAACTTTGTTGAAACGCTTCGCATGTCATCGCTCATTTGTTGAATCTACTGGTGCGCTACCTATTGTAAAATGTATGTACTAAGCCAGAAACCTTCCCTGGAGTGTACACAGCATCTCACCCAAGTTTCATCGCTATCGGATGAATGGTATATGAAATTAAATTGGACTTTGTTGAAACGCTTCGCGCGCCGTTGCTCATTTGTTGATTCTACTCGTGCTCTACCTATTTTTAAAGGGATTTACTAAGCTAGAAACCTTCCCTGGAGTGCACACAAAATCTCAGCCTAGTTTCATCGCTATCGGACGAATGGTATATGAACGCAAACGTGACTTTGTTGAAATGCTTCGCGCGTCGTAGCTCATTTGTTGAATCTAATCGTGCGCTGCCTATTGTAAAGTGGATGTACTAAGCCAGAAAATTTCTCTGCAGTGTACACAACATTTTATGCAAGTTTCATAGTTATCGGACGAATGGTATATGAATGCATACGGGACTTTGTTGAAATGCTTCGCGCATCGTCGCTCATTTGTTGAATCTACGCGTGCGCTACCTATTGTAAAATGGATTTACTAAGTCAGAAACCTTCCTTGGAGTGTACTCAACATCTCACCCAAGTTTCATGGCAATCGGACGAATGGTATATGAACACATACGGGACTTTGTTGAAATGCTTCGCGCATCGTCGCTCATTTGTTGAATCTACGCGTGCGCTACCTATTGTAAAATGGATTTACTAAGTCAGAAACCTTCCTTGGAGTGTACTCAACATCTCACCCAAGTTTCATGGCAATCGGACGAATGGTATATGAACACATACGGGACTTTGTTGAAATGCTTCGCGCATCGTCGCTCATTTGTTGAATCTACGCGTGCGCTACCTATTGTAAAATGGATTTACTAAGTCAGAAACCTTCCTTGGAGTGTACTCAACATCTCACCCAAGTTTCATCGCAATCGGTTGAGTGGTATATACACCCACAGACAAACTATCACGTAAGATTGATTTTTATATATATAGATTGGCACAAATATTAATCTATTGTAAAAGGGAGTGTTTTACAGATATTGTAGTTTATAATACGGAACTCATTTTCTCTCTTTCTTCTTTTCTTAGTCGTTTACCCTCCAGGTTGGTGGAACCCACGGACTCAGCGAGGGAACTCACCACTACCGCCTCTACGGGCAGTGTCCTAGAGCTATGAACATCTAATCGGAGGGCATACAACTGGTGAGATGTGATTGGGACCTCGCCCAGGCGGCCTCACCTGCAAAGCGAACAGGGGCCTCATAAGGGAAGGTAATGGAAGGTCAGGATGGATAGGCAAGGAAGAGGGAAGGAGGCGGCTGTGGCCTTGAGGAAGGTACCATCCCGACATTTGCCCGAAGACGAAGTGGGAAACCACGGAAAACCACTTCGAGGATGGCTGAGGTGGGAATCGGACCCCCTCTACTCATTTGGAACACCCGAGGCTGAGTAGACCCCGTTCCAGTCCTCATACCACTTTTTCAAATTTCGTGGCAGAGCCGGGAATCGAACCCGGGACCTCCGGGGCGGCAGCTAACCATGCTGACCGCTACGCTACGGAGGCGACTCGGAACTCCTTTTATTAGATGATTTGTAGCTTCCACCAGCACTAGCCTAAATAAAGAATACGATATGGATCAACTAGATTAATAGACGTGACAGCGCTCATAACCTTAAATTCTTTATAAACAGGTCTTCTTCATTCACAGACCAACACGTAATTTCATATGGATTCTGTTAAAATGAGATATTGATATGATAAATATCGTTTAAAATGATAATCTGGTAGCAAAAATATCTGCCCCGTCCGGGATTCGAACCCAAGATCTCTAGATTCCCAGTCATAAGCACTAACGCCACGGCTATTTCGACTATGCAAATTTTGTGCACACGATGGTCACTTATTTCCACGTTCCAATAATACTGCATTACGGAATTAAGTTTCATTTATATTTTTCTAGTTTCGATAATGTTCCTATGTGAAATTGAGTTTAAAATGCCTTATGAATAGGCCCTCTTGTGAGTAAAGAGAATGTATTCAGTAATAGTTCATGAAGGCTTGCTGAATTCTCGTATAACCACATTGATTATATTATATTGATGACTCCATTACCGTTATGTGGGTTAATATTTGAATAGCCATTGTGCAGAAACACAATACCGGCAATGCCGACTACTTAAAATGTCTGATATTAAGGCATTTTATCATTTAAATACTGATACGAAGACTTCGAACATGTACCATGTCATTTGTTTCAATCAAAGAAGAAGGAAGATTGTAGTTTTACGTGACCTTGAATCTTGTGATTATGAGCCACGGGACCTCCTTTTTACGTGGAATCCGAACCACAGGACATGGCATTTCACATCGAAAATCTCACATGCATTGACCGGGAATCGAACCCGGACCACCTTGGTGAGAGGCACACAGCTAGACCGCTGAGCCACCACGCCCCTTGTTTCAATCACTTGACACCAGAGTTCGCATGAGCGTTTTCCGTTCAGTATGTCATATACATTCCATATGGCCGAGAGTACCTCATGGTATCAATTTCCGACATCGCGCGCTCATTGTTTCTCGTACCACTGCCCGCTGGATCGATCGATCGAGCGGGCAGTGCATACTTCCGCTTTCCACCACTGCCAGCTAGTACACTTCCGTTCGATTGATCGAGCGGGAAGTGCATATTTCCGTTTACCACCACTGCCAGCTAGTACTCTTCCGTTCAATCGATCGAGCGGGCAGTGCATACTTCCGTTTTCCACCACTGCCAGCTAGTACACTTCCGTTCGATTGATCGAGCGGGCAATGCATACTTCCGTTCGATCCACCACTGCCAGCTCGATCGTTCCGATCCCCTTCCGTCCACAATTTTCAAAATCACTCCCACAAAACTATCCAGCAATCGAGCGGAAAGATGTTACACATCAAAAACCAGACACCAAACACCTGACACCCATCACCATCCAATCGCCAATCACCGATCACCAGAGTAAAATGTTAAATATTGATCATCAGTTGCCATCAAGTCGGCGTCGACTCCTAGCGACTGCATGGATGGACTGTCTCCATATGATTCGGTCTTCAGCCATATACTTCAGATCCTTCACTGACATACTGTATTCAGCAATTTTTCTAGGTTTGTGCCGTGTATTGTGACACCAAGCTGGCTCATCAGCGGGCTCTGGAACTGAAAGGAATAGCTGCTGGTTTTCAACTACCTTACCAGACGTGGAAGACTTTGAACAGACTGCGAACTGGAGTGACGCGGTGCAAACAAAATTTGAAGCGGTGGGGCTACATTACTGAAGATGCAACCTGGGAATGTGGAGAAATTCAAGTTGTTGAACACCTCTTGGTCTGCCCGAAATCGCCTGAAGCCAGCACGTTGGATGACCTGGTTTCAGCAAAAGCTCCTACAATCAAGATTGCCCAATTCTGGGTCTAAATATCAATTTGATATGTACAAAATCTGTGTGTATATTGTAAATATGTTTAAATTTGTAAATAACTATTGTACTGTCCTGGATACGAAAATATCGCGCTACCTCCCTTTTGTAAAGCGCACGAGCGTCTCTTTACTGCGAGAACTGTAAAAGCTCAATCAGCCATAATGCTTCCAAAAAGATAGCGGAACCCCACACAAGACACGACACACAACTAGAAATATTGGTGAGTTTCATTTCACTGGTCGTGAAAGCCAATATACCATCTTTTTGTTAAATATTAAATTGTAAAATGCAAAACCATTTACCATTTTGGGAAAATGTAACAACATTCCCGTATTATATTATTGATCGAAGCAATGGCCATACAAGAAAAGAATGTCTTAAAATGAGTAGCTTCTTTCGGTTACATAGTTGTCATTCTTTTTGCACACAATGTGCAGTATTGTCTAGCGTAATCACACAATGATTTTGAACTATTTTTGCAAAATTGCAAGCGGTATCTGCCACACCGAACATCACACAGTTTACACACACACGAATCACACGGTTCATGAAATCGCTTATTGGTGCAGACCGCATGATGGAACCCATGGCATGCAAACCTGGTGACAACATGTCTCAACTCGTAGTTAGTCTGAGTCCAGTGCTTATTCATCATCGCGTCAGAGCTGTAAAATTCCCACCATACGTCTGCTCTTTTTTGTTCTCGTCTGCTTATAGTGTCTTGGAAAGCGTTCGTTGATGGCAGAAACATTCTATTTCTGATCTCTTGTATCAGATAGTCTTCCTTAGATAGTATAGGCCTATATACGAGTCTTGAACGAGTGAATTTCGAGACACTAAGCGTTCTCTTGAGGAAAGAGGCCTTCACTTTCTCTAGAGTTTCTAGATCACTCACTTTCAATTGATCCCGTATAAGCTCAATTCCATACGTCAAACCCGGTATTATTTCTCTCAAAAGAGTTTCATTGCGGTAGTCAGGGACAGCATTTCTGGTTTTGGAGTGTCTTTCATAGCTCTAATCGCTGCTGTTGCTTTTTCTCTAACATGAAAAGAGAAGGTGGTCCGTGTAGTTTGAAGGCAAATGCCTAGATATTTGAACTGATTCACAATGGCTAATTTGTTTCCTCCTAGGTACAATTGGTCTTGTAATGCATTTCTTCTTCTCTTCCGGAACATAATCTGAACTGTCTTCTTGGTATTGATTGTAAACTTATTTTCCATTGCCCAATCCGAGAGCCTTTTGATCGCATCTTGGACATCTTTCAGGATTGTTCCTCCAATGACAATGCCATCGGCATAGATGTATACAACGACTTTCTTATCCATCCCATGAGTGATTCTTGTCACTGGCTGTTACGATATTGAATAATACGAGACTCATGGGGTCACCCTGTAGTACTGCTCGGGTCCAAGCTCTGTGAACTTGCGGGTTGAGGGGAAGAGGCAGGCGAGAGGTGAAGGGTCTGTCAACAGCCCGCCGTGATAAATGTTATTCCTTTCTATTCCAATACTGCTAACATAGGGTCGTTGCTCAAACCACTGTGGTGTTGCGAATGAGTGAGTGAGTCACCGACCGATGTATTTGGTTTTGTTACTACGCACGGACCGCGAAACTTCATCACTCGTCACCATCACTTCTCATAGTCCACGATCCACATTCCTCTCAGGTTCACGCTGCTTGGACCTGTGCAGTACTCTGTTCGTTTGGGTTATGACACTGGACGTAGTAATGCCATCATCCATGACCACTCTTGCATCAGATAGTATGTTGCTGATTATTATGGCGAGATAGTTTTCCCGTCCTATGATGCACTCTAATTTCTTTATAAGTACTTCTCTATCCAGTAAGTCGAAAGCCTTATTTAAGTCTACGAAACCTGCGAAGAATTATCCCTTTCCCTTTCTTAAGGTATCATCTATGTCAGTCAATAAATTCATGACTGCATGGGGAGTTGATCTTCCCCTTCTAAAACCGAATTGGAAGTCCGGGATAGAGTTATCAATAGTGACAATATTGCCGTATTGATAAGTAATTTATTAAGAGTTGTGTTGACCATGGACTCGTGCGTGGCGTGCCCGCTTAGCAGGTCTGCTGTATGGAAATGACTTATGAAGGGGATTACTAATAGGGCTCTATATTTAGCAGACCGCAGGGGTCACTTCTAAGTCCTTTTAAAAATAAGCATTTTGTTATCAAAACAGTGTTTGTGTGTGTCGCGTGATTGAAGGAGTCCAGCTGAGTTGCACGAACACTTTAGAGTTATAAATGTTGCACCTCTCATATAGCCCTCGTAATTCAAGAGATCAATGCAATAATAATAGACTAATGATATAGATAGCTAATAGATAATACGATAATCACAGAGGTGAATAGTTTCTGTTTGTTGGGATCAATCATTAGTAGTAGTGTCTCATGCAGTCAAGAGATTCGCCAAAGACTTGCCCTAGAAAGAGCAGCTTTTAAAGGCCTGGATAAGATCTTCAAGTGTTCCGATGTTTCTTTGCCTACTAAAATTAGAATGGGAAAGGCACTAGTCTTTCTCATAGCTACATATGGTTGCCAAAGCTGGACCATAAGGAAACGAGATAGGAAGTATATTGCTGCTTTTGAGCTCTGGTGTTGGAGAAGGATACTGCGTATTTCTTGGGCAGCCAAGAAGGCAAATGTATGGGTGATTCAAAAAATCAAACCAGATCTGTCTCTTGAAGCACTGATAACACGATTACAGCTGCCATATTTTTTACACAATATGACGCATTCTGATTCGTTGGAAAATACAATTATGCTTGGAAAGGTGGAAGGGTCTCGGAGACGAGGGCGGCCAGCATTGAGATGGATCGATTCCATCAAATCCAACATGAATATGTCAGTGAAGGATCTGAAGTATATGGCTGAAGATGGAGACAGTCCATCCATGCAGTCGCTAGGAGTCGACGCCGACTTGATGGCAACTGACCATCATCAATGTTATACACATCAAAGAAAGTTTTCATAACACTTGTTTGTTAGTTTAAAAGTCAATACTTTTTTGTGTTTATTTACACATTAGGATATGTTTCGAGGCATAATATGATTGAAAATCTTCATCAGCTAGTAAGAAGTGAACGAAAGGAATATTGATTAGGGAGTTTCATGGACTAGAGCAATTTGCTGCTGAAAATTGAGTGTACCTCCAGTGTTTTATTAATGTTAGAACCATTATCACCCCTATATCATCCCCACCTTTATCTGAAACTTTACAATACTAAACACCATCAAGCTTCACACATCAAGGTGTAAATTGACAAGCAGCAAAAGGCTCCATAGATTTTCCAATGCAAAAAACAACATTTTGCATGCATCAGTCCAGTATGTTTAAAAGAAGAATTCACTCGTTCTGATCATCTTAAGATATTAAACAGGCATTCTTCGTCAACTTAACAGTTGATACACATGACAGCTTCGGAAAACTGAGTGTAACTACGGTAGTGAACCTACAGTGTTTTAGTTTAGCTTAGCTATCTTTGTATTTTTAGCCTACCTTTCTCATTTTGAAAAAAAAAAAAAAAAAAAAAAAAAAAAAAAGAGGAAAATGTGGACTTATGAGATCGATCCGCGAACATATGTGCCTGTCTGTCTCTCTGTCTGTCTTAATGTGTGTGTGTTTCCCCCCCCCCCCTCCCCTAAACGGCTGCATCTACCGAAACCAAATTTGGTAAGAGTAAAGTTCTATACTTGAATATCTCAATGCCATATTTGAAATTGGCGTCAGTGCTACCCACTGCTTAAAAATCGCAATTGAAATTTGAGCTTTATGTTGAATATCTCAGAATCTATGCATGCCAACTATTCCAAAATTGGCACACATATAAATAATAGCATTCCAGATTAATTTTCAGAAGTTCATACATGCCAGTGTTGCCAACATGATTCTAAGCCTGCCGATAGGTCACATTTCTAAATACATGTAATATCTATACTATCGATTGGATTTCAACCAAATTTCGTATGCCCTATGTGTACTAAAACAGATATGACTGTGCGTATTCTAAAGAGCCACCAGGGCTGCCAACTGTTAATAAATGCTCTGTGTATGTTTTAACCCTAAGAAAGTATCCACGCCAACAGCTCTAGACTTTGCACATGTATAGTACCTGACATTCCACCTTAGTTTGGTGTAACGTATACACATCAGTGCTGCCAACACAATTCTAAGCCTGCTGAAATTTCCAGTTTTTAAATGCATATAACTTCTACACTAACTAATGGATTTCAAACAAATTTCGTATGTACTTTGTGTATCATAACAGTTATTTATTTATTTATTTATTTATTTATTTATTTATTTATTTATGCTGGTTTACAACAGGGTCTTTAACCCCAATAACAGTAAACCTACAAAATTTTAACAGTAATTCTAATTTTTTTCATAACTTAAATCTAATCTTAAATCTAATATTAGCATCTAAATTAATTACATAATAATAGTATTTATAGCTTAACCTTAATGCTGTTACATATTCTACCTTTTTGTTAATTAATTACACTCATGGCAATGTGGTCATAAATACCTTTACAAATTTTTGGAGACTAAGATCGAAGTCTAGACTTTTATTACACACTACAGCTTTATTGTAATTACTGCAGAGTCTATAAAGCGGTGAATGTTTGTGTGACGTGGTGCATGTTTTCTTATTCCTAAAAGTTGTCCACGTTCTTGAAGATAGACGTGGAACATTGAAATTCAGCAACGATAAAAAATAAGAGTTATCTACCGCAGAATTTACAATCTTGTGTAAGATCTTGGAATCATTTATTTTCCTACGATCTTCCAAAGTAATAATTTTTAGATTATTCGATAAAATTTTATATGGGACCATATATGGGTAATTTCCGCTCATTTTATAATGTATAAATCTGGCGAATCGCTTCTGTACTCCTTCTAGTAATCTTTTGTATTTTTTACGCCACGGATTCCACACTACGCTTGCATATTCTAATTTCGCCCTTACGTAAGCATTAAAGAGTGTAATGGCCGTTTTCACCTCCCGAAAAGGTCTTACATTTCTAATGACGAAGCCTAGTGCTCGGTACGCCTCACTTGTTACCTTGTTGATGTGAGAAGCGAAAGTCAAACCTTTGTCCAGTTCCACACCAAGGTCACTTACACCATTAACCTCCCGCAGCGTATTCAACCCCAGCTTATACTGGAAACTAACTTTATTCTTCCTTCGGGTAAATGACATTGTGACACATTTCGTTAGATTAAAATTAAGTTTATTTTTCTTACTCCATTCAAAGATGTTGTCCAAGTCATTTTGTAGAAGATAGCAGTCATGAGCAGAGGATACAGGACGGAATATCTTAAAATCATCAGCGTATAGAAGACATTTAGAGTGCTTAATACACTCAGAAATGTCATTGATTGCTATCAGAAACATAATTGGTCCAAGGTTCGATCCCTGGGGAATTCCGGAATTTACGGTATATTCCATTGATGAATTTCCGAGAAAGTATACGTATTGCTGTCTACCAGACAGATACGAGCTAAAAAATCGTAAATTTGCTTGTGAAAAACCGAAATTGTTTAATTTTGTCAAAAGAATATCATGATCTATACTATCGAATGCCTTTTCAAAATCCGTGAAAATAGCATCCATCTGTCCTCCGATATCCAACTCAGATGAAACATCGTGGGAGAAATTCATCAGATTTGTGACTGTAGATCTCCGCTGCATGAATCCATGTTGTTGTTCTGATATGGCTGGCGCTACATGAGTAACAATTCTGTCATGTAAGATAAATTCAAATATCTTTGCAACAGCTGATACTATACTCACGGGTCGATAGTTCCTTATTAATGTTTGGTTACCTGATTTTAAAATAGGACAGACACGAGTTTTTTTTTCCAAATATCTGGGAATGTATTTGTACTAATTGCTAGGTTATAAAGAAAATGAAGGGGATCTTTTAAAATCTGTGAGCAACCCTTAATTACGTAAGGGGGTATTTGATCCGGGCCCGCTGATGTTTTTGGTCTCAGTTTTTTAAACGCTCTATCAATTTCCGCCATTGTTACTTCGCTTATGTGCAGGGTTACTGGCGTATTTGCCTCATCTTGCGATATTCTGTAGGAAGAAGGGTGTTGTGAATACACCGACTGGAAGTATTTTGCAAACCCCTGAACAACCGCTTCCCCGCTTTTTAGCTCTTCCTCATTGTATTGCATTATAGTACATGTACCATTGGCCCTTCTCCTGCTTTTCACGTACGTCCAAAAATTTTTACAATCACTATTAATGTTATTTTCAACTGTTGTTATATATCCTTTATGAGCTAGTTTGATGTCTGTTTTGGTCTTGTTTCTTAATTGTTTGTATCTCAATTTGCTATATTCAGAATAGTCTTTTCTTTTTCTGTGGAAGTCTTTATCTTTCAAATCATTAATTATTTGTTTTGTAAACCAAACAGGGTATTTACTGGTTTTAAAAGGCATTAGTACCGGGACGGTATTTTGGAAAACTTCGTAAACTTTATCATAAAAAAAATTAACTGCTGAATTTATTTCCATAATCTTGTAGAGATCGTCCCAATTTGTGTCTCTTAAACCGAGGTACAGTTCATCAAATTTAGCTTTTTTAAAATTAAATTTAGTTTGCTCTTTAATTCTGAAGGTGTTTTTGGCTCCATTGAGAGGTACAGTGCGGGATGGTGGGCATCCTCGGATAAAAGAGGAGTATTATGTCTTACAAGATTTAGGTTTGTGTAGTTAGTGAGTATTAGATCAAGAGTTCTTCCATTCGAATTCTGAATGTTGTTGCAAGTCTTAAGTTGAAGTAGGTTCATGAAGTTATACAGTAACTGTGAATGGCTATTTTTATCTACATCATTAATTTCTGTACACGTTATTGTAGGAATGTTAAAATCTCCCGCTATAATGATGTTATTATTGTACATTTCATAATGCCTCTCTATCCACCCTAGCATTTCACGGTAAGACTCAAGGTCCGAGCTAGGAGGAATGTACAGGGAACAGACATACCAGACTCTTCCTTTTGTTTCCAACTTTAACAGCAAGACTTCTGAGTTCTGAGACCTTCCTTCAGCCTTGAGAACGGTAATACCCTCTTTTACCGCTATTAGCACCCCACCACCAGTCCTGCTTGAACCTCTCTCTTGCCTGTATACTCTGTATCCAGTGTTAATGACCTCAGTGTCATAAACACTGGAGTCTAACCAAGTTTCTGTTAAAATACATATATCTATATCATTACACAATAGGTTCTCGTTAAACACATACAATTTAGATTTCATGCCACGTACATTCTGATAGTAAATTGACAATTTATCTATTTTAAATTCCGTTCAGATCGTCCATACTATTAACTACTATGATACGGGAACCCTCATTTTTCTTCATTTTTATGATTCCGTTTCTTACCCATAGATACGCAAACTCCTTTTGTCTCCGCTTCTGACGAGCCGCTGCCAGTAGTCTCCTCTTTTCCGGGGCGAGACTCTCGTTCACATACACCATGCTGTCCCCAGGGAGTCCCATATGCCTAGTGGATAAATTCCTCTTTACACGGCGCCGTTCCATGAAGATTTCTTTGTCGAACCGCCTCACAAATTTAACGACAATACCACTGCATTGTTGGCTTGGTTGTTTTGGAAGACGATGGCAAGCGTCCACCATTTCATCAGTCACATTTACGTCCAAGGCTTTTCCAACTAGTTTTACAGTGTTAAGAACGTTCTCATTCTTTATTTCGGGAACACCTTGTATCTCAATTGTATTGCGCCTGGAATACTGTTCAGATTCTAACACACGATTTTCCAATGCTTTCACTTTAGTGCGTAGATCAGAGTTTTCCTGCTTCAGGGAATCTATTTGTGCTAAGCACTGAACTATGTCTGCCTGCTGTGATTTTAGCAGTAGCATATTATCATCTAATTTATTGTGACACATGTCCAGTGACTTACCCAGATCTGTCTCCCTCTGAAGTTGCTCGCTTTTCATGGAACGAAATTCCTCTCGTAGTTCGTTCAATAACACCATCACATCTCCTAATGATGGAGATGTGTCTTTATTGGAACAAAATTCACATAGCCATTCACCAGCTTTTCCATTTATCTGAACACACTTTCCATGGAACCAGTTTTTACACGTACCACACTGTACTTTCACTGCTGCCTTTCCCACTTCCTTCTTGCACACCGCGCACGAGCTCATGACGGCAAAGTGAAGTGAATGCTCCCTAACACAAATAACCGGAATTTCACGTTGTTTTACACAGCTGCCTATGAGATATTACTTTAAATTAATCTAACGTTCATATGTTGTTCCTGTGCCAACTTTTACTGTGATAATTCCTGTATTACACACTTGAAATACACATTCACACGGAGCTCAACTTCCACCTGTACTCACTCCGTCGCCATCTTGCTTATGACTATGCTTGTTCGTAAGAACCTGCAGGGCTGCCAACTGTTAATAAACGCTCTCTCTAATTGTTTAATCCTAATATAGATTGGCAAGAATCTTAAATATTAAGAAAAGTAGGCTCTTTAGTTCGTCACGGAACTACTTGTTTTATAACGTGTAAGTGAAACAATCATATACATGTATATTTACATCACATTTCATCCACATCATCCATTTTTCATCAATCAATTTTAATGTCACAATGACTGGCCATCAATTGTTACTAGCTGATGAAGGGGCAGATTTTCAATAATATTATGGCTCGAAACATGTCTAAGTGTGTAAATAAACACAAAAAAGGTAATGATTGGACGGAACATAGTATATTTCAATTTTGTAAACTATAATTCGCCAATACGGACCAATCATGAACAATGTTAACCCCTAACAAATATTGGAATGCAGCCGAAATAAATCAGAGACCTCTATGGACATCAAATTGGCAGGTGAAAACCTAAAGGACGTAGGAGACTTCTGTTACTTAGGAAGCAAAATAACCAGTGATGGACGAAGCAAAGAGGATATGAAAAGTAGGTTAGCTCAGGCAAGAAAAGCGTTTCTATAGAAATGGAATCTGTTGACATCGAATATAGATTTAGGTATTAAGAAGTCATTTTTGAAGGCCTTTGTCTGGAGCGTGGCGCTCTATGTAAGTGAAAATTGGACTGTAGGAGCAGCAAAAAAGAGGAGAATTGAAGCGTTTGAAATGTGGTGTTACAGGAGAATGATGAAGATCAGATGAGTAGATAGGGTTACAAACGAAGATGTATTAAGACTAGTGGGAGAGGAGAGATGTTTCTGGCGACTGCTAATGAAGAGAAGAGATGGGTTGGTAGGACACATACCAAGACACCCAGGAATAGCAAGCATAGTTATGGAAGAATGGGTCGAGGACAAGAACTGTAGGGGTAGACCAAGGTTAGAATACGTTAAACAGATTGCCTCGGATGTAGGGTGTGGTAGGTATGTAGAGATGAAACGATTAGCTCAGGACAGGGAGGCATGGAGGGATGCTTCAAACCAGTCAAAAGACTGAAGGCTCAAACAACAACAACAACAACAACACTAGTTTGCCATGATGCAGAGCGTAAGCGGGATTGTGGGCGAGGTTATTACAAAAGAGACGACAATCTGACAAATCCTGCACATTTTATTCATGTGTGAAAACAAACAGGAAGTCATTTGGCCTTTTATACAGGAACTGATATGTGTTGTAATCTTGCCATCCTGTGACGTTTCAATAAGGAACATGGCCACCATGGGCGTCCAGCAAGGCTCTGACTCGCTTTGGCTTACCACAGATCAAGTTATTCAGGTCCTCTTGAGCCAGGCTATCCCACTCTTCGATGGCAGCCTCCATGATCTCTTGGATGTTTATGGGAAGGCGTGGACGCTGAGCAATAGCTCGATTCACCATATCCCAGACATGTTCGATACAGTTCATGTCCGGTGACATCGCAGACTATTCCATTCGTGCAATGGCGGACTCCTGGAGGAAGTTTTGTACAACCACCGCTCGATGTGGTAAGCATATGCAAAACATTTTTGATGAATAGGCTATAATAATAATAATAAACATCATGGAAAATGAAACCTGGCACCTCTATTGGGATAGTACTATATTGACCGAGCTGCCAGTCGGCCATGACAGGCCAGATATTGTAGTCATCAATAAGCAGGGTAAGGACTTTGTCCTGATGGATGCAGCAGTTCTCAATAGCAACAACTTAAAAGCAAATGAACTCTAATACAGTGAGATTCTTTTGCTGGAGCGGAACTGGCGACCGAATGCTAGGCGTGCGCGCCTTCCGCCAGCCAACCGAACTCGAGCCGCGGATAGCGCGCAGGCGAGATAACCAGTGTCATTAAAGTCATTAAGTCACTAAATTCTCATCAACGAGGGTGTGAAGTGTCAGCACACAGATAAGAAAGTAACATAAACAACATCTTCTTGCAAGATTTAATTAAAGAAGCACACATGTATTTTTTTTTATTTCTCGGGAATCTGGATGACCTCACGTGATCAGTTACATTTTCACAGAAGTTGCTGAAATTGTTCTCCTTCAACTGACAGACAGTAACTTTGGAAGCTACATCGTTACATTGTGTAGCTACTGCGGTTCACACCTGCGTGTTTACTGTGATTAATCGAAGCACGGACCTAAGCTTGCTTTATGTTTAATTACATGTTTAAATGTGTACAGATCAATTACCCGTACTCTAGTGGAGCTGGAGAACAATATACGGCAGCAGATATCCCTCACAACAGAAGGGAATTACAACGTGTAAACGCTAATTTATTTACACGGTACAACGCCTGTCGGTCAGCTGAAGAAGAACATTTTAGCAACTTCTGTGAAAAGGTAAGTTTTTTAATCATGATTTTCTGGTGAATTTACCATTAATTCATGTACTTTGTTACGGTTTCCACCTGCGCACTATCGCCGGGCCCGCTCCAACAAAAGAATCTCCCTGTATAGGACCTAGTGGAGTCTTATCGGGAAGCGATGATATGTTGGAAAGATGAAGATCATACCAATTCTTACATCAAGGACTGGCGTTGCACCAAGGAGTCTATTGCGTGGATTAAAGACAAAATATTATACAAGTCAATGCAAACAGCAGTCATCTTTGCGACAACCAGATTAGTTCGAAAATTTATGGACTAGTGAAAATTCAGTAGTTTGTTAAAGGTGGTGATTATATGCTCTGGTTTCCTATAATTGATATAGCTTCCAGGTAATGTTCTGAGAGTGAAGTAACATAATACTAATAACTTTCATTATTTTTATATATCTTAACTACGAGGGCAGATCAAAAAGTAAGTTGCACTTCCCACTTATGGCCATTTATTACTCCACCTCAACAGCAACACGCCTATAACGACACACAATGTAACGTCACTTTATCACATAGTTTCCAAGAGACTCCAAACATTTCTGCGAACGCACAACCAACTTGTCGATGCCGGATGCATAGAAAGTTCCTCCAGCGTTCTGCAACCACACGGAGGCAGCGGCCTTCACCTCCTCATCGGTCTGGAAACGTCGACCACCGAGCTCCGTTTTGAGCTTTCCGAACAGATGAAAGTCACATGGCGCTAGGTCGGGGCAGTAGGGTGGATGTTCGTATTTTAGGGGAAGAAATGCATTTACGTACATAGTGTCACATTACTTCAGGCTGGAGTCATTATATATTTGCCGTAGGGCACTCTTCTGTAGTGGCGATCCAGATCTGTCTTCTTTGTTCGGACGATATCGTCAACAAAACTTGTTGCCAGCTTACATTTTTCTTTATTTTGTATCATTACCGCAACAATATTGTCCGGGGATATCTCTACATCAATGTGATCTTGAAGAAACTGCCTATTTTGGACCCAACGTCCACAAGAGAAGAAGGTGTCAAAAGTCAACCCCTGGCACAATACAGCCCATGACGGGCTAAGGCCGACCAAGCGACCGCTGCCCAGCCATTTGGCCTGCAGATATTGGGGTGACACGTGATCAGCGCGTCGAGTCCCCTCGCCTGTTAATCTTGGTATTCGTGATCGGGGCGCTGTCTCACTGTCAGACAGCTACTCAATTGTCCTCATGAGGCTGAGTGCACCCCGTTCCAACCCTCATGTCAGTTTTAAAATCCCTGACTGAGCCGGGGATCGAACCCGGGGCCTCTGGGTGAGAAGAAGGCGCACTACCCCACCACGGGGCCGGAAAAGCAAAGCCAACTCCACACAGGCCATGGAGGCCCTGTGAGTAGTGGAAGGTAGATGGGATGGAGTTGTCAGCTCCACGCCCGGCCGTCTTTGCTCCCAGGTATTACCCTGGTACTCATTTCCGGTGTAGGCTGAGTTAACCCCAGGGCTATTTGCGTTTCCGAAAGTAGTAGTTTTGTTTCTAAAATCCACCACCTGGGTGGGGATCGAACCCACTCCCTTTCAGTTAGAAGCTCAGCGCCTCTACCGACTGCGCCACGCTGTCCCCTAGAAGATGTGATTAGCATTATCTAATTCATTAACACAGTAGATGCAATCTGGTGAATGCACCTTCCCAATCTTCTTAAGATAGGAACAGAAGTGCCCATGGCCAGTCAAGAACTGAGTGAGATAATAACCAACCTCTCCATGTTTCCTGTCTGTCCAAACCTGCACCTGAGGGATCATTCTCTTAGTCCACTGGCTTCGGTCTCCTTGCTCCCATTTGATCTGCCAACTCTGAAAGGTTTGTACTCTTGCTGTTCGTCTTGCATTTTGTAAACCTACCTCAGATTTCCTCCAGTAAATGTAATTGCGTCCTTTCGCAAGAAAAAGAATTGGAATTATCCCAGCAATAGCAAGAACTGCTTCTGCAGAGTCCGTGCGATAAGCTGATGCCACGCGCAAAGCACCCCGCCTCTGCACTTGAGCTAGTGACTTCCTATAACATTCCTTATCCAGGGCATCTGCCCATATTTCCGCTCCATACTGCAGAACTGAATGGATACCCGTCATCAGTAATCTCCTCTTATTAGATTTTGGCCATGAGCCGACTGAGAGACGTTACTCCTCTAGCCGCCTTATCTGCAGTCCATCTAATTTGTTCTCCAAAATACATTGATTCAAAAATTCATAATAGTAATAATAATAATAATAATAATAGTAATAACAGTAATAGACCAGACATAACTTCAACTGATAAGAAGAACCATCACACGTACTTGATTGACATATCTGTTCCGAATGACCATAATATCCACCATAAATACAGAGAGAAGATTGAAAAATATACTCCTCTAGCTATGGAGGTTGCTACAATCTGGAGACAAAAAAAAGTGACGATTCTTCCTTTCCTCCTTTCTCCCACTGGCCTGACACCTAAATCCTTTTCAGTAAATCTAGCCACACTAAATCTTCCCATATTCACCCATACTATTGCACAAAAAGCTGCAATTCTGAAAACCTGCAGCATCGTTAGAGGGTTTTTGAATACACATTAAGATTTTTCTTTGGACCCTCTTGTGAAAAAGAGACGTGGAAGATAAGAAGAGAAAATAAAATTAACTGTCAAACGCCTATGTTATACCGTATAGTTCGTATAGGCTTAAGTTTTACTTGACTCATTTTCTTGTACGTAATGTACCGATATGAGTCATGTTACCGACTGTCTGTCTGTTAGGTAGTCAGCCCGAAGGCTGGTTGGATCCTCAAAAAGTACCGCCGTTACGTTATGTGAGTAGATACCCACAAAAACTCAAGGCAGCACTATTTTGAGGCGTTCTAGGCAAGAAGAGGAGTGAGGTAGTTTGCCATTGCTTTCCTCAGTTACCGACTGTAAGTTGAGTAAATAAAGATAATAATATCAATGACATAGCGAAAGTAGTCCATCAAGCTTTAACGCGGCGATACGGTTTTGTTGAGAAGAAAGTCCCTTATTAGCCTATTTTCAATTTTGAAAAAATAGGCTTATGAGATCACCTTTTGTCCGTGTGTGTGTGCGTGTGTGCGTGCGTGTGTGAGGTGTGTGTGTGTGCCCCCCCCCTAATAAAATCTAAACGGCTGGAGCGATTTCAGTGAAACTCGGTAATTTCATAGCACTATTCCCGGCGACCTTGACCGTGCCCTTCAAATTTTGTTACGTCGTATCAATCCAACATGGCGGCTGTGCGAAATATTTCACTAGCATTCAATATCTCCGAAACTATTACCGATATCGCCCTGAAATTGTGTACGGTGATAAAGGGTACAACTAGAAGTTCACCTATGAGACCTTCAAAAACCTGGTGACTACAAAACTAACATGGCGGCCAAGCGAATTTGAGACTTTTAAATAGACTTTTCTCGCGATTTAACTATCCAAACGTAATGAAATTTGGTACAGCATATGTTTATACACATTGCAATGCACTGGAGTCTAATTTAGTTCAATTGTTTACATAATCTCAAAATGGCGGCTGTGCGAAATATTTCACTAACATTCTATATCTCCGAAACTATTACAGATATCACCCTGCAATTTTGTACGGTGATAAAGGGTACTGATACAAGTTTACCTATGTATATTTCATAAACCTGTAATGTACAAAATGAACATGGCGACCAAGCGAATTTGAAATATTTTAATAGACTTTTCTCGTGATTTAACTCTCTGAGCGCAGTGAAATGTGGTACAGTAAATGATTTTGCAGATTGTAATGTACTGCCATCTAATTTAATTCAATTGTTTACATAACCTCAAGATGGCGGCTGTGCAAAATTTTAAAATTAAGTTTTTATTTCTTGTGTCGTAATCATGCGATCGAAGTGAAAGTTTGAATAATGAACCTAGGCAATAAGTATCCTTGAATAGTACAAACTTTACGGCCTATACATATAACAATCCTAAATGGCGAGCTTCCGAAATATTTAGACGGTTCTCAATATCTATGAATCTTTTACAGCAACCAAACTGAAATTTTTATGTTCATAGAGACTATGAACATATGTTCTCATATAGGACTTTCAGTAACATGGTGAGCACGAATCCAACATGGCGGCGACGCGAAGTATAAATATTTAAATGGACGTTTCTCGCGAATTAACTATCCGAGTGCCGTGAAAAGTTGCACGTTAAATGATTCCACAAATGTTGATCCACTGGCATGTAATTTATTTCAATTGTTCGCATAATCACAAGATGGCTGCTGGGCGTAATTTTAAAATCTCGTTTTTACTTCTTGTGTTCTAATCATGCGATTGAATTTTGAATACCACACGTACACAATAATCTTAATATAATAGTACAAAAATAAAAATCCAACCTGGCGACAATCTGAAATATTTAGATGGTTCTCAATATCTACGAATCTGTTACAGCAATTAAACTGAAATTTTGTATGTTGTTAGAGGCAATTAACATGAGCAGGATATATGAAAATAGGCTGTATAGTTCTTCACGGAACTACTTGTTAGACTATAAATACAGACCCCGTCCCAATATTATGAGACCCTGAGGGCGTTACAGATTTGTAATACGAGAGAATGTACAAGAGAGAATTTTTTTTTTGTTATACTAACATTGCGTGAGACATGAGCTTTGTACTTTGGTGTGTTGGGTGAGGAGGGAAGTATTCATGATGGATCACAATCCTCTAACCGGCTTTATCACACGCACGCATTCAATTTACGACCAGTTGTGTCTATTCTCGGAGTTGTTAATATTTATTATTTTTAAAAATGTACACCATTTTTCCATTTTTTTTTATTATAGCCGTGCGAATTACTGTTTGCATGTTTGCTTGCGAGACCAACACCCCTCAACATATGCACTGCATCATCCGTAACGCTCAATACTATCATTACATCTCGACGGCAAAACAGCGTTCAAATTTCAAATAACCAGAGGGTTTCCTATCAACTCTATTCCCTTTTGGACTAAAGGAATCATCATCATCGTCATCTTGTACAGTTTCCAGCCCCAGGCTGGGTCTGTTTGGAACATAAGTCTCGCCACTTAGCCCTTTCTTCCCACCTCCTCTCCGCTGTCACTCTGGTCCAATCCTCGCCTCTCTTCTTGACACATTCCTCCACTCCTTTCAGCCATATATCTCTTGGTCTTCCCCTTGGTCGTTTCTTCTGCATCTGCATCTCATGTATTCTCTTGGGAATCTTCTTCTCTTCCATTTTCTTTAAGTGTCCATACCACCTCAGTCTTGATGTCTCAATCCTACCTTGCAAGGCTCCTCTTTCACTATTTCCCTGACCTTTTCATTCCTCACCCTGTCTCTTCTTCTTATTACTCCGATCCTACTTCTCAGGAACTTCATTTCACTAGCCTGTATTCCGCTTATGTCTCTTTTATTCATTATCCACGTTTCTGATCCATAGGTAAGTATCAGGATATAGTAGCTTCTGTATAACACTTCCATGCTTTTTTTTGTGGGACATCGTTATTCCACACTAAGCTCCTAATGCGTCTCAGAAATGCTTCTGCCTGTCTGCCACGTTCCGTAATCTCTTTGTCATTTCTCCCATTTTCCACCACTATACTTCCCAATTACTTGAGACTTTCCACCTTCTTCAGCTGTCCACCTCCAAGTGTTATCCCACTCATTGGTATGTCCATTTTCCTTATTTCTATAGGAATAATGTTCTAAATTTAAGACTTGCAGGGGAACGGATATTGAATTTTGAAATGCATTTACTTTATCTCCCCTACGCAATAAAAAGCATAGCATCATGGGAATGTTTACGCATTCCTACCTTCGGAGATTATTTGATTTCTGCAAATGCTTTGTACACTTCTGCATCGCTACAAGTAGAGCAGAATAGAGTATCGAGGATAACATTTTAAGATAAATTTTCTTCCTTCTCCAGACTTTTCCTTTGGTGACAATATTTCTTCTTTTTAGCGTTCAACATTAGAGCATACACATTACTTCCTTAGAAAACAAACAACACATAACCAAAAGCTTGTTTTCTTATAGCTACGTGTAGATGACGCTACTGACCTAGCGTACATACTGTAAGTGAAAAAGAATGACTCGAACAAGCTGGATGGAAAGAAGGACAAATGAGCTTGTTCTGAACCAAATTCAGGAGAATTGATGCCTGTTGAACACCATCAAGAAGAGGAAAGCAAAACTCATGGGACACATACTCAGACATGACACTCTCCTCCAGGTAATTTTTGAAGGAAATATTTTGCGAAAAAAACAAGTAGTTCCGTGAAGAACTATACAGCCTATTTTCATATATCCTACTTATGTTAACTGCCACTATCAACATACAAAATTTCAGTTTGTTTGCTGTAATAGATTCGTAGATATTGAGAACCGACTAAATATTTCGGAAGGTCGCCATGTTGGATTTTATATATGTAGGTCCTAGAGGTATCTACTGTTACATGAAGATTATTGTGTACGTGTAGCATTCAAAATTCAATCGCATGATTAGGACACATGAAGTAACAAGGAGATTTTAAAATTTCGCACTGCTGCCATCTTGTGGTTATGGAAACAATTGAAATAAATTAGATGCCAGTCGATTAACATTCGTATAAGGATTTACGGTACAAAGTTTCACTGCACTCGGATGGTTAATTTGCGAGAAACGTTCATGTGAATATTTATACTTCGCGTCACCGCCAAGTTGGATTTGTGATCACCAGATTATTTAAAGTCCTATAGGTGAGCTTAAGTTCATAGCCCCTATGAACATAACAAAATTCAGTTTGATTGCTATAATAGATTCGTAGATAATCAGAGACGTCTAAATAATTCGGATGGTCGCCATGTTGGATTGTTAAATGTATAGGCCATAGAGTAATGTACCATTAAAGGAAAATTATTGCGTAGGTTAATTATTCAAACTTTCACATCGATCGCATGATAACGACACAAGAAATAAAAACTTAATTTTAAAATTCACAAAGCCATCTTGAGGTTATGTAAACAATTGAACTAAATTAGGTACCAGTGTATTACAATGTGTATAAACATTTCCTGTACCAGATTTCATTGCGTTTGAAACATTAAATCACGAGAAAGGTCTATTAAAGTTTTCAAATTCGCTTGGCCGCCATGTTCGTTTTGTAGTTAACCGGTTTTTGAATGTCTTATAAATGAACTTCCAGTGGTGCCCTTTATCTCCGTACAAAATTTCAGGGTGATAACGCTAATAGTTTCCGAGTTATAGAATGCCGGTGAAATGTTTCGCACATCCGCCATCTTGTGGTTATGTAAACAATTGAACCAAGTTATATGTCGGTACATTACAATGCGTATAAACATATATTGTACCAAGTTTTATTGCGTTTGGTTGGTTAAATCGCGAGAAACGTCTATTTAAAAGTCGCAAATTCGCGTGGCCGCCATGTTGGTTTTGTAGTTACCAGGTTTTCAAAAGTCACATAGGTGAACTTCTAGTAGTTCCCTTTATCACCGTAAAAAATTCCAGGGTGATATCGGGAATAGTTTCGGATATATTTCGCACAGCCACCATGTTGGATTGGTGAGACTTATTAAAATTTGAAGGGCACGGTCGAGGTCGCCGGGAATAGTGCTATGAACTTACAGAGTTTCATTGAAATCGCTCCAGCCGTTTAGATTTTATTAGGGACACACACACACACACCTCACACACACACACACACACACACACACACACACACACACACACGGACAAAAGGTGATCTCATAGGCCTATTTTTTTCAAAATTGAAAATAGGCTAAAAATAATAGTTAAATATTATATAATACAAATAAAGCTAAAATTACGTAACAATTATGCCCATTAATAACTGAAACACGTTACAAAGATAATATCTTCAGCTGCATGTTCCATCTTAAAGCATCACACTAACCACAAAGACAACCAAACCACAGCCACTTACATTCACCCTCCAATTCAGACTGCTCGAACAGTGGTGACAGATTTACACTAAGATGCGTTTATATCCCAGAATAGTTAGCGGCAATTGTATGAGAATGTATTAGAAGTAATACATTTTGATTTTTTAACTATGCAGTTAAATAATTTTGTCGTCCTAGATTTCGATTTTGACCCACTGTGCACTTTTATACGGTTGTGAAACTTCGGCGACGACAGAAGAGTCAATATGTGCGTTTGAAAGAAAGGTACTTCGAAAAGTTGATGGATCCGTCTACAATTGCATGGATGGTAAATGGGAGAGAAGAAAGAAAGAAAGAAGACCTGTACCAGAAAGCCACACATTGGACGGATCTTGGGACAGAGGCGACTACAATGGTTTGGACACATCTTACGAGCGGACGGATCCCTTCCTAAGAGAGTCCTCCAATCTCAACCCACGGGAAAATGCCCGAGAGGACGCCCAAGAACACGATGGAAGGATCGAGTGACGACGATCCTTCAAGAAGTGGAACCGACAGCCGTGGAGGATGATGCTAGAGACCGGAGAAGATGGAGTCCATTATGTTTTGTCTTAAGTTTAGTATTTTTAGCCTATTTTCATTTAGGTAAAAAAAAAAAAGGCTTATGAGATCACCTCTTGTCCGTGTGTCTGTGTGTGTGATTCGTGTGTGTGTCTCCCCTAATAACCTCTAAATGGATGGAGCGATTTCAATGAAACTCGGTAAGTTCAGGGCACTATTCCGGAAGACCCCGACCGTGCCCTTAAAATTTTGTTACGTCCACCAATGGCGGCTGTGCGAAATATTTCACCACCATTCAATATCTCCGAAACTATTATCAATATCACCCTGGAATTTTGTACGGTGATAAAGGAAATACTAGAAGTTCACCTATCTGACCTTTGAAAAACTGGTAACTACAAATCCAACATGGCGTCGAAGCGAAATTGCGACTTTAAAATAGACGTTTCTCGCGGTTTATCCAACCAAACGCAATGAAACTTGGTACAGTATATGTTTATACACATTGTAAAACACCGACATCTAATTTCGTTCAATTGTTTACATAACCTCAATATGGCGGCTGTGTAAAATATTCTCTGAAACTATTACCGGTATCACCCTGAAATTTTGTACGGAGATAAACGTCACTACTGGAAGTTCATCTATGAGACGTTCAAAATCGGTTAACTACAAAACAAACATGGCGGCCAAGCGAAGTTGAAAGTTTTAAATAGACTTTTCTCACGATTTAATAATCCAAACGCAATGAAACTTGGTACAGCCAATGTTTTTGCAAATTGTAATGCAGTGGTATCTAATTTAGTTCAATTGTTTACATAACCTCAAGATGGCGGCTGTGCGAATTTTAAAATGATGTTTTTATTTCTTGTGTCGTAATCATGCGATCGAAGTGAAAGTTTGAATAATGAACCTACGCATTAATTTTCCTTTAATGGTACATGGCTCTATGGCCATTATCCCATAAAGGTTTAAACCAAAATGTAAGAGTTCAAATTGGCGAAGAAATGACAGAAGAAATAGGACTGGGGAAAGGAGTGAGACAAGGATGTTGTTTATCACCTATTCTATTTAATATATATTTATAATGAAATATTAAAGAATGTTTTGATGGAAAAAGAGGTGTATGCTTAGGAGGTAAAAGATTTGAGTGTATTCGTTTTAATGATGTTAGTTAGTTATTGTTGTTTTAAGGGGAGGAACTACGAGGTCATCTGCCCCTCTTAACACAGATTAAAGAATACAAAATGGAGAGCGGTAATACTTTCAAAAGGGAATTTAGAACGAAAATATTCACAAAATGAATAGATTGAAAAAATACGCACAAAATGTAGGTTAGGTTCAAAATACGTAGAACGAAAATATTCACAAAAGGAATAGATTGAAAAAATACGCACAAAATGTAGGTTAGGTTCAAAATACGTAGACTACAAAATGCAATGCAGAGTCGAAATACTTTCAAAATGCAATTGAATTTGAAAATACACAATGCAATTCAGATAGAAAAAACTCCCTTTTCATATCCAAAACACTCACA
Organism: Meconema thalassinum; assembly: GCA_946902985.2. Classification (NCBI taxonomy): domain Eukaryota; kingdom Metazoa; phylum Arthropoda; class Insecta; order Orthoptera; family Tettigoniidae; genus Meconema; species Meconema thalassinum. Next base: position 225,232,088 of record OX336388.2, read on the forward strand.
ATGTGCAATTGAAATTCAAACTGCTTACAAAATGAAATTGAGATTGAAAATACTTCCAAAATGTACGGTAGATTCAAACTACTCATTTGGATGGACAATATTTACAAAATGCAATTTAGATTGAAGATACTTGCAAAATGTAATTTCGATTCAAGATACCCACAAATTCAATTGAGAATCCGAATACTTGCAAAATGCCCACCATACAAAATGCAATTTAGATTGAATATACTTGCAAAAAGCGGTTTATGTTGAAAATACTTACAAATTGCAATTGAAATTCAAAATACTCACAAAACTTCATCGGATCTCCGGACTCCCGACATTATTGAAAGACTTACTAAAAAGCAATTTAGATTGTCAATCCTTACAAAATGCAATTGGGGTTGAAAACACTCGCAAAATGCAACTTAGATTGAAAAAACTTGCAAAATGCAACGCAGGGTGAAAATACCTACAAAATGGAGTGTAGATGCAAACAAATCGCTAAAGGGAATTTAGATACACGGGGAGAAAAAAAAACCAGTGCGGGAATCTTAAAGAGAATAGGAAATATAATGCAAAGAAAACAAGAGGTCTGACCCCCCGAAGAATGGGGGATCAGGAAAGATAAGACAAGGGCCAATTAAGGCGGGAAAGTGAAAGACTCCCTAGGCCCCGGAAACCCTAATACCGTCGGGGTCGGAAAAGAACAAGAGTTGACCAAGGGAGGTTGACAGGAACGAAGGCGGAAAGGAGCTTGGCACAAGTAAGTGGAAGCAATGCCGGACTCAGCTGGGGCCCCGTGATCGCCAACCCACGTCCCACAAGATGTGAGCCCCTCGAGGGGGGGGATTGCAGATGATATGGCGGTTATGGGGGTGAGAGTGAATGACAAGCAAAACAAATTTACATAAAATTTGTAAAATGTATGGGATGGAAATAAATGAGAAGAAACCACAATGTATGGTTATAGGTAGAAACGGTGAAAAAATTACAATATTAGAAGATGAAACAAGTAGATAATTTTAAATACCTTGGAAGTTGGGTTACACAAGAAATGTAATTTAATGAGAGCAGCCAATGGCCGAAATGTACAGTAGGTATATAATAGTACATAATGGTAATTAAGACACTCGTATGGAAATTATAAAACTCGCTAAAGCTCGTTTTATAAACATACTCGTGTCTTAATTATAGCCATTATAGGCTCGTTGCATACGACTGTTTATGTTCGACGATAATTATAACTTTATTATATGTTTTAACATAAATATTCATAAATATCTGTTCAGTAACTAGAATTTTGTGATCGGGTGGTGCGCTAGGTAGCATATCTCCGTGTTCCAAGCTATCTGGCCGACCGACGCATGCGCTCTGTGTGCTTCAATGCCATATGTGCAGATCGTGAACCATTCAGTAAAACTGTCACCGTAGTCGTTTGAAATCAACGCGCTGCGTAGAAATTGGTTTTGGGCATATTAAGGTACAGTGCTATTTCTTGTCTCATATTCACCAGTTTATTTACGCGAACATATGGACGGTGCACTTTCGGTAATTTATATAGACATGTTGGATTTTGAGCGCATGCGCGAAGGTATCCTTATCTAATTGGTCAAACAATTGTTTCTTGAGCTCTGATTGGTGGGAGAAACTGTTTCATAATGAAAAATAGTGTTATAATGAGCCTCATTATGATACAGTTTTCAGACACATAATAGTTAGGGTCGAACATAAACTTTCTTTTTAACATTTGACACATGGTATTTTTCAGAAAATACGTCACAGAGATCGCACGCACAGCCTGGACTGCCGCTATAGCACATCTTCGTCCCGCATAGCCTGTTCACTGCCAGAAGAGTGACCAGAGGGCCCAATTCATAGCCTGCTTCCAAGGTGATGGCATCCGTGAAGTATGTCCGGATATCTGTTTTCTTCTGCTGCAGTTCTTGCAGGTCTAGTACGTAGCATGATGTACGAGGGCTGTTTTTTTTAGAAAGGGCCGTTTTATATATAATTCGTTGAGGCCATCTAGGACCACGCTAAGTCTTGCTACACTTGGCAATTTGTTTCGCCTTCCTCTGAGCCCAGAATTCCCTCATTCTCTGTGAGTGGGCCATCTTGCGCTCCGCTGTCCAAGTGGTACCTTGTATTCTTTTCGGGTTCGAGGTCTCGTCTCGGGTTAGCCCATTAGTCAGTACCGTTTTGCGGAAGAGATCTCTATTGAAGGCGTCGTCGGGTTTTAGATGCAGTATTTTTAGGTCGTCTTTGGTACTCATAAACCAGGGCATTGTGGTTTTGGGTTTGGAGTCAAAGAACTGAAAAATCTGTTTAGTCAGCCTGTTTCCGTCCATTCGTTTGAGATGACCGTAATACCGGAACCGCCTTTTACGGATCGATTCTGAAATTTTCTCTATTTCACTGTAGACTTCTTTGTTGGATTTTTTATAGTGGATGCCATTCTTGTAATTTGATCCCATTATACCTCTGACGATTTTGCGCTCTTTTTTCTCCAGTTCTTCCAGGAGTCCTTTATTAGCATTTAGGGATAGGGTTTCGGCTGCATACATAACTACTGGTTTCAGAACAGTTTCATAATGACGTAGTTTAGTATTTTTGGACAGGTATTTTTTGTTGTATATTGAGCGCGATGTTTGATAGGCTATTCCGAGTTTGCGTACTCGTTCCTTGAGTGCTTCTTTGAAGGGCCGTTTTTTATATTAACCGAACATTTTATTTTGAAACCACAATTATTTTTAATTTTCTACATAGTTGCCTTGTTTATTTAGGCACTTGTCATACCTTAAAACTAAGTTCTAAAATCCCTCTTCATAAAAGTTTTCCGCCTGCTCTGAAAACCAAGAATTCACGGCGGTTATCACTTCTTCATCGTCGGCGAAAAGCTTCTCACCAAGATGACGTTTCAGCTGCCAAAATAGTCGGAAATCTGTGATCACAGATGGTCAACCTGAGTGTTCATCGTTATGAAGGTTTTCACGGCTTCTTTTGAACTCGCGTACCCATGTTCGCACTTTACCTTCCGTCATTGCATTATCATCATACACCTCACAAAGCTGACGATGAATGTCTGCAGCCGACATGTTTCTTGCACTCAAAAAAAACGTATCCCAAATCGTACCTCACACGCGGCGGGCGAATCAATAATCTTGAACATTGTAAAGATGCACAGTTCAGCGTACAGGTCAGCTACACAGCTGCAACTGAAGCCTGCTTGTTCGCAAAGGATGCCGGGCTTTATAAAACGGCCCTTAGCCTACTTAAAAAACAGCCTTCGTAGAAGATAGAAACATAGTCAGTCGCAGCTCCTCTATGAGAAACAGTTCTCTAATTAATTAGCTCATATGCCGTACATGACAACGCGTATTCTGGAAGTGCTGCCACTTTTTTCAGTCTCCTTATGCTGTGACATCTACCTAGGCAAATGCTCCCATACAAATTCACGGCCGAAGGTAGAAATGGGGTGGATTTCTCTTGATGTAATTTGAAGATGATGATGATAATTGTTGTTTCAAGGGGCCTAATATCTAGGTTATCGGCTCCTGATGGTTTGGGTGATCGTGAAGATAATGAAATGTAAACAATAACTGAAACTAACTTATATACTGGAAGAAGAAATGGAAAACAAAAGGAGAATAAGGCAAAGAAAGGACAGGAGGAAAATAAATGCCCTCAACCCTCGAAGAATGCGTATTGAGAGACTTGGAAGGAAGGAGAGCCATGAAAGGCAGATAGGAAAGTGAAAGAAGAGAGGGTCCTCCCCACAGGTAATGGACAAAAGCGGGAAACCAGACCCAGATCAGGAACCCATCGGGGTCGCCAACTCCCGTACTCACCAGCCGTGAGCCCCTGAGGGTGTAGCACTATCCAGGGTGCACCAGAAGTGGTGGGGCTACATACACCCTGCCTCCTTGAGGGCCTTGAGCAGAAGGTAGGAGAGAACATGAAAAGAAAAAGAAGGCTGACCCCTCGCAGAAGGAGGGTATCAGAAAAGATGAGACAAGGGCCAATTAAGGCGGGAAAGGAAGAGAATGAATTTGTAATGAAACGTCGCGGGCTTTCCTCCCCTTCTGAAGGACATAGTGACTGTCTTCGTCTCGTTCAAACTCATTTCGTTATCTCCGGCCCATACTGCTACATTGTCCACGGCGATTTGTAGGTCTTCTGCACTTGTAGAGGTTATTATCATATCGTCTGGTTAAAAATAGCACCAGTCGCGATGTATGGCCTGGAAATTATTGGGAAACATCTTAGGCACAGGCATCTGGCAACGCTGGAAAGGATCAAGGCAATGTATCTAATAAGAGCATTATGCCTATCTAAGGTCACGCACTCGCGCCTTGTGTATGTCCTGACAGAGGAACTACCATCTATGGAAGAAGTCACATTGCAGATGCTCCTGTCGCACACACCGGGATATGGGGAGTTTTTACGTCTCATGACCGCAAAGTTAAATGACATTTGTCAGGAATTTTATACGACGGACGCAATGACTACACAGGACTGGATGCAAGGATCATACGAGTTGAGTCATATCTTGACGCGCTTTGCGGTGCATGGTTTCCACCACCGGATCTGCATGAGAGTCGTCTATCACCAACCAGTCGAGCTATGCGTGTGCAAGCTTTGTAAGGGTCCTTGCGACAGATACCACGTGAGGACGTGCAAGTGCAGAGAGGTGTCTCTGAGGAATTTCTGTGAAAATTAGAAATATATGGACACCCCTTGGAAAGAGGCATTTACAGTGACAACGAAAAAATGTTGTATTAATGATGGTTCGTAAGAACCACGTTCATGCACATTGTGCGCAATAAAGTATTTATTATTTTTAACCAAAAGGGGCTTTTTGTCGTCTTCAGGGATAGGCTGCGTAGATGCTCGATGTCGCTCATAGCCGTCAGTGCAGCGTCCAGCCTCTCTCTCGCGTGCATCGTAAAGACGTTCCCAGATGTCTGCATAGTCACCCCCAGGTACCGCAAATGGGAGACTGTAGTCAGGTGGGTGCCTTTGTATTGAAACGTCGCGGGCATTCCTCCCCTTCTGAAGGAGAAAGTGACTGTGTTCGTCTAGTTCAAACTCATTTCGTTATCTTCGGCCCATATTGCTACATTGTTCACGGCGATTTGTAGGTCTTCTGCACTTGTACAGACCATATCGTCTGCGTACATAAACATTTTGACATTAGGTGGAACTATTGTAGCGACATCAGCTGTTGCTAATGTAAACAATATCGGACTGAGAGCATCGCAGTAAAGGTTGGTTCTTAAGTTTAGAGGCTGCGACAACGCGGTCATGTAGCCCCGTGTACTTTGGCTGTGTGTAGAATCTGTCTGATAACCGGTGTTAATTGTGATGGCTGTATTAGTGTGTGTATCTGTTTTTAGCCTATTTTCAATTTTGAAAAAATAGGCTTATGAGATCACCTTTTGCCCGTGTGTGTGTGTGTGTGTGTGTGTGTGTGTGTGTGAGGTGTGTGTGTGTCCCCCCCTAATAAAATCTAAACGGCTGGAGCGGTTTCAATGAAACTCGGTAAGTTAATAGCACTATTCCCGGCGACCTCGACCGTGCCCTTCAAATTTTGTTACGTATCGCCAATCGAACATGGCGGCTGTGCGAAATATTTCACTAGCATTCAATATCTCCGAAACTATTACCGATATCGCCCTGAAATTGTGTACGGTGATAAAGGGCACTACTAGAAGTTCACCTATGAGACTTTCAAAAACCTGGTGACTACAAAACCAACATGGCTGCCAAGCGAAGTTGAGACTTTTAAATAGACTTTTCTCGCGATTTAACTATCCAAATGTAATGAAACTTGGTACAGCAAATGTCTATACACATTGTAATGCACTGGAGTCTAATTTAGTTCAATTGTTTACATAACCTCAAAATGGCGGCTGTGCGCAATATTTCCCTGACATTCTATATCTCCGAAACTATTACAGATATCACCCTGAAATTTTGTACGGTGATAAAGGGTACTGATACAAGTTTACCTATGTATATTTCATAAACCTGTAAAGTACGAAACGAACATGGCGACCAAACGAATTTAAAATATTTTAATAGATTTTTCTCGTGATTTAACTCTTTGAGCGCAGTGAAATGTGGTTCAGTAAATTATTTTGCAGATTGTAATGCACTGCCATCTAATTTAATTCAATTGTTTACATAACCTCAAGATGGCGGCTGTGCGAAATTTTAAAATTAAGTTTTAATTCATTGTGTCGTAATCATGCGATCGAAGTGAAAGTTTGAATAATGAACCTAGGCAATAATTGTCCTTGAATGTTACATAACTCTATGGCCTATACATATAACAATCCTAAATGGCGAGCTTCCGAAATATTTAGACGGTTCTCAATATCTATGAATCTTTTACAGCAACCAAACTGATTTTTTTTTAATGTTCATAGAGACTATGAACATATGTTCACCTATAGGACTTTCAGTAACGTGGTGAGCACAAATCCAACATGGCGGTGACGCGAAGTATAAATATTTAAATGGACGTTTCTTGCGAATAAACTATCCGTGTGCCGTGAAACGTTGCACGTTAAATGCTGATACAAATGTTGATCCACTGGCATCTAATTTATTTCAATTATTTGCATAATCACAAGATGGCTGCTGTGCGAAATTTTAAAATCTCGTTTTTACTTCTTGTGTTCTAATCATGCGATTGAAGTTTGAATACCACACGTACACAATAATCTTAATGTAATAGTACAAAAATAAAAATCCAACCTGGCGACCATCTGAAATATTTAGACGGTTCTCAATATCTACGAATCTGTTAAAGCAATTTAACTGAAATTTTGTATGTTGATAGAGGCAATTAACATGAGCAGGATATATGAAAATAGGCTGTATAGTTCTTCTCGGAACTACTTGTTTAACTTAAGTACAGATTGCAACTTAGAATTTTTCAAATAGTTCCTACTTTTGCCGCCAAACGCCACCGTCAACGACTACTAGGCCAAGTTCAGAACTTAGCTACTAGACGGCACCACAGTCGGCTCTTGGCAGCGAACGTAGAAACCTAAGAGCGTTGTTTACATTCTTAACCTATCCAATTTAGCTTCACACAGGTGCAATTTGTGGAAGGTTCTTTAACATGCCATAAATCTATGACATGGGACCGCCGGCTTTACTTCCCCTCCGAAGGAAGGCATACTGAGGGATTTTTAACGCTCTTAAAAAATCCGACGGCTTCGGCCGGGTTTGAACCCGCTATCTTGGGCATAGAAGCTCAGCATGTTACCTACTACGCCACCGAAGCCGCCCATCGCAGTAAAGAAATAGAAACAAGGATTGGAATAGCAAAAGAAGCCTTCAGTAAGAAAAGAGAATTATTTTGTGGAGCGATGAAAGTAAGCCTAAGGAAGAGATTAGTGAAATGTTTTGTTTGGAGTGGAGCAATGTATGGAGCGGAATCTTAGACGCTTAGGAAAGAAGACGAGAGAAGAATAGAGGCTTTCGAAATGTGGGTCTGGAGGAGAATGGGGATAATAAGGTGGAGGGACAAAGTGAGAAATGAGAAAGTATTAAAGAAAGTAGGAGAAGATAGAATGATGCTAAAGAGGATAAGGAACAGATAAATGAATTGGATTGGACACTGCTTAAGAGGAGATTGTTTGGTGAAAAGTGCATTAGAAGGGACAGTCCAAGGGAGAAATCGAAGAGGAAGAAGAAGCTTTCAGATGCTGATTTCCATCAAGATTGATAAATCGTATGAGCTGCTGAAGACCGGATAAGGTGGAGAGACCGACCATTAGGAAACCTGCCATCAGGCATATTAGCTGAGGATGGTGATGAGGAGCAATGACGGTCAATTGAAAATATAACGTTAGAGGTCTTTAGCCATGCCTTTGTATTCGATAGTTACAGCCGGTTAAGATCTGATAATGGGCGTGGGGCGAGACGGAGACACACACACAGACAGATGGACAGACACATCACCCCCGGATTATTCTCATAGGTCTACATTTTCACCATTTTTATGAAAATTAGGCAAATATATGATTCATCAAGTTACAAAACTCGTTTAATCCACTTGTGAATATGAATCATTTTCATGAGAAACGTTTCTCTGGACTTTGCCTCACGTATCTTTTGTGTTTGTTGTTTTTTACGCTTTGCTTTGTGTTTTTGTTTTTTGGTTTTGTGTTTGCTCTGTGCTTTTGCTTTTGAATTTTACTTTTGAGTTTTCTTTCTTGGTTTTCTGTTTGTGTTCTGCTTTTGCATTTTTGAATTTTGCTTCATGTTTCTGTTTTTTTGTTTTCTGCTCTTGCTTTTGTTTTTGAATTTTGATTTTTGCTTCGTCTTTTGTTTTTTGGTTTTGTGTTTGTTTTCTGCTTCTGTTGTTTTTGAATTTTGTTTTTCTTTTGTGTTTCTTTTTTTTTTGCTTTTGTGTTTGAATTTTGTTTTGCTTTGTGTATTTTGTTTTGTGTTTGTTTAATGGAAAATCAAAATAAAACAAAACAAAATAAAACCAAAAACAAAATAAAACAAAACAATTTAAAACGAAATAAAACGAAATGAAATAAAGTAAATTTAAAAAAATTAAATAAATAATTTCAAGACATGATTCTTATTCACAAGTAGATTAAACTAGTTTTGCAACTGGACGACTCATATGTAATACATTTGAGGCTTGATTGTATTTATGTATCATGTTACATCAGAGAAATGTTACAATTACTTAACATTATTATATTTTTCCCTTCTTGTTATTCGTTCGACACGAGTTCGACACCAGCCTCAAACACAAGCACATCCGTTCCCGGCATCTGAAACTTCATCGTCATCGCATATTCACCAAGATCCAGCTCTTTAGGGAATTTGGTTTCATCGATGGGGAAGTTGTTAATGTCATATCGGCCCTGCAACAGAGTTGGACAATCATAATGAATCAATCAATAAATAAATAAATAAATAAATAAATAAATAAATAAATAAATAAATTGCTGGATAATGCAGCAAACAAAGGGAGGATCAGAAAGATGGAATTAGCTTATAAATTAGTACAGAATAGGTACAACAAAAGAACAATATCTTACTGAACGAAGATAAGACACTATACCACGGTTGTCAAGCCTGAGGGATTGTATAGTTCAGAATGTTTGATACTGAACAAGAAAGGTGAATTAGAGGAACTGGAGAAGAAAGAAAGAAAAATCTTGAGGAAGATCTTAGGACCCGAAAATAGAAATGATGGTACATGGCGGAAGAGGCGAATCAAAGATCTTTACGGACAAGAAGAAAAACATTCACAGATACCATAAGGGAGAGAAGATTGAAGTTCTATGGACACCTTACGAGAATGAGCGATAGTCGACTAACGAAGAAGATCTTTAATTACACCCCCAAGATAAAAGCGACTACAAAATGGGTAAATGAAATAAGAAAGGATATGGAGGAAGTTGGGGTCAGTCCAAATGAGATCTGGAATAGAGAGGTGTTTCGAGTTACGATTGATGCATACAAGGGTTTCCAGGAAAAGCAAAGCAGAAGAGACAAGAACATCTGGTCGGAAGAAAGGAAGAGAATCCACAGTGAAAGGATGAAGAGCTTCTGGGAGCAGAAAAAAGGACTAATCAGCAAGTCAATTGTTTCCCGTGGTCCAAATTAGGACAAAATCGAACAAAGAAGAAGAAATGAATAAATAAATAAATAAATAAAAATATATAAATAGGCAAATGAATACATAAGTATAGGTAAATAAAATAATACAAAAATAAATAAATAAATACCGTATTAATTAATGTATTTAATTATTTAATTAGTTCATTAATTCTTTGATTTATTAATTAACATAATCAATTAGTTAATTTATTTGTAATTAATTATTCAATAATTAATTCATATATTTCTTTATTTTCTTTATTTTTCTATTTCTTTATTAATTTATTATGTCATTGTTTTATTTTATATTTATTCATTTACTTATTTATTGATTTATTAATTAATTTATTTACTCATTTATTGATTGATTTATTGATGTATTTATTAATTAATGTATTGTTATTTTAAATTAAATAATTAATTAATTAATAAAGAAGGAAAAATAATAATAAACAAATACATACATACACATAGTGATTAATAAATTATGATATAGATACAAAAATACCTAAATAAATTCATTGAATTATTAATTAATTCTTACATAAATCAATAAATCAATAAAGAAATATTTTATCTTGTTAGGGCTACTTACTGGGCTTATTGGACATTCAGTAAAATTTCCGAAACCGTAGACATATTTGAGAAGGTCTTCATTCTGTTTGAAGTAGGTTTGGTAATCCTTTGGCTCTGATTTATAGTTGTCCACCCAGTTTCCATTGCTTTTTATCTTTGCCTCCATTGTGACCTGTAAATAGAATTACTCAGATTTTGTACAGAAATTAAACGCAGAATCATCCTTGCTAGGCCATGCTATAATAAGAAGATACAACATTGGACTAGTCGACAAATTATATTAAAGTTAAGTAAGAATTCATCAAATCTTGGTGTATGGTTGCAAAACATCGACACTTCGAAAGAAGGACTTGTCGTCTAGATTCAATGGAAATGTGGTTGTGGTTGTTCAAGATCAGTTGGACACAAGCAATATATAATTAATTACTCCTTAACGAAACAGTTGAGAAGAGGCAGTAAATAAGCCTTCAGGGAGAATGAAAACTTATATAAATGGGCACCCTCTACGTCGGACTGTTAGCACCTCTCTCGTGCCATACCAAGTACCCTAGCATAATTTAATCGAACAGTATTCTTCTTCTTCCTCTTCCTTCGTTACGGCCAACTCAAGACCACGTCATGTCTACTGTTTCTTCTGCATTTTAATGTTGGCCAAGTACTGCTTCATTCGCAATCGATGTTGCACCTTTCTCTCTATTGTCCACGCCTTCCCGGTTTTTAGTTGCGGCTTAAGTTGAAAACTCCGATGTTTTTGAATTTTTTTTCCCAAAGTGGGCCACGCTCCTGGATATCTTCACATGTTATCCCAGTCTCCAACAGATCATTCTCTACTTCACTGAGCCAGGCCCCCTTTGTCTTTTTCTCATGGAGAAAAGCGAAAATTTGGTTGGACAGCCGTGTTGATTTCATTCGGGTTATATGTCCATAAAAATAAATCCTCCTTTACCTCATCACGTCAGTTATTTTCTCTACGTGTACAACTCGTGGTTGTGGCGTCGTCAGAACTCGCCGTGTTCTTTGACTGGACCCAGGATTTTCCTCAATATCTTCCTTTCATTGGTCTCCAGTTTTTGCATTTTGCCTTTTCTCTTCATGGCGAGACATTCCGCTGCATACAAAGCTTCTGGCCGGATGGCCGTGCAGTAGTGTTTCAGTTTTGCATTCAGGGATATAGATCTTTTGTTGTACACATTCTTATTTACATGGTAAGCAATTTCAATTTTATTCAAGCGTGACATTGTAGGGTCTATCCATTCACCAAGACACTTAAATTTCACAACCCGCTTGATTTTTCCATGATCCACTTCAATATGTTTTGGAGCCGTTTTGATGTTAGTAATAAATTCTGTTTTCTCGCAAGAGATCAGGAGGCCCGCCTTTGCCGCTTGTGTTTGAAGCTGGTTGATCTGTTTCCTGGCCGTATCCAATGAATCCGAAAAAACCGCAAGGTCATCTGCAAAGGCTAGACAGTCAATTGATAGGTTCTTATTCTTGTGACCAAGTCTGATTCCATTTTGGACTCCTTCATTACTCATTGCTTTGCGCCACTCACGGATAACTTTCTCAAGAACGCATTTGATTAGTAAAGGCGAGAGACCATCTCCCTGTCGAGCTCCTGTCCTTATCTCGAAGGCATTGGAAATCTCGCCTATAAACTTAACTTTTGAAGTGGTGTTGGTGAGAGTCTGTTCGATGATCACTCTGGTTTTGTTGTCTAGGCCGAACTCCTTTAGAATCTTAAGTAGGGTAGTCCGATCAATGGAGTCATAAGCTTTCTTAAAATCAATGAAGGTTACTACTAATTTCTTGCTCCTTAGTTTCAGATATGAAAGGATAGATTTGAGAGTCATGATTTGCTCTACACATGACCGTCCCTTCCTAAAACCTCCTTGATAATCTCCCAGTTCTGTACCTAGCTGTTCTTCAGCCCTAGTTTGAAGAGCTTTTGAGAGGATTTTGTAAGTTATCAGTAGGAGGGAGATGCCTCGATAGTAGTTAACATCTGCTTTATCGCCTTCCTTATGAAGGGGGTGGTTTAAAGCAGAAGTCCAGTCACTTGGAAGTCTTTCGGGATCCCACATTTCATGTATGATGTCCGTTAATTTATCCACTGCATTGTCACTAGCAAACTTCCACAGTTCAGCCATTATCGAGTCTTCACCTGGAGCTTTATTGTTCTTTAGAGATCGGATAATCTGTTTGACTTCCTCTTTCGTGGGTGAAGAGGAATCTGGGTAGACTTGCGCATGGTGATTAAATGTGAATATGGAACTTGGAGTCTCGCAGTTAAGAAGGGACTCAAAATATTTTGCAAGCACCTGACAATTATCTTTGTCGCTATAAACTAGTTTTCCATTGTAATCCCTGATTTGAAGGCATGGAGGGCACTATTTCCTCAAGTTGCATTTAAATGTTCTATAGAAGTTGCGCATATTATACTTCTGGAAATCCTGTTCGATTTCATTCATCTGGTTTTTACGAAAGACACGTTTAGCATTGCGGATGGTTTCTGCTGCACCCATTCTCTCATTCAAGAAGTCTGTCCAGTTGACTTGATTTTGTTGCAAATTCCATTTCTGCCAGGCATGCTGTCTCTTCCTTATTACTGCGTCACATTCACTGTTCCACCAAGCATGTTTCCTCGTTTTAGTTAGGAGGACGGTCTCTTTTGCTGTTTAGTGTGTTGTTGTTGTTTTGCTGCTTATAAACATGGGGGTAAGCATTATGCTATGATAAAAGGGCTGAGATACTTTCCAATACCAAATATGAGAGACCCAATACGAAGGCCTACATATGGGTCAATACAAAAAGCCAACAAAAAGCCAATATAAAAAGCCATATAAGAAGCCAATAAAAAGCCAACAAAAAAGCCAACAAAAACCTACACAAAAAGCCAACATATAAGACAACATAAAAAGCCAAACAAAAAGCCAACAGAAAAGCCAATACAAAATGCCAACATAGCCAATAGAAAAATCCAACATTAAAAGCCAACACAAAATCCAACATAAAGCCAACAAATAAGCATTTGTTAGCCTTAACTAGGCTATATAAGAGGACTCTTAGCAAAAATATTGTCAGTTCACTACTACCTCACATCGTGAAAGACCCACCATTGTACAGCTTTATCATACGCAGTAAGTAGCTGTAGGACTTGACTAGGATAAATTAGAGGCCCTTAGCAAGAATATCGTCATTCCATTACCAGAATAGTTGTGACCTTTGTAGTGTGAACATCATACTGACAGGCCAGTTACTACTATGGGACTTACTACAACCAACAAAGGTAGCCAACGCGCACTCTATTAGGGCTACTCTTATAACTATGATTGCCAGAATGTGCATGGCATAATATTCTGGCGATGCATAAAAGAGAGGTCAAAAGGGTGTCGCGGTGACCTAAAAACTAAAACAAGATGTTCAGTCAAGAACATATAGCCTACTTTCTCCTAAATGCATGGGTATTGTTATAACTCTTTGTCCTTTTCAAGGAGTATAATTGAATGTTGGTTGTAGTAGCTTGTTGAAATACAACGTGCTATAGGGATATTAAACATAAATATGAGGTGCCCTTTCCTAGTGCTACCTCTGTAAAAAAATTCATTCAATTCGGTTCCACCGTGTTTGAATTGATATGGGGAATGGATTTGCACACATACATGGCCGCTATTTGCAAACTATTGGGCTGATGACCTTGTAGTCAGTCATAAGATGCTTTCCACAAAAAGGCATGTTGTTGCAAAATCTGGTAGAGATCAGATGATTAGGTTGGTCGTAATTTGATTTAAGCTTTTAACATTTGGGTGGCCGTCATTCCGTTTCCGTCAAGATGGCGGCGATATAAAACATGACTCTGAGGTGCCTTTGCTAGTGCTACCGCTGTACCAAATTTCGTTCAATTCAGTTTCACCGTGTTTGAATTGATAGGGGGAATCGATTTGCACACATACTTGGCCACCATCTGCAAAGTATTGGGCTGATGATCTTGCAGTTTGGTCAAAATATGCTTCCCACATAAAGATATGTTGTTGAAAAATTTTCTAGAGACTAGATTATTAGGTTGGTCGTAATTACATTTTAGCTTTTAATATTTGGGTGGCCGCGATTACGTTTCCGTCAAGATGGCGGTGATATAAAACATGACACTGAGGTTCCCTTTGCTAGTGCTACCTCTGTACCAAATTTCGTTCCATTCGGTTTCACCGTGTTCGAATTGGTAGGTGGAATCGATTTTCACACAAAGATGGCCACCATCCGCAAACTATTAGGCTAATAACCTATTAGATTGGTCAAAGGATGCTCCCTCCATAAAGGTATGTTGTTGCAAAATTTGGTAGAGATCGGATGATTAGGTTAATCGTTATTTGATTTAAGCTTTGGACATTTGTGTGGCCGCCATTGCGTTTCCGTCAAGATGGCGGCGATATAAAACATAACACTGAGGTTCCCTTTGCTAGTGCTACCTCTGTACCAAATTTCGTTCCATTCGGTTTCACCGTGTTCGAATTGGTAGGTGGAATCGATTTTCACACAAAGATGGCCACCATCCGCAAACTATTAGGCTAATGACCTATTAGATTGGTCAAAGGATGCTCCCTCCATAAAGGTATGTTGTTGCAAAATTTGGTAGAGATCGGATGATTATGTTAGTCGTAATTTGATCTAAGCTTTGAACATTTGTGTGGCCACCATTACGTTTCTGTCAAGATGGCGGCGATATAAAACATGACACTGAGGTGCCCTTTTCTAGTGCTACCTCTGTACCAAATTTCGTTCCATTCGGTTTCACCGTGTTTGAATTAATAGGGGGAATCAATTTTGACACAAAGATGGCCGCCATCCGCAAACTATTAGGCTAATGACCTATTACATTGGTCAAATGATGCTTCCTCCATAATGGTATGTTGTTGCAAAATTTGGTCAAGATCGGATGATTACGTTAGTTGTAATTTGATTTAAGCTTTGAACATTTGTATGGCCGCCATTACGTTTCCGTCAAGATGGCGGCGATATAAAAAATGACATTGAGGAGTCCTTTGCTAGTGCTACCTTTGTACCAAATTTCGTTCAATTTGCGTTCACCGTGTTCGAATTGATAGGGGGGACAGACATTCAGAGTACACACACTCACTCACACACACACACAGACTCACACACACACATACACACACACAGACAGACACACTTTTTTCGCCCTGTGTTGATCTCATAAGTCTACTTTCATTTTTTTCAAAAATCGAAAGTAGGCTAAAATGGAAAGGTTTTAAGTGTCAGTGATCATCAATGTAGTGCTACAAACGAACCACGGTTACTGTTTACAAACAATCATGAAAATGCTAAAAAGCAAGTTCGAGAAAAGAAAGTTAGTTCAACGTTCAAAAATCCCTTGACAATATCAAAGGCAACACAGACTCTGCACGAGTACCCTGTGAAAAAGGAACAAGAGGAATTGAACACTTCTAGTGATGTTGAGGATGATCCTGGTGATTATAATGATAGTGACAAAGATGATGATAATGATGCTGCTTATGATGATGATGATGTTGATAATGACGTTTTCAAGCCTATTGTTCACCATGGAAAAAGATCTACAACAAGCTTTGTTTCTTAAAACTATAATATGCAATGGGAAAAAATGGTATTCATACTTAAAAATAAATAAGAAAGAAAACAAGATGTTCAGTAAAGAACATATAGCCTACTTTCTCCTAAATGTATGAGTATAGTTATAACTCGTTGTTATTATCAAAGAGTATAATAGAACTATTCTTTGTTGAAGACCTTAGAAACGATTTACCTCTACCAAACTCCACAACCTAGATAAAAACTGCTACCATCATTGAAGAAAGAAAGATAAGAAGTATCTAAAGAATGTTATGGATCTGGAGACATAATCGACCGGACTGGCGGCGTGGCTCAGCGGTAACGTTCTCGCTTGCTGGACCGTATGTTTCAGGTTCGCATCCTGGCGCAGTCAGCTGGCATTTGAGGGTGCACAAATGCGAGGGAGCCGTGTTAGTAGATTTACTGGCACGTTAAAGATCCCCTTCGGGACAAAATTCTGGCACCCCGGCGTCTCTAAAAGCAACAGTAGTTAAAAGGGACGTAAAACCAATAACATTATTATTATTATTATTATTATTATTATTATTATTATTATTATTATTATTATTATTACATAATCGGCCTGACGCGGGCAACATCCAACTTTGAGTTGAGGCATGTCTTTACACGTCTGGCTGCGTATGACTTTCACAACTCTAATTGAATTAACAAATCTTTCCATGACCCTACAGAGACGTGTGTATACCAACTATGTGGATATTTTCGATTGCTATTTGGCTGAAATAAAAGTATTAATTAATATCCTGAACTAGCACCAACGGTAGAGTTCAGATACTATGTGAAATCGTTTTGTTCTTTACTTCAATTAACATTTTCAAATAACGCTCAATAGGCTGTTACAAACCCATTAAAATAAAAAGTAAAAATGTATCGTAGTATCATCTTGTCATTCTTCAAATTCGATGCGCATAGAATGCCAATGGTATAGTAATCAATGGAGCCCCACGTAGACTAGTCGTGACATCTAGTGGTGAAATATCCAACAATATAATCTTAACAGAGCGAGTGCATTCTAGCGGCCAGAAGAAGAAACTTTTCAATAAAATCTGGAAGTTAATAAGTAGGTCTGCGTGCAGTTACCTTTTTGGCAGCTAGATGTCTCGAGTAAATCTGCTGGCGAATTAGGTTTTAATTAAATATATATTTTACACCATAATATGCACAATATAACGCTTAATTTTAAAACATCTGAGTCATAACAAAACAATAAACATATAACATTTCAAGCAAAAAAACCTAGCTCTAATCGGGTTTGAACCTTCGGCATTTGAGCAACAGGCTAACGCTCTACCACTGAGCTAATTGTGTCAACGGATATCGTTCTATATAAAATGACTTACATAGAACTTGTTAGCAAATAATGATTTATACTAAACGATTTCATCACTGGAGTATATTATTTATATATAAAGCATTTCATACAACGTTTATTTATTTTGTATCAGTACGCTATATTGCATGCAATACGCAAATTAGTGAAATATAAGTCAGGCACAAGATATCCGCTGCCATCTTGTCTCATTACTGAATCGGCTCAGCTTTTTAAAATCACGTCTGCACTATAGTATTACAAAATAAACTTTTAATTTCGAACGTGCCTCTTCCTTTAGAACAGTTAAAACGATTCTCGGCTCGATAATCGGAACTGGTGGGTCCCATGATATGGATTATAAAGTTTGCATAATTCGCACGGCCGCCATCCTGAAATGGTATGGCGGACGACCTTGTAGTTTGGCCACAAGACGCATCCTATACGAAGGTATGTTGTTACCAAATTTGGTAGAGATCGGATGATTTGGTTAGTCGTTATTGGATTTTACGTTTTGAACGTTTGAGTGGCCGCCATTCAGTTTTAGTAAATATGGCGGCGATATAAAACATGACACTGAGGTGTCCTTTGCTAGTGCTACCTTTGTACCAAATTTCGTTCAATTCGCATTCACCGTGTTCGAATTGATAGGGGGGGACAGACATTCAGAGTACACACACTCACACACACACACACACACAGACAGACACACACACACACACAGACTCACACACACACATACACACACACACACACAGACTCACACACACACACACACACAGACAGACACACTTTTTTCGCCCTGTGTTGATCTCATAAGTCTACTTTCATTTTTTGCAAAAATCGAAAGTAGGCTAAAAACAAAATAAAACCGACTGTACAATTTATAACAAATCTATTATGTGTAAATATTTTAAATGTAAATGTAAAAAAATATTGTATGGACACTGCTTATACATTTTTAGCCTACTTTCGATTTTTGCAAAAAATGAAAGTAGACTTATGAGATCAACACAGGGCGAAAAAAAGTGTGTCTGTCTGTGTGTGTGTATGTGTGTGTGTGAGTCTGTGTGTGTGTATGTGTGTGTGTGAGTCTGTGTGTGTGTGTGTGAGTGTGTGTACTCTGAATGTCTGTCCCCCCCTATCAATTCGAACACGGTGAATGCGAATTGAACGAAATTTGGTACAAAGGTAGCACCAGCAAAGGACACCTCAGTGTCATGTTTTATATCGCCGCCATCTTTACTAAAACTGAATGGCGGCCACTCAAACGTTCAAAACGTAAAATCAAATAACGACTAACCAAATCATCCAATCTCTACCAAATTTGGTAACAACATACCTTCGTATATGATGCGTCTTGTGACCAAACTACAAGGTCGTCCGCCATACCATTTCAGGATGGCGGCCGTGCGAATTATGCAAACTTTATAATCCATATCATGGGACCCACCAGTTCCGATTATCGAGCCGAGAATCGTTTTAACTGTTCTAAAGGAAGAGGCACGTACGAAATTAAAAGTTTATTTTGTAATACTATAGTGCAGACGTGATTTTAAAAAGCTCAGCTGATTCATTAATAAGACAAGATGGCAGCGGATATCTTGTGCCTGACTTATATTTCACTAATTTGAGTATTGAATGCAATATAGCGTACTGATAAAAAATAAATAAACTTTGTATGAAATGCTTTATATATAAATAATATACTCCAGTGATGAAATCGTTTAGTATAAATCATTATTTGCTAACAAGTTCTATGTAAGTCATTTTAAATAGAACGATATTCGTTGACACAATTAGCTCAGTGGTAGAGCGATAGCCTGTCGCTCAGATTCCTATGGTTCAAACCCGATCAGAGCTAGTTTTTTTTGCTCGAAATGTTATATGTTTATTGTTTTGTAATGACTCAGATGTTTTAAAATTAAGCGTTATATTGTGCAAATTATGGTGTAAAATATATATTTAATTAAAACATAATTCGCCAGCAGATTTACTCGAGACATCTAGCTGCCAAAAAGGTAACTTCCAGATTTTATTGAAAAGTTTCTTCTTCTGGCCGCTAGAATGCACTCGCTCTGTTAGGATTATATTGTTCGATATTTCACCACTAGATGTCCCGACTAGTCTACGTGGGGATCCATTGATTACTATACCATTATCATTCTATGCGCATCGAATTTGAAGAATGACAAGTTGACACTACGATACATTTTAACTTTTTATTTTAAAGGGTTTGTAACAGCCTATTTTGCGTTACTTGAAAATGTTATTAAGCGTTATATTGTCCACATTATGGTGTAAAATATATATTTAATTAAAACATAATTCGCCAGCAGATTTACTCGAGACATCTAGCTGCCAAAAAGGTAACTTCCAGATTTTATTGAAAAGTTTCTTATTCTGGCCGCTAGAATGCACTCGCTCTGTTAGGATTATATTATCGAAAATATCCACATAGTTTGTATACACACGTCTCTGTAGGGTCATGGAAAGATTTGTTAATTCAATTAGGGTTGTGAAAGCCATGCACAACCAGACGTGTAAAGACATGCCTCAACTCAAAGTTGGATGTTGCCCACGGCAGGTCGTAATAATAATAATGTTATTGGTTTTACATCCCTTTTAACTACTGCTGCTTTTAGAGACACCGGGGTGCCGGAATTTTGGCCCGAAGGGGATCTTTAACGTGCCAGTAAATGTACTGACACGGCTCCCTCGCATTTGTGCACCCTCAAATGCCAGCTGACTGCGCCAGGATACGAACCTGCAACCTAGGGCCCAGCAAGCGAGAACGTTACCGCTGAGCCACGCCGCCAGTCCGGTCGATTATGTCTCCAGATCCATAACATTCTTGATATACTTCTTATCTTTCTTTCTTTTTTCAATGATGGTAGCAGTTTTTATCTAGGTCGTGGCGTTTGGTAGAGGTAAATCGTTTCTAAGGTCTTCAACAAAGAATAGTTCTATTATACTCTTTGATAATAACAACGAGTTATAACTATACTCATACATTAAGGAGAAAGTAGGCTATATGTTCTTTACTGAACATCTTGTTAATTACTACCCACCTCCCCCCACTCCTAATGCAAATATGAACTTTTTACATGGACTAAAAATGAAAAACATGTAAAACTCAAAATTGGAAAATACATGTTTCCATATAGACAAAAATTGAAAAACTATAAACTGAAATTTAAAAAAAACGTGAAATTGTGTAATTGACAAATGTGTAACCAACAAATTGGAAAATCCATGTTTCCATATTATGAAATTCAAAAGCTACAAACTGACATTTTAAAAACTGTAAACGGAAAATTGTGAAATTGACAATGTGTAAACAACAAATTGGAAAATCCATGTTTCCATATTGACAAAATTCAAAAACGTTAAACGGACATTTTTGAAATCTATAAATTGGAAATTGGCAAATTGCAATGTGAGTGAAATATGAAAATGAGAAGAAAAAAAATTCTGATTTGGTTAAGTGTAAATTAGTGTAGTTTATGAGGTTGTATACATTTGAATGTAAATACATATCCTTTGGGATAAGGTATACAGCCTTGTTATATGTAATGAAAAAATCGTGTTTCGCAATTATGAACTTTCGACATTGACTAAATCAAAAGCATGTTGTTGTTTTTGTTGTTGCTGTTTGAGTCTTCAGTCTTTTGACTGGTTTGATGCAGTACTCCATGCCTCCCTGTCCTGAGCTAATCGTTTCATCTCTACATAGCTACCACACCCTACAACAGAGGCAATCTGTTTAACATATTCAAACCTTTGTCTACCCCTACATTTCTTGCCCTCGACCCTTCCTTCCATAACTAAGCTTGTTATTCCTGGGTGTCTTAGTATGTGTCGTACCAACATATATTTTCTCTTCATTAACAGTCGCCAGAAACATCTCTCCTCTCCCACTAGTCTTAATACCTCTTCGTTTGTAACCCTATCTACCCATCTGATCTTCATCATTCTACTGTAACACCACATTTAAATGCTTCAATTCTCCTCTTTTCTGCTGCACCAAAAGTCCAAGTTTCACTTCCATAGAGTGCCACGCTCCAGACAAAGGCCTTCAAAAATGATTTCCTTATCCTTAAATCTATATTCGATGTCAACAGATTCCTTTTCTGTAGAAATGCTTTCCTTCCCTGAGCTAACCTACTTTTTATATCCTCTTTGCTTCGTCCATACTGGTTATTTTGCTTCCTAAGTAACATAAGTCTCCTACTTCCTTTAGTTTCTCACCTGCCAATTCAATGTCCATAGAGGTTTCTGATTTAATCTGGCTGCATTCCAATATTTTTGTTTTATATTTATTAATTTTCATCATGAGCTCTTTCCTCAAGACGGACTCCATACCATTCAAAAACTCATTCAAATCCCAGGCGTGTCGGCCAAGATGACTATGACTCGGCAAATCTCAGAGTTGAAGTTATTTCTCCTTGAATCTTCACTCCCACATTAAACTTTTCTCCAATTTCCTTCATTGCTTGCTCAATGTAAAGATTGAAAAGTATGGGTGTTAAGTTGCAGCCTTGCCTTACACCTATCTGAATACCAGCTTCTCTCTCATGTCTTTCAGCTCGAATGACTGCTGTTTGGTTTCTGTATAGATTGTAGATCACCTTCCTATCCCTGTACTTTATTCCAATCGTTTCCAAATGCCAAATAATTTAGTCCAATCAACGGTATCAAAAGCTTTTTTTTAAGTCTACAAATGCCATGAACGTTCTTTTATCTTTCCTTATTCTACCTTCCAGAATCAGCCTGAGACTTAGTACAGCTTCCCTTGTTCCTACATTTCTCCTAAAACCAAACAGGTCTTCACCCAACTCCGATTTTATCTGGCTTTCCATCCTCTTGTAAATTATTCTAGACAGGATTTTTGAAGCTTGAGTAATTAAGGTGATTGTACGGTAATCTTCACATGTGTCAGCTCCCACTTTCTTCAGTATAGGGATGATAACATTCTTCTTGAAATCAGAGACTACCTCACCTGTCTCATAAATCCTACACACCAAGTGATATAACCTGATCAGACCTTCATCTCCTATGCAGCGTAGCAACTCAATCGGTATATCATCTATGCCTAGTGCTTTGTTCCTGCTTAAGTCTTCCAATGCTCTATCAAATTCTGATCTCAATATTAAATCTCCTTTTGCATCCTCATCAATTTCCTCCTCCATTTCCATTACATGATTCTCAATCTCCTTTCCCTTATATAAACACTCAATGTAAGCTTTCCATCTCTCAACCTTCTCTTCCCTATCTGTTTGAGGCTTTCCATTTGTGTCCTTAATATTACAGCACTTAGTCTTCTTTTCCCCAAAAGTATTCTTAATCCTTCGATAAGCTGTGTCTACTTTTCCTAATTTCAGACAATTTTCTATACCTGCACATTTCTCTTTCAGCCATTTTTCTTTCGCTTCCTTGCACTTCTTGTTAACCTCATTTCTCAGACGTCTGTATTCTGCTTTCCCCTTTTCATCTCTTACATTCTTTTGTTTCCGCCTTTCATCCATCAATTCTAGTATATCCTGAGTGATCCACGGTTTTCTACCTATTCTTTTTTTCTACCAATGTTTTCTTCTGCGGATTTTGTTATTTCATTCTTCAAAAGTGCCCATTCATCTGCAATTGAAGTTTGTTTAGGATTTTTCATTAGTCCTTCATTTATACTCTCCTTGAATCTTTCGTTTATATCCTTCTCTTTCAGTCTGTCTATTGACCACCTTTTTTAGCTTTTGACTTTTCTTAATTTCTTGAACTTTATTCTGCATTTCATAACAACCAGATTGTGGCCAGAGTTTATGTCAGCACCGGGATATGTTTTACAATCCAAAATCTGGTTTCAAAACCTCTGCTTGACCGTAAAGAAGTCTATTTGGTAACACCATGTAAACAACAAAATTGGAAAATCCATGTTTCCATATTGAAAAAATTCAAAAACGTTAAACTGACATTTTTACAAACTGTAAATTAGAAATTGACAAATTGCAATGTGTGTGAAATATGAAAATGAAAAGAAAAAACCCTATTCCTGATTAGGTTAAATGTAAATTAGTGTAGTTTATGAGGTTGTATACATTTGAATGTAAATACATATGTTTTGGGATAAGGTATTCAGCCTTGTTATATGTAATGAAAAAATCGTGTTTCGCAATTATGAACATTCGACATTGACTAAATCAAAAACATGTAAACAACAAATAGGAAAATCCATGTTTCCATATTGACAAAATTCAAAATACGTTAAACTGAAATTTTCAGAAACTGTAAATTGGAAATTGACAGATTGCAATGTGTGTGAAATATGAAAATGAAAAAAAAAAAACTATTTCCTGATTAGGTTAAGTGTAAATCAGTGTAGTTTATTAGGTTGTATACATTTGAATGTAAATACATGATATTTAAATCCATGTCAAATAGCCTGTGTTATTATAGTTTCCGTAGTAACAGTTAAATTTAACAATTAAGGCTTTAGCATGGCTTGGTAATTATCAATTGGGTACCGTAAGTAGTTATAAAAATTCAAAAAAAAACTCCCTAGGGCTCACATTAAAAAACAGTTCGGGACTAAAGAAATCAAGTGTTAAGCATAAAAGGTCTATAGTAAAAATAATATACAGAATCCTAATAAAAGTATGTGTTATTAATTCATTTTTAATTTAAAATTGTTGCGAGAACCTGTGTTATTATAGTGTTCGTAGTAAGGTATGTACAGTATTTGTCAATTAAGGGTACGAATGTGAAAAGAGGCAGCCTTGGCTAAAAGTTAAGATATATTCCTGCATTTGGCTGGTCTAAAAGTAGAAAATTATGCTCTAAAAGGGGGAAAAAATGTAATACCATTTCTAAAATGGCTGAGGTAAAAATCGAACCCACATCTTCTTAGTTACGCCTCATAAGGCTGAGTGTACCCCGTTGCAGCCCTCAGACCTCAATTAAATTTGTTAGCAGAGCGAGGAATAAAACCTGACTTTCGTATCAATACAGCAAACAACAAGAAAATGGATAAGTTATTACATTCAAAGTAAATAAAATCTTCGCACTGTGTGTGGTTGGCTCTGTACAAGAGCAGTGCCTACGTTATCAAGAGAGCTCGTGTTTCGCTACGTTGCAATTAGATTTGCTCTGTCCCGACTGCTCCATAGAGCCAGCCAGGTTCATTGCAGCGCTTCGCTAATAAAACATTATAATAATTCACCAGTGTATATTTTAGCACATTTTAGGTCATCAGCCCCATGTGTTGAGTGCATGTGTTTGCTGTCAGGGAGAATTATATAATTGTTTTATTTCCAAAGTTGGTAACAGATACATTTATTTATGTTTAGGTTGGCAGCAGTGGCCTAGAGACAGAGAGTGAAGTAGCCAACGGCTGAATGTGTTTGTGTTTCGGATGGAGATGGGACTATCGACTACTTTTAACCATCGACTGACTAGTCATTCATTGGAAGAAACTATCGACTAGATAGTCGATTACTTTCAGTCGAATGGTTACCTGAATTCGCATAGCTCCTAAGCGTGTTGTTTCATGTATTCGACTGAAAGTAGTCGCTTCTAGGCAGCGTACAAAGCACTGCAAGAGTGCAGCCATTATTTGCAATGTTGCACATTTCATTTAATGCAAAATGTGTGAGTAAATGTTCCACGATACCGCTATTGATACAGGGCACATAACCGGTTTGTACTGTGGATAAGTGAAGTAATAGACCAATACGTAATTAACCTAAGAGTAAATTAAATCACTATTACTGAGAGGGAGTTCTTAAGTACCGGGAACAATTCCATAGCCAACATTGAAATAATCACACTTCATATTTTAATGCAAAAAAATAGTAAATGTAAAATAGGTCCATAGAGTCATAAACAAGTTAGGCTATGTGTTCACTAATTTAATCCTCTCTGAAGTACTAAGAACGTACAGCTGAAATACGACTTGAACAAGAAAATTACGGCCTACTGTAAATACACACGAAAATAGAACACTTTAGAACAGCAACGAGGGCGAACTTTCAGTGGAGATGTTGGCAACAATGTAACTACTAAGTTTTTTTAATGCACGCGCTATCCATGTGCTGAAACAATTGACGACCAGAACGTAAAACTATCCGAGTGCGTTCTACATGTTAAAAGTTAAAACACAATTGGGATATGTCGTTTGCAAACGACTTGTTTATGTTACGGTGAGTAGTCGTTGAATTCATTCGACTGTTTTTTAAAAGCAGTCAAACAAGTCGATGGATTTAACATTTTTCAGTCGACTGCTGCGGTGCTGCCCATCTCCAAACAATTGACGACCAGAATCAATTTGTGCGTACGGTCAAGCTGTCCTCACAGTACCCGCTGCAATAGATGTAGAGATTCACATCACCACTCTATCTTATGATGGATGTCAGTACATAAAATCAGCCATAAGGCAACGGCAGTTTAACCACAGACAACGCTACAACTCTTCCATCCCTGCCCTCATGTCTTTGCCACTAACCCCTTCCCCCCTCCCACACAGCATGCCACTGACACAGTTGTTAGGCCTGCTACAACAACTCTCAGCCATAACCCTGTAAACTACAGCTAAACCAAACCCAGAAACCCCAGTACACTTCATTTGCAGAGCAATAAAATCCATAAAACAACTCCGCAACAAGCTTCACAAAAACCTAATTTATAAACGAAAAGACTACTCCACAAACACCAAAATCAGTAAACCTCCCTCATTTCAGCCACACTACACCTTAAACAGACATAGAAGGCATAGTCATGACCCCTTCATGGAGTAGGCTATTGTCTAAACACGATCATGTCTCCTTCAACTTTACTGAAGACTTCATTAAATTCTATGAAAAAAATCATAAACTCATTCCACAAATCTTAAAATCAGTATACATCCCTCATTTCAGTTACTCTATTCATTAAACAAACATAGAAGGCGTAGCCATGACCCCGTCATGGAGTAGGCTATTGTCTAAATCTGACCACGCATACTACAACCTTACTCTAATTCAAAATTACTGGGAGGCAAGGGTATTTACCGGCTTACCTGGGATGATGTGCCACAAAACCGGTACCTGGAGTTCAAACATAACCTAAATATTGAATGACAATATTGAATTGTCCAATAACTTGGACAATTGGATTTAGGCTATTTCATTGAAAGAATCAACGAACTGTATAAAACTATAGGCACCTACAGGTATACTTAAGTTATTAATTAAAGCTCTACAATAAATATACAGCACAATGAATTGTAGCATGAAGTTATCCTGAAGAAGTCGTTTGATTAGAACGACTACTTAAATTCGAATGATTCCATTCGCTTGGAATTAGTCGTTTGCCAACGACTTGTTTCATTCGAATGATTTCCAACGATTGCTTAGGGATCAGTCGTTTGCAAACGACTTGTTTATGATACGGTGAGTAGTCGTTGAATTCATTCGACTGTTTTCAGTCGACTGCTGCCCATCTCTAGTTTCGGAGCAGCAGCTTCTTCGCATTTCAAGTATTGTGTCTTTTGTATCATGTACATTTTTGTAAATACAGTCCACTAGAGTTAATTCGACATTTTCATTTATCCCCTGATGTTTCATCTGGGGCACGTATGTCGCATACAGACATATGTTTTGGTCCTACACGGGCAGGATTCCCGCTATATCAACTGAGGCCATGAGGTCCCGACAAACGCTAAAACTGCTGTATTTAAGTGAACCAGTGCGAAATACGTATGTAGAGACAATACTAGTACATTATTGTGAACAATGCAGGCGCAATTGCAATTTATTTATCAATGTTTGTGAGTTCGATCTAACTTATTTTGAAAAGTGAGCATACTGGCTGCGATACAAAGCCACCATTGTGCTTTGGCTTCGTGTCGCCTCGGCTAGCATCGGTAAGCTTCGATACACGTGCTTGATGGCAGCGCCAGCAGGCAGCGCTCGCCAGCCTGCTTGATTCATGTTTACAACGCAGCTGTTGTATTACAAGTTTAATATGTGAATAAGTTAATTCATGCAGCGGGACTTGCAGAATTACACAATCATGATGAATATTGTATATTCGTAAAAGCATATCCAGTATTGTGAACGTTTCGGTGTGCAGTTGAAAGCATCAATGGACGCATGTTTGAGGCCATGCGTGAGTTCTCGCGACTTCCAATCAGCAGTGCAGCCTTCGATTCCTGACGGACACAGTTCCATTCAGTAGTGCAGCCTTCGATTCCTGACGGACACTGTTCCATTCAGTAGTGCAGCCTTCGATTCCTGACCGACGCAGTTCCATTCAGCGGTGCAGCCTTCGATTCCTGACGGACGCAGTTCCATTCAACGGTGCAGCCTTCGATTCCTGACAGACGCAGTTCCATTCAGACGTCCTGACTTCGATATCCAACCGTTGGGTGACGACGCAGACTGAAAGAACCTCTACACCAGATAAGTTAACAAAGGCATTTCATAGCAATTCCTTCCCATACCCAGCAATCCTTCCTGTGCATGAACCATTTTAAGCATGTCTACTGAACGTGAGATAAAGTCACTGACCAAGCGCAGAGGTGTTCTCCGAGCATCCCTCACGAGACTCCATACCCAAATTAATGAATTTAATAATGAGACTCCTAATGAAGTATTAAATGTGAAGAATTAACGTTTATTAGCTCTATTACCAGAATTTAATGAAATTCAAAGCAAATTGGAGGATTTGGATGAAAAGAATTCTCATGAGCAGGTCCGGTGTGAATTCGAAGATGATTATGATTAACATAGGGCTAAGCTACAACAGTTACTAAATACCCATTGCACACATGCCTCATCTGTCTCTAGCAACGGTAGAGAATCTACAAGTAGTAATACAGGTTCGTACAGTTTGCCCAAGATACGGTTACCAGAATTTTCAGGTGATGTTACACAATTCATGCATTTCCATGACCTGTTTGATTCATTAATACTGAAGAATCAGTCTTTGGGTAATGTTGAAAGGTTCCATTACTTAATGTCAGCACTGCGTGGCAATGCTCATCAACTCAATCAAAACATTCCTCTTACTGCAGATAACTTTGAGCTAGCTTGGGAACGGTCTGCAAGCGATACCGCAATTCAAAGGTAATAGTAAATGCACATATCAAATTACTGTTATCTCCAGATATCGTCCAAAGGGAATCATCTTCTAGTCTACGCACACTTTTGAATCAAGTACAGTCCAATTTAAAGGCTGTTGAGTCTTTGAATTTGAATATTCCCCTACATGGAATCATAATAGGTCAAATCATACTTGACAAGTTACCTGAAGCCACACGTAAGCAATGGGAAATGAGCAACAAATCCAAGGAACTATCTACACTTACGGAGTTGTTAGAATATCTTGAAAGGCGGGCTCAAACCCTTGCATTAATCGATTTTTCACCTACTAAGGGTCACACTGATAAGATCAGCAGATTGTATCAAGATAAAACTTCTAAGCATGGTTTCAAGCATGAGAAACAACCATTTACAAGTAGTTCATACATTGCAATTAACAATAATTGTGAAGCCTGTAAGGGGCAACATCCAATCTTCAGATGTGATAAATTTTTTGGTTATGATGTTAATCGTAGATACAACCTAGTTAAGCAGCATAAGCTTTGCTACAACTGTTTGCATGAATCACACGCTATAAGTTCTTGTCCTTCGAAGTCAACATGCAAAACTTGCAACGGTCGTCACAACTCACTGTTGCATTTTGATTCTGGGAATCAGCAATTCAATGCCAACTCGTCTAAACAGTCTCAGCAAGGAGCTATCAGCAGATGCTCAAACCCCGAGTCCAACCAGGCTCACAATGCTCAAGTTCGTGGTAACTCCTCCAGTTATTGCACTATGAAACTCAAACCACAAACTCAAGTTCTACTTTCCACAGCAATTGTAAAGGTAAAGGATAGTGCTGGTAGGCTACACTTAGCTCGCTGTTTATTGGACAGTGGCAGTCAATGCAATTTTGTAACCGAGAGTTTGGTTCAAAACTTGGGCTTAAGAAAGGCCAAGAATTTCACACCCATCGAAGGTATTTCTCAGTCCATGTCTGAAGCCAAGTATAGTGTGAGCGTTGAAATGCAATCTTCCATAAGCAACACACGCCACAATGTTGAATGTCTGGTCCTATCCAAAATTACAAGCGACATGCCTAGTCAGCAGGTACCCTATGAAGAGTGGGAGCTCCCTAATGATATTCAGTTAGCAGATCCGAGGTTTTATGCCCCAGCCAAGATAGACATGCGTCTCGGTGCTGATGTAATCTTTAGAATTCTACAGAGGGGACACAGGACGAGACCAGGAAAGTTTCCAGTCCTACAAAACACAGATTTTGGATGGACTGTGTCAGGTTCATATGAATCCACCTCGAGAAAGAGAAACAATGCAGCAGGAACGTTTTTCCTTCGTAATGATGTTCACCTTCATAACCAAGTACAACGATTTTGGGAGATCGAAGAACTTCACGAGCCAGTCAAGTCGCAAGAAGAGATTGAATGTGAACAGCATTTTTCTGATCATGTGACACGAGATGCATCTGGGAAATACATAGTCAGACTATCATTTAAGCAGGATCCAAGTATATTAGGCAATTCTTTACAAACGGCAACTAGCAGATTTCAATACCTTGAGCGTAGGCTTAACAATGATACGCAACTGAAGGTAGATTATGACCAGTTTCTCACTGAATACCAGGAACTAGGTCACATGGATATTGTTAATTCTAGTATGGCAACATTGGTAGCATACTACATGCCGCACCATCCGGTATTCAAGAAATCCAGCACTACTACAAAAACTAGAGTTGTCTTCGACGCTTCTTGTAAATCGAGGTCAGGGAAGTCACTTAATGATATTTTAATGACGGGTCCTACTATTCAACAAGACTTATGTTCGATTGTCGCTAGATTTAGAACTCACGCCATAGGCTTTGCAGCTGACATCGAGAAGATGTACAGACAAGTTAAGGTTGATTCCAGAGACAGCAGCCTTCAACGCATCCTTTGTAGAGCTTCTCCTAATGAGCCTATCAAGCAGTACCAACTTCAGACGGTCACATATGGCACATCATCAGCTCCATTTCTAGCAATAAGATGTTTAAGGCAATTGGCATATGATGACGGACAACAGTATCCGCAGGCAGCATCTGTTCTTCTTCGTGATTTTTATGTAGACGACTGCATTTCAGGAACAAGTAAGGTTGACAATGCATTACTCCTACAACGTGAACTGATCCAATTGTTATCCAAGGGAGGCTTCAAGCTCCGCAAGTGGTGCTCTAACCATCCAGCATTGTTAGAGGCGGTTCCAAAGGACTGCAGAGAGACGCAGCTTCCCCTTCAGATTGATTCTGGAGAAAATATAAAGACTTTAGGTCTACTTTGGCATCCAGCGACAGACGAACTACAGATATCCAGTGGTGTGCAGAAAGAACAAGGAAGTGGATCTCCAGTTACCAAACGCAAGGTGTTATCGATTGTGTCGTCAATTTATGACCCTATTGGGCTAATCAGTCCTATTGTCATCGCATTCAAGATGTTTTTGCAGCAACTATGGCAAGAGAAGATAGGATGGGATGATGAACTTCCAACGGAACTTCTTACAAGATGGCGTACTCTGCATTCTCAAATACCCTTGATTGACCATATATATATTAACAGATTTGTGCTTCAAGAAAATTGTACTCAGGTGCATTTGCATGGCTTCGCTGATGCATCCTTGAAGGGCTACGGTGCATGTTTATTCCTACGCTCGTTAACAGATCAAGGTCACGTAATAACACATTTCCTGTTCTCCAAGTCCAGAGTCGCTCCACTGAAACAGATCACGCTACCCAGACTAGAGTTGTGTGCAGCAGTACTATTGTCTCAAGTGGTTAAAAAGATGTGTCATGTTCTCAATATTGAATTCCATAGCATTCATCTGTGGACAGACTCAAAGATTGTTCTCGCATGGTTAGCAGGAGTATCGTCAAAATGGAAAACTTTTGTTACGCACCGTGTGGCTGAAGTGCAAGGCAACACTTCGGTCAAGGATTGGAAGCACGTAGCATCAGTAGACAATCCTGCAGATCTAATTTCTCGAGGTACTGATCCTACAAACGTTTTAAATAATCATCTTTGGTGGCATGGCCCTGAATGGCTACAGTGTTCGGAACGGAACTGGCCCACTTCCAGTGAACAACCCGAATCAGAGATTCCTGAGCAACGCAAGATAGTGCTTAGTTGTTCAGTCCACTCTAATCCTGCAGACGTGCTCACAAGATTTTCTTCCCATCTCAAGCTACAAAGAGTGTTAGCATACTGTTTAAGATTCGTGCACAACACTAAACACAAACCTTCAGAACGGAAACATGGTCCATTAACAATAGAAGAGTCGCAGCAAACTAACATGACATGTGTTAGACTAGTCCAGTCAATAGCATTCCGCGAGGAAATAGCTGATCTTTTGAAACACAATGCAGTGTCAAGACGTAGCAAACTACAAAGTTTAGTACCATTTTTAGACAAGGATCAAATCCTGAGAGTTGGAGGAAGACTAGAGAACTCCAATCAAGAATACGATTTCAAACATCAGATGATTTTGCCCGCTAAACATCAGTTTACTGATTTAATAATCAAGAGGGAACATGAAAGACTCCTACATTCAGGAAACCAGTTGACTTTAGCACCCATCAGACAGTGCTACTGGATCATCAATGGAAAGTCGGTGGTACGAAGAGTTATTAACACTTGTACAAAATGCTTCAGGTTCAAAGCCAAAACTACACAGCAAGTAATGGGACAGTTGCCCTCAGTTCGTGTGTCTCAAGCAAGACCATTCCGCAACACCGGCACAGACATCACGGGCCCTTTCTACTTGAAGATCGGCAATCCACGTAGTAAGACCATTGTCAAGGGTTACATATGCATTTTCATATGCATGTGCACCAAGGCCATTCATTTAGAAATAATTTCCGACCTAACCACTCAAGCTTTCCTCGCAGCACTCTGGAGATTCATCGCAAGAAGAGGATTATGCAGCAACATGTACTCCGTCAATGGTACAAATTTCCAAGGTGCTAGTAGAGAGCTCAAGGAGCTCAAGAAATTGTTCACTCAGGAACGGACTAGAGAGGAGATCAGTAACTTCGCCAGTAGTTGTGGAGTTAAGTGGCATTTCATACCTCCTCATGCCCCTAATTTTGGTGGGCTTTGGGAGGCCGGAGTAAAATCCCTCAAACATCATCTAAGAAGAGTTCTCGGAACACTTCATTTCACATATGAAGAATTGGCTACATTAACTGCGCAAATTGAGGCTTGCTTAAACTCACGTCCCCTTCTAACCCTGTCAAATGATCCTTCTGATGCATCTACCTTGACACCAGGTCACTTCCTTATAGGCGAACCCCTCACTACTCTTCCCGAACCTGATTTAACATTATGTAAACGGCCTTTGTTAACTAGATATAAGGTTCTTCAACAAAGACTCCAATCCTTTTGGAAGAGATGGTCATTAGATTACCTCACCCATCTGCAACAGCGCAGCAAATGGACGACCTCCTCCTGCAACGTATCACCAGGTACTGTGGTGCTGATACGGGAAGACAATGTTCCCCCACTCCAGTGGCCCCTTGGTGTTATCACAGAAGTGCATGGTGCTAAAGACAATGTGGTAAGAGTGGTTTCAGTGAAGTGCAACAGTGGTATTTTTAAACGACCAGTTTCCAAGGTAGCTCCGCTACCAATTGTGCAGACACATAATTTTGACTGTTAATATGTCAGTGTTTTAAGTTAGTGAATATTTTAGTGTTTCATGTCCTTGTCAGTGGAACATTTCAGTGTATCAATTTCAGATTATTGAAATCCATGTATTTCAAGGTGGGGAGTATGTTTGCTCTCAGGGAGAATTATATAATTGTTTTATTTCCACAGTTGGTAACAGATACATTTATTTATGTTTAGGTTGGCAGCAGTGACCTAGATACAGAGAGTGATGTAGCCATCATGGCTGAATGTGTTTGTGTTTCGGAGCAGCAGCTCCTTCGCATTTCAAGTGTTGTGTCATTTGTATCATGTACATTTTTAGCCTATTTTCAATTTTGAAAAAATAGGCTTATGAGATCACCTTTTGTCCGTGTGTGTGTGCGTGTGTGTGTGTGTGTGTGAGGTGTGTGTGTGTGTGTCCCTAATAAATTCTAAACGGCTGGAGCGATTTCAATGAAACTCGGTAAGTTCATAGCACTATTCCGGGCGACCCCGACCGTGCCCTTCAAATTTTGTTACGTCTCACCAATCCAACATGGCGGCTGTGCGAAATATTTCACCAGCATTCAATATCTCCGAAACTATTCCTGCTATCACCCTGGAATTTATTACGGTGATAAAGGGAACTACTAGAAGTTCACCTATGTGACCTTTGAAAAACTGGTAACTACATAACCAACATGGCGGCCACGCAAATTTGCGACTTTTAAATAGGCGTTTCTCGCGATTTAACCAACCAAACGCAGTAAAACTTGGTACATCTAACTTCGATCAATTGTTTACATAACCACAAGATGGCGGATGTGCGAAATATTTTCCCGGCATTCTATATCTCTGAAACTATTAGCGATATCACCCTGCAGGTTTGTACAAAGATAAAGGGATCTACTGGAAGTTCATCTATAAGACTTTCAAAAACCGGCTAACTACAAAACGAACATGGCGGCCAAGCGAATTTGAAAATTTTAAATAGATCTTTCTCGCGATTGAATGTTCCAAACGCAATGAAATCTGATACAGGAAATGTTTATACACATTGTAATGCACTGGTATCTAATTTAGTTCAATTGTATACAAAACCTCAAGATGGCGGCTGTGCGAATTTTAAAATTAAGTTTTTATTTCTTGTGTCGTAATCATGCGATCGGAGAAAAAGTGTGAATAATGAACCTACGCAATAATTTTCCTTTAATGATACATGACTCTATGGCCTATACATTTAACAATCCAACATGGCGACCATCAGAAATACATAGACGGCTCTGAATATCTACGAATCTATTTTAGCAATCAAACTGCTTTTTTTTAATGTTCATAGGGGCTATGAACTTAAGTTCACCTATAGGGCTTTAAATAACCTTGTCATCACAAATCCAACATGGCGGCGACGCGAATTATAAATATTCACATGGACGTTTCTCGCAATTTAACCATCCAAGTGCAGTGAAACTTGGTACAGTAAATCCTTATACGAATGTTAATCCACTGGCATCTAATTTATTTCAATTGTTTCTATAACCACAAGATGGCAGCTGTGCGAAATTTTAAAATCTCCTTGTTACTTCTTGTGTCCTAATCATTCGATTGAAGTTTGAATACTACACGCACACAATAATCTTCATGTAACAGTACTTAACTCTAGGACCTGCATATATATAATCCAACATGGCGTCCATCCGAAATATTTAGTCGGTTCTCAATATCTACGAATCTATTACAGCAATCAAACTGAAATTTTGTACGTTGATAGTGGCAATAAACATAAGTAGGATATATGAAAATAGGCTGAATAGTTCTTCACGGAACTTCTTGTTGTAAATACAGTCCACTAGAGTTAATTCGACATTTTCATTTATCCCCTGATGTTTCATCTGGGGCACGTATGTCGCATACAGACAGCATGTGTTGTAAAAATTAAGGTATATCTTCAATAATTACACATTATCATGGTATACAGTAGGTCACACAGCCCTGAATGTTATTATAGTATTAATGCATTAGACCTTAAATAGTCTAATACCGTTGGTTTAGCTAAAAGAAAGCTAGTGTTGTTTTTTCCATGGATATCAACAAAAAGTCAATCTCTGTACAGATAAGTGCTACCAATTCTATATTGTTTGTTTTGAATCTTCAGTCTTTTGACTGGTTTGATGCAGATCTCGTAGCCTTCCTGTCCTGAGCTAATCGTTTCATACTTATATAGCCACCACATCTTACATCCAAAACAATCTGATTAACATATCCTAACCTTAGTCTGGCTGGCTGCGTGGCTCAGGGGTAACGTTCTCGCTTGCTGGGCCCAAGGTTTCAGGTTCGTATCCTGGCGCAGTCAGCTGGCATTTGAGGGTGCGCAAATGCGAGGGAGCCGTGTCCGTAGATTTACTGGCATATTAAAGATCCCCTTCGGGGCAAAATTCCGGCACCCCGGCGTCTCTAAAAGCCAGTGTAGTTAAAAGGGACGTAAAACCAATAACATTATTATTATTAACCTTAGTCTACCCCTACAATTCTTGTCCTCAACCCTTCCTTCCATAACTAAGCTTGCTATTCCTGGGAGTCATCATATGTTTCCTACCAACCTAACTCTTCTCTTCATTAGCAGTCGCCAGAAATATTTCTCTTCTACCTCTTGCCTTAATACCTCTTCGTTTGTAACCCTATCTAACCATCTGATCTTCATCATTTGTCCTGTAACACCACATCTCAAACACTTCTATTTTTTTCCTCTTTTCTACATCGTCAACAGTCCAAGTTTCATTTCCATAGATGTTTGTTGTTGATTCATTTAGGGGCTTTGTGCTATCGTCGTCATGTAACCCTATGAACTAGGGTGTATGTAGAAGCTGTTTGATAACCTGTGTCACTGTGAAGTCTATACTACTGTATGTATTTGTAATAGAGTTAGGTTTTGGGTAGGAAGCAGCTGTAGCCTTAAGTTAGGTACCATCCCGGCATTTGCCTAAGAGTGTAAGAATGGGAAACCACAGAAAACACTCTTAGAATGAGTGAGGTAGGAATCAAACCCAACTCTTCTTAGTTTTGCCTCACAAAGCTGAGTGTACCCCGTTCCAGCCCTCTGCCCAGAATTAAATTTCTTGGCAGAGCAGTGAATAAAAATTTAGTCCTAAGCAGTGTCAGTCAAGAATGCTAGCCACTACACCAAGAGGTGTTTCATGAATATCAGTTGTCATTTGTTGTTGTTGTTGTTGTTGTTGTTGTTTGTTGTTGTTGTTGTTGTTGTTGTTGTTGTTGTTGTTGTTTTTGATTCTTTTAGGGGGTTTGTGATATCATAGTCATGAAGCCCTGCGTACTTGGTTGATTGTGGATCTTGTCTGATAACCTGTATGATTGTGATGGCTGTATTAATGTGTGTACTTGTAATTTAGATGAGGATTGGAATGGAGGCTGTCGTGGCCTTCAGATAAGATATATCCGTACATTTGCCTGGAGTAGAAGTGGGAAACCACAGAAAAACACTCTTAGAATGACTGAGGTAGGAATCAAACCCACCACTTCTTAGTTTTGCCAGCCAAGGTTGAGTGTACCCCCGTTCTAGCCCTCAACCCAGAATTAAATTTCTTGGAAGAGCCTGGACTCGAACCCGGGCTCTGCAGTGACATCCAAGATTACTAGCCTCTTCACTACAAGCTGTACAATATACTGTAAGGCTGGTCTTGATTGTACATGATCATTCAATAATTACCTAATAATAATAATAATAATAGCTTTTGCTGATGATCTAGCTATCTTTACCAAGACTAGTGAAGAAACCAAGTATGCCATAGAGAAGTTACATGAGTTAGCATCAAAGACAGGACTCCAAATATCGTATGAGAAGACGCATTTCATAGTAAATGGAGACCAGAATATCCCGAGATCTCCACTACAGACCAACTATGGAATAATTAGACACGTACCTTCCTTCAAATATTTAGGAGAAATTATTGTACCGTCTGGATTGGACAGGAAAGCTAATTTAGAAAGAGCTACCAAACTTCAGAAAGCATACCGAATAACATGGAATCACTATAATAAAAGAGTGATGTCACGAAATGCAAAACTACGGCACTACCAGACAGTTGTTCTTCCGGAAGCATTGTACGCCTCCGAAACTAGGAGGCCACTCTCAAATTGGTGAAATCGAAATCCAGGAACGTAAAATTCTCAGGAAAATATATGGGGCCGTTTATGTTAATGGTATATGGATTAAAAGGAAAACCACAGACTTGTACACAGTAATCAATAAGTTCACTGATACCGTGCGTAAGAGACGATTGAAATTTTATGGTCACATCTGCCGAATGGACAACACCAGATATGCAAAAAAAACTGCTTGATATAATTAATTCAAAGAAGGTCAAAATCAGTTGGTTAGAAGAAATAAAACAGGACTTAAAGGAAATAAACATTACAGAAGATAGCATCATGAATCGCAAGACTTTTGGAACCCGAGTTACAAATTACTCTTTCGCCGAAAAAGCTAAAAAGACCACTGGAAAAAAATGGACGAAGGAAGGGGCATAGCGAGTTCATGAGGAGATTTTGGGAGGAGAAGAAGAGGAACGCTCCATCAACCCGAGTCAACAAGTTCAAGCGCGCTCCGTAAGTGGGCAAAACGAAGAAAGAAGAAAGAATAATAATAATAATAATAATAATAATAATAATAATAATAATAATAATAATAATAATAATAATAAATATTCCATTTAGCAAAGTTACACAGCCAACCTCTCCCTGTGACGTCATCCACAGTCTCAGAGTGTGGCGGCCATCTTGCCCATTAGCCCCTGCCCCAGCTCTGACACTGCCCTCTGTAAGAATAACAAAGGGCAGTTGCGCGTGGTGGCCATCTTGCCCATTAGCCCATGCTAATAAGAACAGTCGGGGTAGACCAAGGTTAGAATATGTTGAACAGATTGTCCCAGATGTAGGGTGTGGTAGCTATACAGAGATGAAACGATTGGCTCAGGACAGGGAAGCATGGAGAGGTGCATCAAACCAGTCGAAAGACTGAAGACTCGAACAACAAAAACAACAATGGGGTCTATGCGACCACACTTCATAATTTGAGGCTTAATGAATAGAATATTGTTGACACTGACCTGGATTTGGCAAACTACTTCTTGATGGACTTCTATGAACAAGTTCAATCTTCTGACAGATTCCCCTTTCGGTTTCTTGAGAGTACACTTTGATCTCCCCCAGCTCGGGGCCATTGTACTTCTGCACTCAGTAAAGTACATCTTGTACTGAAAATAAGGGAATGTTAAAGTGCAAATCAAATACATGATGATGATGATAATTGATGTTTTAAGAGGCCTAACATCTAGGTTATCGGCCCTTAATGGTTTGGTTGATAGTGAAAGATGAGATGAAAATGTAATGAAATGTAAACTATAACTAATACTAACTACAGTCTTACAAACAGGAAGAAGAAATGGTAAACAAATAAGGAATAGGGCAAATAATGGACAGGAGGAAAAGGAATGCTCTCAACCCTCGAAGAATGCGGATTGAGGGACTTGGAAGAATGGAGAACCAGAAGAGGCTGATAGGAAAGTGAAAGAGGAGAGGGTCCGCCCCAGAGGCACTGGAAAAGAAAAAAAAAACCGGACCAAGCTCAGGAATCCCTCGGGGGTACTGTGCCCATTTTAAGGGAGTTCACGGCGACGATATTTATTCATTCATTCATTCATTCATTCATTCATTCATTCATTCATTCATTCGTTTATTTGCAATTGGGGATGTGTCCCCCGGTGGCAAATTAGACATACATAACAAATAAATAATTGTACATAACAATTCTCTAACAATTAAACTGGAGTATTTACACAAATAGTCAGTCTTTTCTTAAACACACCTATATGTTTGGGGAAAGGCTCTAAGACTGTGGCAGGTAGAGAATTCCAATTATCAATGGCACAGTTTACGAAAGAATATTTACCATAATTTGTTCGCTGTGGTCGGCCCTTAACTTTGAAAGGATGATCGCTCCTACCCATGTAAGTAGGCTTTTCCATACGTTTGCTAAGCTCACCCCATGCTGGTTGATTTGTATACGCGTTGTACATAGCACAGAGTCTAGATTTCGTCCTCCTAGCCTCAAGTGATTTCCACCCAAGTTTCTTTAACATACGGCTCACACTGCTCCTGGGATTAAAGTCACTGAGCACAAATCTAGCGGCCTTTCTTTGTACCATTTCCAACTCATTTATGAGCCCTACTTGATATGGATCCCAAACCGCCGAGGCGTATTCCAGAATAGGTCTTACAAGTGACAAATATCCTAATTCTTTAGCAGAGGTACTACACACATCAAAAAAAGTTTTGCATCACCTCGGTTCCCAGATCTCCGGCATATAGACGTTGACTGTGTATATTGTATCCAAGATACAGTCCCTTTGACTGTTCATAGATGTCACTAAAACTGCTCAAAGATGTAAACAACCTTGCATGAGCAGGGCCTATTAGACGGAGGGGGTACGACAGCCGATCAGTTCCAGTCATTCCACCAGGACGAAGGTACGCTGCTCATGTTGTCTGTAGTTCTACCATGCCTAGAAGGTCAATACCGCAGTTCGATCGCGTCCGCATTGTTACTTTGTGTCAAGAAGGGCTCTCAACAAGGGAAGTTTCCAGGCGTCTCAGAGTGAACCAAAGCGATGTTGTTCGGACATGGAGGAGGTACAGAGATACAGGAACTGTCGATGACAGGCCTCGCTCAGGCCGCCCAAGGGCTACTACTGTAGTGGATGACCGCTACTTACGGATTGCCGCTCGGAGGAACCCTGACAGCAATGCCACCATGTTGAATAATGCGTTTCGTTCAGCCACAGGACGTCGTGTTTCAACTCAAACTGTGCGCAATAGGCTGCATGATGCGCAACTTCACTCCCGACGTCCATGGCGAGGTCCAGCTTTGCAACCCCGACACCATGCAGCGCGGTACAGATGGGCCCAACAACATGCTGAATGGACCCCACGGAATTGGCATCACGTTCTCTTCACCGATGAGTGTCGCATATGCCTTCAACCAGACAATCGTCGGAGACGTGTTTGGAGGCACCCAGGTCAGGCTGAACGTCTTAG
Source organism: Meconema thalassinum (assembly GCA_946902985.2). Lineage (NCBI taxonomy): Eukaryota > Metazoa > Arthropoda > Insecta > Orthoptera > Tettigoniidae > Meconema > Meconema thalassinum. Next base: position 225,272,059 of record OX336388.2, read on the forward strand.
ACACACTGTCCAGCGAGTGCAGCAAGGTGGTGGTTCCCTGATGTTTTGGTGTGGCATTATGTGGGGCCGACGTACGCCACTGGTGGTCATGGAAGGCTCCGAAACGGCTTTACGATACCTGAATGACATCCTCCGACCCATAGTGCACCCATATCGGCAGAATATTGGAGAGGCATTTGTCTTCATGGACGACAATTCTCGACCTCATCGTGCACATCTTGTGAATGCGTTCCTTCAAGATAACGACATCGCTCGACTACAGTGGCCAGCATGTTCGCCAGACATGAACCCTATCGAACATGCCTGGGATATGTTGAAAAGGGCTGTTTATGGACGTCTTGACCCACCAACCACTCTGAGAGATTTACGCCGAATTGTCGTTGAGGAGTGGGACAATTTGGACCAACAGTGTCTTGATGAACTTGTCTTAGACACACTGTCCAGCGAGTGCAGCAAGGTGGTGCATGCATCAATGCAAGAGGACGTGCTACTGGGTATTAGAGGTAGTGGTGTGTACTGCAATCTGGACCACAAATGCTGAAAGTCTAGCTGTATGATGGTACAACATGCAATGTGTGGGTCTCATGAGCAATAAAACGAGCTGAAATGTTGTTTGTGTTGATCTCTATTCCCTTTGTATTTAAAGGTTCCGGAACTCTTGGAACCGAGGTGATGCAAAACTTTTTTTGATGTGTGTACTTTCTTTTAATACCCTCATTACAAAGTGGAGGGATTTGTAAGCTTTAGAAACTACACATCCTATAAGACTACACCATTTCATATCATTTCTTACGTGAACGCCCAAATATTGGCAAGAATCTTCTTCTACAAGTATTTCCGAGCCAATGTTATATTGAAAATCTTGCCTTCGCACTTTCCCTATTTTTATTAGACTACATTTTCTTGTGTTAATTTTCATTTTATTTTCAATCGCCCACTTATAAACCAGGTTCAGGTCATCTTGAAGTACTGCAATGTCTTGTGAGTCATGCATCTTTCGATATATTACACAATCATCCGCAAACAATCGACAGTCACTGCGAATCCCATTTGGTAAGTCATTTATAAACGCCAGAAATAACAAAGTTCCGATTACGCTGCCCTGAGGGATACCCGACGTTACGGTAATTTCATCCGAGAATCGGCCTTCAACTTTCACTTTCTGTGAACGACCCGTCAACAATTCTTGGATCCATGAAATTACTCTTCTATCAATCTTCGTCGAAGCTAATTTATGGAGTAGCATGTCATGCGGCACGACATCAAATGCCTTCGCAAAATCTATAACTATGGCGTCGACTGAAACTCCATCGTCTAACGATTCGCTAATATCTTGAAAAAGTGATAGCATCTGACTCTCGCATGAGTAACCTTTCCGAAATCCTTGTTGCCTATCATTAAACCATGATAATGTTTCCCACTGTTCCCTCAAGTAGTCGCAAATGAGATGCTCCATCTGTTTACAAACGATGCACGTAAGACTAACCGGCCTGTAGTTGCCCAATTCAAGTCTGCTCCCTCCCTTAAATATTGGTACTACCGTAGCTCTTTTCCAGTCAGCCGGGATTTGCCCATTGTTTATGGACACATTAAACATCACCTCTAAGTATCGTGCCACGGAGAATTGCTTTCTCTGTTATATTCAGAGGATGTTTTGAAGAGAGCGCCAGGAGAAGTTTGTGTGTAGCCCTGTAGAGCGAGATGTTACGTCGTATGCGTGAGCTGTGATGCGCATGGGATAGCGAGAGAGGAGACCACGCGGGGCACACCTGTTGAGGAGAGCCAGTAGAGTACCGAATTCATCTTCATGTGGGGTCGAGCATGAATTCGGACGCTCATTCTAAACTGAATTACGAGTACTAGACCTCATGGCAAGAAAGAGCCTACGAGGAAACACTGTTTCAGTGTTGTCCACTGATAGCATTTTTGTAGGTGGGGCCAGTCTTTGTGTGTTCAAGACTGCGCTGGGCTAATATCCTATCTCACAATTAGCTAGCGTACGCACTTCATCTGATTACAACACGGATCATATCTTCAATCAGAGGATTTAATTTTGCTCTAAATGGAAAATATGGCATGCAAGGTTCGTCACTGTACTGCGATAGTATCAGTAGAATGCGAGCAACGTTGTCGTGTACAGTCATACTTGTAACACTGACTGATTTCGGAACGGTAAATTACCGGGTGACAATAGTCAACTTCAACATTTTAGATTACGTGATTTTCATGGCACAAGCCATAGTATTAATGGATTACGCACAGGAAATCATGGTAGTGAATCGTCGTGATGAACTTTTGAATGATACTACCATGAACCGAAACGTCATTATGGAGTTTTAAATCGTATTAGTGGTGCGATGGAAGAAGATGTCTGGAACTTTGGATCGTGACAAGGAGCCGAGGAGACATGTGTGCTTAACGCATGCACATGTTCGAGCGGACGGCATGGCGAGGCCGTGGCGTGCCACAGCCGTGGGATTCATCTTTGCAGACCAATGTCAAGGGAGGTGAACATCATCTTTAATATTTAGTAGTTAGTACACGTGATTTGCAGACTGTAGACTATTTCATTCAACCATTTTAGGAGTTATCTTTGATACCAACATTTATTTTTGAATTATGCAAGAGCATAATGTCTGGAACCTTCTTATGGATTTCTAGGCTTTATTTTGTGCCAGGAAGACTAGCATATCCACGGTACGGTTTATCGTTGGATGATGACATACTTTCGAAGGCATCCAGGCTTCTAGTCATTTCATTAATTTTCTTTGTGTACAGCCTGTACATAATTTTTCTTTTGACGCATATTTGATTGAGGGCTATCGTTGTTGGATAGTTACTTGCGATGATAATTACGTTAATTATTGATCTATGTGATTTGATCTTAGTAATGTTAGAGGAGATTAGATACTCAATCGTCATCTAATGAGTTCGATTTTTCATGCGATTTAGGATTTCTCCAATAATAATAATAATAATAATAATAATAATAATAATAATAATAATAATAATAATAATAATAATAATAATAATAATAATTGATAAGGGTAATACTTTTGATGAGACTTGATTAAATCATAATGGATGTTTATAATGATTTTGAAGATCTGTTTAGATCGTAAACTTGGAAGTTAATTATATTTGACTTGTTGAAATATTTAATAATAATAATAATAATAATAAATTTATTGGCGATAGTGAACCATTCTGTGGTGTTCACATAATCGAATTTTGAATCAGATTATAGGCAGTGGTAATGAGGTTTTGATAAATAATACAATTTGGATTTCTCTAAGGAGATGATAATAATAATATTTTTAGAAAGGAAAGTTGCGGTGTAGTGCTGTTGTGTCAAATGTGGGAACGTTTGTAAGATGACAATTTGACGGCAATATAAATATGTGAGGAAACATTTCTTAATAACAAGTGAATGATTTATCTGGCATGGTTGTTGAGTTGAATTGGGAAGGCATGCGTGTACTTATCCCACAATATTTATTCTAATCCATTAATTATAGCAATGGGGCTCAATGGAATTTAGAAATATGGAAATAGTGATTAAGATTATATGGTGTTGTATGTGAAATATGTTAATGATTTTGGAGGATGAATCCTCGTGTTACGTTACACAAAAAGAAGGGTTTAGCCAGTGTAGCAAACCAACGCCTTCAACCAGATAATGTCATCAGTAGAATGCCATATTCTACTTTCTTTTTACACTAACCTTTGCAAATATTCTACTAAAAGATTTTGATCTTGCAGAACGATTAATATTTTTGAAGTTTCCCGTATTATGATGAGATAAATGATGTGAAGCCTATTTAATGCTTAGTGATCTGGGGCATTCAAGGAATGCTGACCTCGATATGAGATGAATTTGTTAGTCGTTATAACTGATCCATAATTTATATAAAATTCGATAATTACATGATAATAGCGAGTTGCACCCAAGTTTAACAAGATAATAAATTTATTTCTTTATGAGAAATTATATTAAATCAACAAGGTTGTTGGATTGATTAATAAATTCCATGTGTGGAAATTTACGATTTTGAGATAGCTGATTTATCATCAGATAATGGATGAATAAGATTGATCTTAAGCCTAATAGTTTTGATGGCTTGTTAAATAACAAGAATAGATATTTCGGAATTTTTATTCCTGACATGTTACAAGATATGATAATGAACATAAAAAATAATTTTTGATGAAATTTTGGAAATATAGTGCTGTTGTGACTTGGTAAATAATTTTCTAAATGATGTCAGACTGGACAATTCATTGTCTGCACATCATGATTGTGTTCATGGTGTTTAGGATGACACTTGCTACAGTGATAAACTATAAATTCACTAATATTGGAACCGGGTGAGTTAGCCGTGGTGGTTACGGCATGACTAATAGCAGTCGCTCACATCCGGGAGGCGAGGAGGTTCGAATCTCCTCGCCGGCAACCTTGAAGATGGTCTTCTGTGGTTTCCCATCTTCCTTCCAGGCAAATGCCGAGGTTGGTCCCTCACTATAGGCCACAGCCGCTACCTTCCAACTCCTCGCCCTTCCCTTCCAAATTTCCTCCCCAACGGTACTTGTAGCTCACCCATTGGGTGTCCGTCTCAAAGCAGCTACGAAACTGGCGAGCCGAACATGTCCTCGGACACTCCCGGCACTAAAAGCCATACGCTAAAAAAAAACAAAAAAACTAATATTGGAAGAATACTTGAATAATTTATTTATTTATTTAACTTTTTGATTTTTGAATTTAATAACTGTCGTTAATTGAATAGGGCATAATAAAAGCAGGGCCCCAGGGGGAGCGATAGGATGTATTTTATTTCAGGAGGGTGTTCAGCTATCTCCCTGAGAAAAGAAAGACTGTATTAGTTTAGGATGGTTGAATGAATAAATTGACCTCATGCACTTTATCTTACAGAAAACTGGGGTCATTCATGATTTCTTGAAATTTAACTCCATTCTATCCTTGCTGTAGCGTGCATCTGGATAACAGCCAAGACTTTTTTTGTATTAAATTACAACGTTGGTTGTTTGCTCATATTTACCCCGAGATGTTTTTGAGTCTTATGCTCTGCTGTTATTTAGATGTGCGCTTATGTGGACGTGGGACACCCGTCAAACGGTCACAGTACTAAAACACCCGAACTCTTCAGCCGTGAGCCCTTGAGGTTGTAGCACTATCCGGGGTTCACCAGAAGTGTTAGGGCTACATACACCCTTCCTCCTTGAGGGCCTTGAACAGAAGGCAGGAGATATGAAGAGAACAGAAGAGGTCTGACCCCTCGAAGAATGAGGGATTAGGAAAGATGAGACAAGGGCCCATTAAGGCGGAAAAGTGAAAGACTCCCTAGGCCTCGGATATCCTAATACCGTCGGGGTCTTAAAAGAACAAGAGTTGACCAAGGGTGGTCGATAGGAAATATGACAGAGCGGAGCCCGGCACAAGTAAGGGGAAGCAATGCCGAACTCAGCTGGGGTCCCGTGGTCGCCAACCCATGTCCCACTAGCCGTGGGCCCCTGGGGGGAAAATCCAATACACTCATGACCACAGAAATTTCAACATCAGTTGTTTGTGTTTAATATTCAAGTGGAAATCGAATACAAATCTCTCTATGTAGGCCTAGTCCCCGATTCTTGGATGTAAAGTGTAATCTCGAGAACCACTGAATGGATTTTGATGCGGTTTTCACCTTTCTGTAAAGGATTTCTCGAGCAAATTTACTGTTGAAAACATACATTTATGATCAAAGAAGCCGATCCGGAACGATTTCAGTGAATCGAGTCGAAGAAAAAAGTGCCGTCCGTGCGCCTTTTAAGCTTACGCTGGGTAAACCGTTGAAAATATCTATAAATTATCAGTGTAAGAATTGTTCAGCATGAAAAGTTCTACAAAAAGTCCGCGACAGCATATCTTGATGTTTAATACATCGCCCACTGTAAGTGTTTTTATGTTTTCCTTTCTTCCAACAACTTCCGTTCAGTGAAAATTTAAATAACTAGCTTCGGAGCGAGTTTACGAGCTATCAAGCGAACCTATCACCCCAGCTTCAGCCAGCAACAAACTGTCGAGACCTCGATGATTACAAATTTGATATTTAATTTTGCATGTTTGAAATGGCAGACCTAATATGGCAGGGAAAATTTTAAAAATTATGAATTTTGAGTGATTTTTTTTGTTTTGTTTTAATTTCAAATTCATTATTAGTGAGGCCTATAGGTAATTATACCAATTTCTTTCTAAATTGACAAAGATTTAATTTTGTCCGTGTACTGGGAGTCCGTCCTACTGCGTCCCGTGGTGCCGTGAATGATAGACACGGGTCGATAAATTGCATAATGATCGCCGCAAGAGAGGCACACCAGTCTTTATGATCTAAGGAGCCATTGTCTTTAATGTGAAATGACAATCAGTGTTTGTTAAGGACAATATGTCTGCTTGTAATCGTAGTCAATCCAGTGGTTGTCTCTACGATGATGAACATTGTAAATGGGATCTTTACACTGCACACATCTCTAGGGAAGGTATCAAAGATATCACAATTTTATAATGGCCCACCAGATCTCCGGAATTTGTTTCCTATTGAGGATAAGTGGGATATAATGGGTCGACAACTGATGAATCCAGTGGTTGTCCCCACGATGATGAAAATTGTAAATGGGATGTTTACCCAGTACGCATCTCTAGGGAAGGTCTCTAAGGTATCATAACTTTTTAATGGCCCACCAGATCTCCGGAATTTATTCCTATTGAGGATGAGTGGGATATAATGGGTCGACAACTGGTGAACGTGCCTCAGTCACTGACATCCCAAGAATAAGTAACCCATGCAGTGCAACATGGACAACAATCCCTCATCAAACGATCCAGATATTTGTTCACACTGGATGTCAGAGGCACGTGATAGTGCTGTAGTCTAGGTCCGACCGGTTTACCACTGCTTGTGTGGCCCCTGGGGCCGCCGGTTATAACTTGGTGACTGCTTTGTCGAGCTTGCATTTGAGCCCAGACCACATATTTTAACTAGGATATGTGTTTGGTCTCTGGTTCAAGGCGAAATTTGCATGATAAAAGATGTGTGACGGCCTACCGCGTACCTGGCGCCTAATGGGGATTCTAAAATTGTCAAAATCAACATTTTCTATATATTTTTATTATTTTATGAATCTCTGAAGTCTGCACTTTAAAACGATGATTAATACATTATAGTGTAACCATTAGATATTGCCATAATTTTAATTTGCACTTGCGCTAAGAATGAGGTAATCATTATGTATGGAAAGTGTTAAATGAATTTTTCTCGGTTCCATTAAAAAATTCAGTTTATGTTCCTTTTTCTAGGCGCTTTTTTTTAATCACAAAGCTGTGAAATATCACCATAAATATATGGACTAAAGTGCAGGGAGAGGAGGGTGATCCACAATCTATACAGAAACAGAAAGCAGTCATTCGAGCTGAAGGACATGAGGGAGAAGCTGGTATTCGGAGAGGTGTAAGGCAAGGCTGCAACTTATCACCCATACTTTTACCGACAGAAGTGGCTAAGCTCGCTAATGCGCAGCGTTAGGTCATGGGGCCAAGATCTCTGCTGACTCGGTAAACGCGTGGGTTTGAGCCCCACCGTTGGCCGTCCTTGAAAAGGTTTTCTGTGGTTTCCCCATTTTCAACACCAGGCAAATGCTGGGACGGTACCTTCTGACAGGCCACGGCCACTTCCTTCCACATCCTTGCCCAGTTTCATTCATCTTCATCCATTCCATCTCTCATCTCGACGCGCAGGTCGCCCGTGGGCGTCGAATAGAAAGACCTGCAGTCGGCCTTCTGTGGTGGCCACACGAAAATATAAATAAAAAAAAAACATATATTTCAATCTTGACATTGAACAAGCAATGGAGGAATTAGGATAAAATGTAAAGTGGGAGTGAAGATTCAAGGAGGAATAATTTCAACTCTGAGAATTGCCGATGACATCGTCATCTTGGCCGACACACCTGAGAATTTGAATGAGTTTTTGAATGGTATGGACTCCGTCTCGAGGAAATAATTCATGATGAAAATTAATAAATATAAAACAAAAATATTGGAATGCAGCCGGGAAAAATAAGAAACCTCTATGAACATCGAATTGGCAGGTGAAAAGCTGAAGGAAGTAGGCGACTTATGTTACCTACGAAGCAAAATAACCAGTGATGGACGAAGCAAAGAGGATATAAAAAGTAGGTTGGCTCAGGCAACGAAAGCATTTCTAAAAAAAAAAAAGAATCTGTTGACATCGAATGTAGATTTAGGTATTAGGAAGTCATTTTTGAAAGCCTTTGTCTGGAGCGTGGCGCTCTATGGAAGTGTAAATTGGACTATTGGTGCAGCAGAAAAGAGGAGAATTGAAGCTTTTGAAATGTGGTGTTACAGGAGAATAATGAAGATCAGATGGGTAGATAGGGTTACAAACGAAGAGGTATTAAGACGAGTGGGAGAGGAGAGATGTGTCTGGCGACTGCTAATGAAGAGAAGGGATAGGTTGGTAGGACAGATACTAAGACATCCAGGAATAGCAAGCGTAGTTATGGAAGGAAGTGTCGAGGACAAGAACTGTAAGGGTAGACCAAGGTTAGAATATGTTAAACAGATTGCCTCTGTTGTAGGGTGTGGTAGCTATGTAGAGATGAAACGATTAGCTGAGGACAGGGAGGAATAGAGAGCTGCATAAAACCAGTCAAAAGACTGAAGACTCAAACAACAACGATATGTTTCATAGTGGTTAGTATTTTAATGCCGAAAAATCTTTATTTTTGTTTTAAGTAAAACTGTTTGGATTTTGGCTGTTTTTTGTTAAGTAATTATATTTATTGACAGCTTAAAAATATACGAATTCACCATTAATATGTAAATTACGGTATGGATGAAATTTGATATAAATTATCTAATCAATTTTGAAAACGTGTCTTAATGCCTTTCACCTCCGTGGTCAGTTTAGCACATCTAGAATGAATATTTCACATGATATTTTATTTTAAAATGGATTTGTGACATAAAATCCACCTAAACCCTGTACAAATGTAATTTCCAATAGCACTGTAACACGCGGGAATCTTGCAGTGTGGCCAACATTTTGGAATAAGTCGTTGACTTAATGCTTTTCTCCTCTGAATAAACTACATGTAGCAGTGCTTTTTTGCTTAAACAGAAAGCTAATTTAATTCTTCCCTATGCCGTTCCAAGGCCTTTTGGTCAATACTTCAGAATACTAATTCTTAAATAAATAAAAACTTTACGAGCCTTACAGTAGTCGCATATGATGTGTAACATCTGACATAGAAGAAACATCACGAGAAATTGTTGATACACCGGTATTTTATAATATTATTGGCACAAATATTGATCTATTGTAAAAGGGAGTGTTTTACAGATATTGTAGTTTATAATACGGAACTCATTTTATTAGATGATTTGTAGCTTCCACCAGCACTAGCCTAAATAAAGAATACGATATGGATCAACTAGATTAACAGACGCGACACCGCTCATAAACTTAAATTCCTTATAAATAGGCCAACTTGCGAGTAAATGCAATGTGCACAGCAGTAGATCATGAAAGGCTTGCCCAGTTTCCGGACCTCTTAATTCACAGACCAACACGTAATTTCATATGGATTCTGTAAAAATGAGTCATATTGATATGATAAATATCGTTTAAAACGATAATCTGGCAGCAAAAGCATCCATCCCGTCCGGGATTCGAACCCGAGATCTCTAGCTTCACAGTCAATGACGCTCACCCCACGGCTATTTCGACCACAGGAATATTGGGTAAAAGATGGTGACTTATTTTCACGTACCAATACTGCTTCACGGAATTAAGTTTCATTTATATTTTGCTCGTTTCGATAATGTTCCTGCGTGAAATTGAGTTTAAAATGCCTTATGAATAGGCCATCTTGTGAGTAAAGAGAATGTATTCAGCAATAGTTCATGAAGGCTTGCTCAATTCTCGTATAACCACAACGATTATATTATATTGATGACTGCATTACCGTTATGTGGGTTAATATTTGGATATCCATTGTGCAGTAACATAATATCGGCAATGCCGACTACTTACAATGTTTGATATTAAGGCATTTTACCATTTAAATACTGTTACGAAAACTTCGAACATGTGCCATGTGCTTTGTTTCAATCACTTGACACCAGAGTTCGCATGAGCGTTTACCGTCAGAATGAAAGTGTTCAGCAATACGATACAGCTGGCAGTGCGTCTTACACACTTCCGTTCGATCCACCACTGCCAGCTGGATCGTCCGATCCACTTCCGTCCCATTTTTCAAAATCACTCCCACACAAATATCCACTAACCGAGTGGAAAGATGTTACACATCAAAAAGACCAATTTTTGACTTAATTCTCTTCAGCTCCGAACGATGCAATTGATTTCATGGGCCTAACATCTGGGTTATCGGCTATGAAGATAAACCAGAAGAAGCACAAATTGTTTCGTCAAAATGAGGTCAATATTTGCTGAACGGATACGTGAGAAGCGGAAGGAGAAGATTAAACACACTCTACTCACTGGATGTTTCTCTTCTTCATCTGCGGAGACTTTTGGTAGGCATGATGAGACCAAAAAACCTACCAAGCCAAGGAAACAAACAGTAGTTGCCCTCATGTTACCCGCCGGGTAAAATGACTGTCTGGCATATGATACAGTTTTATAATTTTATATCGAAACATGACAATGGGTTATTACAGACGTATATTGCATATTATCAGCAATCTAGCGTACCATCTAACATCCTGTGTTCACGATCCTCACAGATAGACCGAACTCAATAGAATTATGAGCGGCCATTCATCGTAGTAAAAACCACCAAACAATACAAAAATAGTGACCTCAAATGCGCAATATATTTGACTCATTTTTATGGGCATGACATATGTGAGCTGCATCAACTTCAGTTAAAATCATTAGACTTCACGACAATAAATGTCCTCTAATGTAGACTTTCATTTCCCAGGGCCTCGCAACTTATTAGGACCATGTATTCTTCTTCAAAGAGAACAATTTAAAAGGAATTTCAGTTTGTCAATATGGAATTGTTTAGGGGGGATGGGGTCTATCAGGCAATATGGTCCTGAATATCCCGACATCATGATGACCATGTCAAGCAGTGTATGTCGTGTATGCCTACGTAAGTAGCGTCATCTATGCGTTGTCATAAAAACACAAGCTCTTAGTTACGTTTTTTTTGCTCATCATTATATTCTATATCAGTAGCGTCACCTATACGTTGCTGTAAGAACACAAGCTCTTAGTTACGTGTTGTTTGCTCATCATTATATTCTATATCAGTAGCGTCATCTATACGTTGCTGTAAAAACACAAGCTCTTAGTTACGTGTTGTTTGTTCATATACAGTATGTATACTAGGTCAGTAGCATCCTCTATACGTTGCCATAAAAACACAAGCTCTTAGTTACGTGTTGTTTGTTCATCTATGTATACTAGGTCAGTAGCGTCATCAATGCGTTGCCATAAAAACACAAGCTCTTAGTTTCGTTTTGTTTGTTCGTCTACAGTATGTATACTTGGTCAGTCGCGTCCTCTATACGTTGCTGTAAGAACACAAGCTCCTAGTTATCTGTTGTTTGTTCATCCTTATATTCTATATCAGTCGCGTCATCTACGCACTGCTATAAGAACACATGCTCTTAGTTAAATTTTGTTTTTTCATCCTTATATTCTATAGCTTATCAGTAGCGTCATCTATACGTAGCTATAAGACCACAAGCTCTTAGTTACGTGCAGTTTGTTCATCCTTATATTCTATAGCCTATCAGTAGCGTCATCTATGCGTTTCTATAAGACCACAAGCTCTTAGTTACGTTTTGTTTGTTGATCCTAATATTCTATATCAGTAGCGTCATCTACGCGCTGCTATAAGACCACAAGCTCTTAGTTACGTTTTGTTTGTTGATCCTAATATTCTCTATCAGTAGCGTCATCTACGCGCTGCTATAAGAACGCAAGCTCTTAGTTTAGTGTTGTTTGTTGATCCTAATATTCTATATGAGTCGCGTCATCTATGCGTTGCTATGATAACGCAAGCTCTTAGTTACGTGATATTTGCTCATCCTTATATTCTATATCAGTAGCGTCATCTATACGTTGCTATAAGTGCGCATGCTCTTAGTTAAGTTTTGTTTCTTCATCCTTATATTCTATAGCCTATCAGTCGCGTCATCTGTACGTTGCTATAAGAACACAAGCTCTTAGTTACGTGTTGCTAATTTCGTTAGGTATTTATTTGATTCGTATATTGTCAGAATTATTGCGAAAGGAAACGTGCGGAAATGGAACACGATGAGTTTCAAAAATTAATTTCTCAAGGATTCATGGAAGCTCTGTAATCAGTAAGACTATACATATCTATGATGCAATGCATTTCCATTCAGCGGAGGAACTATAGTTTTTTCTTCCACATCTGTATTGCTTGTATAAACTTGTCACTTCCTTTTGTTAATGAGTTATATTTGCGGGGGGATCCTGTCGGTATAGAGCACAATGAAACGGCTATTTATCTCATAAAAGCTATCGGATGAGTGTCGCAATGGCGACCTTTGATTGTTTATTAGATAGCAATGACTGTGTAATACGAGCATCACCAACCATTTCGCAATAAAACAATGGCGACTGATGACCTTGGAAGCATGGTAGGGTCATTCACAGAGACATAGCGTTACGGATGGAACGCAGTGGTTCCAACTTCGGGTATGGTTGCGGGCCGCACATTAGTTAATTAGTTATTGTTGTTTTAAGGGGCGGAACTACGAGATCATCTGCCCCTACCGCACTTTAATAATAAGCTAATTTTCATAAAACTTAAAGATGGATGCTCTCCCTGTTACTAAATAATTTTTCAACTGAAATTACTAACCCAGCAATCAGCGGGATTCAATTTTATTGCTCAGAAAATATTCTACCATTCCATAAAAGAGTGAAGTTAAAGATACCTCCCAGGGGCTCACAACTTGTGGGACGTGGGTTGGCGACCACGGGACCCCAGCTGTGTCCGGTATTGCTTCCACTTACTTGTGTCGGGCTCCTCTCCGTCTTCATTCCTGTCGACCTCTCTTGGTCAACTCTTGATCTCTTCCGACATCGACGGTATTAGGGTATCCGAGGCCTAGGGAGTCTTTCACTTTCCCGCCTTAATTGGTCCTTGCTTCATCTTTCCTGATACCTTCCTTCTGCGAGGGGTCAGCCTTCTTTTTCTTTCCATGTTATCTCCTGCCTTCTGCTCAAGACCCTCAAGGAGGCAGGATGTATGTAGCCCCACCACATCTGATGCACCATGGATACTGCTACTCCCTCAAGGGCTCAGGGCTGGTGAGTTTGGGAGTTGGCAACACTGAGGGATTCCTGAGCTGGGTCCGGATTTCGCCCTTTTAAGTAGATTTTATTAGAAAGCTAACTATTGCAATGGGTACCATGTTTCGACTTCAGGAAAATGTCGACATATCTTCAAGTTTCACATCCCCTAGACCCCAAAACCACCGTCAGTTCAAAAGTTTATATATAACTAGCCGAAACCTTTCTTTGAACGGTGTTCGGTGTTAACACTAGACATTATCAATTGAGCTACTGTTACAATGGTTAGCGGTTTGTCATTCCTTCATAAGTATATCAGAACGAAGTTAGTTTTCTGGGAATATCACACACACTGTTAATTTAAGGGCCTTAAAATGTGATTTTCGGAGACCCTTTATGACTCCCGAATTTTGAAGCGCAACATATGCTTTGGTCGTCCTTCTAGGATAATTTTTATATTTCGCCTATTTTAGCTTGTATTTTGAGAAGTTTTTCCCTATATCCACCTTTCTACTGTATGAAAAGTACGGTGAAGAGTTTTATAAATGATTGGTGTATTGACTCTCATGGTTACCATACCTAATTTTACGAAGCACCAAGCATCCGAACACGAGTTCTAGGCGTACATAAAGATACACAGAAAGGCAGACAGACAATTCTATTTTCTACAACATATCATCCAGATATCCAAATATGGGTATATCTACCATACAGTATCAAACAAAATCATCCTTAGGATGAACCCGTATGTCAACAAAAAAAAAGATTAGTCAAAATGTGCTCTCAAACTAAATTCACCTATCGTGTACTTCCTGACGTGAAATAGAATTGAAAGCCTTGTAGACGAAACGCAATACACGTCACATACAAACTGACTCTCTACGTTGTGTTAGGTCCCCATACACAGGGAGACCCCTTTCATCAATTATAAAGGCTTGTGGTGCATGAAAATTCAGGTTCCTTAGCCTCAAATGGCCCAAATTCCTAAAAGCCGCAAAAAATGCTGATTTAATTCAGGAGGAAGTTTTGAAAATAATGTTGCTGTTTGGAGATATAATAGACATTCAGTACTATATGTCGCACGTGAAAATTGCGTGAAAAAATTCTAGGTTACCCTTTCATCCCCTTAATTGCATTGATGAATTATACAGTCTAAGATGGTTCCGTGATAACCCTATAACCATTTGCTAACTCTCACAGAAATGTAATAAATGGAGTGACATTGCTTCTTACAGAAATAAATGGTAAGTTAGATGTCACCCCTTGAGATAATGTTGTCATGGTTACCGAATTGCATTCCTTCATTAGTTTGTTAAATTAAATTAAATTAGTTTTCTGGGAAAATCTGAGAAACTGTCGGTTTTAGAGCCCATTATTTTGGGCAGCCAGGCTCTGCCTGTCACAAGTCAGGACAAAGGGGGAGTGATAGAGGAGTAACACCTCTAATAAAAACCTTGAGCCAGCTGACCCGGCTGTTAGTACTATGTAAGGGTCCATTGCCAGGGTTACGGTGAAGACCTCAACGGCAGCTACAGTGGAGAGGATATTCTTTAGTACAGTGTAGATGGCGGAAGGGGCAGCCCAGTGCTCGGGATTAATTGGGTACAAGGTATCGTCCTCAGTTGAGGGTAGGTATCAGCTGTAACGTCTGATCCGGAGCGGACGGCTACAAACGGCGTCTGTACCCCATGTTAGGGGCGGCCGAATTATATGCTGTCAGTAGCTCTAAAATGCTTGGTGACACGCTATGTGACGAGCCGACCGTAAAAATTATGCCACATGTTTATGGAAATGTTGTCTTCTGGTTCGGAAATAAAGGCTACGCGCGTTGGCATGGCCCGGTCAGCGCGAGAAATGTGCAAGGGTTACAATCGCATGGGCGGCGATGGCCAAACAAAGTAGCCCTCACATTCCGTCTTGCAACACTCAATGTCGGCACCATGTCTGGACGGTACAATGAGCTATCTAAAGCCCTTGTAAACCGACGCATTGACATCTGTGCAGTTCAAGAAACACGGTGGCGCGAAAGCAAATCGTATGATATTGGATGCGGATACAAGCTGATGTATAATGGCTCCCGCGGAACAACCAGTGGCGTTGGCATTATAGTGTCATCCAAGTTCGACGGTACTATCTCTGAAGTACAAAGATATGATGATCGCCTGATGAAGATTGTGTACATCACAGATGGCAGAAAAATCCACTTTTTCAGTGCCTACGCTCCACAAACTGGTCAAGCAAACTCCATCAAGGACGCCTATTGGAAGATGCTTGATGCAAAGACTGCTGAAGTGCCCCCAGAAGATTACATCATCATCGCTGGTGATCTTAATGGGCACGTAGGGTGTAGAAAGGAAGACCATATCGCTCATGGTGGGCATGGATTCGGAGAAAAGAATGACGGTGTTAAGCATATCCTCGATTTCTCAGAAGCTCATAACCTGGTAATTGCGAACACATGGTTCAAAAAGCGTGACTCACATCTGATCACGTTTTACAGCGGTGATAATGCCACGCAGATCGACTACATCCTTACGAGGCGTCGTGATCTCAAAGATGTGCTTGATGCAAAGGTCATCCCCTATGAAACAGTTGCGACACAACACCGTCCATTGATCTGCAAGCTACGAATCAAGTTGCCAACAAACAAGCACGTACTGTAGATCACACAGGACCTGCGAGAATCAAATGGTGGAAATTCAAGAACAAGGAAGCCGACATCATAGCCCGAATTACACTGCCACCAATTACCACCGTTGAAGAAAGCTGGAAGAAATTGAAAGAGACTGCTCACGAAGCTGCACATGCCTTTCTTGGGTCAACATAACTAGGACGACGGAGGATCAATAGAAATACGTGGCTTTGGAATGACACCTTCAAAGACGCGGTACGCACAAAGAAACGATTGTATCATGAGTTTCTTGCCGATAAAACACTGGATCGATGGAATGCGTACAGAACAGCCCGTAGCGATGCAAAAAAGGTAATAGCATCAACTAAATCCTCACGTTTTGCAGATCTATACGCAAAACTAGACACACGTAAAGGAGAGCGGGACTTATATCGACTCGCTAAAGCAAGATATCGCAATTCGGAAGATGTTCATCGGTTCTACGGAGTCAATGACGAGGCTGGTAACCTGCTAGTTGATTGGAACAAGGCAAGAGGACGATTGCGCAGCTATTTCAAGAAGATCTCAACATAAGAGTTCCCCCATTCACCAATTCCCACCGGCCATGTTGTTGAAGGGTCCGTAAGAGAAATTTTAGTCGAAGAGGTCAAGACTGCTTTGATGAAAATGAAGCCTGGAAAGGCCACCGGCCCAGATGATCTCCCAGCCAAGTTATGGTGTTCTAATCATTCGAAGGCAGCCGGATGGTTAACGGAACTCTTCATCAAGATCATTGACGAGGGACAAACACCAACTGACTGGCAACAAAGTATCACTGTGCCCATTTTTAAGAAGAAGGGAAGTACCGCTGAGTGCACCAACGGCCGGCCAATTCGACTTCTATGCCACGCCATAAAATTCTTTGAGCGTGTTCTGGACCAAAGAATCCGTGAGATCGCACAGATTTCCAGAAACCAGGCGGGATTTGTGAAGAACTGCGGCACAACTGATGCGAATCATGCTGTAAGACTATTAGTCATAGCCGAGCCACTGCATCTAGCATTCCTGGATCTCGAAAAGGCCTTTGATCGAGTGCCTCACAGTCTCATCTGGCTGGCACTCCGAAAACATGATGTGCCAGAGCAGCTTATTAACTGGGTGCAGTTGCTTTATGCACAGCCAATAAGTTACGTCCGTACAACTTCAGGACAATCCAAGGACTTCCCCATCACAGTCGGTGTCCATCAAGGTTCTGCATTATCACCGCTTCTTTTCATTCTAGTTATGGACACCATGACAGTTGACCTGCACCGGCCATTACCATGGACCCTACTTTATGCTGATGACGTGATGCTGGCAGCAGAAAACAAGCTTGATCTGCAAAGCCAAACTCAAGAATGGTGTGACCAGTTGGTGCAACATGGTTTGCGCCTTAACTTGAAGAAAACTGAGTACATGACATCAGATAGACATGAAATGGGAACCAACACGGTCAATGGTGAAGATCTGACGCGTGTGAGTACCTCGGTTCCACAATCACTGTTGACGGCCGACTCACCGAAGAGGTCAATACCAGAACTCAGGCAGCCTGGATGAAGTGGCGAACAACAACCGGAGTCACTTGCGACCGCAGGATGATAGATCATTTAAAATCAAAAATCTATCGTACTGTCATCCGGCCAGTCGCCTTGTATGGTTGTGAGTGCTGGCCGACTACAGTCGAGACAGAACGCCGCCTAAGTGTAATGGAAACGAAGATGCTGGGATGTACAGCGGGCCTCACTAAGTTAGAACACGTTTCCAATATCAGCATCAGAAAACAGTTTGGAGTTGCACCGATCCAGGATAAGATGCGTGAGAGCCGACTTCGTTGGTTTGGGCATGTTTTACGGGCCGATGATGACTCTATTGCCAAGCCGGGATACACACTTGAAGTCGTCTGCAGAAGACCTAAAGGACGACCTAAACAACGTTGGGCTGATACGCTTCATAAAGACCTCAAAAGCGTGAACATCCATCCAGATGCAGCCCGAGACAGAGCGAAATGGAGACAGCGGACCCCGCAGGCACGCGGGACAAACGCTGAAGGAAAAGAAGAAGAAGAAGAAGAAGAAGAAGATAATGTAGTTTTCGAGGACCCTTTAGGGCCCCCCCGTTTTGTTTCTGGCACCGAGGGGCTTTGTCTCGTCGTTGTACGCCATAATATAATACTACTAATACTACTACTACTAATAATAATAATAATATAATATAGGGATAGGAATATAATAGACCTGCCGTACCACACCGGCAGGTGTAAATCGCGTGAAAAAATTCTAGAGTACCCTTGACCCCCTTAAGCGTATTATACGTATTGATGAATTTTACAGCTTAATTTGGTTCGGTGATAACCTCCTAGCCGTTTGCAAACTTTCACATTAATGTAATTAATGGAATTGCATTGCGTCTTGCAGCAATAGATGGACCTCTGAGATTCTGTTGTCATGGTTACCGGCTTGCATTCTTTCATTAGTTTATTAAATGAAATTAGATTTCTGGGAATATCAATAACGGTTGGTTTTAGGGCCTTAAAATGTGGTTTTACGGTACCCTTTAGGGCCCCGGCGTTTTTTCTCTCACATTGAGGGGCTGAAAATGAGCTCTGTCTCGCCCTTCTACGCCTATTTCAGCATGTATTTTATGAGAGATACGGAGAAGAGTTACATCAATGATTAGTGTCGTGCCTCTGATGGATATGTGTACCAAATTTTACAATGATTCACCCGGTCATTCTCGAGTTATAAGGGAACAAAGTTGTCCACAGACAAACAAACAGACAGACAGAAATTCATTTTCGCGCGCATCCATCATAAAACAGTCTGAAACGCGTAAATAACTCAAATTTCCGTAGAAATTCACAAGAAACAAACAAACTTTCAATTTTATAAATATAGAGATATACTGACCGCTCGGCGTTGACCGTGTTTTATAGGTTTTACTCGCTAACCGATGGAGATACACGGAATGTGATAAGCACCTTTCGGATAGAAAATAAATTTTAAAGCCCGCATATGCCATCAAAAGTTTGCTATTTCTTACCGTTCTCTTTTTATTTGAAATGGAAATATGAAATTTTGGAACCAAAGGGTGCAGTGACGTCACTAAAATGGTCGCCATTTTCAAATAGTGCAAAATACCGAAATTAAAAGTAGCCTATATGTAAGTCTGGTAAATCAGCCACATCCATGCAAAATTCCATTTAAATCGGACCGATAGTTCTTGCTTGATTGAGTAACAGACAGACACACAGACAGACACACACCACCTCATTTTTAGCCTATTTTCAATTTTGAAAAAAAAAAATAGGCTTATGAGATCACCTTTTGTCTGTGTGTCTGTGTGTGCGTGTGTGTGTGTGTGTCCCTAATAACGTCTAAACGGCTGGAGCTATTTCAATGAAACTCGGTAAGTTCATAGCACTATTCCGGGCGACCCCGACCGTGCCCTTTAAATTTTGTTACGTCTCACCAATCCAACATGGCGGCTGTGCGAAATATTTCACCAGCATTCAATATCTCTGAAACTATTCCTGATATCGCACTGGAATTTATTACGGTGATAAAGAGAACTACTAGAATTTCACCTATGTGACTTCTGAAAAACTGGTAACTACAAAACCAACATGGCGGCCACGCGAATTTGCGACTTTTAAATGGACGTTTCTGGCGATTTAACCAACCAAATGCAATAAAATTTGGTACAGTATATGTTTATACACATTGTAATGCACCGACATCTAACTTCGTTCAATTGTTTACATAATCACAAGATGGCGGATGTGCGAAATATTTCATCGGCTTTCTATATCTCTGAAACTATTAGCGGTATCATCCTGAAATTTTGTACGGAGATACAGGGCACTACTAGAAGTTCATCTATAAGACTTTCAAAAACCTGTTAACTTCAAAACGAACATGGCGGCCAAGCGAATTTGAAAATTTTAAATAGACCTTTCTCGCGATTTAATGTTTCAAACGCAATGAAATCTGGTACAGGAAATGTTTATACACAATGCACTGGTATCTAATTTAGTTCAATTGTTTACATAACCTCAAGATGGCAACTGTGCAAATTTTAAAATTATATTTTTATTTCTTGTGTCGTAATCATGCGATCGAAGTGAAAGTTTGAATAATGAACCTACGCAATAATTTTCCTTTAAAGGTACATGACTCTGTGGCCTATACATTTAGCAATCCAACATTGCGACCATCCGAAATATTTAGACGGCTCTGAATATCTACGAATCTATTATAGCAATCAAACTGAATTTTTAATGTTCACATGGGCTATGAACTTATGTTCACCTATAGGACTTATAAATATTCACATGGACTTTTCTCGCAATTTAACCATCCGTGTGCAGTGAAACTTGGTAGAGTAAATCCTTATACGAATGTTAATCCACTGGCATCTAATTTATTTCAATTGTTTCCATACCACAAGATGGCAGCTGTGCGAAATTTTAAAATCTCCTTGTTACTTCTTGTACCCTAATCATGCGATTGAAGTTTGAATGCCACACGTACACAATAATCTTCATGTAACAGTACATAACTCTAGGACCAACATATATAACATCCAACATGGCGACCATCCGAAATATTTAGTCGGTTCTCAGTATCTTCGAATCTATTACAGCTATCAAACTGAAATTTTGTATGTTGATAGTGGTAATTAACATGAGTAGGATATATGAAAATAGGCTGTATAGTTCTTCACGGAACTACTTGTTATATATTAGTATGATGTATGTATATATGTGTGTATATATATGTGGACACGATAACTGCCGTAATTTTGCACCAATCACTTTGAATTTTCATACATAGTATGTGACCCTTTAAAATATCGGTCGAGTTCGTTAATGGGAGAAATCGGTCGAAGGATGTGAGAATGGGGGCTTTCTTCAAAAGAGTGAAATATCGCTAAAACTCTCTTAATACGTGAAATATTGAATCCAATCAAAGTTCATACTATGTTTTGGATAGTCTAAGTGCCAAAAACGTATGTTTAAACATTTTTGATAGCACCAACCATTGACCAAAGTGGTGAAAAAAGTGGGCTTTTCGGGACACATTAATCATATCTCTCTTAATAGCCACAATATCAAACCCTACAAAATGGACAATATTCCCCTAATAATTAGGCTACCTAAAACTTTTGTCTGAAAGAATTTTTGATATGACCCACCATTACGCCAAGGGGTGAGCAAAATGATTTCGGAATTATTAGAAAATGCCAAGAGCCATCAGAGGTTACCATGGCAACGCTTCTAAATTGAAAGGGCGTGGTGGCTCAGCGGTCTAGCTGTATGCCTCTCACCAAGGCGGTCCGGGTTCGATTCCCGGTCAATGCATGTGAGATTTTCGAAGTGAAATGCCATGTCCTGTGGTTCGGATTCCACGTAAAAAAGAAGGTCCCGTGGCTCATAATCTACAGATTAACGGTCACGTTAAACTACAAGCTTCCTTCCTTCCTTCCTTCTAAATTGATGAGGGATGAGCTATCAGAGGTTGCCATGAGAACGCCATTGCACGAGATCACATTGAGTTTTCCATCAGACTCTGTGGGAAGTGGCTTCGGTGACGTAACTGGTAGCATGCTGAACTTCTATGCACAAGGTCGAGGGTTCAAAGCCGGCCGAGGTCGTCGGATTTTCTAAGAGCGCTAAAATCACTCAATACGCTTTCCTTTGGAGGGGAAGTTCCAAAGTTCGTTGCAAGTTACTGGTTGCAGTGGTATCTAGTTACCAAGTTCACAGCTAGATGTCGTTGACGGTATTATTTGGTACAAACATTAGGAACTACTACTTGAAGTTGACCGTCTGCAGACCTTACCTGAATTACAGACTAATACAGTCATCACAATTAACACCGTTTATCAGACAGATTCTACACACACCCAAAGTACACGGGGCTGCATGACCACGTTGTCGCAGCTCCTAAACTGAGGAACCAACCAACATCTCTGGGGGAGCTAAAATTTGGCGTGAAGAAGTAACAGGCTGTTAGCTAGTTACACATCAGTTCCAAACCTTGCATAATGACAGTGTGACCACAAGTATAAAAATGGACCCAAAATGACGAGAAGGTTACCGTCCCCATAAGACAATAAAATGTTAAAAATATGCATAGAAAGACGAAGAAAAAAGTTAATTAAGCTCCAATTGTAAAATACTTTCTCGCAATAAATGAGGTCTGATCCTTCTACGAAAACCTGCATATTGTGACTATTATAGCCTATCCCCTAGTTTGCCCGGTGAAATCTACCTCCGCCTTTCGGCGTGCCGAGAGGAATTTTTTCCATTGCCTTTGGGGTGGGCCTTTCTTGGCCGGCCTTCTTTCCAAATCCCTCAATCCGCATTCTCCGAGGGTTGAGGGCATTTATTTTCCCGTTCTTTTATTTCCCTTACTCTTCTTTTGTTTTCTTCTTCTTCTTCTTCTTCTTCTTCTTCTTCTTCTTCTTCTTCTTCTTCTTCTCCTTCTAGTGTGTAAGCTGTAGTTAGTTTTAGTGTTGTAAGTCGTCGTCAAATTTACTTTTAGTCTCATTTTCATTCTTCATGATCAGCCAAACCATTTGCGGCCAATAACCCAGATGTTAGGGCCCTTAAAACAACAATAATCATCACCATCGAAATTAGAGATCCCAAGATATCAAGAAAAATTTAGTTTTGACGAAGAACACTCAACAATGTAAGTTTATTTGAATTAATATAACAAGTAGTTCCGTGAAGAACTATAGAGCCTATTTTCATATATTCTACTTATGTTAATTGCCTCTATCAACATACAAAATTTCAGTTTGATTCCTGTAAAAAATTAACAGATATTGAGAACCGCCTAAATATTTCGGATGCTCGCCATTTGGGATTGTTAAATATATAGGCCATAGAGTCATGTACCATTAAAGGAAAATTATTGCGTAGGTTCATTATTCAAACTTTCACTTCGATCGCATGATTACGACACAAAAAATAAAAATTAATTTTAAAATTCGCACAGCCGCCATCTTGAGGTTATGTAAACAATTGAACTAAATTAGATACCAGTGCATTAAACTGTGTATAAACATTTCCTGTACCAGATTTCATTGCGTTTGGAACATTATATCGCGAGAAAGGTCCATTAAAATTTTCAAATTCTTTAGGCCGCCATGTTCGTTCTGTAGTTAACCGGTTTTTGAAAGTCTTATAGATGAACTTCCAGTAGTGCCCTTTATCGCCGTACAAAATTTCAGGGTGATACCGCTAATAGTTTCAGAGATATAGAATGCCGGTGAAATATTTCGCACATCCGCCATCTTGTGGTTATGTAAACAATTGAACGAAGTTGTATGTCGGAGCATTACAATGTGTATAAACATGTACTGTACCAAGTTTTATTGCGTTTGGTTGGTTGGATCGCGAGAAACGTCTATTTAAATGTCGCAAATTCGCGTAGCCGCCATGTTGGTTTTGTAGTTACAAGTTTTTCAAAAGTAACATAGGTGAACTTCTAGTAGTTTCCTTTATCACCGTAAAGAATTCCAGGGTGATATCGGGAATAGTTTTGGGAAATATTGAATGCTGGTAAAATATTCCGCACTGCCGCCATGTTGGATTGGTGAGACGTAACAAAATTGGAAGGGCACGGTCGGGGTCGTCTGGAATAGTGCTATGAACTTACCGAGTTTCATTGAAATCACTCCAGCCATTTAGAAGCTATTATGGGGGACCCACACACACCTCACACACGCACACACACACACGGACAAAAGGTGATCTCATAAGCCTATTTTTTCAAAATTGAAAATAGGCTAAACATGGCAAACAGAGCCAAAATACTGCCACACTAAAATTAATAATGTTATCAAAACTAGACGCACAAAAGGTCAATTTGGTAGTACTTACTTAGTTGGCCATTGCGTCACTCTTTGGCCTCTTCCATTGCTTTCTGTCTCCGGCCATATTCTCGTTGGCTCCCAGGGCCTCCAGGTCATCCCTGACTCCATTCTGCCATCTCAACCTTGGTCTACAGAGGGGTCTTTTTCATGGTGGGTTTCTTTCTAGCACTCCTTTTACCATCCCTTCTTCCCTTCTCAGTACATGTCCCAGCCATTCTATTCTTCAGCCCCTTATTACTGCTTTCACATCCGGTTTGTTATGCTGTGCGTGCATTTCTGTGTTTTCTCTTCTTCTGAAGATTCCCTGCCTTAATACCAACCCGAAGATTTTATTATTTTAAATGACCTTGTCGACTTCGTCCTTATGCTGGGGTCTGGCG
Organism: Meconema thalassinum; assembly: GCA_946902985.2. Classification (NCBI taxonomy): domain Eukaryota; kingdom Metazoa; phylum Arthropoda; class Insecta; order Orthoptera; family Tettigoniidae; genus Meconema; species Meconema thalassinum. The sequence goes on from OX336388.2 coordinate 225,296,349, forward strand.
TTACGTTACGGTGACGGGACGAAATATACCCAGATGCACTGAGATGTGTGACGTCATAGTACCGCTTGGTGCATGTGTTCCCCGAAAATCCCTACTTCGTTAGTATAAGACAAAAATCCCCGATTCTTGGATGTCACGGGTAATCCCGAGAACCACTGGATGTATTTTGATGCGGTTTTCACCATTCTGTAAAGGATATCTCGAGGAAAGATTCTGTAGAAAATAATTTTTTATGATCAAAGGAAGCCAAGCAGTAACGATTTCAGTGAAAAAGTCGAAAACAAACTTGGCGTCCGTGCGTTTCTTAAGCTTACGCTAGGCAAACCGTTAAAAATATCAATATACTATGAGCGTAAGAATTGGTCAGCATGAAAAGTTCTACAAAAAAGTCCGCGAGAGCATATCTCTGTCTTCAGTACTTCGCCCACTATAAGTGTTTTTAGACTGGATGGAAGGGACACGTCATCCAGCCATCTCCCTCCGCGCGCTTGACCTTGCTTTGCCCTTGGTTTGCACTTGTCGTTCGCGAGTAATTTGAAACAAGGTAAAGTATTATAAAGCAAGATAAGTATTATACAGATAATTTTCCAACATGTCAAGAGTCTTTGGCTTCGTGCCAAGCGAGAAGCCTCCAGCCTTTCAAGCATTTTGCAGCATTTGTGGCATTTAAAATGATACAAAGTCTAGTCTTTCAGAATGACTGTCACTTTTTCTTAACGCTGTAATATGTTCATAACGGCGAACTCTTACTTGTTATTTATATATTTAGATTTATTATTATTATTAATGATATTATTATTATTATTATTATTATTATTATTATTATTATTATTATTATTATTCGTACTTAATTGATAGAATTCTTTATTATTATTATTATTATTATTTATATTATTATTATTAAGTTTGTATTTAAGGCTAACTGAGCCAAGGAGATGTTTGATTACGTATGATGACTCCAATTATTTTCGCTATTCAAATCAAAGGGATTCGATATATTTTAGTTATTCAATGTTAACTTGCGAGGTGACTAAAGGGATGAGACCCTTTCCTTATTTTGTTAAGACAGATTTTAAAACCGTGGCGAGTGCAATTCTTCTGAGTGACACGCACAGCGGGGACTCTCCGGAAATAAGTGAACAATGGACAGCCTACTACTACAGATTTCAAGAGATTAGTGTCAAAGAGTGTATCGAACAATGAAGCTATCTGGCTTCACAAGGTGTGCCTGTACCAAGTGAAGAGGATTTTAACTGAGGTTTTCTAAGAAGGACACGGGGTCTGCTGGAACGTATCTCTGAGACAGAAGACCATAGCAACGGTATTTTGATTGGTCGACGAAGGTTTATTTTCTGCAAGAGTGGGGAGAAAGACGGATGGCACTGGAGGGCTGGCGCGTTTAAGGAAAGAGTCACTCTCTACTGTGAATCTTATTCTGAATGAAGTAAGTCATTCAGACCGTCTATAGTTTGGACTTGATTGTGCATATAAGACATATTTCTTCCTCTTTCCATGCATTAACGACAATGGTTGTGTTCTTGGCCAAAGTCGGTAAAGTGATTTATGGAGTTAGAACTTCGTCACTGATCAAGCTAGCAGCTAAATCTATATCATCGCTGCTCAGTAAATAAAATTAACGGAACTTATCTGCTGGGATCCTTCAAGACGTCATTCCAAGAGATGAATCAACGTCCCAGGGACAACTACAAGTCTTAAATATGGAGACCAATTCCTTCGACACGCAACCTCGGTAAGCTAGGCTGACATATATTATTCAAAATCTCTTCTTTTATATTTCTGGCAAGTAACTTCATAGTTTTGGAAATAACGTTAAATTTAATATCGGTCTCATCACTTTTCTTGCGCCTCATGTTAACATAACTTCAGTAAAAGTATGTATTTATTATTATTATTATTATTAACTTTTCATATTTTGTTTTTGTGTAGAATTAAATTCAGTATTTTAATCCATGCCTTGCATTCCTTTTTCAGTAGTTAGAAGTACATGTAGGTCATCCCTTATCCCCAATGCAAAAACTAACTGGTTGATTACTTTGATTTCGCCACGGGCTGGGAGAAAGAGGTCTCAGGAGCTCCACTAATGCTCAATTATCATTATTTGTGTTCTCACTCGTTTCTTTTATTGGTCTTCAACACTCTGTTGCGACCATGGCGCCCAACATTCCATTTTGAGAGCACTACTGAAGGGAAGTTCACAATACCAGTGCGTCTTAACATGTGTCTCATCTCATTTCATGACCTATTACATTTATCATCCAACAGTGAGCAAACCACCATCCTAAAAGACATTACAACACTTTGCTTTCAAAGGTCAATATTTAGTGAACTACATACCACAAAAGACGTGGTCTAACGCTTGGTGTCCATGACTTGTCAGTTTAGTTAGTGTCACCATGCCACCAACACGTTAAGAGGATTTTGGTTAATACACAAAATATTCAAAAGCGGAATAATACAATTAAACAGCAGAACGTAGTAAGACTCAGTAACAAACCTGGAGCGAGTCGGTAACAAGATGAAGACATTGTAATCATTGAACGATCAACAACTACAAATTAAATTACATCAAAGAAACGCAAACCTCGCCAACAGAAGATGAAGACAGACGATACCCATATGGTTTCATTCGTAGCCTACTACTTTCTGAATCTCATTATTCCAGTTATGAATACTGTACTTTGTGTATTAGCCAAACGCTTCTTACGTGATGGCAGCATGATGACACGCAATAATCTGACAAGTCGTGGACACCAAGCGTTAGACCACATCATTTGTTGTAGGTGGTTCACTAAAGCTATCACTACGAGCGCTAGTGTTGACCCATACATGATCAAATTAAAATATCTACTGCCGTTCTGACTGACATAAAGTATTTTCCTCCATCTTGCTACAATTGCCGATGAATTGGTGAATTGTACCCAATGACATGGTGAACATATGAATAATAATAACAATAATAATCATAAGAACATGTAGCTCCGTGAAGAACTATACAGCCTATTTTCATATATCATATTGGTGCTTCTCTATTAAAAATTCTCCCGCCTATGAAAAGGACTGTCATGTTGGATTGTTCTGTATGTAGCCATAGAGATATGCACCATTAGATGCAGAATATTGCGTAGGTTCATTATTCAAACATTCACTTCGATCACATGAATGGGAAATTAAAACTCAATTTTAAAATATCGCACAGCCGCCATCTTGGGGTTATTTAAAATATTGAATTCTCTTAGAGACCAGTAGATTTAATCTTGCATGCAAATTTACCATACCAAGTTTCACTGCCCTCGGATGATTAAATCGTGAGTAAATTATCATACTAATATATAAAAATGAGATGGTGTGTGTCTGTCTTTCTGTCTGTCTGTCTGTCTGTTACCTAATAACGCAAGAACCACTGGTCCGATTTAAATGAAAATTTGCATGGATGTAGCTGAAATATCAGGTTTACATATAAGATACTTTTAATTTCGATATTTTGCACTATAAAGAAATGGCGACCATTTTAGTGACGTCACTACACCCTTTGGTTTCAAAATTTCATATTTCCATATCAAATAAAAAGAGAACGGTAGGAAATAGCAAACTTTTGATGGCACATACGAGCTTCAAAATTTAATTTTCTATCCGAAAGGTCCGTATCACTTTTCGTGTAACTCCAACGGTTAGCGAGTAAAACCTACTTTTGTGACGTCACTTCACCCTTTGGTTTCAAAATTTCATATTTCCATTTCAAATAAAAAGAGAACGCTAAGAAATAGCAAACTTTTGATGGTATACACGAGCTTTAGAATTTAATTTTCTATCCAAAAGGTTCTTATCACTTTTCGTGTATCTCCGACGGTTAGCGAGTAAAACCTAAATTTGTGCAATAAAACACGGTCACATCGAGCGGTGCAGTATATCTCGACATATATAAAAAAGAAAATTTGTCTGTTTTTTTCTGAATTTCTACGGAAATTTGAGTTATTTACACGTTTCAGACTGTTTTATGATAGATGCGCGCGAAAATAATGTTTTGGTCAGTCTGTCTGTTTGCTTGATTGTCTGTGGACAATTTTGTTCCCTTATAACTCGAGAACGGCTGGGTGTATCAACGTAAAATTTGGTACAGATATCCATCAGAGGCACGACACTAATAATTGATGTAACTCTTCTCTATACCTCTCATAAAAGGGGGCATATCCCCTTAAAATACATGCTGAAATAGGAGTAGAAGGACGAGACAAAGCTCATTTTCAGCCCCTCAATGTGAGAGGCAAAACTCGGGGGCCCTAAAAGCACATTTTAAGGTCCTACGTCCAACCGTTTTTGAGATATTCCCAGAAAACTAATTTAATGTAATAAACTATGAACGAATGCAAGCCGATAACCATGGCAACAGATTCTCAGAGATCCATCTATTGCTGTAAGACGCAATACAATTCCATTAATTACATTAGTGTGAAAGTTTGCAAACGGTTAGATGGTTATTATGGAACCAAATTAAGCTGTAAATTTCATCAATACGTAAAATGCGTTTAAGGGGGTCAAGGGGTAGTCTAGATTTTTTTCACGCGATTTACATCTGCGGGTGTGGTATGGCAGGTCTATTATATTCCTATCCCTATGTTATATTATTATTATTAGTATTATATTATGGCGTACAACGACGAGACAAAGCCCCTCGGTGCCAGAAATAAAACTCGAGGGTCCTCGAAAACTACATTATAAGGCTCTAAAACCAACAGTTTCTGAAACATTCCCTGAAAACTAATTAAGTTTAATTTAACAAACTCATAAAGGAATGCAAATCGGTAACCATGACAAAATTATCTCAATGGGTGGCATCCAACTTCCCATCTATTTCAGTAAGAAGCAATTTATTACATTTATTACATTTCTGTGAAAGTTTGCAAATATAAGGTTATCACGGAACCAAAGTAGACTGTATAAATCATCAATGCAATTAAGGGGGTCAAGGGGTAACCTAGGATTTTTTCATGCAATTTTCACGTGCGACATATAGTGCAGAAGGTCTATTATATCTCCAAACAACAACATTATTTTCAAAAATTCCTGAATTGAATCAGCATTTTTTGCGGCTTTTAGGAATTTGGGTCATTTGAGACTAAAGAACCTGAATTTTCATGCACCACAAGCTTTTATAATTTTTGAAAGAGGTCTTCCTGTGTATGGGGACCCAACACAACGTAGAGGGGCAGTTTTTATGTGACGTGTATTGCGTTTCATCTACAAGGCTTTCAATTCTATTTCATGTCAGGAAGTACACGTCAGATGAATTTAGTTTGAGAGCACATTTAACTAATCTTTTTTCTTTTTTTTTTTTTTTGTCGACATACGCGTTCATCGTAAGGATGATTTTCTTTGATACTGTGTGGTAGATGTACCCATATTTGGATTTCTGGGTGATATGTTGTAGACAATAGTATTGTCTGTCTTTCTGTGTATCCTTATGTACGCCTATAACTCATGTTCGGATGCTTGGTGCATCGTAAAATTAGGTATGGTAAACATGAGTCAATACACTAATCATTTATAAAACTCTTCACCGTTCATTTCATACAGTAGAAGGGTGGATATAGGGAAAAACTTCTCAAAATACATGCTAAAATAGGCGAAATATAAAAATTATCCTAGAAGGACGACCAAAGCATATGTTGCACTTCTCAATGTGAGACACAACATTCGCGAGTCTATAAAGGGTCTCCGAAAACCACATTATAAGGCCCTTAAATTAACAGTGTGTGTGATATTCCCAGAAAACTAACTTCGTTTTGATAAACGTATGAAGGAATGACAAGCCGCTAACCATTGCAACAGTAGCTCAATTGATAATGTCTGGTGCGTCTCTAAAAGCAACAGTACTTAAAAGGGACGTAACACCAATAACATTATTATTATTATTATTATAATGTCTGGTGTCAACACCGAACACAGTTCGAAGAACGGGTACTTCTGCTAGTTTTTAATAATTTTAACTACACTTGGCCTCCCTGATCGTATTGAGTTTATCTGGTTATTCAAAGTTCAATGGGTGAACTTATATGAATAACCTCAATCAACATACAAAATGTCAGTCTAATTACTTTAATAGATTCGTAGATATCGAGAACCATTTAAATATTTCGGATGGTCGCCATGTTGGATTGCTATATGTGTAGGCCATGGAGTTATGTACGCCTACCATTAGATGGAAATTGTTGCGCAAGTTCATTATTAAAACGTTCATTTCGATCGCCTGATTAGGACACAAGAAATGAAAACTTAATTTTGAAATTTCGCACAGCCGCCATGTTATGAAAACACATGAATTAAATTAGATGCCAGTGCATTAAAATGTGTACAGTGTATACATTTACTGTACCAAGGTTAAATCAAATTAAAAATCCATTAAAATGTTTGTACTTCGCTTGTGTCCTTGTTCGTTTATACTTTACAGATTTTTGACAGTGTCAAAGGTGAACCTCTAGTATCCTTTATCTCTGTACAAAATATGTTACCGTTGCGGAGATATGGAATGACTGGAGCAATTGGAGGGATATTCCAATCACCACCATAGGGAAGAGAAGTAGAATGGGTAACAGAGTAGGGAAAGAAATAAGAAGTTTGGATACAAAGAAAGAACCCAATCAAAACAACTTTTATCAAAAGTCGGAAAGAACAAAAAATAGATAAAAACGGTATTGAGATCTAAAGGTATCCTAACAATAATGTGAATCCTCAAAGCAACTCAAGCAGAGTAGTGTGAGGGAAGGGTTGGCCCGTGGCCCATTTACAATAGTAGACGATATTCATAAATATGAATAAACATGAAGATTTTGGAAAGAAAATGATTGTTGTGCTCGGAAATTAAAACTAAATCTCCCACATTAAAAGGTACTAATACGAGATTAAGAAGGGGAGTTCCAATTGATGAAAATGGAAAAAATATCAATTTTCAGATTTTTTATATGATGTGAAAGCTGGTACTTTGACGTTTAAAATTATGTATAATACTTGATATTTGTTATTTGCAAAACATGTGTAATATTTATTTAAATAATGCAGTGCACCTTAGAAAACACTGAAAATTAGAACATACAAAGGCATTTTCTCAGAACTTGTTGTTTTGCACATAAATGTTCATTTTTCTCAGTTGTCACTTATCACAGAAGTCTCAAATTTTTGCCATCTTTAGCTTGGCTTGTACATGAGATTTTAACACGGGAATTTTTTCTAGCTAAAATACATTCGGAAAAATGATATATTTTGAATATTTTTAAACCAAAAATTCGAGATTAAATAAAAAAATATTATTATGGTCCCAATAGTAGTAACATCAAACGCCCGTGTTAAAGTACTAAGAAATGATCACTAAGTATTGAAATAAAATTTCATCTAAATCTACCCAGTAGTTTCTGTGAAAAAGGAACATGAAGTTGTTATAAATTAACATTAACCCTGCGTAAGTGTGGCGAAATATCGAACATGATTCGTGTGGCCGGTCTCTAAGACCGGGTATTTTATTACACATTTATTTTGAAAATTCACTCACAGTCTTTGCATAACACTTCTATGTGCTCTAAGCACATGAACTTCTTGCACTTTCTACAATAGTATTTTGTTTTCCTGTTCTGCTTCCAAGTACACGTTTGACATCGTCCAAAGAGACGTACAGGCCGATCATCTTGTACCCTTTCAAGCTTGCAGACGACTGCAATCCTCTCACGCAAATCTTTTGGGATGTTAGTCATCGCCACGCGAGAGCGAAGGTGGCTTTGTAAAAGGCTCATTCCCAACACTGTGAGAAATTTTCGCCGCACTATATTCTGTGTTGGTGCATTCTGGCTTATAATAACTTGACTGTTTATGCCAGCAATGTTTATCAGAGAATGAAATACCACCATAGGCCAACGTCTTGTATTTCTTGCCACATCATAATTTGCAGAGAGCTGGTCTACGACATCGACACCGCCTTTAGTTTTATTGTAGTCCAGAATCATATCTGATTTCCCTGTTTCTTCACCGACAAATTCGTCATCGTGCATTGATGTAATTAGTAACACATTCTTTCGTTTGTTAGGAATATATGACAGAACAGTACAATCTCCACGTAATCCAAAGATGTTGAATGGGGTGGGCCTGGACTGTGCTCGAGTGAATTGAGGTGGAAGCTGGCGCTTGTTTTTCCTAATGGTAACTAGCAGCGTGAGTTTGTACTGACTGGTCAAGATTTCACAGAGCTCAACGCTGGTGAACCAGTTGTCCACTGTAACGTTCCTTCTCGACCCGGAAATAGGCGTATTAGTCTCTCCACTACATTCTTCGGGCTGTTACTTACAGCATACTGTGATCCTTCTGGCTGTTTCCAACGTAGACTTCCATTTTTGAAGTATAAAATAGCTTTGCATCACACAAGGCATATACCTTGATGCCGTATTTGTTAGGTTTCGAAGGTATGTACTGCCGGAATGCAGCCTTTCCTCTAAAACCTAATAGCATTTCATCAATTGTAACAAACTGACTCAAGCTGAAATATTGTACACACCTGTGAACAAATAATTCGAACAGATCACGAATTGGAACCAGTTTATCTGACAGTAGCCTCTGCTGCCTAGTCTCAATATTGTCAAATCGTATATGGCTGAGTAGGAAAGAGAAACGTTGCTGAGACATAACTAGCCGAATGATTTCTGGTGAGTTTCCATCTGCGGAGAATAGTTCTTCTAAATTTAACCTATTGGACTTCTGTACTCCACTCAAAATGAGAAGGTCCAAGAGAGCATCTGTTTCATTACCGTCGACCTCGCGAACGTGATATTGTTGATCATATTTTCCTTTTGCGTGAGTGGTAATATGTTGGTTTGTAAATTTTACAATAATTTCAATTATTTCTCGATCAAAGAAATGTCTCCAAACATCAAGAGGATCGGTCTTTCCTCTAACTGTTCCTCTGACACCTGGAAGGTGCGTTACAATATTCTTCTGACGTGTTCTAATATTTTTGGGAGGGGGATGAATTTTCCACTTCGTCTCTTCCCTACCATAATGAAAGTAAGAGTCTTTACCTCCGTGATAATAGTTCCGTCGCAAGGATTCTGCATCCTCATCAGGATCCAATTCTTGTTCACTATCTGAATTCTCTTCTCGAACTTCCAGCACGTCCTCTTCATCATCTTCTGAAGCATCATCCGGTTCCAGTTCAGAATCAGTGGAAACAGTTTCAAGTAGCCTTTGCAATCGTTTTTGTTCTCTTTCATAGTCCATTTTACCTAAAATATAGTAAATATAGTCTTCAACAAATGGTTCGATAATTCATCAATATGAAAGTAAAAAGTATCACAAAAAATAAGTCATAATAAAAATATACTAATTACCTCATAGGTACACTGAACGTAACGTAAAATGTTGCTGGTCTCAGGAACCGTGTCGTAGTGAGTTGTCACAATGGTCAATTCCCCACAACTGGCAATATGAGTAGCACGTGCGGGGTCGAAAAAAGAGGAAGGTACAACAAAGTACAGCTTGTTAGCTTCAACAGTCGGAAATTTAAATAGCATTGTTGTGAGACCCGGAACAAGAGACCGTGCCACACTTACGCAGAGTTAAGAAGATAGGCCATTGGAACTCCCTTTGTTAGACACAGTCTTGTTTACGAAAAAACAGTAATCAAGATACATAAAGTGTAAACGACCGTAGGTAGGAAGCTAGCTGAGCTAGCAATACCAGCGATAAACAAAAAGATCTGTGAAAAACTGAAGTAATAGATAGAAAAAAATGGATAAGAGCACAACAAAAAGTTATCAAAGTTCACGTAGGGCATCTCAAATTGCTGCCAAGCGTGAGATCACGGGAAAAGTAATAATATTGATTAGATTTGACATTAATTAGGCAGCAATTTTTTTAGCCCTAAACGATTACAAATGTTACAAGATTCAAACGGGGCTGTGGCCAAAAGTTTTAAAACCTGTGCCACGCATATAGTAATAAGCAATTCAATTGCTGCGTGGTCTATTCCTTGGAATACACGGTCAGTCAGAGTTAGCTTTTGCTGCTCTTTGATCTATTTGTTTCATTTAATTTCTTTTTCCCTGTTCGCAGACACCAACAGTGATTCCTTACGTTATATTGTTTCCGCGCCCTTGCCTATGTTTTTTATAAGTCAGCTCTAGATATATATCTTCCTTGGACAACCTAGCGGCATCTGGCAGCTAACTTCTGAAGTTCCTCAATATCTCCATGCTCAAGAGGACTTCCTTACCAATCAAACCTCCAGGCTTCGTCGTTGTCGCCAGCTAACATCTCCTTGAAGACACCGCTCTAAGAATAATTCTATGTTCTTTATAAGAATTTTATTTTTCTTATGTTGTATACCATGATGTACACTCTATTGTCTACTACCCCCACCCTTTTCCGCCTCCTTGGTCCCTTCGTGCTTCGTTGAGCCGCTCTCACTATTGCGTCAGACGTCAAACATACAGTTGGGGCTCTCTCACGAGCTTGTCTCCTGTGCCCGAGAGACATTTTAAATCAGACGCCATGTCTGCGTTTTAGATCAACGGTTACAAGGAACCATCGCCTACTCTACAAAAATGAGCTAAGTACAAAACTTCAATGTTTTTCAATGAATTTTAATTGTTTTTAAAAGGGCAAAGTGCTTTTTAATACAATTTTATAGACAGTGTGAAGAATTGCAAACTATTGTGAAATAACCGTCTTCAAGATTTTTTTTTCTTGTCATGCTGTAACTGTCTAAGCTGGCTTTATAAAGTGAAACCCAGTATTTCTTGTACTAAATGATTGGAATTACCTTCCCACTACGAGGGATTTAATTTATACTATCCACTGTCTATAAAAACTTAGCTTTTCCCTCCATGGGACCTCTCTTGCCCATTTAACTGTCATCATGGGTCTGGCACATTCCACATGAACCAATATTTCTACAAGTAAAGCAATCTAGTATTTTCCACTCAAATATCGGAATGATTTTCCTCACTGAGGAATTAACGTCACATTTACTGCTGTTCAAAACCTAATTTGCTTTCCACCGTGGGAACTGTACCTCATCATTAAACCGCAATCTATAAACTTTCCAACGCAATATAATTGTTCAAGCTAAAATTCAACTAGTGATATCCATAACTACAATAACTTTTCTCTTTACAAACTTTCTGTGCTGCAATAGTGAATTTTTCAAATCCAGCAATTGACTATAGTGCAAAACAGTGCCCGTTCAACTACCAACCGCGTCGCGTTCGAATGAGAGCAATAAATATGGCCAGGACTTTTTCCTTAGGTACCCACTTCTTCCTTCCCAAATACCCTACTAACTCAATCTAAATAAACTGTAAATGTAAGTCAATCTCTATGAGGCCTCGCTTGCTAGCAAGCGCCCTCCAAAGTTTGTTCCATGTCCAATTCTGTAATTCAGCTTAAATTGTGGCTAGTCCACACTTTAATACGTATCTTTCCCTTCTAAAAAATTGGGGAATTGTACTTTTTCTAATAATGGAAGAGTTGTCTAACCTTTTTCTCTCCAGGTTTCGTGAATACGACCTGTAAATTTTTTGTATTTCGTATCTAGTAATTACTGTTTCAAATAGCGGCAATTTCCGCGTATAATATTTTCTTCTTTTCCTGTTATAATCAGGAATTCAATATACTTTTTACAGCCCTTTCTATTTCCATAAAGGGATTTTAAAAGTGCCTACATTGTACCTGATCTAATTATCAAAGTTATAATTGCTTCTTAATTGTTGTTATAAACGTTAAATTTCTTAATCTTGAGCACATATTTTGAAACCTTTGTATAGGTTTAGTGCTTTCACAAGTTTGAAACTTGCAATTGAAAATTGTTAACTTCTTATAATTAGGTCTAAGACCTTGACATTTTATAGCTCTAAATTGTTATTCTCCACTTAAAACTAAAATCAAACTTTAAGTATTGTTATTTAGTTTACCGTTTGAAATTGTTTAAATAAATCGTTAGTTTCCTTTCGTTCGATTAGGCAGGACCTTCACTTCCTTGATTCTTCCTATAGGCTTAAGCCCTCTTTACGAAAACGAATAATCACTCAAATAATAAAGTCTTTACTACTTGTGGCATTTAAACTAAAACTTGAAGTAACAACATTTTCAAAGTTTCTCTTGATTTTCTTAGCCAATACTAGCAAGCCATTAAGGCAAGTACAGCTAGCTCTGCAAGCGTCCTACTTGTTGATATTTTCTCTCTTACTTGTGATTTGTTTCCAAAATGTCAGTTTTGTTTTAGTTAGGTCTGAGGTTCTCCTCTGTTCTAAACTTTTAGTCGGCACTCTGCTGGGTAAAAGCTTAGCCTTTCTTAAGTGCAACAATTGGTATTCTTACAAAAAAAAAAAAAAAACAAAAAAAAACCAGGAAAACCAGTAAAATTATTACAAAAAGCATTAAACTGCTTTATCGCTTTCCTCTCTGGGAACACTCGGTCGTTTGCCGGAGATTCAACGGTTCCCAGAACTAAAAATATCACGGCGAATTCAAATTATTTCAGCCTTTCAAAACATTGGATTAAATCTAACTCCTTTGAAAGGAGAAACAGTAAATCTATATCCCTTAACACACTTTGTCTTGCCAGACTACCACCCGTCCCCATAGTACGGGAATACCGGCTTGGGAGGGAAAGAACGCTTCCCGCTTGCTTGCAAATAGCCCAAGCTCCAGCTGCATTTCCCGTTAGCTGTGGTCAGGTCCCTACCCACTTTAGGTGTCTCACGGGCATTGGGCGGTGGAACTTTTTACTGAAGAATTATTTCAGTTTGGTTTTATGTTTTTCATTAGACTCCCGTCCTATCTACCAATGCTTGTTCTCCACACCGAAACCCAATTCCTTTTTTTTTCATTATCATCATCCCTTAGGTAGCGTTAATCCTCAGCTAAAACATACCACTGCGAGGTTAGCATAAAAGCAGTGGCTGTTGAAAAGTTGGTCTCAGACCAGGATTGGGCTTAAAAATACCAATTAAAAATTAATTGCAGTTATTGCCTAAATTAGGATAAACAAGTCAGATGATTGGAAGTTGACGTGCCACAGTAGACACAGTAAAACTTGAAAAGGGCTAAGATAGTTAAGAATTTATTGATCCTGAGATCCTGGGTACAGCAGGTGCTTATGCATTCGAGCATTATAATACAAATAGCCAGAAAGTCTTTAGACTAGAACGTGAGAATTGAAGGTATATTAGCAATATAATGCAAATAAGCACCATTAGAAACTTTTCAGACGAAGGCAGTAAAATTGGACTCTGAAGTGAGTCTTTTGACTCAAATAAATCAAGCTGTTATTGAAATAATATACAAAAGGGCCTTTACGGCAAGAGAATGATGAAATGCTTGTGGAGCAAGATGGCTCCAGAATGATACAGTGCTAAGAGGGCAAGAGATTGATGAGACTGGCCCTAGGATGTAATGAGATATATAAAGTTCATAAAGAACGACGAAGGTGCATAAAAGGAAAATCCAACAGTTTTGTTCGGATTTAAAAAATGGCTTATTGTGCCATTTCAACAAGAAATATGCAAATCACACTATGCCAGCATTGCTCAATTCGGGATTTTCGGGGTTGTAGTATGTTCTCCCACTCTGTGACTTACACATTTTGGATTAAATAGAGGATACACTTGCAAAATAACAACAATATCAACTCCTATTTCAAACATTTAATTAACCAAAATTATGGCGCTACAAACAATAAAACAAATAAACTACTGACCAAAATCTTTCTACTTGTTCAAAGTGAACAAGGAATAACATAAGAATTAAACAAATATTATATTAAAACACATGGTTTCATTTAAACCAACAATTCAAAAATTATTTTTACTTCCATAAAGTATCTATCTTAAAGTTCCATATAACTACGAGCTCCTTTGGCTCGATGCTTTCCAATAATAACGGTGTCATCCTTTTGTACACCTCAATAACTATTTTTATATTTTCTTATCATCAAAACCAATATCTAATTACATTTAAACTCATGTTAATTCTCTACTTAAATATTTGGGCACTTCACATGTTCTCAGCATTTACCATCTCTCTCAAGTCTTACAAATTCACCATAGTGATCGGGAAAATACTTGTGTACCCCAGAGTTATAAAGATTACTTGACAAAGTCAAAAACTATGATTACTCCCGGAATCTAGTTACCTTCATTAAACTCGTGGAATCCTACTTTCATACAACATTACAATAGGGATTGTTATTTATTTATTTATTTGTCTTATAAGACCATTATCACATAAGAAACTACGATCTGAACTGGCAAGCGATAATTTCATCTACAAGGACCTCGGTTCAAAGCCCGGGTCATTAACAACTTTTAAACACTCACGGTGTATTATTACTTCTTACAGACGGCCTTCACCAACCCTCCTGCTATTACGGTCAGACCGTATACTTGAATGAGATTTATGACTGTTAGGGTGACTTCCCGTCTAGTCTGCGGGTGGAGCTCTCCTCAATGCTTTTAAAAACAAATCTTCCTTTCTTTTCATTTCTTTGGAGAGACCTGGCATTTTACTTCTCTTTTACTTTCAAGAATATTATTGGGCTCATAAACCACTTTCGTAACCTTGGCATTTATTAATTATGGAGGGTCCTCATTGATTGGGAAGAGTAATACACTTTTTACGACGAATAATTAGGGGCTTCAACAACAAGAGGATTCTAGGTTCGAATCTCTTAACATGCCTCGGGAACCATTCCCACATTGGAGGACTTATACAAAATGCGATTTAGGGTCGGCCGTGGCCTACATGACCTACGCTCAATAATACCGTACATTTGCTCCCTTTTATAATAATAACACACACATGGCCTCGTGATCTATGTCACTATTGGAGGACTTACAACATATCTCAATTTACCGCAATCAACTACCCCTCATAAGTAATTTACCAAGTACTTTTAAATTCTACGCATTCCTAGCGTGACATTTTATTTTAATTGCGCTCCATTGCGCTGTACATGCTTTTAAGGCCTAGCGTCTTCCAAAGAACTGATAAATTCCATATTAACAATTGATACATATCTCAATATTTATATTAATCTTTTCCTTTGACAATAATCGCTCTATTTTAAGAACATGCATTAACATCATGTCTTATACTTTTATTAAGGCTCCAACGCTCTTATTTTCATATCATTCAGTTTAATCTTTATTTATATTTCCTTTATTATTATTATTATTATTATTATTATTATTATTATTATTATTATTATTAATACGCTTGCTTTTATAATATTCGTCAAATACACTGACATTTTATTCATACATTTCCTCTACAGGTTTTATTCTTTCACATAATTATTTATAATTTCTCAAATTCTATTTTTGTTCAGACCGCGTTCCTATTCTGTAATTAGTTATTTAGAAACATCCCTTTTACTCAAAAACTCCGGTAGATTTGTACACAAACACTCCCCCGACACCATAACATAATGAAAATCTTTACTCACATGCTTTAGGTCGTTTCCTGACCTTCCTTCTCGTGCGATGCGTCATTTTTGCCCACTCTTTTAAATTACTCCATCTTGTACAAATTCATTGCATGTACAGACATATCTTGACACATATTTAACACGTATACATTTAACACTGATAACATTTTAAATGCAATGGTGTATCCGTTTAGAACACACAATAAGAACACTGAAAATATATTACTTTTAACACAAAATCTTGATATATTTACACTTCACAAATTCTGGTCACTAGGCCGCTATTAAGCCTATCACACGTGACCTCTTGACCTCCCGTCTCCAAGGGTGAAATTTAGTAATGTCGGCTTCCTATCCTCTCCGAATATGAAAGTCTCGAATCATCTACTTCCTCCCTGCAATAGCACTCCTTCGAATCCATTTCCTGACGATCTGCTATTTCTCTGACTTGAACGGCTCCCCTTTTAGATCCTATTTATTGATCTTAGCGAAAGTCTGTTCTGTTCACGGTCCCCTCGATAATCTATCGGTGACCTATGGATTTTTAGCTACTAATACTTCTCGAGTCTTAGTGCTTTTGAATAGTTCGTCTGCTTCCTTGAAACAATGTCTATAGTTTCCTTCTCTTCTTCGCTTATTCGGTTCTCGCTCTTCTAATCTTCTAGAATACTCTGCGAACCTTATTTTCTCTGTCTTTCCCTGATCGGGTTCTTTAAATTTGATAAACTGTTTATCTCGCTGTTACGGTACTTCCGTACGTTATGATACTTTTGGACGTTTACTTAAAGACCTATCGCCCTGAATCCTAAGTTCGCAGCCTGCTTTGACTGTATTTTATGAACTTTTCACTGTAAATTTTATACTGTCGGACCTAAATCCTGTAACTAGGATTTTCCTAATTTTCAACACGGTGATACTGTAATATTACTTCTTTGCAACTCCCTACGGATCACGTAAGTTATTGATACCGCGACGCCCGTGGCTGTCGGATATTGTCTATGCGATGTGATACAGCGTTTTTCCCCTCAAGGAGTACTGGTAAACTGCCTTCGATGTGTTACAGCGTGACGCCCCCTCACGGACTGTCGGAATACTGCATTCGGTGTCTGATGTAGCACAGTGACGCGCCCTCGGGCCGTTTGATAACTGCATTCGGTGCTTATACTTGTTGCACAGTATGACCTCCCCTGAGGTTCATACGTTTGAAGACTGCGTGGTTATGATGCTCCAGCGTCACGCCCCCTGGACGGACTAGTAACTGCATGATGCGTAGTGACGCCCCATCGGACTCTTGAATACTGCATGTACTGATACAGCGTGACGCCCCCTCTCGGGCTGTCGGAATGACTGCATGATTGGCTTGGTGAGGCCAGGAGTTTTATACTCTTTAGTCACAAAAAGATAAAATCCTAGTCCTTTTCGTGACCAACTTTTGAACTAATTGTCGCACAATTATAAAAATTATATCTCCAGAAAGCTCGTTTTCCAAACGTCAAATGATCTCATTGCGCATAAGAATCGATCGTGCATTTCGGAGATATTAATTAATTTTTAGTCTTCAGCTGCGTGGGTGGTGCTGTTCATTTTTAAATTCCCCACTCCTCTGGTCTCAGTGAATCCCCAATGACGTATGCTGCGTTTGCATTTCTTTCTTGTGCAATTATTACAAGGTTTTTCTTTACACAAAAATCTCTAATCCGAAATGATTCACAGTCCAGTATTTATTTACTTACTTTTATTCCCGCAAATGGGTTAAATTTAATTATTCTTCTTCTAGCACAGCGGCGCTGTTGCCGTTTTAGTGCAAGCTAAGCTGGATTTAAGAGTCACGCTTCTCTGTCTAACAGTGAAAACTTTCCACTCGTTCTATTAATACTCATGACCAGCTCCTTATCGATGAGTCAAGAGGCATGATCTTATCTTCTGAACACCTGGTCCCAGCTGCTTGCGTAACGTTATGCTAGAACCCTTGCTTGAAATCTCTCTATGTTCCATTAGAGACTGTATGTTTCTTTCATTCCTTTCCCAAAATACATGGATTCGACCCCTTTTGAGCCAATGGTACATGGGTTCATTATATACCACTTGGATTATTTTAAACTGAATTATGATAGATTCTAAGTTCAGGAATGGGGACGTAGCCTCTAAAATTACACACTAAAATACAACAAAAAAACTCAAGCTAAGTTTGTTAGTAAAGGGTGAAATGGGGGAAGGGAAGGAAATTGTTTTTTTTTTCACTGTCAGTTCACGGATATAATTTGTGTATGCTCAACACTGCAACTTGCCAACCAGACTGTTTTCGTGATACGAAGCACTTTCGAGTTTAAAGAAAAAATATTGTAGATAAATGCCACTGTTTATACTGTAGTGAGTTATTTCAGTTCTAAACCTTGATGGAGCTTCTAGAAAGTCTTGTGTTATTAGCAGAGTTAACCATTAAACGGTTAGCTACGGAAACAGGCGTATTTTGCTGTGACGTCACAGACTTTATATTTGAAGAGAATGCTTCGAGAATTTTCTAGATAAAGTTTCTTGGATTGTATGGAGTTTAGCGTAAATCCCACGGGAGCACAATTTATTGGCATTTGACAGAGTTTATGAACATTTCCACGATGCACCGTCCAATAGTCGCAGTTTCACATTAGAATAAAATCCCTCGGAGGAAATGTATGAGTAAAATGACTACGATACTTTGTCATTACCGAATTGAACTCCAGCCGGCTAGTTAAATTTCAATAACTGAGTAATAGCAATCATTAAAATAGCTTCATAGAAAATATGATTAGAACTTTACCATTCCATGATGATCCGACGGTGTTGAATAGTGCTAGCCAGCACCTGAATTTCTTGAGATTCCGGGCGTGGCGGTTGCCTCAAGCAGTGAGACCGAGTGAGTCTTCTAAAGTTCACAAGAGAAGTGAGTGAGCAGCGAGCTCCCAATTATGTGAGTCGAGAAGAGGGGAAGGGGGGAGGGGAAGGATGACGTGGCAGATTCCAACATGTGCACTATAAAATAGTTCAAGTACAAAAATGTATTCCTTGACGCAAAGTCCAAAGAACGTAGGAGCAAGCAGGCAGAAATCTCGAATTCTGGAACAATCTGAGGAAACTAAAGAAAATGCACAACAAGAGAACCAAATGCAAAGAAATCCCTGTTGGTGGCTTTCACGAAATAAAAGCTAAGAAAGGCGGAAAAATTAAAAAAGACCCAGTGCTCGTCTTGGAAGCCTTACTTCACTCATCCGTTTAACATGTCCAAACCATCTCAATCTGTTTTGCTCCAATTTGTCATTTAGTTTCTGTACTCCCAGTTCTTTCCGTATATCTTCATTTCTCACTCTGTCCCTCCTCGTTCTCTGGAACATACTTCTCAGGAATCTCATCTCTGCTGCTTGTACTCTGCTCTCATCCCTCTTAGTCATTGTCCAAGTTTCTGTTCCATATGTCATTATAGGAACATAATATGCTTTATACATAACTTCTTTAGCCTTAATTGGTATATCCTTGTTCCATACTAGTCCCCGTACCTGTTGGTAGAAAGCACTCCCGAGTTGTATTCTTCTGCTAATTTCCAAATCTAGTCTTCCATCTTCAGTCAATTCGCTTCCCAAGTATTTGAAGTGTTTCACCACTTCCAATTCCTTATCTCCTACTTTGATTACTCCTTTTCCTTCTTTCTTATCTCTACTCATCACCACTGTTTTACTCTTCTCCACAGTTATCTTCAATCCCCATTGCTCAATCTTTTTATTTATTACGTCTAACTGTTCTTGTACCTCCATCTCATCCTCGCCGCAGATCACAACGTCGTCTGCAAACAACATTACCTTCATCTTTGCCCTACTATATTCTTTCATTGCTGCCTTCATGATGTCATCCAACACCATTACGAACAATAATGGTGACAACACATTTCCTTGCTTTAGTCCAGTGTCAATTTTAAACCATTCCGAATATTCACAGAATATACCAATGCCAGTGAAATATTTCGCGCGGCTGCCATGTTAAATTGGTGAAAAGTATCAACATTTGAAAGGCACGGTTGAAGTTGGACGAGATAGTAGTATGTTTATTCAAATTAGCAGGTTCCGCCTATAGTATAGTATGTACTTACCATGTTTCATTGAAATCGCTTCGGATGTTTAGATTTTATTAGGACACACACACACACACACACACACACACACACACACACACCCACACACACACACACACATGGATAAAAGGTGATCTAATAAGCCTATTGTTTTCATAAATGAAAATAGGCTACGAATATACCAGTTGGGATGAGAAATAAGGGAATACAAGACATTTCAAGGGTAGTACAGTTTGACATTTAATATTAGTGTACATTTATTTTGAATGGTTGGTAATATATATATTTTTCAAATGCATTAGTCGGTCGGTTCCAGAACAACGTTAGCAGTCAACTTCATTGTATCCTTGATTCCCACACTTAATTTTAATTCACATATGTATTCCCCCATCTGGAGGTCCCTAGGAAGAGTTTCGGGGTCCAGAGAGAAATTTTCCATACTGTAGTTGCCCTGAAAAAGAAAGAAGGTTCGATGTTATTCAATATTTTCAGTATAGACAGGATATATCTCTAATATAAAAGAAACTTCAGCTCGTCTTCAAACCACCCACGGCCAGATCTTAAAAGTTCAAACATTTAAATATCTTGGTTATTTTTTATTTATGCTTATGGCATTGTACACAAAAATTATATACTATTTACATATATACATATATATATACCAAAAAAGGGAGCAAATCATTAAAACAATCAACTTAGCCCTACAGATTTCACAGCTGTATGTCCAGTTCGTCTAGGCACTGTATGGCCTGAGTAGATGTCACCAGAAATCGTCCATTGATCCAGAGTACGCCCTCCACGGACATTTTGCTACAATATGGTGGATGGTTTGATTCACTGCACCACAATCACAGCTGGGGGAAGTTTGCATGCCCCACTTATGAAGCAGTGAGCCACATCGCCCGTGCTTGGTTCGGATTCTGTTGAGGGCAACCCAAGTTCTTCGTGGGAGATCAAAACCAGCCGGAGGGCGCTTGATGTTAAATAATGGCTGCCACTCCTTCGGAGCTCTGCCGTTTCAAACAGATTGCCATTCTGCTGTTCCATTATAGCTTCTGCTGATGAGCAACTGTGCCGTCTGAACTGGATTTTAAGCGCCTGAATCCTACAGCTATGTCCTGGTGGATAGGAAAGGCTGTGTTTGATGTAATTTTACTGTACTCTCTTACCAGATTGTTGAGGAGTCTTATATCTGGAGGCTCAATATGACTCAACACAGGTAACCAACTAATTATGAAAAGTTCTCCATCTCAACACGAGTCAATAAATTCGAAACAGCCTTCCGCCTCACACACCAACTGTACAATGAAAGCCCATCCCTAGGAATGCAAAGTTAAGACACTATCAAGCTGTGATTAGACCGGAAGCACTGTATGCAGCGGAATGCCTAACAAACAGCGCAGCTGGCCCGATCGACAGACTTAGTTTAAGGAATGAAAGATCATTAGGAAAATGCTTGGTCCTAAGTTCAAAGATGAAGGTTACACGCTCTGGATTAATTCAGAAATATACTCCCACACTGAAAAGATCTTAAGTGTAATCCGGAAACGGAGAATATCATTCTATGCCCACCTCCTCAGAATGCCAGTCAGTAGATTCTCCAACCGTCTATTATCATACTTCCCAGGTTTAAAGGTGATGCCTCTTTGGCTGGTGGAAGTGGATAAGGACTTGTTAAAGTTTGAAGTTTTTGAATCAGATATCTTACTCAGAACCCCACTGAAACAAAAACTCCGGCAGGTTTATCAAGAGGAAGTAAAACCTAGCAAGAGATATGTTCACTCAGATGAATGGAAGAAATCCCTATACCGAATAGATGAAGGCGTGGTGGGCTAACAAGAAGAATAACAGTAGAGATCTCGTGGTCCCTAGTGGCCACAACGATAAAGGTAAGTAAGTAATACTACTACTACTACTGCTACTACTAATAATAATAATAATACACTCCTAAAAGCCGGAAAATTAAAGCAACTGATCAACCTTTTGGAGAACTGGGACATCACTTTACTGCCACTACAAGAAACCAGATATCTGGACGAGAACCCATTTGATTCAGAATATACACAGGAAAATCTGCGATAAAAAAATAATTCGAACAAAACGATCCTAGGGACAGGCTTTGTAGTTAAAGCACCATAATTGAATCCATCTTTTCACCTCCCCATCAAAGTGGATCTTCCTCCTCTCCATTCGATCTGGAAATAAAGCTTATACCCCGGTAAATGAAGTAAACAAGAGAAACCCTAAAAAGGTGGATGACTTCTGGGAACTCTTGAGAATACAACTTCCAAAGTTACTCAACACCATGTAGAAAGATATCTTGCTTGGAGACTTCAATTCTCAGGTGGGCAGAGGAAGGAAATATAAAGCAGTTGTGGAGAACTATCCAGCACAGAAGAACAAATAGAAATGGTGAACGACTTCTCAGATTTTGTAGACAATTCAACCTGAAACTAATGTCCACATATTTCTAGACACTACCAAAGAAAAAGAAGACTTGGGTCTCTCCCAACACGATGCTAGGGGGTTCCAGATCGATCATGTCGCAATAATAACCTGGAACCAGAAGGAAATCCTCAACGTCAAAGTGAGAAAAGGTGCCATCATTGAATCAGAAATCAAATGACCAGCATTTGTTGCCATGGTAACCACCGGATATAGCAACATACAGATGTCTCTACTGAACCAGAATGTGCATGGACCAGATGATGAACACTTGTTGCTATGGTAACCACCGGATATAGCAACATACAGATGTCTCTACTGAACTAGAATGTGCATCGACCAGATGATGAACACTTGTTGCCATGGTAACCACCGGATATAGCAACATATAATATGTGTCTACTGAACTAACAGGTGCATAGACCAGATGATGACCACTTGTTGCTATGGTAACCACCAGATATAGCAACATACAGATGTCTCTACTGAACTAAAAGGTGCATGGACCTAGATGGCCAACACTTGTTGCCATGGTAACCACCGGATATAGCAACATACAGATGTCTCTACTGAATTAGAATGTGCTTGGGCCTAGATGGCCAACACTTGTTGCCATGGTAACCACCGGATATAGCAACATACAGATGTCTCTACTGAACTAGAATGTGATTGGGCCTTGATGACCAACACTTGTTGCCATGGTAACCACCGGATATAGCAACATACAGATGTCTCTTCTGAACTAGAATGTGCATAGGCCTAGATGACGAACATTTGTTGCCAGGGTAACCACCGGATATAGCAACATACAGATGTCTCTACTGAACTAGAATGTGCATAGGCCTAGATGACGAACACTTGTTGCCATGGTATCCACCGGATATAGCAACATATAGATGTCCATACTGAACTGGAATGTGCATGGACCAGATGATGAACACTTGTTGCCATGGTAACCACCGGATATAGCAACATACAGATGTCTCTACTGAACTAGAGTGTGCTTGGACCGTGATGACCAACACTTGTTGCCATGGTAACCACCGGATATCCATGCCGGTGTTTTGTTATTGCTAATCACAGATAGGTTGGTTCCTCAGTTTAGGGGCTGCAACAACGCGGTCATGTAGCCCCGTGTACTTTGGTTGTGTGTAAAATCTGTCCGATAACCGGTGCTAATTGTGATGGCTGTATTACTGTGTTTTATCTTTAATTCAGGTAAGTACTGCAGATGTTAAATGTCAAGTATTTCATAGTTTCGCTACCAAATTTTACCGTCAACGGCACGTGACTGTGAACTTGGCTACTAGATGCCACCGCAACTGGCACCTGGTCATGAACCTGGTAACTTCATAGAGCATTAATCAAATCTAACCTACAAATTTAGCTTCACACAATTTTAGTTAGTGGTAGGTTCTTTTACGTATCATAAATGTATGATATGAACCCACTGGCGCTACTTCCCCTCCAAAGAAAGGTATACTGGGGGATTTTTAACGCTCTTTAAAAATCCGACGACTTTGGCCAGGTTTGAATCCGCGATCTTGGGCATAGAAGCTCACCATACTACCAACTACGCCACCAAAGCCATTAATGACAGATAGAGATTTTTATTCAGAGAAATGACTGACACCCTAGACCTCAGGTTCCCAAGTACCGACACATGTGAGTAGAAATAATGCCATCTCACTACAGTACCGGTCAAAAGTTTAGCACCACATAAGGAAACCATGATATGTCACCTAAAACCTAAACGTGTCGCACTAGAGCTCTGCGATTTTCTTACCAAGCTCTTACATCTAATAGAATATAACCGTCCTATTTTCGTTCAATTGGGCCAAGTATTGTAGAAGTTATGATTGTTTAACTGTTGCGAGGTCACACCAAAAAATCACCATTTTCAGAGGTATAATATGTTGTATATTCCAACTGGTCTCAGGTATTGCCCTCAATTTTCTTGTTTAGACTTAGCAATAGTTGGGGATTATTTTGGTATAAATATACAAATTCCAAATAAATGCAGGATCTTATTTTTTTTTGCGGTTTTATACTTTTTGAAGCCAGTGCTAAAATGTTACTATGCACTGCTGACAACAAAATAATCTCACGGCGAAATCCCACAAGCCAGAAATCTGCGCCTGAATGCCATCTCTTGAGTGAAAGAGGAACTACTAGACACAACAAGTTAGAAGCGAGTAGGTAGCAAGGAAGCCTTGCGACAAGCGTGACAAAAACAAGGGAAAATCGACCATTTTAGTGCTGGCTTGGAAAAGTGTAAACCCGCAAAAAGCAGGTCCTGCATTTCTTCGGAATGTGTATATTTATACCAAAATGATCCCCTACTATTGAACTATTGCTAAGTATAAAAAAGAAAACTGATGGCTATATCTGCAACCAGTTGGAATATACAATGCATTATACCTCTGAAAATTGTGATTTTTTGGTGTGACCTCGCAACAGTCATAACTTCTACAATACTTGGCCCAATTGAACAAAATCAGGAGGTATATATTCTATCAGATGTAAGAGCTCGGTAAGAAAATCGCACAGCTCCAGTGCCTCAAGTTTAGGTTTTAGGTGGCATATCATGGTTTCCTTATGTGGTCCGAAACTTTTGACCGGTACTGTAGTTGAGGGCTCCAGGGAGAGGATTCAATTTACTTACCGGTGCTACTGGACAATCCGTCGACAAGTTCATATGATGGAAGATATTCTCTACTGGAGCCTTATTCTCCGCTAAGAATGATTTGTATGCCTTCGGCGTGGTCTTGTAGTTCTCCACCCAGACGTTGTTATTCTTGATCATGGCAGTCATACTTCCCTTTGAACAGAAACATACACCAATGACAGCATTTTACACTGTACATAAACCCAAATATCATCATCCCTCCCTATATTATTCTGCTAAGGTCTCATTCCAGTTTTGTACCGAAAATAAGGTCCCATTAACACCAACCTACACATATGGGGTACCTACAGGTTCAGCATAACCCAATGCGTAAGCGAAACGCACTCACTTACTCTTTAAATGCCTCACAATTAAATAAATACCTTGAAACATGTATATTTATAATGAAATAATGAAAGAATGCAACACGGTAACCATGGTAACAGAAGCTCACAGGTCCATCTATTTCTGTAAGACGCAATTAATTTCCAATTATTACATTACTGTGAAAGTTTCCAGACGGTTATAAGGTTATCACTGAACCAAATTAAGCTGTAAAAATCATCAATACATACAGTATAATGCGCTTAAGGGGGTCAAGGGGCACTTGGGAATTTTTTCACGCAATATTCACGTGTGAGTGTGGTACGAAAGTCTTTTTCACTCGACTATAAAGGGTCTCCGAAAACCACATTTAAAGGCCCTTAAATTAACAGTGTCTCTGATATTCCCAGAAGACTAAATTCGCTCTGATATACCTATGAAGGAATGACAAACCCCTAACCACTGCATCAGTAGCTGAATTGATAAAGTCTGATTATTCATACCAAGGATTAATCAGTCATAGCATTCATGAATGAGATTTTGTTAAGTGTACTCTTTACAACTAGAATATTCGCGGGTAATACTAGTATATATTATTTCAGTAGTATAGATCACACCCGCGGCGCTCACAATCATTCAAATGAAAGAGAATAGACATTAGCCGTGACGAATTGCACTCTAATTTCGTAGATATCTATAATTTCTTTAAAAAAATACTTTAAAAAATGTACAAAGTGTGCGATTTGCAGATACTGTTTTTGTAGGAAAATACGCTCCATAATTGCTGTCCACTTCACATTTTGGCCGCTGTGACCCCTGTTTCATCTCATTTTAACATTCTGAGGTCTTTCCTTTATGATTGTGCAAGGATTTCAGAAACATTAAATCAAAGGAATGAGTACTCAAATCGTATAATTTCAAAAATATCGAATAACCGGTGAGTGTTATGATGAACCAATTTTCAGTGATTGCCTTCTTAAGTTAGGGAACGTAGAACTTGGAATTCTAACTGAAATGAAAATGTTGTTCTATAATCATTTGGTTGAAACAAAAACATAGCAACCTTCTCCTTAAGTGTCTCATTAAGTCATTATAAACCTATTGGGAAAAGTGTGGTATATGAGCATGCGAGATTTTTCGCAAGGGTCCGCTAGTCAGTAATTAAATAAGAAACGTGCAAAGCGAATTAGCTTTTTGTACTTGGAGGAGATTGTGTACAATTTTTCAAATAACCTGTGTCATTTTGATTACTTTACTACAGGGTGTTTATATTTGCTTGGCTAGGACTTTCTCGCTCACGCGCTCCGCCAGTGACGGCTCAGTTACCGGCTGCCGGGCGCGCGTATGTACGGCAGAGTTGGTGCTTACAATCAGTACAATGCATTTTTACTCGTCATACTTACAGTAGATGCTGAAAATGTTCCCCATCCACTGCCAAACATCTACATAATCAACTTATGAAGTTTCCTGTTACTCCGGTTAATTTAGCTTCACGAAGGACATAACGAAATTTACGTCTATTTTTATCGTTTATTGAACCTGTACGTTTGAATCTCTTAGCCAGTTGTTTTATTGTGATTGTGTACTGTACAGTGCTGTAATGCCTTATGTGAAATATTCATTACGTGAACGTGTATATCTGCACAATACGTACATGAAGCGCAGGAAATAGTGCGCTAGAGCAAGACAAAAGTTTCGAGTGAAATTTCCAGGGAGACCAATTCCAATAAATCGGACAATTAAACAACTGGCTAATTTGAGATTCAATCGTACAAGTTCAGTAAACAATGACAAGTAGTTCCGTGAAGAACTATACAGCCTATTTTCATATATCCCACTTATGAACTGCCTCTACCAACATACAAAATTTCAGTTTGATTGCTGTAATAGATTCGTAGATACTAAGAACCGACTAAATATTTCGGATGGTCGCCATGTTGGATTTTTATATATGTAGGTCCTAGAGTTATGCACTGTTACATGAAGATTATTGTGTACGTGTAGCATTCAAACTTCAATCGCATGATTAGGACACAAGAGGTAATAAGGAGATTTTAAAATTTCCCACAGCTGCCATCTTGTGGTTATGGAAACAATTGAAATAAATAAGATGCCAGTGGATTAACATTCGTATAAGGATTTACTGTACCAAGTTTCACTGCACTCGGATGGTTAAATTGCGAGAAACGTCCATGTGAATGTGAATAATTCGCGTCGCCACCATGTTGGATTTGTGATCACCAGGTTACTTAAAGTCCTATAGGTGAACTTATGTTCATAGCCCCTATGAACATTAAATAATCAGTTTGATTGCTATAATAGGTTCGTAGATATTCAGAGCCGTCTAAATATTTCGGATGGTCGCCATGTTGGATTGTTAAATGTATAGGCCATAGAGTCTTGTACCATTAAATGAAAATTATTGCGTAGGTTCATTATTCAAACTTTCACATCGATCGCATGATTATGACACATGAAATAAAAACTTAATTTTAAAATTCGCAAAGCCACCATCTTGAGGTTATGTAAACAATTAAACTAAATTAGATACCAGTGTATTACAATGTGTATAAACATTTCCTGTACCAGATTTCATTGCGGTTGGAACATTAAATCGTGAGAAAGGTCTATTTAAATTTTTCAAATTCGCTTGGCCGCCATGTTCGTTTTGTAGTTAACCGGTTTTTGAAAGTCTTATAAATGAACTTCCAGTAGTGCCCTTTATCTTCGTACAAAATTTTAGGATGATACCGCTAATAGTTTCAGAGATATAGAATGCCGGTGAAATATTTCGCACATCCGCCATCATGTGGTTATATAAACAATTGAACCAAGTTAGATGTCGGTGCATTACAATGTGTATAAACATATACTGTACCAAGTTTTATTGCGTTTGGTTGGTTAAATCGCGAGAAACGTCTATTTAAAAGTCGCAAATTCGCGTGGCCGCCATGTTGGTTTTGTAGTTACCAGGTTTTCAAAAGTCACACAGGTGAACTTCTAGTAGTTCCCTTTATCACCGTAAAAAATTCCAGGGTGATATCGAGAATAGTTTCGGAGATATTGAATGCTGGTGAAATATTTCGCACAGCCGCCATGTTGGATTGGTGAGACGTAACAAAATTTGAAGGGCACGGTCGGGGTCATCCGGAATAGTGCTATGAACTTACTGAGTTTCATTGAAATCGTTCCAGTCGTTTAAAGTTATTAGGGGGAGGACACACACACACCTCTCACACACACATACACACACACACACGGACAAAAGGTGATCTCATAAGGCAATTTTTTCAAAATTGAAAATAGGCTAAAAATAGATGTTAAGGTCGTTATTTCCTTACTGAAGCTAAATTAAACGGATTAACCCTAGACTTCATAAGAATATGCCGATTATGTTTGGCAGCGGATGGGGAACATTTTCAGCATCTACTGTAAGCATGGTGAGTAAAAATGCATGATACTGATTTTCAGCACCGTATTCTGTCGTACATACGCGCGTGCGGCAGCCGGGAACTGAGCTGTCACTGGCGGAGCGCGTGAGCGAGAATGTCTTTGCCAAGCAAATATAAAGACCCTGTAGTATGTGTATTTGTTTTTATCTTCATGTTTGACTCGTCAGTTTGTAGCTGCTTCTATGCGGACACCCATGGGATGAGCTACAAGTACCGTCGCGTGTGGAGTGGGTGTTGTCTGGGGAGGACAAGGACGAGGAATTGGATGGTAGCGGCTGTGGTCTATAGTTAGTGACCAACCCCGGCATTTGCCTGGAAGGAGGATGGGAAATCACAGAAGACCATTTTCAAGGAATTCGAACCTCCTCGCCTCCCGTATGTGAGCGACTGCCTGCAGCCACACCGTTACGACCACGCTAACTCATCCGGTTGTGTATTTTTAATTGAGTATGATACTGGGATGGAGTTAAAAGTTAAAATTAATTTTCAGTCGGTCAACAGAAAAAGTAATTCCAATTACTGGAATATGTGAAAAATAACCTGAAATGTGATTAATGTGATTAGGTTGAATAAAAATGAAACTAATTGATGACATGCTTCGATCCCCATGTGGGCATCATCAGATCCAAATATGCAAAGTGATAGCTCTACCAAACTTACCTACGTATTAGTCTGTAGACACATCCAAGGACAAATACAGAGAGTTTGTTTTATATGCGACGGACACCTTCGCTTGCCCGTTCGCCCGCGTTGCGCGCCTGTCTCCCGCCAGGCACTTTCCCGTTATGCGGCGCCCGCGCGGCACTGAGTCATTGAGTATAGGAATTTGCATTTTAAATTTGTACTTCAATGTGATCCTTGACAATTTTTTTTTGACGAACTGACTTACGGAGAGCGATTGTTAACTTATTTTCAACAAGATTCTGCCACTGCTCACACTGCCGAAGCATCCATGACAGAATTGCGTCGCATTTTCGGCATGAGGATTATAAGTCGGAACGTGTGGCCCCCACGAAGCCCAGACTTATCACCATGTGACTTTTATCTGTGGGGGACGCTTAAAAATAGAGTGTATGCGAGAAACCCTCCACTATAAATTAGTTTAAAGGCTATAGTACAGCTGAAATACAGTCAATCGGTGCTGAGGATCTTCAGGAAGTAAATGACAATTTCATAAAGTGATGCCAGCAATGTGTAGCATGAATGGCGAACATTTTCAGCACCAGCTGTTAACTAGGTAAGTACAAATTCCTATACTCAATGACTCAGTGCCTTGCAAGCGCCGCATAACAGCAAAGTGCCTGGCGGGAGACAGACGCGCAACGCGGGCGAGCGGGCAAGCGAGGGTCCCCGTCGCATATAAAACAAACTCTCTGTAATAGTGTTCCGTATCGCTTGCAGTTCATTAGTACCATACAGGAAGCAAGCAGAGAAATATCGAACTTCCTGATATCAACGCTGGTTGGGCTGCATAATACAATATTATTAGGGGCAGCTAATCCACCTGGAATAGCCTACAGGGTGTTTCTTAATTTCCATTACAGACTTTGAGGGCTTGTAGTGGTTCCCGCTACCACTACAACACACGTTCACAACTCCCGTATTTACGGTGCTCTGTCCGACTCCTGCTGATTGTCGTCTGGGTCCAATTACAGGTAGGGCTCGATGTGACGACACAGACACAGACACGGTACCTCCGCACCATTTTCTAGTACACACGGCCACCAATCCCTGGTCCTCCAACATCCATGGCAGCCATAACTCACGCCAGTAGGTCTTCCTCGGATTCTACTGGTTTTCATGTCACCACACAGGTAGTAGTCTAGTGTTTAGTGCTTTTCAGTCAGTCAATACGAATGCACCCAAAATAGCTGAGTTATTCCCTAATCCTGAAATAAATTACATGAAATTAATAAATACACTAGGATGACCAGTTTCAATCGTCAAGCGATCATCATCAGATCCATTACACTTAGGCTATAGCATCTATGTATGAAAATACAGGTGAAAACATTTACAATATGTACAGTTATTTAGTTGCAGTATCCTTTTATTCTGATGAAATAAACCAAGGCCCTTATTCGCGGCAGTATTAAAGGTGCCGGGATGTCCTCATAAGACCGGGCAGTGCTTAGTTTGAATGGCTTATGGTCCGCGCGTGGCGGGGAATGTTCCACGGTCTTTGATAGTTGTAGACCCAACTCATTCAATAACATTCATCTTATCTAGGTTGGCAACACCCCACATAAACACATCGCACTGACTCCGCACAGCACATATGAACAGGGGGAAGAAAAGGGAAAAACCCGTGTCGTTGAGATAACAGACCATCTCAGTCGACCATACCTGGAGTTACGGTGAACACAAAAACTGCGCGTAGCTCCAGCAAGGAAGACAACCAGATAAGTAGTAGCCTGTAATATTACATTTTAACTATAGTTGATTTTCACAACCATATAATCACTCCAAATTACAAACTCCGGATATCTACCACCATTTAGCATTTCACCTAACATCATATATACTGCATTTAGCATACACCGACAGTTGCAGTACCAATAATTGTACATATTGTAAATATTGTCACCTGTATTTTCAAACATAGATGTTATAGCCTAAGTGTAATGGATATGATGATGATCGCTTGACGATCGAAACTTGTCATCCTATTGTATACATTAATCTCATGTAATTCATTTCAGGATTAGGGCATAACCCAGCTCTTTTGGGTACACTCGTGTTGACCGACTGAAAAGCACTAAACTCTTGTTTACTAAGGCAACATTGAAAAAATGGCTTAAAACCCCACAATAGTAGTCTAGTGGTGTCAAGTCAGGTGAACGTGCAGGCGAAGCAATCCGGCCAACACTGTTGTCCATATCTGTGGTACAGATGATGTTGTACTGCAAGTAAAAAGTGAGGTGGTGCGCTATCGTGCTGAAACCACATGTTTTGACGCACATCGTCTAAGGACGTCTTCAAGGAATTCCAAGTATGCGGCATCCGTGAGATTTCGTGGAAGAATGAAGGGAATGTCAACAAACCTGTAGGGGATATGGGACATCAGATTATCATTCAATGACGTACATACTCTGGCAGTGGCGCCGAAAATGCGGGAGATTTCAACGTGTGCTGTGGTGGATTTTTTGCGGGTAGTGGGAAGATGGTACGTTTCCGGACACAAGTTCCTATGTTAAACTTAACCGTCTGGGTCCCCAATACAAACCCTCAAAGTCTGTGATGGGAATGTAGAGACATCCTGAATATATTCCAATCACATGCATTTTTAGCCTACTTTCGATTTTTGCAGAAAATGAAAGTAGGCTTATGAGATCTACACAGGACCAAAAATTATGTGTCTGTCTTTGTGTGTGTGTGTGTGTGTGTGTGTGTGTGTGTGTGTGTGTGTGTGTGTGTGAGAGAGTGTGTGACTGTGTGTACTCGGAATGTCTGTCTCCCCCTATCAATTCGAACACGGTGAAAGCGAATTGAACGAAATTTGGTACAGAGGTAGAACCAATAAAGGGCACCTCAGTGTCATGTTTTATATAGCCGCCATCTTTACGAAAACGTAATGGCGGCCACGCAAATGTTAAAAGCTTAAATCCAATTACGACCATCCGAATAATCTGATCTTTACCAAATTTTGCAACAACATACCTTTGTGTGGGAAGCATATTTTGACCCAACTACAAGATCATCTGCCCAATAGTTTGCAGATGGCGGGCATGTAAGTTTGCAAATCGATTTTCCGTATCAATTCAAACACGGCAAAACCAAATTGAACGAAATTTGGTACAGAGGTAGCACTAGCAAAGGGCATCTCAGTGTCATGTTTTATATCACCGCCATCTTGACTGAAACGGAATTGCGGCCACCCAAATGCTAAAAGCTTAAATCGAAATACGACCAACCTAATCATTTGATCTCTACCAAATTTTTCATCAACATACCTTTTTGTGGGAAGCATCTTTTGACTGAACTACAAGGTCATCAGGCCAATAGTTTGCAGATAGCGGCCATGTATATGTGCAAATCGATTCCGCATATCAATTCAAACACGGTGAAACTGGATTGAATGAATTTTTTTTTAGAGAGGTAGAACTAGCAAAGGGCACCTCATATTCATGTTTAATATCCGTATAGCACGTTGTATTTCAACAAGCTACTACAACCAACATTCAATTACACTCCTTGAAAAGGACAAAGAGTTATAACAATACCCATGCATTTAGGAGAAAGTGGCTATATGTTCTTTACTGAACATCTTGTTTTCAGATTATTCCTCGCATGTTCCAGTAATGGGGATTATAGTTTGTTGACCGACTGAAGAGTTATAATATCAATTATCAATAATCCAACACTGAAATATCGCTTCTAAGTTATGTGTCTCTCGTTCAGTAAATCAGTCCACTGACATGCTTCAATTGGACGTCCTTCCTTTCTCTCTGTCCTGACCATCTTCATTCATTTCCTTGTAACTTCTTCCTATTTTCACATCTTTTAACATACCTCTCCCACTTTACCCTCTACTCTTCCTTCCATGATTCTTTGAAGTAGACAATTCCAACGTAATATTTCCCATCCAAGAATTTTCAGCCTATTTTCATTTATAAAAAAAAAAAGGCTCATGAAATCATCTTTTGTCCGTGTGTCTGTCTGTGTGTGCCGGTGTGATGGTGTGTGTCCCTCCTAATAACTTCTAAACGGCTGGAGCGATTACAATGAAACTCGGTAAGTTCATAGCGCTATTCCGGACCACCCCGACCATGTCCTTCAAATTGTGTTACGTTTCACTAATCCAACATGGCGGCTGTGCGAAATATTTCACCAGCATTCAATATCTCCGAAACTATCACCGATATCACCCTGGAATATTTTATGATGATAAAGGAAACTACTGGAAATTCACCTATGTGACTTTTGAAAACCTGGTAACTACAAAACCAACATGGCGGCCAAGCGAAGTTGCGACTTTTAAATAGACGTTTCTCGCGAATTAACGAACCAAACGCAATAAAACTTGGTACAGTATATTTTTATACACATTGCAATGTACCGACATCTAACTTCCTTCAATTGTTTACATAACCTCAAGATGGCGGCTGTGTGAATCATTTCACCGGCATTCTATCAAACTATTAGCGTTATAACCCTGATATTTTGTACGGAGATAAAGGGCACTACTGGAAGTTCATCTATAAGGCTTTCAAAAACCAGTTAACTACAAAACGAACATGGCGGCCAAGCGAATTTGAACATTTTAAATAGACCTTTCTCGCGATTTAATGATTAAAACGCAATGAAACTTGGTACAGAAAATGCTTATACTCATTGTAAATCACTGGTATCTACTTTAGTTCAATTGTTTACATGACCTCAAGATGGCGTCTGTGCGAATTTTAAAATTAAGTTTTTATTTCTTGTGTCCCAATCATGCGATCGAAGTGTAAGTTTGAATAATGAACCTACACAATAATTTTCCTTCAATGGTACATGACTCTATGGCCTATACATATAACAATCCAGTATGGCGACCATCATAAATATTTAGTCGGTTCTCAATATCTACGAATTTATTACAGCAATCAAACTGAAATTTTGTATGTTGATGGTGGCAATTAACATGAACAAGATATATGAAAATAGGCTTTAGTTCTCCACGGAATTACTTGTTCCTCATGAAACTCCTCTCCTGTTTTACCCTTCTTAGAACATCCTCATTTCTCATTCTATCGATCTATTTCGCGTTATCCATTCTTTTCCATAACCACATTTTAAAATTACTAAATATTTTTGTTCTTTCTATCTGACTGTCCATGTTTCCGAACAACACTTCACACAAAAACATTTTGCAAATCTCTTCCTAAGTTTGATCGGTATGCTTCTGGCTGTTAATAAACCGGTGTTGGCGAATTGTGCCGGCTAATCTCCCGAGTTGATCTTTCTTATTTTGTCATTCCACCGCAAGGTCCTTTCACGCCACTTGCCCCAGGCAAATTTGTGGTTCTTCCGCTAAAATCATCCAACCTTCCTCCCCCCACTACTACCATTGTGAAAACCCAAAACCGATCATATTCTTATTTTTTCTTGAAGAATGACTAACTGGCTCTTGAATTTCCTATGAACACTCTGTCATGCAGGGCTGTACAAAACACACTACTGTTTGTAGAAAGTGAAACACCAAGAACAAGAGATGTGACCAGATTGAACTTTATATCACAGATTTGGGATATGACAATACATTACTGATTAGAAGGACAGTCCGGTACATGCACGTTGACGGTCGATCTTCAGTACGTCGTCGCGCCACCACGTGCTGCACTCAGAGCCACTAGACATGGAATCATACAGCGTTTGAATACGCTGCTGGGGAATCCCGTCCCACGCCGTTTGTAGGCGCGTCCACAAAGCATCAACAGTGGCGGCAGGTGGATCTGAAAGAACAAGTTGCCGACCGACCATATCCCAGACATGTTCGATGGGCGACATGTCAGGCAAACGGGCAGGCCAGGGAAGCAGAGGTATCCATCGTTCTGCGAAGAAGGCTTGCACATTCCTCGCCACATGCGGGCGGGCATTGTCCTGCTGAAATATGGCCTGCGGAACGGCCTGCAAGAGGGGGAGTGCCGCGGGCTGTAAAACTTCCCTCACTCTTCAGATTGCCCGCAAGACGTACGAGGTACGATCGCCTGTTATAGCCAATTGCGCCCTAAACCATTACACCTGGTGTTTGTCCACTATGCCGCTCAACCATACAGTCTGCCTGATTGCGTTCTCCACGGGCATCACTGTAGGACAGGTTGAAGCGGGACTTGTCCGAAAACACTACATTTCGCCACTCAGCCTGCCAGTGTCGGCGTGCACGTGCCCATTGTAGTCGGAGGCGTCGGTGGTTCCCAGTCAATGGAAGCCGACTCAGTGGCATGCGTGCTACCAGTCCAGCCCTCAAAAGACGGCGCCGCACCGTCGACGCAGACATGTCCACCCCTGTTGCAGTGCTCCAATGTCGAGCAAACTCCGAGGACGACGCCGTTCTGTCCGATACGGCCATGCGGAGAAGATGGCGGTCGTCTAACGCTGTGGTCACATTGTGTCGTCCTGTACCCGGTCGTCGCTGTGTGCGGTCCTCTTCACTCCACTGGATCCACATACGCCTTACTGTTGACGCAGCGTGCCCTGTACGAGCCGCAATGTCCCGGAACGACAGAGTCGCCTCCAAGCATTCTGCCCCCCATTAACCACACTCACATGCTGATAGTCCACCCTGTGATGTCGGCGAGGCATCGTTGCACTTGCATACACGTTTCCACTTGGTATGACGGCCCCTCGCTGTTTGACACACTGACCTGTATGGTCCCACGACAGAGGTGGGCCAATGTGCAGGCCATCTCTCTGCGACTTCAATCACTTAATATGGTACCGCAGGCCTACACGACCCCTGTTCTGGGAGTGTCTCCGACCATTTCTTCTGGGTGTTTCACTTTCTTCAAAACTTGCCACGGTGGGTGAGTGGTTAACGTGTCGGACTACCAACTCCAAGCTTACAGGTTCACTCCTGGCCGTGGTAAGTGATTTTTAAAAGGCGACAAAAATCACGACATGGATGTCATACGTTGTTGGCATGTTAAATAACCCATTTGAATTCAGTAGGCCGTGTTCAATGGCAAAATTAATCTCGGTATTTTCCGCCAACACAAAGTTCCTCCATTCTCTACTAGAAAGCACTGTAGTGTCAAGGAGCTTAGATATCTAACCTCCTTGAATTTCATAGCATTCAAAGGAACGACGAAATTTGACATGCAAGCTGCCCTCTGGGTGTCAAATAACAAAACTTTCACACGTCTCCCGAGGCCATACGATATTATTATTTATATTACTTTCTACAAACGGTACTGTACGTTGGGATCTAGAGCAAACCACTGAAACATATGTATTTAATTATTATGTAATAATAATAATAATAATAATAATAATGATAATAATAATATCGTATGGCCTCGGGTGCCGGGTGCAAGCTTTGTCATTTGACACCCAGAGGGTAGCTTGCATGTCAAATTTCGTTGTTCCTTTAATCACTATGAAAGTCAAGGGGGTTGGATATCTAAGCACCTTGAACAGGATAGCGCTTTCTAGTAGAGAAATGAGGAACTTTGTGTTGGCGGAAACTCCCGAGATTAATTTCGACATTATGAACACGGCCTACTGAATTCAAATGGGTTCTTTGACATTCCAACATCGTATGACATGCGTGTCGAATTTTTGCCGCCTTTCAAAAATCACTTACCACGGCCAGGAGTGAACCTGCAATCTTGGGGTTAGTAGACCGACACGCTATCCACTCACCCACCGTGGCAAGCTAATTATTTAATTATGACATATCGTATTCTTTGTATAAAACTCTTCAACTCAGTTATTGCCATATCCTGAACGTTAGTTCATGTAGGTTATGTGACTTTAGTAATTGACCCCCCTGGGACGGTCAAAATGAGAAAAACTTGGGTCGAACAGTCTCTATGACGAAAGTTTGAAACATGTGAACAGTATGGCATGTGTTGGCTGCAGAGTGGGGCAATCAGACTATGAATTATCGAAGGGACAGATCACACTGACGTCAAAAGTCTGTCCGATTTTATCAGTGCGATTAAATAGCGCAATTGGACTGCGCCCAAATAAACCTTTCACTCTCCCGAAAGCTTTCTTCCCCATGGAGATTCTGCGTCTCCCTTCTTCTGTACAACTTCCGCTGGAGGTTATCAAGCTTCCTAAATACTGGAATGATTGAACATTCTCTAATACCAATTCATCCATTGTTGTATTACATGTGTCTCCTTCTCCTATCTGCTATATTGTATTATTATTTATTAAATACTGTAGTTACAAATACACACACTTTACAAAATTCAGAATAACTGTACACATTTTATGAATTTCCTTACACTTCCTACTCATTTTTTGACCTGTGAATTTACAATTATTATTTTATATTGTTACAATTTGATAAAGACAGGTCGAAATAGGATATCAAATTCATACAAAGCAGGAAAAAATATCACATATGCCACTAAAAGGTGCTACCTTATGCATATCATTGATTACTATTTCTAAAAATTGTATAATGGCTTAGCCGAATAACACGTTCTATGTAAATGATGTATACACTAAAAAATTATGAATAAGAAGGAAAATTGAATTTGCGTTTGTATAAACTTATAGGCTCAACTATTATATTTTCAATATTAATTTTGTTTTCTCTGAGAAAATGTTTTATATGCATCTTCAGGTTTGCATGATTTCCTTTAAATTCTTTTAATTTAATTGGGAGAATGTTATATAATTTTGGTGAGAAATACAGACAGTTACGTTTGGCTATACTTAACTTAGGTTGATATAAAATAGAGTGATTCTCTATAATACTTTTGGTTTCATACCCGTGACTAACAAATTGAATTCTATTTCTATCTTTAAAAATGTATTTATATATTTCAAAAGCATACAATTGTTTAATGTTGAAGACCCTTGTCTCAGCATACAGTCTCATAGTCGGATATAATCTATCTTTCTTCAACATTATTTGCAGTATGAGACTCTGCACTATCTGAAAACTTTTTAGTACATTTTCATAGGCATCTCCCCAGGCAAGAATACCATATGTAAGAACTGACTGGACTAGAGCATGGTAGATGCCTCTTATTAATTTGTAATTGACAATATGTTTTAAATTGTGAAATATATAGATTGTTCTTCTTATTTTACTTGTAAGGTGTTTGCATTGGCTTTTCCATTTCATGTCACTATCTATAAATAATCCCAAATATTTAACTGTATCCACTTTAGCTATTTTAGGACAGTCACAGTTCTGATTACAGTTCAAAGTGTGTATTTTTAGTTCATTAAAATCCTCTTGAACTGCTTTTAAACTTAATCTTTTTTTTTTTAGTCGTTTACCCTTCAGGTTGGTGGAACCCACGGACTCAGCGAGGGAACTCACCACTACCGCCTCTACGGGCAGTGTCCTAGAGCTGGGAACATCGAATCGGAAGGGATACAACTGGTGATGTGGGATTGGCACCTCGCCCAGGCGGCCTCACCTGCAAAGCGAACAGGGGCCTCATGAGGGAAGGTAAGGCATGGTGAGGATGGATAGGCAGGGAAGAGGGAAGGAGGCGGCCGTGGCCTTGAAGAAGGTACCATCCCGGCATTTTCCCGAAGACGAAGTGGGAAACCACGGAAAACCACTTCGAGGATGGCTGAGGGGGAATCGAACCCCCTCTACTCATTTGGGCCATCCGAGGCTGAGTAGACCCCGTTCCAGACCTCGTACCACTTTTCAAATTTCGTGGCAGAGCCAGGAATCGAACCCAGGACCTCCGGGGTGGCAGCTAACCATGCTGACCGGTACGCTACGGAGGCGACACTGAATCTTACGAACTGAATAATGTTTCCACACTCGTTGACCTGGAGATGGAATTAATATCAAATAATCCATGACAATAGCTACAAGTTAATTCCTTATTCTTTGTTGGATCCTTACCTGAGCTGTGCAGTCCAATGGTTTGGTCAGTTCAATATATCCAGTGGTCTTCCTAATGTTGTCCTTCTTGTCCTTCCTGACTACTACTTTACAGCTGCCGTACTCCTTGTCCACATACGCTTCAGCGCTTAAAAGTATCACCTTGTACTGCAACAGAAATGAAACAAGAAGGGAATAAAAAATGTCAACTTAAAATAATTCTATTTATTTCTATTCGTTTTGATTTCCAGGCTATAGACTCACAGTGGGTCAATATCGAAATCTAGGGGGACAAAATTATTTCTCCGTTTTAATCATGAATTTAGAGTGAATGCAACGTATATAATTTGTTTACTTCATAATAAACATAAATTAAGACCTTTTTAAGCTTCGTCCACACTTGCAAGAAATTGTCTATGATTAGGAGTTGGATAGAGCATTCAGTTATCTTTTCAGAACAATTTTCTACTCTTAATTTGCTTTTAACAAAGTCACAAAGTTCCACTTTTGACACAATCGTAGAACCCAGTGCTTCAAACAGTCGTAAACGTGTGAGAACTGGTTGCGCGGCATCTTCTAAAACGTAAAATAACTAAGTAAGTTTCAAAAAGATGCAAAAAATCTTATAATAGGCGTAAACTACAAGACTTTATCTACATTTTAACATTAAGTAGAAAGTGTCTCAGAGTGACGCGACATACTAAAAATCTAAGTGAAAATATAATTTTAAAAACAAGATGTTCAGGAAAGAACATATAGCCCACTTTCTCCTAAATGTATGGGTATAGTTATAACTCTTTGTCTTTATCATCTCCTAATTCCTTCTAATTCGAAGTGCAAATTGGCACACTGGATTTGAGGAGTGGCGTTCAAATAATTTACCCCTGCATTTTGCAATTTCATCAGTAAACACTCCAAGCAACGTAGGCATTCAGTTTATTAACACCGACTACTTACAATAATTTAAACTTCGTTGCTCTAAACGTATCACTGGGAGAAACATATTTAATATACCTATTACACAGCTAATTTGTAATCGCGCACGGCTAACGAGAAAGACAGGCCATGGCGCGTAAACCAAACCCTTCTGTGACGTAGGCAATGTACCGGTACTGCTTGATGATGGTTGTACGTTTAAGTCGAGAGCAATTCATAAGCAGCAGAAATGCAATATTTTATATCAATCTTCATAAAATGGACGCAGTTTAGATGTTCCGTGTGTTTTCAAACACGTTAAATTATACTGTATAGGTTTGCAAAACTACGCCTATCGAAGTTACTCCTTACAAAAATCCACGCGAACTAGGATTCAAGGGTTCGTTGTGTCTTTAATAGCTGCAACGAACAGGCTACATTAAGTCGAGTTGTAGATTCTGTGACCTTCGTTGTGAGTTAAATTATGCACATTAGTATAATTAGATCCAAGAATCTTGCAGCACAGTATAGATATCATTAACTTATTGTTGTTTCAAGGGGCGGAACATAAATTAATTCGTTTATAGAAGAGATCTGCGGAATACACTACCCACCGACTAACGACTTGTATCAATACCTTCTATGAAGACAAGTGATAAATGAATACCAACGTTTATACAGGTTCTATGATGTAGACAAGATGACTAGGTACCACACCGGCAGTAAAACGAAGACCAGGCAGTGGTGCAACAGAACTACATTGCTGACGTCACGAAAACTCACCAGAGCCAGTCATTCTCGTTGGCCGTGATAATCGCACCTTATCTTGGGGATGTGTACCCTCTATCGGCAAAAATAATAACCTTCGCAATTATACTGTAGACATGGGCTCACTAACTGGCCGGTAGAGAGCATAGCTAGAAGGCTGTGGTTACCAATAACAAAGTTCAAGTAATTACTCTTAGATGTCACTCCGGTGGTGAATGTTGTTTTAATTAAATATGAAAATGAAAATCCACAGCCTGCTTCCAGTCTCCGACCGGGTCAGGAATGGAATGAATGAAGCCCCCATCTAGCGGCGAGGATATGAACTGTGCCGGCTGCCGAGGCCTGACGCACTCCTCTGGGGCAATGATTAAATGAATGACAGATGAAATGAAATGATAGTGGAGAGTGTTGCTGGAATGAAATTTTGACAGGGAAAACCGGAGTACCCGGAGAAAAACCTGTCTGCCTCCGTTTTGTCCAGCACAGATCTCTCTTTAATTAAATATATATTTTCCATTTCAAAATGCACCATATAATGCTTTATTTTATAACGTCTCAGTACTCAAGAAATAATAAATTTAAAAAAAAATCAAGAAAAAAAGTCTAACTCTGATAGGATTTGAACCACGGCCAGCCTGATGAAAGACTAACGCGCTGACCACCCAGCCAATCGTGCACGCTCTAATAGATAGTTAGGAACCAATACATATACCACGTTATAGCAAATCATGACTTGGACTAAACGTTTTCTTTACTGGAGTATATTTTAAACCGAGTTCATTTCATAGAAAGTTCATATATTTGTTACCACTAGCCTATATTGCATGCACCATACTGAAATTAATAAAATAAAGGTCAGAACGAGAGATCAGCTGCCATCTTGTCAAATAACCGAGACGACTCAGCTTTTTAAAATCACTTCTAGACTATAATATTAAAATATAAACTTTTAATTTCAAACGGGCCACGTCGTTTCAAACAGATTAAACGATTCTTGGTTCGATAGTCGGACCTGGTGGGTCCCATGTTATGGATTATAAAGTTTGCATAATTCACACGGCCGCCATTCTGAAATGGTACGGGTGATGACCTCGTAGTTTGGGCACAAGACGCGCCTCATATGAAGGAACGTTGTTACCAAATTTGGTAAAGATCCGATTATTAGTTTGGTTGTAATGCATTATTACGTTTTGACCATTTGAGTGGCCGCCATTAAGTTTTGGTAAAGATGGCGGCAATATAAAACATGACACTGAGGTGCCCTTTGCCAGTGCTACCTCTGTACCAAATTTCGTTCAATTCGGTTTCACCGTGTTCGAATTGATAGGGGGGGGGACAGACATTCAGAGTACACACAGTCACACACACACACACACAGACTCACACACACACATACACACACACAGACAGACACACAATTTTTGGCCCTGTAGTGATCTCATAAGTCTACTTTCATTTTTTGCAAAAATCGAAAGTAGGCTAATAATAGTTAAATATTATATAATGCAAACATACTGTAGCTAAAATTACGTAACAATTACGCCCATTAATAACTGAAACACGTTACAAAGATCATACCTTCAGCTGCATGTTCCATCTTAAAGCATCACACTAAACAAAAAGACAACCAAACCACAGCCACTAACATTCACCCTCCAATTCAGACTGCTTGAACAGTGGTGACAGATTTACACTAAGATGCGTTTATATCCCAGAATAGTGAGCGGCAATTATATGAGAATGCTGTAGAAGTAATACATTTTGATTTTTTAATTATGAAAATAAATAATTTTGTCCTCCTATATTTCGATTTGACCCACTGTGCGACGCTCACCACTACACTAACTGGCTACTTATTCCATTGATAATAAATGAAAGAATGAATGAATGACCCAACTACTACCAGGCCTGAAAGTCCTAAACTTGGGGTTAATTTATTAAAAATAAACAGTGTATATATAAATGTAGTTATATATGAAAATCAATCTCTATTTAATGTAAAAGAAGTCCCAGATGATCCGGATAATCTGGAGAACCACTGGATGGGTTTGATGCAGAGTACTCCATTCTGTA
Organism: Meconema thalassinum; assembly: GCA_946902985.2. NCBI lineage: Eukaryota > Metazoa > Arthropoda > Insecta > Orthoptera > Tettigoniidae > Meconema > Meconema thalassinum. The sequence goes on from OX336388.2 coordinate 225,339,087, forward strand.
AAGGTTTTTTGAAGGAAGGTATTTGTAGAAAGTAATTTATTTATGACCAAAGGAAGCCGAACAATAACGATTTCAGTGAAAAAGTAAAAAAAAACAACAACTACTGTCCGTGCGCCTTTTAAAACAATATATATATATATATATATAGGCTATACTATGAGTGTAAGAATTGTTCAGCCTGAATGGTTCTACAAAAATGTCCACGCCAGCATATCTCTAACTTCCATACATCGTCCACTGTAATTGCTTTTACTTATTTATTTCTTCCAACAATCTCCATTCATTACTAGCTTCCGCGACAGTTTACGAGCTAGCTAGCAAGCGATCCTATCGCCCCAGTTGTAGCGAGCAGCAAACTGGTCAGTCATGTCGAGCATATGTACCCACATTCTTTGGTCTTTGGTGTCGAGTTAAGGCTTCAGAGAAGAATGGATGTGTTTTAAGTTTCCCTGGAATTGCAACTCTGCTTTCCTTCATTTCGCCTGTGAACATTTCGTTCCGCAAAATACACAGGCAAGTTAAGATTGGACGGAAGGAAGATTTGTTTTTCATGCACCACGCTATTCTTAAATTACGTCTGACAAGAATTCATTGCACATGTTATCTCCATGATAATATAATCAATAGTCCAGTCAGTGATTTTAATCCATCATGCAGAGACGTAAAACGGATATAGGTTGTAGTTCATTGACATCGAAATAAATACGCCTATTAAGCTTACGCTGGGTAAACGGTTCAAGATACCTGGCGAAGCTGCAGCAGGTTGCTAGTTTACAAATATATTTACAATGTTATGATTATGTTAACTAGTGGCCGGATTCTTAGGTTTCTACCTATTTTCTTCCTTGCTTTTATCTTACATAAATTACGTAAAGTTTCACTATGACATTAACGGGGAATGCTTACTAAAAATCCATGAAGTTCAGGATCTGGGAATTGTATTTACCAATGATCTGAATTTTCAAAGACATATAGAGAAAATTGTCTCTAAAGCACATAAATGTATGGGATTTGTAATAAGAAATTCATTTAATTTCTCCTATGGGATTTTAATATTGCTCTTTAATGCCTTCATCAGATTACAACTAGAATATGCTTCAGTTATATGGAATCCATACACATTGAAACATAATAAGCTTATAGAGAACATCCAAAAGAAATTCTTAAAATATGTATATTACAAAAGATTTGGCTATTATCCTTCTTACGAATCGTACGCATTTATATTACAGTCCTTCAATGTCAGAAAACTATCTCACAGGCGAAATTGTCAGGGCCTGCTTTTTCTCTATAAAATAGTAAACAATAAAATTGACGACGCTAAAATTCGAGAGAGAATTACGTTATATGTACCAGCTGTGAAACCTAGTAGATTCCGGAACATTTTCTTTATTCCGAGAGTTCACACAGCCAACCATAAAAATTCGCCGATTAACAGAATTTTATCCCACTATAATAAAGTTCATCTTCTTGACTTAGATATTTTCAGTATGTCAGAAAACCAGTTTGCAGCGTCCTGTGATAAACTGCAAGATGTCTTGTAATATATTGTACTGTATTCAGCCCATTTCCTTCTCATACCTAACCTTCCTTTTCTTCTTATTGTTATTTTTAACGTGTTTCTGTATCTATATCTTCTCTTTATGTATCTTTTGTTTTTCTATTTATATATTGTTGTATATTATATGATTCTAGTAGTGAGCAATGTAATTGGGGCTTCCTGTAATGCTCACAACATAAATAAATAAATAAATACAAAAACAAGAAATTCCGTGACGAACTAAAGAGCCTACTTTTCTTAGAATTTAAGATTCATGCCAATCTATATAGACCTATCTAGAATAATGACGAAATTAATTTGCTAATATGGAAATTTCTAATTAGTTCGAAATACTGTTTACTTGGCATAATGTTGCCTAATAGAGCACTACGGTTGGCAGCCCTGGTGACGGAATATATTCTTAGTTCCATCTCTTAGGTTACAGAAAACAAAATTTGGTTGAAGTCCAATGGATAGCATGGATGTTACATGCAGTTAAACATTTGATCTAATAGCGCGCGTAAAATCATGTTGTCAACAATGTCATGCATGTATTGGTCAGAAATAATCTGAAATAATACGATCTATTGTTGTGCCAATTTTGAATGAAATCCATTAGTTAGTATAGAAGTTACATGCATTTTAAAATTGGACCTATCAGCAGGCTTAGAATCAAGTTGGCAGCAATGATGTATCTTAGTTATTCCACATTAATCTAGAATGCCAGGCACTATACATGTGCAAAGTTTAGAGCTCTCGGCATCCTTAACGGTTTATCCAGCGTAAGCTTAAAAGGCGCACGGACGGCAATTCAGAAAATCCGAGGTGAATAGCGAAACTCCAAACACATATTCTCTTCTCTGAAGTCTTAACTCGATAGTTTGATGCTGGCCGAAGCTGGGGTGATAGGCTCGCTTGCTAGATCATAAACTCGCTCCGAAGTTAGTAATTTAAATTTCCACTGAATGAAGATACTGTAGTTGGTAGCAATTAAAACGTAAAAACATTCATAGTGGGCTATGTATTAAAGACTTCTTTGTAGACATTCTTATGCTGAACAGTTCTTACACTCATATTCTTAACGGTTTACCCAGGCTCAATGACGGCAGGTTTTATCATTTCAAATGGTCTTGTCAACTTCGTCGTTATGCTTTGGCTCTAACGTTACGCGGGACGGAGACGGTTGCGTTACGGAGACGGGACTGTGACGTCATGCAGCCACGCGGGAAGCCTAAGTTATTGGGTAAAGGACGGCGAGTGCGTGACGTCATGCAGCCACGGGGGAAGCCTAAGTTAATGGTTAATGGAGTCTGTTGAAAGAATCCTGGGGCTTCGAGCAACCTGAGGCTTCGAGCGAAGCGAAAATAATACAGGGTGACTCCTAAAGAGGTGTTCAAGATGCCAGATAAGAATACAAGGTGACTCCTAAAGAGATATACAAGACGACAGATAAGAATACAAGGTGACTCTTAAAGAGGTGCACAAGATGTCAGACAAGAATACAGGGTGACTCCTAAAGAGATATACAAGACGACAGATAAGAATACAGGGTGACTCCTACAGAGGTGTACAAGATGCCAGATGAGAATACAAGGTGACTCCTAAAGAGGTGTACAAATGCCAGATAAGAATACAGGGTGACTCCTAAAGAGATATACAAGACTCCAGATAAGAATACAAGCTGACTCTTAAAGAGGTGTACAAGATGCCTGATAAGAATACAGGGTGACACTTAAAGAGATATACAAGACGCCAGATAAGAATACAAGGTGACTCTTAAAGAGGTGTACAAGATGGCAGAGAAGAATACTGGGTGACTCCCAAAGAGGTGTACAAGATGTCAGACAATAATACAGGGTGACTCCTAAAGAGGTGTACAAGATGCCAGATTACAAGGTGACTCCTAAAGAGGTGTGCAGGATGTCAGAGCAAAATACAGTACAAGATGCCAGATAAGAATACAGGGTGACTTCTAAGGAGATATACAAGATGCCAGATAAGAATACAAGGTGACTCTTAAAGAGGTGCACAAGATGCCTGATAAGAATACAGGGTGACACCTAAAGAGATATACAAGACGCCAGATAAGAATACAAGGTGACTCTTAAAGAGGTGTACAAGATGGCAGAGAAGAATACAGGGTGACTCCCAAAGAGGTGCACGAGAGATGTCAGACAAGAATACAGGGAGAATCCTAAAGAGGTGTACAAGATGCCACACAAGAATACAGGGTGCCTCCTAAAGAGGTGTGCAGGATGTCAGAGCAAAATACAGGGTGACACTAAACGGTGTGTACAGTATGTTAGATTCAATCAAATACAGGGTGACACTTTAAGAGTTGTAAAAGATGTCAGACTCAAATACAGGGTGACCCTTAAAGAAGTGCCCGCGCGGAAAGCCTAAGTTAATGGGCAATGGAGTCTGTTGAAAGAGCCCTCCTGAGCCTTTCTAGCCTGTGTAGCATTTGTAGCATGCGTCATTTGAAATGATATAACGTCTAGTCTTCCAGACTGACTATAATTTTTTTTCTTCGAATCGATTCACTGAAATCGTTACTGCTCGACTTCTTTTGGTCATAAATGAATGCCTTTTTACAGAAACCTTCCCCGGGAAAATCTTTACAGAAAGGTGAAATCCATTCTGTGGCTCTCGAGATTACCCATTACATCCAAGAATCGGAGACTTTGTTTTATACTAAGTGGAATAGTTTGTCACTCACAGATTATTCCTTGAATACAAACTTAAAATGACAACAAGAATCTACTCACCGGCCAAGGACGTGAGTCTGAAATTCCTGGTGCTGGAGGAAAGGCAGACACCGACATGCATAACAGCAACATCACAAGCAACTTGCGTGGATCCATGTCTTGTTGTTCTGACGTCCAGAGCTTGTGAAATTCACTCCGTTCGCTGACCAAGGTTGCACAACAATAATTAAAAGTTTAATATTGAAAACTAAATTCACGGAATGTCGCATTTTAATATAAAGAACCGGAAATTCCCGAATTTGCGTGTTTACGTTGGAGGTAAATGAGATGAGATCTCTGTCTATTAACATGTCATTGTGTATAATAAATACTATTCAAAAAATCCCTTTTCAATTCCATTATCTCAGTAACAAACATGCAAACTCTGCTCTGAATTGATGTCGATCGACCCCATTTTTGCCTAATTTCAGTTATGAAACGAGTAGTTCCGTGAAGAACTACACAGCCTATTTTCATATATCCTGCTTGTGTTACTTGCCTCTACCTACATACAAAATTTCAGTTTGATTGCTGTAATAGATTCGTAGATATTGAGATATATGTGGCCCATAGAGATATGGATGACGATTATTGCGTAGGTTCATTATTCAAACGTTCACTCCGATCACATGATTAATACACAAGAAATAAAAACTTTATTTGAAATTGCGCACAGCCGCCATCTTGAGGTTATGTGAACAATTGAACTAAATTAGATGCCAGTGCATTACAATTAGTATAAACATTTACTGTACCATATTTCTCTGCTCTAAGATGGTAAAATTGCGAGAAAATTCTTTTCGAGTGTTTCACTTTCGATTGGCCGCCATGTTCGTTTTGTATATTACAGGTTTTTGGAAGTCTCACAGCTGAACTTCTAGTAGTACCCTTTATCACGGTACAAAATTTCAGGCTGATATCAGTATCAATTTCGGAGATATAGAATGCCGGTGAAGTATTTCCCACAGCCGCCATGTTGGATTGGTGAGACTTAATAAAATTGAAGGGCACAGTTGGCGTTGGCCGTAATAGTGCCATGACCTTCAAGTTTCATTGAATTCGCTCCAGCCGTTTAGTAGTTATTAGGGACACACACACACACATGGACAAAAGATGATCTCATCAAATGAAGATAGGCTAAAAGAGAGGCTTATGAGATCACCTTTTGTCCGTGTGTGTGCGTGTACGTATGTGTGTGTCCCCCTAATAAAATCTAAACGGCCGAAGCGATTTCAATGAAAGTTGGTAAGTACATTCTAACTACATTGTCCAACCTCGAACATGCGTTTTAAATGTTAATAGTTTATACCAATCTAACATGGTGGCCATGCAAAATATTCCACTGACATCCTATATCTCCGCAGCAGTAACAGATATCACCTTGAAATTTTGTACGGTCCAACAAAAAGCGATATCAACTAAAAGATAAATAATAAAATACGTACCCACACAATTGTTTGGCAAAATATTGAGAGGGGTGGAAGTACAGGTGACCCATAGGAACCGGATGTGTTTGAAATGAACAGTACTCGGTTGATTTGCAAGGAAAACCGATTGTATTGTTACCACATTTAAGAATACGTTCCACCATTTCATTTACCATTTTTAGCCTACTTTTCACATTTTGCAAAAATGAGGAAAAAGTAGACATGAGATCGATCTGGGCAAATGTCTGTCTGTCTGTCTGTCTGTCCTTCTGTGTGTCTGTCTGGCTGGCTGTGTGTGTGTTCCCCCCTATCAACTCCTCAACAGCTGCAGCAATCGAAACCAAATTCAGTATGAGCCAAGATCTATATCTGAATATCTCAAGCCCATATTTGAAAATGATATCAGTGCTACCAACTGCTGAAAACCTCGCTTGAAATTTGAGCTCCATGTTGGATATCTTGGAGCTAATCCAAAATTGGCACACATATAGATAATAATACTTCAGAACGATTCAGGCTAGGACCCAAACTGAAAGGGGTGCACGTTGATTGTTTGGCTTTTGCAGATGACCTAGCTATTTTTGCCAACAATATTAAATCAGCCATTGTAAAGATTAATCGGTTGTCAGAGATGGCTGAGAAAGTAGGTTTACAGATTTCCTTTGAGAAGACAAAGTACATGAAAAACATCAGTGATGGACCAGAATGGATGAAAACAAACCAAGGAAAGATTAAACGTGTAAAGAAATTTAAATACCTGGGTGAGGTAATCCAACAAAATGGCCTAGAACAGGAATCAATTAATCTTAGAATCTGGAAATTAGACCGAGCCTATCACCTGACGAAAAATCTCTATAATAAGAAGTCGCTGAGCATTGGAGCCATATTAAGACACTACAGCACGGTTGTCAAACCTGAAGCATTATATGCTTCAGAGACTTTGACTATGAACAGGCGGGGACTAGTCGACCAGTTGGTCAAAAGAGAACGCAGGGTATTGAGAAAAATTTTAGGCAACAGATGGGTTGACGGGCACATACGTTTGAAGTCGAACAAAGAGTTATATAGAAAGATAGAACCAGTCACGTCAACAATAAAAAGGAAAAGGTTGTTGTTCTATGGACATATTTTCAGAATGTCCAACGATCGTCTAACAAAGAAAATTTGGAATTTCGTGAAACCAAAGAAGAAAAAATTGGCATGGTTTGAAGAATGTAACAAAGACCTTCTAGAAATTGGTATTCCGGACTGCAAAATTATGAACAGGTGTGAATTCAGACACCTAATCAAAAATTACCAGGGATTTAAGGTAGGGGCAGAACCCAAAAGACGGAGGGGACCTCTTACAGAAGATCGGAAGAAGGCGCTGAGTGATGGGCTCAAGAGATACTGGCAGGACATCAAAGCTGGCAGACGATCTAGAACGAAACATTGATTTTGGTTGTTACTCCGTAGTTCATAGTGGCTCAATTCGAATGTAAAAAAAAATAATACTTCAGTTTAAGTTCCAGGAGGCCATACATGGCAGTGTTGCCAAAATTATTCTAAGCCTGCTGATAGGTCCAATTCTTAAATGCATATAACTTCCACTCTATTAATTGGATGTCAACCAAATTATATGTGTACATAAACAGATATGAGTGAGCGTATTCTTAAGAGTAACCAGGGCTGCCAACTGTTAATAAATCCTGTTTCTATTTATTTACCCTAATATCAATATATCGCAAAGCCAACAGCTCTAAACCTTGCACACATATAATACCTGACATTCTAGATTATTATGGAGTAACTAATATACGTCAGTGCTGCCAACATGATTCCAAGCCTGCTGATAGGTCAAATTTTGAAATATATGCAACTTCTGTACTAACGAATGGATTTCATCCAAATTTGGCACAACAAGAACTCATAATATTTCAGATTATTTCTGACCAACACATGCATGGCATTGTTGCCAACATGATATTACGCGCTGATAGATCCAATATCTAACTGCATGTAACGTCCATGCTATCCATTGGACTTCAACCAAAATTTGTATTCTGTAGCTTAAGTGATGGAACTAAGAATATATTCAGTCACCAAGGCTGCCAACTGTAGTGCTCTATTAAGCAATATTATATGAGGCACATTTCGAACTAATTAGAAATGTCGATATTACCAACTTAATTTCGTCATGATTCTAGATAGGTCCGTATAGGTTAATCCCTGGCATGAGAAAAAAGTAGGCTCTTTAGTTCGTCACGGAACTTCTTGTTAGGTGTGAAAGATAATGTCAGTCAGGTGGCGGCCATCCGTTTGAATCCCTTGGACGCCAAGCTTCCCCAACTTATCCTGTTGCTATTTTTTTCCTGTGGAGGTGTCTAAAGGAACGTGTCTATGCCCACTATCCCCGTAAAATAATGGCACTGAAATATGCCATTACAGAAGAGGTGCGTGCGATTGACCAAGCCGTGTTCGGCAGAGTTATGAATGCTTTCTCGGGACGACTTGAAACTTGTGGTGTAGGGGTAGGGCGCCTCCCTCCCACCCGGGTTCGATTCCCAGCTCCGTCAGGGATTTTAGAAAATGACGTGAGGGCTGGAATGGGGTGCACTCAGACTCGCGAGGACAATTGAATAGCCGTCTGACAGTGAGGCAGCGCCCCGATCACGCGTCATCCCAATATCTGCAGGCCAAATGGCTGGGCAGCGGTCGCTTGGTAGGCCTAGGCCCTTCACGGGCTGTAGTGCCACATTCTTAATTGTGGTAACAATAAAAAGAGTTTTCCTTGCAAATCAACCGAGTACTGTTCATTCCAAAAACATCTGGTTCCTATGTGTCACCCTGCATGTGGAAGAAATCATTTCAATTAGTGGTAATTTATATTATCGTTGTAGCCTTTCTTTTCGTAAAACACCATAGGCTATGTAGTGTTAATTCGGCATTAGTCGCGTCTCTCGGAGATCGTCTAGGTTTAAAATTAGTTTAAATGCCTTTATACGAGGGCTGTTTTGATGTGTAACATCTTTCCGCCCGGTTGCTGGATAGTTTTGTGGGAGTGATTTTGAAAATTGGGGACGGGAGTGGATCGAAACGATCGAGCTGGCAGTGGTGGATCGAACGGAAGTATGCACTGCCCGCTCGATCAATCGAACGGAAGTGTACTTACTGGCAGTGGTGGAAAACGGAAGTATGCACTGCCCGCTCGATCGATCGAACGGAGGTGTGCTAGCTGGCAGTGGTGGAAAACGGAAGTATGCACTGCCCGCTCGCTCGATCCAGCGGGCAGTGGTAAGACCCAGCTGGCAGTGGTACGAGGAACAATGAGCGCGCGGTGTCTGAAATTGATACCATGACGTACTCTCGCCCATGTAGAATGTATTTATGACATACTGAACGGAAAACGCTCATGCGAACTCTGGTGTCAAGTGATTGAAACAAAGCACATGGTACATGTTTGAAGTCTTCGTATCAGTATTTAAATGGTAAAATGCCTTAATATCAAACATTGTAAGTAGTCGGCATTGCCGGTATTATGTTTCTGCACAATGGCTATTCAAATATTAACCCACATAACGGTAATGCAGTCATCAATATAATATAATCGTTGTGGTTATACGAGAATTGAGCAAGCCTTCATGAACTATTGCTGAATACATTCTCTTTACTCACAAGAGGGCCTATTCATAAGGCATTGTAAACTGAATTTCACGCAGGAACATTATCGAAACAAGCAAAATATAAATGAAACTTAATTCCGTGATGCAGTATTATTGGAACGTAGAAATAAGTCACCATCTTGCGCACAAATTTTGCCTTCTATTAATCTAGTTGATCCATATCGTATTCTTTATTTAGGCTAGTGCTGGTGGAAGCTACAAATCATCTAATAAAATGAGTTTTGTATTATAAACTACAATATCTGTAAAACACTCCCTTTTACAATAGATTAATATTTGTGCCAATAATTGTATAAAATACCGGTGTATCAACAATTTCACGTGAGGTTTCTTCTATGTCAGATGTTACACATCATATACGACTACTATAAGGCAATTTTTTTTCTCAAGTTCCCATGTACTGTATAAACATAACAAATTAGCATTCCAAACTTATTTTACTACTAAATGTTTGCTTGTTTTATTCTTATGTCTCAACATAATCGCCAAAACGATTGAAACTTTTGTCGTGTCGTTACACCAGCTTTCCAATGCCCTCGGCAAAAAATGTTGCCGCCACTGAGATGGGTACGTCTGGGAAGACTCTTGAAGTGTTTCCTTTTTGGCGAGGGGTTGCCGCCCAAACATACATTCAATTCTCGAAAAAGGTGAAAATTATTCACGACCTCACTGTGCCAACGTTGCGATAGACTTTTTCAAAGAATTCAAGTGTGAAATTTTGGACCATCTGCCGTTTAGTCCAAACCAGCACTTTGGTGAGTTTTGTAAACTCTCGCGAAGGTTTCTAACTTAGTAAATCTATTTTACAATAGGAAGCGCACGAGTAGATTCAACAAATGAGTCATGGCGCGCGATTCGTTTGAACAAAATCCCGTATGCCTTCATATAGGCCTACCATTCATCCGATTGCGATGAAACTTTGGTGAGTTGTTGTGTTTCTAACTTAGTAAATACATTTTATAAGGTGCGTTCAAAAAGTAACGAGCCGGAGGCATAATTACAGAAACCAGTACTTGTATGTTAGAAGTATTGGCCCTGGCAGTTGAGGCACTTGTCCCTCTGTGACACGAGGCGGTGAATGGCTGTCTCATAAAATTCCCTAGGCTGCGATGTGAACCAGTTCCGCACGTACAACTGGTCGTCGGCGTCCGAGGTGAATCGTTGGCCCCGCAGAGCACTTTTCAGGGGACCAAACATGGCGTAGTCACAGGGAGATAGGTCTGGACTGTATGGAGGGTGGCCGAGAATCTCCCATTTGAATTTCTATAGGAGTGCCGCGACTGTGCTGGCCGTTTGAGGTCGTGCATTGTCGTGGAGCGACCACGGCGGCTATGGCGTTCACTGTCACTCGGCGGTCCTGGGTAATGAGTGCATCAACCAGCTGAAGGTTGTCATCGGTAATGCAGGGGGGTGCCCCAGACCAGGCATCATCGGCTAACGACACCCGTCCTTCCCTGAAGCGCCTGTGTCACACCTTGAACCTTGCAAGGGACATGCAGTGTTCGCCGTACACTTGTGACATTCGGCGATGAATGTCCGTTCCCCCTACTCCTTGCGCTGTCAGAAACAGAACAACACCTCTTTGCTCTTCGGTTGACGCCTCCATGTCACTGTTTGCAATGTGACTGGCAGCGTTGGACGATTGATGCCTGCTGATGCTCGCTTTGTATCGTCACGTGACGTGAACGCGTGCCCTCTAGCGACGGGCTGTGACCTTCCACGCTCTGGTCGGAACCACAACTCGTTACACACGCCACGATTAGCCGATGTAGTCATCGGTTTGCGCATTCCAGCCTCTGGCTCGTTACTTTTTGAACGCACCTTATACAATAGGTAGCGCACGAGTAGATTCAACAAATGAGTAACGACTCCCAACTCTTATAACTATGTCTATCCCACTCTGTCAGAAACACGATTTTTTTTTTTAATTTTTGCTCTATGTTACTACTGAAGTGATAATGGGTTTTCCGATCCTATCGCTATAAATTCATTACCCCCGCTCTTATCTCTGTCTCGACAACAACCATGGCTATTTTTATTATGTCAGATGATGTAATGTTCGGGTGCAAAGTGTGTGCAAAGTAGGTGTAAAAGTGAGTGAAAAGTGGGTGAAAAGAGGGTGCAAAGTGGGTGCAAATTGGGTGTAAAGTGGGTGCAAAATGGGTGCAAAATTGGGTGTGTAGAAGTGGCACCCTATTTGTAATGGCTTATTTGACAAGTTATTTTGTGGTACCCTATTTGCAATGGCTTATTTGACAAGTTATTTTTGTCAATGTATTTAGAGGATATTTCTCTAGTTCTTGGAAAGTATCTCAACCTTTTTATGATAGCATAATTCTTACCGCCATGTTTGTAAGCAACAACAACACACTAAAATTCAAAGAATCCAAACTACTTACTCTAAGGTTAATGATTGCCTCTCAACTCCATTCCACGCCTAGTCAAAAACATTATACATTTCAAATTTTTCAAAAAAAGGTAAATTTGGACAGTAGGCTATATGTTTAATCTAAAAATCATATAAAATAATACGCTAACTACAACACCTAAGTCAATCCCACTCTCAGTCAGAAAATATTTAATTGTTCCAAATAATGTTTGGGAAGTAGGCTATGAAATTTACAAAAAAAAAAAAGAGTTTGACATAAATGACAGGTATTTACCCCCTCTACCCAAAATCCAAGTCCTAGGTCTCTGAGACAAAATCCAAAAAGGTTCAATTTTGAAAGTAGACGATATTTTGAAAACTAATCATTCTAAAAAGTCATATATAGTCTCAAACACATTTTCTCTAAGTCCTTTAACGTTAGAACAAAACTTAACACATTTTCAATTTTTCCAAAAAAAAGGTCAATTTTCAAAGTTGCCTATATTTTGGAAACTAAGAATGTTACAAAAAAGTTTGTTTCACGTAAATAAAAGACCTTTACCCCCTTTACCCCAAAAATAAATTGTAGGTGCCTAGGACAAAAACTGTGCAGTAGTGTGTTTGTGGGGTTTCTCCTCACCCTCCTCCCAATATGGCGGCCGTAGCTTAACTTAACCTAGCCTAACCTTACAAGATGGCGGCCGTAGCTTAACTTAGCCTAACCTAAGAAGATGGCGGCCGTAGCTTAACTTAACCTAGCCTAACCTAACAAGATGGCGGCCGTAGCCTAACCTACCTAACCTAACCTACGAGGTGTGATCAAAAAGTTCCTAAAAGCTGACTGCAACTTAACCAAACCTAGCTTAGCCTAACCTAACCTAACCTAACCTACAAGGTGTGATCAAAAAGGTTTCAAAATGGCGGCCGTAGCTTCACTTAACCTAACCTAACCTAACGTAATCCTAAGAGGTGCGATCAAAACATTTTCAAGATGGTGGTTATAGCTTAACTGGACCTAGCCTAACCTAACCTTACCTAACCCTACGAGGTGTGATCATAAAGTTCCAAGATGGCGGTCGTAGCTTAACTCAACCTAACCTAACCTACAAGGTGTGATCAAAAAGTTCCAAAATGGCGGCCGTAGCTTAACTTAACCTTTGATTGATCCCTGTTGATTGACCCTTTTGATTGATCTCTGTTGATGTATCCCTTTGGACTGGTCCCTGCTGACTAGCCCCTTTGGACGGGTCCTTTTTGAAGGGGGGTCATTTTTTTTACGGGTCCCGGAGGACGGGTCCTTGTTGACAGGTCCATGTGGGCGGGTCCTTTGGACTGATCCCTATGGACTGGCCCATGCATTTTATCCAAATTATGTTAATATTAGGTTAAGTTAAGCTACGGCCGCCATCTTGTTAGGTTAGGCTAGGTTAAGTTAAGCTACGGCCGCCATCTTGTTAGGTTAGGCTAGGTTAAGTTAAGCTACGGCCGCCATATTGGGAGGAGGGTGAGGAGGAGGTGCTAGAACCCCCACAAACACTACTGCACAGTTTTTGTCCTAGGCACCTACAATTTATTTTTCAGGTAGAGGGGTTAAAGGTCTTTCATTTACGTTAAACAAACTTTTTTGTAAAATTCTTAGTTTCCAATATATAGGCAATTTTGAAAATTGACCTTTTTTGGATAAATTGAAAATGTGTTAAGTTTTATTCTAACGTTAAAGGACTTAAAGAAAATATGTTTGAGTCTATATATGACTTTTTAGAATGATTAGTTTTCAAGTTTTCAAAATATCGTCTACTTTCAAAATTGAACCTTTTTGGATTTTGTCTCAGAGACCTAGGACTTGGATTTTGGGTAGAGGGGGTAAATACGTCTCATTTATGTCAAACACTTTTTTTTTGTAAATTTCATAGTTTACAAAATATAGCCCATTTTTAAAATGAACATTTTTTGGAAAAATGTCAAAAATTCCATGTTTTGTTCTAACGATTAAGGACATAAAAGCCATTGGTTTGAGTCTATATATGAATTTTTAGGATGATTAGTTTTCAAAATATAGCCTACTTTCCAAATATTTTTTGGAACAATTAAATATTTTTTGACTGAGAGTGGGATTGACTTAGGTGTTGTAGTTAGCGTATTATTTTATATGATTTTTAGATTAAACATATAGCCTACTGTCCCAATTTACCTGTTTTTGAAAAATTTGAAATGTTTAATTTTTTTGACTAGGCGTGGAATGGAGTTGGGAGGCAATCATTAACCTTAGAGTAAGTAGTTTGGATTCTTTGAAATTTAGTGTGTTGTTGTTGCTTACAAACATGGCGGTAAGCATTATGCTATCATAAAAAGGGTTGAGATACTTTCCAAGAACAAGAGAAATATCCTCTAAACACATTGACAAAAATAACTTGTCAAATAAGCCATTACAAATAGGGTACCACAAAATAACTTGTCAAATAAGCCATTACAAATAGGGTGCCACTTTTACACCCCCACTTCTTGCACCCACTTTTGCACCCACTTTGTACCCACATTGCACCCACATTGCACCCACTTTGCATCCACATTGCACCCACTTTTCACTCACTTCTACACCTACTTTGCACACACTTTGCACCCAAACATTACATCATCTGACATAATAAAAATAGCCATAGTTGTTGTCGAGTCCGAGATAAGAGCGGGGGTAATGAATTTATAGTGATAGGATCGGAAAACCCATTATCACTTCAGTAGTGACATAGAGCAAATATTAAAAAAAAAAATCGTGTTTCTGACAGAGTGGGATGGACATAGTTATAAGAGTTGAGAGTCGATAATTAATCTAAATGTACTCTGGAATTCATGGAATCTTAGTGTGTTGTTGTTGTTGCTTACAAACAGGCATGGTCACGTCTGGTGAGGTTAGCTAGGATTAGATTAAAACATTTCTGGATTTTGTCCCAGAGATCTGGGGACTTGCTTTGTGGGTAGAGGGGGGGGGGGGGTAAATACCTGTCATTTATGTCAAACACACTTTTTTGTAAAATTCCTAGTTTCCAATATATAACTTAGCCCCGTTTTTAAAAATGAACATTTTTGGAAAAAATGTCAAAAATTCCATATTTTGTTCTATTGATTAAGGATATAAAAGCCATTGGTTTGAGTCTATATAGTTTTGAAAATATAGCCTACTTTCCAAATATTTTTTAGAGAAATTTAAAAAAAATATAATATTTTTCGACTAAGATTGGGATAAACGTAGGTGTTAGAGTTAACATATGACTTTATATGATTATTTTTTTAGTTTAAACATATAGTCTACTTTCCCCATTCACATTAAAAAAATAATGTTCTTGACTAGGCATGGGATAGAGGTAAGAGTACGAGTTGAGAGTACCTTAGAGTACTTTAGATTTTTTTTGAAAGTTTAGTGTGTTGTTGTTGCTTACAAACATGGCAGTAAGCATTATGTTGTGATAAAATGGACTGATATACTTTCCAAGACCAAGAGAAAAATCCACTAAAAGCATTGACAAAATAACTTGTCAAATAAGCCAACACAAAATGCCCAACATAAGACCCCACACATAAACTAATACATAAGCTAATTTGTAAAATGTTAAACACTTGCATGGTATTACATTTTAGGTAATGCTTGCGAAACATGAACTCACTTGTCTGTTGTATGAAAAGGACTCGTCAACAATGACCTGTCAACAATGGACACTGCTTGCACATTTTTAATTACTACACACCTCTCTTCACTCCTAATGCAAAATGAACATGTAAAACACAAATTGGAAAAATCCATGTTTCCATATTGACAAATAGAAAAAAAAAACATTAAACTGAAATTTTAAAAACTGTAAATGGGAATTTGGTAAATTGACAAATGTGAAAACAACAAATTGGAAAATCCATGTTTCAAAATCATGAAATTGAAAAACTTTAAACTGTAAATGGGAAATTGGGAAATTGATAAATGTGTAAACAACAAAATGCAAAATCCATGTTTCCATATTATGAAATTGGAAAACATAAAACTGACATAAAAAAACTGAAAATGGGAAATTGGAAAATTGACATATGTGTAAACAACAAAAATGAAAAAAAAAATCCGGTTGGGGTAGTGATCATGTTGTACAGTAACCTATAAGACTAGCATAAGGATAGTTGCATGACATGTAAATCACAAATTGTAAAAAATCCATGTTTCCATATTGACAAATAAAAAAAAACATTAAACTGAAATTTAAAAAACTTTAAATGTGAATTTGGTAAATTGACAAACGTGAAAACAACAAATTGGAAAATCCATGTTTCTATATCATGAAATTGAAATACTTTAAACTGACATTTTAAGAACTGTAAATGGGAAATTGTGAAATTAAAAAATGTGTAAACAACAAAATGCAAAATCCATGTTTCCATATTATGAAATTGAAAAACTTAAAACTGACATAAAAAACTGATAATGGGAAATTGGAAAATTGACATATGTGTAAACAACAAAAATGAAAAAATAACCGGTTGGGGTAGTGATCATGTTGTACAGTAACCTATAAGACTAGCATAAGGATAGTTGCATGACATGTAAAACACAAATTGTAAAAAATCCATGTTTCCATATTGACAAATAGAAAAAAAAACATTAAACTGAAATTTAAAAAACTGTAAATGTGAATTTGGTAAATTAACAAACGTGAAAACAACAAATTGGAAAATCCATGTTTCAATATCATGAAATTTAAATACTTTAAACTCACATTTTAAGAACTGTAAATGGGAAATTGTGAAATTAATAAATGTGTAAACAACAAAATGCAAAATCCATGTTTCTATATTATGAAATTGAAAACTAAAAACTGGCATTTTTAAAAAGAACTGAAAATGGGAAATTGGAAAATTGACATATGTGTAAACAACAAAATGAAAAAAAAATCCGTTTGGGGTAGTGATCATGTTGTACAGTAACCTGTAAGACTAGCATAAGGATAGTTGCATGTACCTTATATACTTTGTGTATGTGCATTAGCCTTTGGATTAGCTTAAGTTAGGTTCGGTAAAGTTAGGTTTAATGAGGTTAGGTATGTGACCTTGTAGTTTACTCTTTTAGGAAAATGTAAAAAAAAAAAAAAACTAAAAATCAAAAAATTTTAAATTTAAAATGTAAAATCTAAAAAAAATAAAAAATAAAAAAATGTAAAATTAAAACAAATCTAAAATGTAAAATGTTAAAATGTAAAATGTTAAGATGTAAAATCTATAATCTTTAAATGAGGTTTCTGCGGATTATGACAACACGTTTATGATTTAGTCCATGTTGTTGTGTGGTATCCAATTACTGCGGACTTTGCATGATCATCACCCATTGTCTTGATCAACACCTAGGGTTTCAAATTATTGCAGCATTAGTCATAGCAATAGAACTGTGCGCTCTCTCCCATGTCAGCAACATGACACCGGAAGGAACACCTGTGTAATATCCAATGATTGCTAACTTTGTATAACCATCACCCATTGTCTGGATGAACACATTGGGTTTCAAATTACTGCAGCGTTAGTCATAGCAACAGAACTGTGCGCTCTCTGCCATGTCTGTAATATGACACAGGAAATAACAAGACGTCTTATTGTACGTACTGTACCCGATACCTAGTTGAGGCTATCGGCTACGCCAGTTATGATCGAGCCATAGTTGAGATTTATGGGAAAAGAAGAAAAGATAGCGCTCAGATCGAGCCGAGATGAATGGTAGGAAATGACGTAGGAGGCCAAGGAAGAATGAGGCACTACCCTTCAAGCACATGGAATTATGGGAGAAATAATGGATTATTATAAAGATCAATATGGAATAAAACTTTATATAACCTCAGAAGAGAAGGAAATATCAAGAAATCTTATTGGTGATAACTTGAAGAAAGGCAGACAACTCCTTAAGTTATGTTATAACTTAATTGCCGATATAATTGTGGTCGAGATTATAGCTGTGACGTATGACCACAGAAGGAAGGGGAAAGTCACGTGATAGAGCCGGACGACACAAGCTGAGCGGAGCTCATCGCACAGTATGAGAACGACAGTATTAGTACAGCAAGTCAAGCGAAGCGAATCACAACGTGCGCCAGAAGAACGAAAGTAGGCCAGTCAGTCAAGCTGAGCGGAGCACGGTGTGCAGTGCGAGAATCAGTTAGCAAGGCAGGTTACACAAGCCGTGAAAGTGATAGAGAAAGCCGGTGTTCAGGCAGATGTCTTTTCAACATCGCAGTTATAGTTATGTGAAAGAGCAATGCTTTTCCAAAGTTACAGTTCATTAAAGTAATATGCAGCATTGTGATAGAATTGAGAACTTTATTTTGAGCTACATTCTCAATGCAGAACAGCACAGCGAAGTGGTATAACGAGGCCAGTTTTCAACATCGCATTATACGAGAACAGTGAGGCGGAACGGGTCGTGCTGTGGCCGACATTTTACAAGCAGGCGATAGGCAAGCAGCTGAACATTACTTCGACATTTTGTCAAACTTAATATGTTTGGACTTGTGTTTCGACAGTCTAATTGTGCAGTCCAATTGCAATTATACACTTCTATTGTGAACTTTTAAATGAACTTGGACATATTTCAACGGTATTACGGCATATTTTATGATGCATTTTAGACCGAAATATTTAAGGCGACCATGGGGTCCGTCCAACATTACTGCTTTTGGCAAGTGAACAGTTAAAAGAGTATGCACTTTGTGAACAGTGGCACGTGCAGCATTATAGTTGCATATCATGAACAATTATGAAATATCTCAGTTACGAACACAGATACAGGGTGTTTAACAAATCAATACACTTTTCTAAATAATTTATTTTCTACTAGTGAAATTCAGCCACTGTGGAGATTAACATTTTTGTCATATGCAAACCGAACAGTGTACGGGACAGTGGCGTGACATATTCGAAGAGTATGGGGTACTCTACATTTTTGAACTTTTATGGAAGAGTTTGGACAATATCCGTGATGGATAATCTTCAGTTCATCATGTCGGGCTAGGCGGATACGGAGACGTGATGGCACCACAGAGCGATGGATTCGGTTCCTGAAGAAGAGGATATCCAACATCAGATTCACTTGGAATATGAAGTCAAGCGTTAGTTCAGTGGGTGCTACAGCATTTTCGTCGATCTATCGAGAAATTTGTGACACACACGTGGATTATCGGCGATCTTTGAATTATATTAACAGCTGAAATATGAAGGTATTGTAAGAGTTATGACTTTCCTGATATGATTTTTCATGAACACTGGGCATACTTGTATATATTTCTTGTAGGAGTTCTACTATTATTTTTTGACATGGCTTAGATATTTTTTGCTCCATTTGCTAGAATATGGTGTTACCATATGATATGGCAGGCACAGTTATACGACGTTCTCACCATTGGTTGGCTTTATTAGACAGAATTTTGGTCTTTTTGATATTTTTCAGTGAGGATAGTATTTCTTGGATAGATATTTTTTTGGGGCGAGTGTTTCGAACTCGTGATCTGCAATTGGATAATTTAAATTATTTCGTCAGTTCATTGCATACTAGCGAGTATGTATAATTCATCAGTAGGTTTTTATGTTGGATTGTTTGGTGATATTAAAATTTTATTCACTCAAGTGAATGCATATCGCTTTTATGTGACAACTAGAGTCTTGTTGATTCCAATCTGGTACACTCACTCATCAGTCTACGAGATGGGGCCTGTTGCATTTAGAAATTGCGTGGTGGCACTCACCTAACCCATCGTTCAGGGCATTATCATGGTAGTCTACGGGGCAGGGCCTTTCGCTTTAGGCGATTGCGTGGTGGCACACACCTAACCTGCCAGTCGAAGGCCTCGTTTTGTCATCCAAGTGTACTTGAGATCGTAAGAGGATTAAACAAGAAACTACCAGTCACATATTAGTCGAATTTTGTTAAATAAATTAAAAATAAATGTCAGCAGGGTTACATTTTGTAATTCTTGTTTTGCCAATCCAATATTTTGTTGCAATACTCTTTTGAGGGTACAGTCATTTAACAGCTGATACTTTTGATACTCTTTGTGAGTGATTTGATACCTTTGAGAAGGATTTCAAGCAATTGAATCTTGTAAGATGAATCATTTATGGTCAGAATTTATTTTGAGGCAGATCAGTATTACATATTTTGATGTGAGATATTATAACACAATGGTGTTTTTCTTTGAAGTGAATCTTGAGAATCTTAAGAGAATTTATGCTCTATTTAAAAGCAGATCTTGAATTGGATTACGATTACTAAGGTAATTTTTCCTTATTGTTTATGAAGTTGTCTAGATATGATCAGATTAATTACAGTTCTTGGAGATTGTGTGCGTTAATAATTTGAAGCCAGTTATATATTTTTGTAGATCATGCAACGTGATTATGTGAAGCATTTTTGATAGGTATTTTTGGAATTTGCCAAGTGGATGTTTGCAATATTGCCAATGAGTATTTTGAGGCAGACATGAGGTTGTTGAACCCAGTCTAGCTTATTTTTGAGATTCATGCTGTGCGCTTAATAGTTATGGTGTTATGTGGAATAGTTATGGTGTTATATGGAATAGTTATGGTGTTATGTGGAATAGTTATGGTGTTATATGGAATAATTATGGTATTCAAATATGGTATTTGATAAAGTGAGATTATATGGTGAAGTTTTGTATAGTGAGATCCAAGGTAATTTTGTGAAGGCAATAATATTATTTTGGCATGATAATTAAATACGAGATATAACTTGGAAGTGATAAAACTGTAAGACAACGTTCTATAACCTATATTAAACAATTTTTTAGGAAATTAAATAAATAAATAATTTTGATAATCCAAGATTTTCTGATAATAATAATTTATAAAATAATAATCTGAAGTTTAAGCATATTAATGATCTGACCCAATGAAATAAAAATCTAAATGACTCGATGAAATAAAAATCTAAATAACCAGATGAATTAAAATTTGAGTAAATTGATAAATTAAATTTTGAATAAATCGATGAATTAAATAAATGGATGATTTAAAGGTTGAATAAATTAACTGAATTAAATAAATTAATAGGTGATTAAACAGCTGATGAATAACTGAATTAAAAGGTGATAATTAATTAAAGAAGCTGATGATTAATTAAATTTAAATGAATTTAAATAAATTTAAATAAGAAATATGATTTAAATAATTTGGATGAATTGCAACTTGAATTAATGAATGAAACAATTTAAAAAGATGAATTGAGATGATTTAATCTAAATGAGATATTGAAATGAGAGTGTGTGGATAATTGAAGAATATAATGAGGTGATGAATATAATATTCATTTAAATGATTTGATGGTAATAAATTAATTATTCTGACTTGAATATAATGAATATTGGGATGAGAACTGCTGTGAGAGATATTTAATTTTGATATTATGACGATGATAACCAATGAATAGTGACGTTTCTTTTGATTCACAACCAAGCAATAATCAGTGACAGTGTAAATATAGTGTAAATTAATTGTTAGATTTTTAGGAGCATTTATTGAGTTTTTCAGCATTTGAATAATGCCATTCAAGCCATGAAAATAAGTTAATATTTAAATATGTGTTATTAGGATATTTTGTTATACAGATTCATATTTATTGACATCCACATTCCTGATGTTAAATTAAAGAAAAGTTCGCTCTCAGGGGTCACGAATGTCAGTGACGCAAAGACATAGTGCAACGGTGGACCTGAAAACCCAAGCGAACTTTAGTAAATTTTCATATTTTATGTGGATTAAATACACTTTTGAATAGCATAGAGATGGTTCGATTTTAAGGACAATGACAATCTAACGTTTGCATTCGACCATACTCTTAGGTAGGATATGTGTTTAATATTTCTGTCTGACTATCAAAGTTTAAATAATTTTGTTTTTATCTTAGTTGTGATCTGATGATGATGTGGTTTTCCCAATCCTTTCCTTGTCTTAATTAAGGCTTAACCAGAAAGGATGTGGTTTGCTAGGGATTCAGTTGATGGCGCCCATTTCTATTTGTATTTTTAAAAATTAAAATTAAGCCCGTAACTACCCTGGAGATACTTTATCTCGTGTTACCCTCTGCTTTTGTGATATTTCAACTGAATTTCCGACACATTCCTTATTTGACTTCATGTTCATTTAACTCAACTCTGGCCTGGGAATCCAGGTATGCGATGTAATAGCAGATGGGTCACCGCATCCCTTGGCCGAACGGGTACAGAGGGAGAGGAGAATTGGCTTTACCCATCCGTGGGGCTTCGATGTTGTTTATTCTATGGGAACACATCAGATTTAGATTACGAAGAGATTGATCTCTATTTCATTTAATGGTGTTATAAAATTTATTGAACTTGGTCAGACAATATACTTGTATGCCCATTCCAGTGATCATGTTAGTCATATTAGTGTTATATCATGTTTAATTATATGTCATTTTTCTTATACCCAAGTGAAGTCAGGAATTGTTACATTGTGATGTTTTGCTATCCAACGTCTCTGAAGTAAAACGTTTAGTTGAAAGGTATAATTATGTCAGCGGAAGATTTAGCTAAGGTGTTAGGAGAGTTACAGAGTGGCATGTCTGGTATTGCAGTAACTATTTCTAGAATGGAATCAGAAGTCAAAGAACAGATAAATGATTCAGAAGCCAGAGGTAGGGAAAATTTAAAGTCATTAGAGTCTAGATTGCAGTCAAATAGTAAAGGTGAATTAAAGGCATTATAGACTAGATTGCAGTCAAATAGTAAAGATGATTTAAAGGTATTAGAGACTAGATTACAGTCCAATAGTAGAGATGAGTTGATGTCATTACAGACTAGTAACGAAAATAATCTAAAATCATTGGAAGAAAGATTGCAGTCAAATAGCAAAGACAGTTTGAAATCATTGGAAGAAAGATTACAGAGTAGTACTGAAAGTAATTTGAAAGCTAGTGAAGCTAATTTAAAGGATAATTTTAAATTGTTAGAAACTAGATTACAAGCTTGTAGTGAAGAAAATAACACAGAGTTGAAAGATAATTTAATGAGTTTGGAAAATAGATTAACGTTAAAGAATGATGAAATATTCAAGGCTTTACAATCAGATATAAAGGCAGTAGAAAAGAAAGGAGAGGAAAATGTGCACATGTTAAGAAAAAATATTATAGAGTGAGAGGATAGAGAAGAAGAAAATATTCTTAATTTGAGAACAGATATGTCTATTCAGAAAGATATTAAATCAGATGTATCGAAGTTACGATTCGACATAGATGGTTTAGTGGCAGATGTAGGCAAAATACAAGAGTGGTCTACCGAAGTATCTTTCGAATCCAAGATCAAAGGTTTAGAAATGAATTTAGGTAATGAAATTAAAAGTTTGAAATCAGTAATTGGGACAGTTAAAGAGGAAGTCTTAGGAGAGGTTAATTCTAACTTGAAATCCTTAGAAACCCAATTGCAGGCAGACATTAGGAAAATTGATGATGATATAGATCAGAAAGTTAATGAAAACTTAGCATTGTTCAAAAATAGAGTCGGTGCAATAGTGGGAGAACGGTATAGTGAGATCGATGCCGAAGCAAAAGAAAAGCGTGCAGGGCTGGATGAGAAATTAATCGCAGGTATGGCGAATTTGGAAGCGAGATTTACTGAGAATAAGGAAGCGATGAAGATAGATTCAGCTCAGTTCAGGACGCATGTAGATCAATTAAAAGAACAAGTCGCGTCAGTCAAGACAACATGCGAAGATAAGATAGACAAATTGAAGAACGATTTGGAAGAGAGTAACAGAACACAGACTGTTATGTCATTAGATAATTTGGAGACCAAAGTCAAGATAGTGGAAAAGCGAACGGAAGATAGGATGACTAAACTGGAATCTATAATAAATAATTTTACAAGTCAAGACGTTACAACGGGGGATATATCGATGAATCAGACACCGATAGATCGCATTATGAACAGTCAAGAGGTTAGCGTAGGAGAAGATAATAATAATAATAATATCGTATGGCCTCGGGTGCCAGGTGCAAGCTTTGTTAATTGACACCCAGAGGGTAGCTTGCATATCGAATTTCGTCGTTCCTTTGAACGCTATGAAAGTCAAGGAGGTTAGATATCTAAACTCCTTGACACTACAGCGCTTTCAAGTAGAGAATGAAGGAACTTTGTGTTGGCGGAAAATCCCGAGATTAATTTTGCCATTGAACACGGCCTACTGAATTCAAATGGGTTCTTTAACATGCCAACAACGTATGACATGAGTATCGTGATTTTTGTCGCCTTCAGAAATCACTTACCATGGCCAGGGGCGAACCTGCAATCTTGGGGTTGGTAGTCCGACACTATAACCACTCACCCACCGTGGCAAGCGAGGAGAAGATAGTCAAACGCAACAGAATGTTACTTTCGAAAGGTCTAATTCAACCCCTCAAGGTAATTCGATTCAGAATAGAAGCACGTCTAGTTCGAGTGAACGATACTCAGGTCCGGTGACCATAATCAGAAATCTGGATGATAAACCAAGGAAGTTTTCGGGGAACACAGGAGTCACACCAGTCGAATTTCTGAGAGATATTCGCGATTACATGGCGGAACATAGAGCAGCTAAGGAGAGAGAACTGAGGGTAGTCGAACGCGCCTTAGACGGGCCAGCGTTGACTTGGTTTCGCGCATTTAGGAGTAACTTTGCGAACCTGGAACAATTTGCCATAGCATATTTACGAAGATTCTGGAGTGCATAGGATCAGTTAAACGTAAGAGCAGAAATGTACTCGAAACGTTACTCTACGTCGCATCCGACGCATTATGCAAATTACTTTACATCTCAATTGGCTAAATTGCAATTTTTGATTCCTCCATTGCCAGAAGAAGAACTTTTACAAGCAATAGCAAGGCAGTTGCCAGTAGAGGTACAAAGGTCACTCATAGCATCGGGAGAAAATACACTTCAGCATTATGATGATATCCTACGCAGATTGGATTACACGAGCGCTCAGATGACACCCAGAACTTCAAGGAATGAAAATCGAAACACGCAAGAAGTGAATGCGGTAGTTGTCGATAATGCAGCACAGACAGATAGAAGAGATTCCTGGGGAAACAGAAGAAACGAAGGGAATAGAGGAAATATTAACAACGTCCGTGGGAATGACAGATATCAAGGACCGTATGAGAGGCCATATG
This sequence comes from Meconema thalassinum, assembly GCA_946902985.2. NCBI lineage: Eukaryota > Metazoa > Arthropoda > Insecta > Orthoptera > Tettigoniidae > Meconema > Meconema thalassinum. The sequence goes on from OX336388.2 coordinate 225,364,027, forward strand.
ATCAAGATACAAGAGATAGTAGATAAAGAACTACAATCAGAATTCCAGATACCAGAACCGGAACAGATATAATAACCGATATCGAGGCAGATACAATTGGAACCAGAATCAGCAGTCCAATCAAAACAATAGGCAAGATAATAACAGGAATGATCAAAATGAAAGACGAAAAGATAATCAAGAGTATGGGAGAACAAGGCAAGAGAATAGACAGCCTAGTGCACCATCCGAAGAGGTAATTCGAGATGTCAATAGGGCAAGCACGAGTGGTGCAGAAAAAAAAAGACAAATTACCGCCGAATCAGAATACTAGTCATTGGGAACCCATCATCATAGTTGAGGCATACCAGGTCAAAGATGAAGATTTAATTGAAGAAGAAGATGTAGTCTATCAAGGGAACCGACATGAATTGCCAGTTATTAGTGTGGAAGTCATGGGAAAGGAAATAAAGACATTAGTGGACATAGACCATGGGACCTAATAGTGAAGGCACCAGTAGATCCAGAACCTACCCAAGAAAGAAGAGTCGAGATGGCAGGAGAAAGACTCAGAAGACAGGCAGAGAAGAGAGCCAGGAGGCATGCAGGAAGAAGGTTTCATGAACCATTTCAGGAAAATGACGAGGTGATGATCAGGAAGCCAGTCACATCGAATCTTCAACTGAAGATATACCACAAATTTGCGCCATTGTACGCTGGTCCATTCCGAATTGATGAAACATACAGAAATAACAGCAATAAGATTGCTTGAATAGACACGAATGAAGTTGTTGGAACTTTCAACGCAGCCAGCATTAGGAAGTATCATTATGCTTAGTAAGAGGATGGTTGCAGAGCTATCGTGTACATTATATGTTGCGTATAGAGAATGCCTGAGAATATTTTTTTTTCTCAAGACTGATAAAAAAGGGAGATGTACGGGAGAGATGTACCCGATACCTAGTTGAGGCTATCGGTTACGCCAGTTGTGATCGAGCCATAGTTGAGATTTATGGGAAAAGAAGAAAAGATAGCGCTCAGATCGAGCCGAGATGAATGGTAGGAAATGACGTAGGAGGCCAAGGAAGAATGAGGCACTACCCTTCAAGCACATGGAATTATGGGAGAAATAATGGATTATTATAAAGATCAATATGGAATAAAACTTTATATAACCTCAGAAGAGAAGGAAATATCAAGAAATCTTATTGGTGATAACTTGAAGAAAGGCAGACAACTCCTTAAGTTATGTTATAACTTAATTGCCGATATAATTGTGGTCGAGATTATAGCTGTGACGTATGACCACAGAAGGAAGGGGAAAGTCACGTGATAGAGCCGGACGACACAAGCTGAGCGGAGCTCATCGCACAGTATGAGAACGACAGTATTAGTACAGCAAGTCAAGCGAAGCGAATCACAACGTGCGCCAGAAGAACGAAAGTAGGCCAGTCAGTCAAGCTGAGCGGAGCACGGTGTGCAGTGCGAGAATCAGTTAGCAAGGCAGGTTACACAAGCCGTGAAAGTGATAGAGAAAGCCGGTGTTCAGGCAGATGTCTTTTCAACATCGCAGTTATAGTTATGTGAAAGAGCAATGCTTTTCCAAAGTTACAGTTCATTAAAGTAATATGCAGCATTGTGATAGAATTGAGAACTTTATTTTGAGCTACATTCTCAATGCAGAACAGCACAGCGAAGTGGTATAACGAGGCCAGTTTTCAACATCGCATTATACGAGAACAGTGAGGCGGAACGGGTCGTGCTGTGGCCGACATTTTACAAGCAGGCGATAGGCAAGCAGCTGAACATTACTTCGACATTTTGTCAAACTTAATATGTTTGGACTTGTGTTTCGACAGTCTAATTGTGCAGTCCAATTGCAATTATACACTTCTATTGTGAACTTTTAAATGAACTTGGACATATTTCAACGGTATTACGGCATATTTTATGATGCATTTTAGACCGAAATATTTAAGGCGACCATGGGGTCCGTCCAACATTACTGCTTTTGGCAAGTGAACAGTTAAAAGAGTATGCACTTTGTGAACAGTGGCACGTGCAGCATTATAGTTGCATATCATGAACAATTATGAAATATCTCAGTTACGAACACAGATACAGGGTGTTTAACAAATCAATACACTTTTCTAAATAATTTATTTTCTACTAGTGAAATTCAGCCACTGTGGAGATTAACATTTTTGTCATATGCAAACCGAACAGTGTACGGGACAGTGGCGTGACATATTCGAAGAGTATGGGGTACTCTACATTTTTGAACTTTTATGGAAGAGTTTGGACAATATCCGTGATGGATAATCTTCAGTTCATCATGTCGGGCTAGGCGGATACGGAGACGTGATGGCACCACAGAGCGATGGATTCGGTTCCTGAAGAAGAGGATATCCAACATCAGATTCACTTGGAATATGAAATCAAGCGTTAGTTCAGTGGGTGCTACAGCATTTTCGTCGATCTATCGAGAAATTTGTGACACACACGTGGATTATCGGCGATCTTTGAATTATATTAACAGCTGAAATATGAAGGTATTGTAAGAGTTATGACTTTCCTGATATGATTTTTCATGAACACTGGGCATACTTGTATATATTTCTTGTAGGAGTTCTACTATTATTTTTTGACATGGCTTAGATATTTTTTGCTCCATTTGCTAGAATATGGTGTTACCATATGATATGGCAGGCACAGTTATACGACGTTCTCACCATTGGTTGGCTTTATTAGACAGAATTTTGGTCTTTTTGATATTTTTCAGTGAGGATAGTATTTCTTGGATAGATATTTTTTTGGGGCGAGTGTTTCGAACTCGTGATCTGCAATTGGATAATTTAAATTATTTCGTCAGTTCATTGCATACTAGCGAGTATGTATAATTCATCAGTAGGGATTTTTTTGTTGGATTGTTTGGTGATATTAAAATTTTATTCACTCAAGTGAATGCATATCGCTTTTATGTGACAACTAGAGTCTTGTTGATTCCAATCTGGTACACTCACTCATCAGTCTACGAGATGGGGCCTGTTGCATTTAGAAATTGCGTGGTGGCACTCATCTAACCCATCGTTCAGGGCATTATCATGGTAGTCTACGGGGCAGGGCCTTTCGCTTTAGGCGATTGCGTGGTGGCACACACCTAACCTGCCAGTCGAGGGCCTCATTTTATCATCCGAGTGTACTTGAGATCGTAAGAGGATTAAACAAGAAACTACCAGTCACACATTAGTCGAATTTTGTTAAATACATTTTAAAAAAATGTCAGCAGGGTTACATTTTGTAATTCTTGTTTTGCCAATCCAATATTTTGTTGCAATACTCTTTTGAGAGTACAGACATTTAACAGCTGATACTTTTGATACTCTTTGTGAGTGATTTGATACCTTTGAGAAGGATTTCAAGTAATTGAATCTTGTAAGATGAATCATTTATGGTCAGAATTTATTTTGAGGCAGATCAGTATTACATATTTTGATGTGAGATATTATAACACATTGGTGTTTTTCTTTGAAGTGAATCTTGAGAATCTTAAGAGAATTTATGCTCTATTTAAAAGCAGATCTTGAATTGGATTACGATTACTAAGGTAATTTTTCCTTATTGTTTAAGAAGTTGCCTAGATATGATCAGATTAATTACAGTTCTTGGAGATTGTGTGCGTTAATAATTTGAAGCCAGTTATATATTTTTGTCTGCGTAGAAAAAAGGCTTCGGAAGGAACAGGCTGGATTTCGACAACATCGCAGCTGTGTGGATCTCATCAACACCCTCCGAATCATCCTGGAGCAGAGTGTGGAGTGGCGGAATACCCTTTACCTCACATTTGTTGACTTCGAGAAAGCCTTCGACTCCGTAAATCAAAGAATTATGTGGAAGACCCTCGAGGAATATAAAATTCCAACAAAGATCATCAGAATCATGGAAGAGATGTACGAAGGGTATGAGTGCCAGGTTCTTCACGAAGGCAAATTAACAGAAAAGATAAAGGTCAGTTCCGGAGTGAGACAGGGGTGTGTCCTTTCCCCCACTCTGTTCCTGTTGGTCCTGGATAGTGTGATGAAGAAGGTAATGGGAGGACGGAAGAGGGGTATTCAATGGGGTATAAATGACAGGCTTGAAGATCTGGATTTCGCAGACGACATTTGTCTTATGGCACAACGGTACCGAGACATAGAAGATAAGCTGGGGAGGTTGCAAAGAGAAGCAGAACGTGCAGGACTGATCATCAACACCAACAAGACCAAAGAGATGAGGATAAATTCTGACATCACGACTAGTTTGACAGTCAACGGAAAGGACATCGAGCGAGTTGAGTCCTTCCTCTACCTTGGAAGTAAAGTCACAAATGATGGGGGAGCAGCGGAAGATGTTCGAAGCCGTATCAGGAAGGCAAATGGTGCCTTTGTCCAGCTCTACCCCATCTGGAGAAATAGAAACATTTCCAGGAAGACCAAGCTCCGCCTTTTCAATTGCAACGTAAAGTCGATTCTTCTCTACGGCTGTGAAACATGGAAAGTCACAAAACCGATCAACAACCAGCTACAGGTGTTCATTAACAGATGTCTGCGTCGCATCATGAATGTGAGGTGGCCGGACATAATCTCAAATGAAGATCTTTGGACCATCACCAATCAACAACCGATTAGCATCCAGATTAAGGAGAGGAAATGGCGCTGGATTGGTCACACACTAAGGAAGCCGGACGGAGCTATTGAGAGGGCGGCGCTAGACTGGAATCCTCAAGGCGTCAGGAAGCGAGGTCGACCTAAGAAGACCTGGAAGAGGACGATCGAAAATGAAATTGCAGATGTGGACAAGAACTGGAGTCAAGTGAAGAGAATGGCCAGGAACCGTACTGCGTGGAGAAATTTCGCCAAGGCCCTATGCTCCGGAAGGAGCGGCAGGAATTACGTAAGTAAGTAAGTAAGTATATATTTTTGTAGATCATGCAACGTGATTATGTGAAGCATTTTTGATAGGTATTTTTGGAAGTTGCCAAGTGGAAGTTTGCAATATTGCCAATGAGTATTTTGAGGCAGACATGAGGTTGTTGAACCCAGTCTAGCTTAATTTTGAGATTCATGCTGTGCGCTGAATAGTTATGGTGTTATGTGGAATAGTTATGGTGTTATATGGAATAGTTATGGTGTTATGTGGAATAGTTATGGTGTTATATGGAATAATTATGGTATTCAAATATGGTATTTGATAAAGTGAGATTATATGGTGAAGTTTTGGATAGTGAGATCCAAGGTAATTTTGTGAAGGCAATAATATTATTTTGGCATGATAATTAAATACGAGATATAACTTGGAAGTGATAAAACTGTAAGACAACGTTCTATAACCTATATTAAAATTTATTTTAGGAAATTATATAAATAAATAATTTTGATAATCCAAGATTTTCAGATAATAATAATTTATAAAATAATAATCTGAAGTTTAAGCATATTAATGATCTGACCCAATGAAATAAAAATCTAAATGACTCGATGAAATAAAAATCTAAATAACCAGATGAATTAAAATTTGAATAAATTGATAAATTAAATTTTGAATAAATCGATGAATTAAATAAATGGATGAATTAAAGGTTGAATAAATTAACTGAATTAAATAAATTAATAGGTGATTAAACAGCTGATGAATAACTGAATTAAAAGGTGATAATTAATTAAAGAAGCTGATGATTAATTAAATTTAAACGAATTGAAATAAATTTAAATAAGAAATATGATTTAAATAATTTGATGAATTGCAACTTGAATTAATGAATGAAACAATTTAAATGGATGAATTGAGATGATTTAATCTAAATGAGATAATGAAATGAGAGTGTGTGGATAATTGAAGAATATAATGCAGTGATGAATATAATATTCATTTAAATGATTTGATGGTAATAAATTAATTATTCTGACTTGAATATAATGAATATTGGGATGAGAACTAATGTGAGAGATATTTAATTTTGATATTATGATGATGATAACCAATGAATAGTGAAGTATCTTTCGATTCACAACCAAGCAATAATCAGTCACAGTGTAAATATAGTGTAAATTAATTGTTAGATTTTTAGGAGCATTTATTGAGTTTTTCAGCATTTGAATAATGCCATTCAAGCCATGAAAATAAGTTAATATTTAAATATGTGTTATTAGGATATTTTGTTAGACAGATTCATATTTATTGACATCCACATTCCTGATGTTAAATTAAAGACAAATTAGGTCTCAGGGATCACGAATGTCAGTGACGCAAAGACATAGTGCTACGGTGGCCCTGAGAACCCAAGCGAACTTTAGTAAATTTTCATATTTTATGTGGATGAAATACACTTTTGAATAGCATAGAGATGGTTTGATTTTAAGGACAATGTCAATCTAACGTTTGCATTCGACCATACTCTTAGGTAGGATATGTGTTTAATATTTCTGTCTGACCATCAAAGTTTAAATAAATTTGTTTTTATCATAGTTGTGATCTGATGATGATGTGGTTTTCCCAATCCTTTCCTTGTCTTAATTAAGGCTTAACCAGAAAGGATGTGGTTTGCTACGGATTCAGTTGATGGCGCCCATTTCTATTTGTATTTTTTAAAATTAAATTTAAGCCCGTAACGACCCTGGAGATACTTTATCTCGTGTTACCCTCTGCTTTTGTGATATTTCAACTGAATTTCCGACACATTCCTTATTTGACTTCATGTTCATTTAACTCTACTCTGGCCTGGGAATCCAGGAATGCGATGTAATAGCAGATGGGTCATCGCATCCCTTGGCCGAACCGGTACAGTATCATCTCCTCAGTTTTAACATCTTAAAAACAAGTATTATTCTCTTTCAACTACAAATGACTCGTTAGAACACATCCATCCACCAAGTTAAATCCCTTGACCTGCTCTCAAATGGCATGTGCCTCGTGTACTAGGGTATGTGCATTAGCCCTAACCTAACGTTACATACGAACTAACAAAATGTGAGTTGTTAGCTCTTATCATGCACGTGCACAGGTGAACACTTGTGTGTTAGGTCATATTGCACATGAACTTGCATTTTCTCACATAAGTGCATTTCTCTGTTCCACAAGATACAAATTTGATTGCTGGATTGTATCCTGCACTGTTTATGCCATATAGCTTTGCTAGGTAGTTCTCTACATATAGCAATTTTACCACTGCTCTACCTACGCCTTTTTGCTCTTTTGGATTTCTTACAGTCTAGTGTGTGATAGACAGCATTAACTGTATATCAATCCCAGTTCACCTTTGTATTTGTAATCCAAGTAATAATTTGAAGAAAAAAAAAACAACACAAATATAATCAGTTTTAAACGTTATCTCTGTTTTGTTTTGTTTAATATGTTTATGACATGCATATTAACCTGAAATCGAACCCCTGGTGAAAAGGCTAACAGCTTAACCACTGCTCCACTATGCCCTTGTTTCTTAGTTCAACTCGTTCTAGCCCTCAGACTTGGAAATCGAGTTAAGACCACCAGTACAAGAGCTAAAAGTGCTTACCACTGAAACACAAAAAAAATGGATAGCTGGTAACATTAGACAACCGGAAATGATTATATTTCTGTTTGCAATCTATTTTGTCATCAGCCTACTATCTGAGCACTGACAGCAACACAGTTTAGTTTAGAACAAGCGTGTGTGTGTGTGTGTGTGTATAGATTATTAGCCTCAAGTATTTAAAGTTGGTTGTGTGTAGCGACCATTTTGTCTCGGTAACCACTGAGCATTTTTGTGTTTTAACTATCATTTTTAACCAATCAATTAAAGATAGTCTACTTTTAATTCTTGATAAATCAGAGTTTGCGTACACTGTTTCTCATTTATTAACCCATACCTGCAACCTATACTCTCTCTATACTGCAGTTTGATCTGAAAACAAGTTTCAATGGTGAAAGACTTGTCAGTCACCATACATGTAGCCTACACTAATTCTTTCTCATCACACATGGTAAATATCTCACATGTTCGTATCCGATTATTAGTTTATAAAATCTCAGGTCGATGACCTTGATGTATTGGGTATTTTGGGTAAATTCATTGGCCATGGGAAAGGGTTGACCATTCTAAGTGCTATGACACCTCACATGTTGATATTCGATTATTAGTTTATAAAATCTTAGGTCAATGACTTTGCTGTTTTGGATTTTTGGGGTAAATTCATTGGTCATGGGAAAGGGTTAACCATTCGTAGTCCTATGACACCTCACTTGACCTTCTCTGATTATTAGTTAGCGAGATATTAACAAAAGTGTAGTTAGGCCCTTTTGACAAAAAATAAATAATACATTCGAAACAGAATGTCACCTCAAGTCCAACGACCTCTCATACAAGTCCCTAGCCTTATTGATTCATGAGATATTAAAAAGCTAATGACCTATTAGTTTTGGATCTTTTGGTAATTTAAAAAAAAACTCATCTATAAATCATTATTCAAAAAGCCTGCCTGCTTACAAAAAAAGTGCTAATGCATAAAAAAAAAACAAAAAAATACATGTTAATTCATAGTAGCAATCGGCTCTTCACATGCGTTTCATGTGGAACAACGTTTAATTTCATAATAGCATTAGGTGTCATGGGCAAGTCCATAGGGATCAGTCCAAAGGACCCGTCCACAGGGACCCGTCAACAAGGACCCGTTCACAGGAGCTCGTCCACAAGGACCCGTCAACAAGGACCTGTCAACAAGGACCCGTCAACAATGACCCGTCAACAATGACCCGTCCACAGGGACCCGTCCACAAGGACTCGTCCACAAGGACCCGTCCACAGGGGCCTGCGTGTGCGTGCGGAGGAATATACGATTACGTCAGCAAATCATCTCATCTAGTTTCAAATTTAGCCACTACAGCGCGTGCAACACACAGGAAGTGCAAGGGAACATACGATTACGTCAGCGAAACATGAACTCACTCGTCTGTTGTATGAGTATCAGTTTAGTAGTGGCATCAAGCAGTAAAAGACGTTTACGTACACAATCCATCATTATGGTAAGCATTTTTTTTCTTATCATTATGGAAATCTCCTCGTTAGACTGAAATGTTATGGTGGTTCTGGTCATTTATAGCTAAACTGTAATAGATATGATTTTTTTGTTTCTTTATAGGCTACTACAATAAATATTCTCAATGCTATGGGGGCAGAACTGTTGATTAGGGAGAAAATAAAAGCTCACTGAATTACCAATGCATATTCTTTTCCGTATCATTAACATTCAAAAAGTGGACACAATGTATGGTGAACGTGTACTATGTGTTAGTGAAAATTTTCAGACATTCCTTTCTACACGTTTTAATGATATATGTCAGAAAAGTGTGCTCGAAGATCTAAATCGTGGTGGACATTCTCTATATCTAATTTATGAGGGTATACAAACAATAAATGTATTGTACATTCTGACTTTGAAGTTAGGTTAGGTTAGGTTAGGTTAGGTAAGGTGGGATTAGGTTAGGTTAGGTAAGGTAAGGTTAGGTAAGGTTAGGTTAGGTTAGGTTAGGTTAGGTAAAGTTGGGTTAGGCAGAATGGCTGCGTTATGAATCAAAAGCAAGCTCCTGTCAGTTTTGCCTCACAAGGTTGAGTGTACCCCATTCCAACCCTCAGCCTAGAATTAAATTTCTTGACAGAGCCAGGACTCGAACCCGAGCCTCCACAGTAACAGCTAAAAATGCTAGCCACTACACCATAAAGTGGGGCAATATAAGGCTGGTCTTGATTGTACATGATCAATCAATAATTACCCAATAATAATAATAATAATAATAATAATAATAATCGTACTGTATTGACAGACCAATCAGCTGTGCACAACAGACCTGATTTAGTTCTTGTTGACAAATGCATGAAGCACACCACCTTCATAGATGTGGCGATCCCAAACAGTGGCAACATACTAACAAAGCATGTTGAAAAGCTGTCAAAATACACAGAGCTTTCAGAACTGATAAGGAAGCAATGGCACATGTCACAAGTCAGGACAGTTCCTATTATTATCTCCAGCACTGGCGTGATTCCCAACAACTTAAAGGAATCGCTCACGGCGTTGAAATTAGACCCAGGCCTTTTCAAACTGATGCAGAAAACAGTCATACTTTCTACGTGTCGCGTAGTAAGGCTGTTCTTGGGCAATCAGGCCTGAAGCAATGAGGGGAATATGAAGCTACTACTCAATGCAGTCACCAAGAATTTGCTCCTTGTGATATGTACGGTATCTGGGATTGTAAATGTTTTCTTTCCAGCAAATGCTGAGAATGTGTAAGCGCATGCACAAAATAAATATTAATAATAATAAATATTCCATTTAGCAACCACATAGCCGACCTCTCCCTGGGTTCTTTTACATGCCAACATCGTATGACATGCGTGTCTTAATTTTTGCTGCCTTTCAAAAATCACTTACCACGACCAAGAGCGAACCTGCAAGCTTGGGGTTGGTAGTCCGACACAATAACCACTCACCCACCATGGCAAGCTATCAATCAATAATTACCTAATAAAATTATTACTAATAATAATAAAAACAATAAATATTCCATTTAGCGACTACACGGTCGAACTTCCCCTGTGACATTATTCATGGTCTCAGAGTATGGCGGCCATCTTGCGCATTAGCCCCTGCCTCAGCTATGACTGGCCCCTCCATAAGTATAACATAGGGCTAGCTGCGCGTGGCCGCCATCTTGCGCATTAGCCCCTGCCCCAGCTCCGGCTTATATTACCTACTGAGGAAAAACAACACATGTTTATAAATCGATTATAAACTTTTATTTCTTCATTTTACATCAAAAAAATCTTATAGTCTACAAAGGTAGAAAACTTAGGAAAAAAGAACACACCTTCATTATTTTGTTAGAAGAGGAAGGAGTAAGTGACCAAGTGAAACGGTGACTGTGCTTCTAACAGTTTTTCATAATCTTAGATGAGTTGATTCTTCGAATCGCAGCCAAATGGTGATCTGTTAGTCTATTTCTAACGCTATTTTTGCGAATCTTCATTGCAGAAAACACCTGTTCACAAACATAGTAAGATGCGAACAAGGCAGTTATCTTCTGTTCCTGAGGTTTGGGAAGCTTGATTTTGGTAGGTACTTGTAGATATCAATTTTCAAAACGTTCTGGAATAGTTGCTTAAAATCATTGTTACATTGTAAATAAGTTCTAACTGCAACTCTATTACACAAAACGCAAAACCGAAATAAGATTGAAAGGGTTTTCAGTTCAAGTTACACAGAGCAGAATATATGACCCATGACCTATGAGCTAGTATAATTGGAAACCATGTCGCGGGCCGGATTACACTAGGTCAAGGGCCGAAATTGGCCCGCGGGACATACGATAGGCTATTACTCGCTGACGAGTATGATTGTTATTTGTGAGTCTCTGAGTTCTTATATGACTATGCAGGCCAATCCTCGAGCCACAAATTCTTCCACAGTGATGACAAACATTGCCAGTTGTTGTGGGTTATTCATCCTGAGGAACGCCCGCTCTTTCCGAGAAATCCGATTCTCAGTTTCAAATCTCCGACGTTGTTGTTGTTGTTGTTGTTGTTGTTATCTCCTATGGCTAGCCCGGATTCCAATCCATCAGCTTTCTTGAGTTCCAATAGAGTTGTGTGATGTTTCCTGAAGTTCTAGCAGTCATATCAAGTTGGTTGCAATGTTGCAGGTGGCCCTTATCCATTTTACTTCCAGTTTCGTGACAAAGTGTGCATTCTTCAGATCTCAAGAAGTTGATTCGTTTCAGATGAGCTGCAAGGCAGTCGTGGCCAGTGTTAAGTCTGAAGAAGGCTACAGCTTCTCTTCTTGGTGTAAATTTATATTGATCCCATGTAGCATCAATGTCCTTCCATAATTTGGTTTCTGCTGTTTTCTTTGCCATTTCTTCATACCTGTTTTTGATACTATTTTTCAAGATACTTTTTGCTGACATAAAATCAGTCTGTCTGACAGGTTGTTGTAGTGTGGTACCTTTTTTGCTAATCTGTCTGCCTCTTCATTACCTGCTATTCCAACATGAGAAGGGATCCACTGATATGAGATCTGTTTGTGGAGTCTTTGAAGGGTGTTTATCATACAAAAAATTTCCTTCAGTTCTTTATTTTGAGGCTTATAATTTGACGAGACGGCTTGGATGGCTGCTTTTGAATCTGTAATGATATTACATTTTTCATAATCAATGTTTCTGCCTAATGACTGATGGAGTGCATGTGAAATTGCTCTTATCTCAGCATCAAAATTTGTTTTGTTTTGACGTTGTCGTTCAAAGTTCTTAGGACCTTCGTGGGTAAGACGAAGCCATACCAGGCAGTTAGCTGCTTTTGCTTCCCAGTTAGTGGTGTTGATGTGGCAATTCTTCATGTCTGACCTCAGAACGTCCCTGAACCTTTTTTTGTTGTCAACCCTGGTGTCGACGGCCATCCTTCAGTTGAGCGTACATAATTTGCTTTGGAAAACGAAATTCAGGCATACGAACGACACGGCCTGTCCAACGAAGTCGATGTTTCATGACCATAGCCTCAATGCTGATGGTACGTACTTTGCCCATGACTACTCTAAGGTGTATGCTTCACAAAACTCAAGCTCCTAAACCAGAGAAAGTTAGAAGGTGTGCTTTGTACCAAAATCTTCCAAATCGTCTCAAAAGTACAGGAAGAATTTTACATTTCTTGGAAAGTCGATGGAAATATATTTATTTGTTTATAAAGTGATTTTAAACAAATAAACAAGAGGAAAGCCCCTGGCAGAACTCTGTCTCGTACAGCCCGCCATGCACTAGTGCCGGGTGGGTAGTCTATACACATGGGGCGCACACAACCAGCAGCAGTGATGAATTGCTTTATGATTGCATAAATAGTGACAATTTCTTTAAAAAGTGCGTTTAAACAAATACACATATTTATAGAAGCCCACATAACAGTAAAGCCAGGCGGGTGGTTTATACACATGTGAGAGTTCTTGCACTGGTCCGCTAGTAATAATAATAATATTAAGAAGAAGATAATGGATGGAAGTAAATTACGGGAATACAAGACACCTCAAATGTTGAGCAGTTCGACATTTAATACAATTAGTGTACATATTTTTTGGATAAATCAGTCGATGGGTTCAAGCATATTGTTAACACTTAACTTGAATATATCCTTTAAACCCATGCTCAACTTTAATTCCGTGATGTATTCGCCCGTCTGGATGTCCCTTGGAAGAGTTCGGGGGTCGAAAGTTAATTTATCCATGCTGTAGTTGCCCTGAAATAGAAGGAGGGATGAAGGTTAATAAATATTCTCAGTATAGACAGAATTAATAACAATAATAATAATAAATCGAATAATCGAAAAACAAGAAAGGAAAATCCTCAAGAAAATCGTAGGACCAAAGTGTGAAAATGGAATTTGGATAAAAAAGAAATCACATGAAATTTATCAAGTTATAGAAAAAAAACACATACCATAAGGGTACGGCGATTACAGTTATACGGACACCAATATAGAATGTATAATAACAGGCTCTCAATAGTACATTATGCAACGAGCCTATAATGACAATACTTAAGACTCGAATGTCTTAATTACCATTATAGGCGAGTTGCATACGACTGTTTATGATCGACGATAATTATTACTTTATTATATGTTTTAACATAAATATTCATAAATATCTGTGGGATTCAGTAACTTCAATTAGTGAACAGGGGCGCTGGCTTTGCTGACTGAATAGAGCGCATGCGTGGGTCAAAGCACTTCGAAAGCAGAGACCATGTACTTTGCTTGGCAATGCTATTGTTTACAGCCTGACTGATGTTTAGTGCCGATCAGAACTAGCATTCACTAATATTGTCACCGAAGACATTTGAAAACAATGCGCTGTATAGAAATTGGCGTTGGGGATATTAAGGTACAGAGCTATTTCTTGTCTCATATTCGCCAGTTTATTTACGCGAACATATGGGACGGTGCACTTTCCATGTCGGAAATTTATGTAGAAGGATGCTGTGTTGCTAACTTCTGGGGGTAGATTTTTTTTTTGTATATGTCATAGTATTTTCTTGTTACCGTAAAGGTTCGTATATTAGTTGCTCCAAATTAATTTAGAATGTTAGGTACTATACGTATGCAAAGTTTAGAGCTGTTGGCTTGCATATTTTCTGATTTATATATATCAGGGTAAAAATAGAGAGATCATTTATTTACAGTTGGCAGCCATGATGGCTCTTAAGAATACGTATTTTCATATCTGTTACGGTACACAAATCACATATGAAATTTGGATGAAATCCATTTTTTAGTATAGAATTTACATGAATTTAAAATTTGGACCTATCAACAAACTTAGAATCATGTTGGCAGCTCTGACATATACTAGGTACTCCACATTAATGTGAAAGATCATGTACTATATGTTTGCCAAGTTTCTAGCTCTTGGTTTGCATACTTTCTGGTATATTGGTATCAGGATAAAAAAAAATGAGATAGCATTTATTAAGAATATGCAAAGTCATATCTGTTACTATACACATTTACATACGAAATTTGGTTGAAATTCAATTGATAGTGTAGACGTTATATGCATTTAAAATTCGGACCTATCAACGGGCTTAGAATCATGTTGGCAACACTGCTAAGTATGGCCCCTTGGAAATTAAACTGAAATATTATTATCTATATGTGTGCCAATTTTGGAATAGCTCCCATGCATACCTTCCAAGATACCCAACATGGAACTGAAATTTCAATTGTGATTTTTCAGCAGTTTATTTTCAATTATGGGCTTAGATATTCATACCAAATTTGGTTTTGATGGCTGCAGCCGTTTGGGAGTTGATAGGGGGAGACATACACATAGACAGAAATACATTTTTCCGGATCGATCTCATTAGTCTACTTTGGTATATGAACAGATAAGAATACAGGGTGACTCCGAAAGAGATATACGAGATGCCAGTTAAGAATACAAGGTGACTCTTAAAGAGGTGTGACAGAGAAGAATACATGGTGACTCCTAAAGAGGTGCACAAGATGTCAGACAAGAATACAGGGTGACTCATAAAGAGGTGTACAAGATGACACACAAGACTACAGGGTGACTTCTAAAGAGATATACAAGATGCCAGATAAGAATACAGGGTGCTTCCGAAAGAGGTGTGCAGGATGTCAGAGCAAAATATAGGGTGACACTTAACGAGGTGTACAGTATGTTAGATTCAATTCAAATACATGGTGACCTTTACAGGGGTTTGCAAGATATCAGATTCAAATAATGGGTGACCCTTAAAGGGTTGTAAAAGATGTCAGACTCAAATACAGGGTGACGCTTAAAGAGGTACCCGCGCGGGAAGCCTAGGTTAATGGGTAATGAAGTCTGTTGAAAGAGTCCTGGGGCTTCGAGCGAAGCGAGCCTTTCTGACATGTGTAGCATTTGTAGCAGGCATCATTTGAAATGATATAACGTCTAGTCTTTCTGACTGACTGTCATTTCTTTAATCCTTATATATTCCATAGCACTATCTTGATACTTTTTCGTCATCCCTTGTCTTGTACCTGTCTTATTCGAGCGATACAACTGAGTACCTCCGAAAGCGGCTGATTGATATTCCTGCTGGCCAGAAATGTGTATAATTTACTATTTCTAGGTACTTTAGAGGTATTCCTACCTAGAAAAATTTCGTGTTGTATCTCGATACCATTTCCTCGCAGCTAACTTTTCCTGCTATTTCCTTCTTGGCAAGGAATGTCTTTATTATCTCTAATGGGGTTTCCTGTCTTATTCTTCCCACGAAGAGCCAAGTCATCTTGTCAAATGCTTTTAAATCTACTTCTCCTGATCAGTGCCGGTCACAGCACCTTGTTGCCGAGCCGGCCGTCGTGTATTTTTATGTACGCCTATAACTCGTGTTCGGATGCTTGGAGCATCGTAAAATTATGTATGGTATCCATGAGAGTCAATAAACCAATCATTTATAAAACTCTTCACCGTACTTCTCATAGAAGGGTTGGTACAGGCTGAAACTTTTCAAAATACATGCTAAAATATGCGAAATATAAAATTTGTCCTAGAAGGACGACCAAAGAATATGTTTCGCTTCTCAATGTGAAAAACAAAATTCGGGAGTCTACGAAGGGTCTCCGAAAACCTCATTTCAAGGTCCTTAAATTAACAGTGTCTATGATATTCCCAGAAAACTAACTTCACTCTGATAAACTTATGAAGGAATGGCAAGCCCCTAACCATTGCAACAGTAGCTCAATTGATAACGTCTGCTTATTCATACCAAAGACCGTTCGAAGATCGGGTACTTCTGCTAGTCACAGATAAGCCCCAGTCCTAAAACATTAATTCATCTTCATTTCCCCTTTTCCAGCTGACACTGGGTAGGGGCAAATATGGGTCCTCTCCACTTTGTTTTGTCGTTCCACCATACCTCTTCCGTCACGGTGTTCCAATCCAGGTTCCGTTTTCTAATACTATACCGTACCGAGTCCATCCAATGCATTCTTGGTCTTCCTCGTCCTCTCTTCCCTGTAATCTGTCGTTCCAGTGCTCGTCTTGGCAGCCTTTCTTCATTCATCCATTTGACATGTCCAAACCATCTCAATCTGTTTTGCTCCAGTTTGTCATTTAGTTTCTGTACTCCCAGTTCTTTCCGTATATCTTCATTTCTCACTCTGTCCCTCCTCGTTTTTTGGACCATACTACTCAGGAAACTAATCTCAGCTGCTTGTGCTCTGCTCTCATCCCTCTTAGTCATTGTCCAAGTTTCTGCTGCATATGTCATTATAGGAACATAATATGCTTTGTACATACCTTCTTTAGCTTTAATATGTATATCCTTGTTCCATACTAGTCCCCGTACCTGTTGGTACAAAGCATTCCTGAGTTGTATTCTTCTGCTATTTCCAAATCTAGTCTTCCAACTTCAGTCAGTTCACTTACCAAATATTTGAAGTGTTTCACCCAATTCCAATTCCTTATCTCCGACATATTCGTGTTAAATGCGAGGGACAAGTAGAGGAAGGAAATGAATGACACCCTAGGCCTCAGATAGACTACTGCCGACTAACGTGAGTTGAAGTAATGCTGTGCCATCCTGCGTCACGCTATTTGTGAAAGTTACTCACCGGTGGTACTGGACATTTCATCGGCCAGTTCATATGTTTGAACGCATCCTCTAATGGAGCCTTATTTTGCATTAAGAAAGCATCATACGGCATCGGCGTGGTTTTGTAGTTCTCCACCCAGACGTTGTTATTCTTGATCATGGCTTTCATACTTCCCTTTGAACAGAAATATACAAGAATGCAGCTGAAATAAATCAGAATCCTCTATGGACATCAAATTGGCAGGTGAAAAACTAAAGGAAGTAGGAGACTTCTGTTACTTAGGAAAAATAACCAGTGATGGACGAAGCAAAGAGGATATAAAAAGTAGGTTAGCTCAGGCAAGGAAAGCATTTCTACAGAAAAGGAATCTGTTGATATCGAATATAGATTTAGGTATTAGGAAGTCATTTTTGAAGGCCTTTAACTGGAGCGTGGCGCTCTGTGGAAGTGAAACTTGGACTATTGGTGCAGCAGAAAAGAGGAGAATTGAAGCGTTTGAAATGTGGTGTTACAGGAGAATGATGAAGATCAGATGGGTAGATAGGGTTACAAACGAAGAGGTATTAAGACTAGTGGGAGAGGAGAGATGTTTCTGACGACCGCTAATGAAGAGAATAGATAGGTTGTTAGGACACATACTAAGAACCCCGGAATAGCAAGCTTAGTTATAGAAGGAATGGTCGAGGACAAGAACTGTATGGGTAGACCAAGGTTAGAATATGTTAAACAGATTGCCTCGGATGTAGGGTGTGGTAGCTATGTAGAGCTGAAACGGTTAGCTCAGGACAGGGAGGCATGGGGTGCTGCATGAAATCAGTCAAAATACAGAAGACTCAAACAACATACACGAATAAGACTAAACCGTTAACACAAAACACGTGCCGTACGTAAACACAAGTATTAGTGATTAGTGTTTACTTTTTATTTATTTTTTATTATTTTTAGAGTGTCCGAGGACATGTTCGGCTGACTCTTATTTGTTTATTGTTAACATAACCGAGGAAGGACACTTTGCATATTTAGGTAAAAAGTAACTTTTATCATTCCGAAAATAAGCGTAACTCAGCATAAGCGATGACCTCTCATTTAAATTTCTTTTCGTATCTCTTGTCTACTGAAGCCTCCGCGGCTTAGGCGGCAGCACGCCAGCCTCTCACCGCTGGGTCCGTGGTTCAAATCCCGGTCACTCCATGTGAGATCTGTGCTGGACAAAACGGAGGCAGACAGGTTTTTCTCCGGGTACTCCGGTTTTCCCTGTCAAAATTTCATTCCAGCAACACTCTCCACTATCATTTCATTTCATCTATCATTCATTTAATCATTGCCCCAGAGGAGTGCGTCAGGCCTCGGCAGCCGGCACAGTCTATATCCTCGCCGCTAGATGGGGGCTTCATTCATTCCATTCCTGACCCGGTCGGAGACTGGAAGCAGGCTGTGGATTTTCATTTTTATCTCTTGTCTACTAATCAATTAATCCAATGAACGGTCAGTCGACTAATTTATTAATTGTTTTCAATTAATTTCAAATTATTTTATGCATCGATTATAATTGAATCAGTGTTTTTTGAAAGGGCGTAGGTGATCGAAAGGAAATAGTTAGGAAACTAAATAAAACTTCATTTTTTAATTTAATTTTTAGTTTAATGGATTTTGTGACTAACATGCTTTTATAAAACATGTTCCACTCTCTAAAATGATTTTATTAAGTTTTGTTCGGAAGATATGCGCAAAAAAAATCGTGCTACTACGTCCTTTCAAAAAAATCGAATAATTAGACACAAAAATGATCATTAAATTGTTCGAAAATGCAATCTATTTGCTACAGACAGATATTTACACAAATGTATGGCAAATATGGACACAAAATATAGTGGATCATTGTTAAATATCAGTTTAGGACTTAAATTGTTCTTTTTTTGCAATACTAAGAAATTAGTGCAAATCTAAAGAACAGACATTGTGTTCAGATGGAATGGATTTGCTACACACAAAACTTACAACAAATCTGAAGCACAGGGAAACACTAACAACATAAGAAAGTCATTGTTGGTTTGTTCCTTAGTTTAGGGTCTGCGACAACGCGGTCATATAGCTCCGTGTAGTTTGGGTGTGACGTACGTCCGCCCCTTCAAAAAAAACTCAATATTTTTGAACATGAGTTTTATACGGAAAGAACGCTTGCACAAGCGTCCTTTCAAATGAAACAGATGGTTCTAACCAAAAGGAAAACAAAACGCTAAAAAAGTGAAAATGTCAAAATTGTCGATTACGCCCTTCCAAAAATCACTGATTCAATTATTAATCGATTAATAGAACATCGCTTATTACCAGGTCTAAAGAAAATAAAGAATAATCGTTATAGGCTATTATGAGTGATCCAGTTGCAAAACTCGTTTAGTCCACTTGTGAATAAGGATCATGTCGCAACATTATTTCTTTTACTATTTTATTTTATCGTATTGTATTTTATTTTGTTTTATTTTGATTTTGTTTTGTTTTACTTTGTTTGAAATTGTTTTGTTTTTTGGTTTGTATGTTTCATTTTGTTTTTGTTTTGATTTTGTTTTGTTTATTTGTAAAAATTTGTTTTGTTTCAGTTTGATTTTGTTTTGTTTATTTTGTTTTATTTGAGAAATCATTGTAAAATTTTGTTCTAGTTTTTGCATTTCAATTCAATTTGTCACTTTCTCAAAGCACATTAAAAAGAGGTTTACAACTTGTGAAAAGTAACAAGAAGTTCCGTGACGAACTAAAGAGCCTACTTTTCTAAAATTTAAGATTCATGCCAATGATTAATCTATATTGATCTATCTAGAATAATGACGAAATTAAGTTGGTAATATCGAAATTTCTAATTAGTTCGAAATACTGTATACCTGGCATAATGTAGCCTAATAGAACACTTCAGTTGGCAGCCCTGGTGACTGAATATATTCTTAGTTCCTTCTCTTAAGGTACAGAATACAAAATTTGGTTGAAGTCCAATGGATAGTATGGACGTTACATGCAGTTTAAATCTGGATCTAACAACGCGCTTAAAATCATGTTGGCAACAATGACATGCATGTATTGGGCAGAAATGATTTGAAATAATATGATCTATTGTTGTGCCAATTTTGAATTAAATCCATTAGTTAGTGTAGAAGTATTAAAATTGGACCTATCAGCAGGCTTAGAATCATGTTGGCAGCACTGAAGTGTATTAGTTACTCCAAATTAATCTAGAATGCCTGGCACTATGCGTGTGCAAAGTTTAGAGCTGTTGGCTTACATACTTTCTGATATATTGGTATTTGGATACGAGAAATTGAGAGCATTTATTAACAGTTGACAGCCCTGATGGCTCTTAAGAATACGCTCAGTGATATCTGGTAATCTACACACAGCAAATACGAAATTTGGTTGAATTCCAAATAATAGTGTAGAAGTTATAAGCATTAAAAAATTGGACCTATCAGCAGGCTTAGAATCCTTTTGGCAACACTGCCATGTATGGCCTCCTGGAAATTAAACTCAAATATTATTATCTATACGTGTGCCAATTTTGAAATAGCTTCCATTCATACCTTCCAAGATATCCAACATGGAACTAAAATTTCAATTGCGATTTTTCAGAAGTTGGTAACACTGACATCATTTTCAAATACGGCATTGAGATATTCAGGTATAGCTGTTTACTCCTACCAAATTTTGTTTCGATTGCTGCAGCCGTTTAGGAGTTGATAGGGGACACACACACACAGCCAGACAGACAGACAGAAGGACAGACAGACAGATGGACAGACAGACACACATTTGCCCGGATCGATCTCATAAGTCTACTTTTTCCTCATTTTTGCAAAATGTGAAAAGTAGGCTAAAAATACAGGAGTACAAACCATTGAGCATTTTGCGATTAATCGCATTTGTGAAATGACACCACCCTTAATTGTAAGTTAACCCCAGATTCTCATTAGATCCTTACCTGGATTGTACAGTCCAATTCTTTGGTGAATTCAATATATCCAGATGGCTTCCTCATGTTGTCCGTCTTGTCTTTCTTAACAGAAATTTTACTGTTGCCATAGTCGTCGTCAACGTACGCCTCAACACCCAAGATGATCAACTGGTACTGAAAGAGGAATGAACCAGGAAGGGACCAAAATAAGTTATTTTTTAGAAAATTATGTTCGACGATGCCGAAATGTAAATATTATATGACAGAAAACTGCATCATAATGATGATCATTAAACTACTAGTTTTCATTATGATACAATTTCTCCCACCAATCAGAGCTCAAGATGTATGATGTGTGCCCAATTAGGTGCCTGATAGCTTCACACTTGAACTCAGAATCCAACATATCGGACATGAATTACATGACTTGAAAGTTGACAGTGTAAAAGATATCCGATCAACCATTGTAGTTGGAATGGCAAACACAAAGACAAAATCAACACGAACGTTTAAGGTAATAAGAAAATACTATGACATATGAAATAAATTGATGAATCTACGTCCAGAAGATTGCAACACAGCATACTTCAATGTAAATTACCGACATGGAAAGTGCACCGTCCCATATGTTCGCGAAAATAAACTGGCGAATATGAGAAAAGAAATAGCACTGTACCTTAATATCCCCAACACCAATTTCTACACAGGGCATTCTTTCATATAACTTCGGTGACAGTTTGACTGAATGCTGGTGCAGACGGCAGGATGTAAACATATTGCACTGCCAAGCAGACAGAGCGCATGCGTGGGTCAGAGAACTTGTAAAGCACAGAGAGCAAACTCTGCGCTTGCACTCCAATCACTAAATTCAAGTGACTGAATCTCGACAGATATTTATGAATATTTCTGTTCGAACATAAAATTAAATAAAATAAAGTTATAATTATCGTCCAACATAAACAGTCGTATGCAACACGCCTATAATGGTAGTTAAGACACTCGTATGGAAATCGTGAAGAACTATGCAGCCTATTTTCATATATCTCACTTATATTAATTGCCTCTATCAACATACAAAATTTCAGTTTGATTTCTGTTATAGATTCACAGATATTGAGAACCTCTAAATATTTCGGATGGTCGCCATGTAGGATTGTCATATGTATAGGCCATAGAGCAGGCTGTTCCAGCCGAGTTACTCGCCAGGGAGCAGGTGAGTACTCGCCACCTTTCATGAGTCAACCTGTAACATGCAATACAGCTCTGCTGTGGGGTTGCCGTCACTGCGCGGTAGATACATCAACACTGGCAGAAAGCCCATGGACTTGTGTTATGACCATCGACCAGTAACGTATTGGCTATGACTCCCAGTCCCCCTCCAGCCGTGCTCCGAGCATCACTGCTGAGTACTCGCGTGTACGCACACTCAAACTCATGGATTTGGAACAGCCTGCCATAGAGTCATGTACCATTAAAGGAAACTTATTGCGTAGGTTCATTATTCAAACTTTCACTTCAATCGCATGATTACGACACAAGAAATAAAAACTTAATTTTAAAATTCGCACAGCCGCCATCTTGAGGTTATGTAAACAATTGAACTGAATTGTGAATTGGATACCAGTGCATTACAATGTGTATAAACATTTCCTGTACCAAGTTTCATTGCGTTTGGATAATTAAATCGCGAGAAATATCTGTTTAAAATTTTCAACTTCGCTTGTCCACCATATTCGTTTTGTAGTTAATCGGTCTTTGAAAGTCATATAGATGAACTTCCAGTAGTGCCCTTTATCTCCGTATCAAATTTCAGGGTGATACCGCTAATAGTTTCAGAGATATAGAATGCCTGTGAAATATTTCGCACATCCGCATTCTTGAGGTTATGTAGCCTAAACAATAATTGAATGAAGTTAGATGTCGGTTCATTACAATGTGTATAAACATATACTGTACCAAGTTTTATTGCGTTTGGTTGGTTAAATCGCGACAAACGTCTATTGAAATGTCGCAAATTTGCTTGGTCGCCATGTTGGTTTTGTTGTTACCAGGTTTTCAAAAGTCACATAGGTGACCTTCTAGTAGTTCCTTTTATCACCGTAAACTATTCCAGGGTGATATCGGTAATAGTTTCGGAGATATTGAATGCTGGTGAAATATTTCGCACAACCGCCATGTTGGATTGGTGAGACGTAACAAAATTTGAAGGGCACGGTCGAGGTTGTCCAGAATAGTGCTATGAACTTACCGAGTTTCATTGAAATCGCTCCAATCGTTTAGAAGTTATTAGGAGGGGCACACACCATCACACACACACACGCGCACACGGACAAAAGGTGATCTCATGAACCTATTTTTTTTTTCATAAAAGAATATAGGCTAAAAATAAAACCTACAGCTTCCCTTGCTGATGCTACAGATGGAAGGAGGTGGAAAAGCAATAAATCTGCAAAACATATTTGAAATTGTGACAGAAACATGCCTCTCATGTGTGATTGAACCTCTGATTTTATTTTATTTATTTCTTCATTGTTATGCAATTCTCATCATAATGGATTTTGGCCAACCAAGGACCACGTAAATAACTCTTCTTGATTTCAGTTCTCTTTGGCGCCAGTATTCCTTCATTCTCTTGCTCACAGCTTCTTTATTTTCATCTTTGGTCGCTGTTTCTGGCTCTAGGAACCCCTCAAATGTGTGTATCCTATTTCTGAAAGTGGTTCTGTTGCGGATGTCTTGACCAGTGATGTTCATTTCTTGTAGATCTTTTTGGTGGCAGAAAACCATTTTTCATAAGAGTTACCTTTTCTCTTGGGCTTGCTGAAGTGGTTAAAATGTGTTCTTAGTGAGTCTGTCGTCAGGCATTCATGAAACATGTCCAAAGATTTTAACCCTTCGTTTTCGTATGGTATCTGAGATTCTGCTGCATGTTTTAGATACTTCTTTATTTGTTTCTACGTAATCGGTATGAGCCAGCACATTTTTTTTGGTCTGAGAATTTTTCTTAAAATTTTCGTTCCTTCCTTTTTTCTCTTCAATTTCTTCAATGTATTTTTAGTTGTAATAATAAGAATGTTATTGGTTTCACGTCCCTTTTAACTACTCTGGCTTTTAGAGACGCCGGGGTGCCGAAATTTTGCCACAAAGGGGATCTTTAACGTGGCAGTAAATCTACTGACACGGCTCCCTTGCATTTGCGCACACTCAAATGCCAGCCGACTGCACCAGGATATGAACCTGCAACCTTGGGCCCAGCAAGCGAGAACGTTACCGCTTTTTTTATTAGCTCTCTACAGAATTACAGAATTTTCAGATATGATAAATACCATACTATTACATCACAAGAAAATCCAGATAGTGTCCATAGTTATCGTACAATTTTCCACTTTCACTAAGCTTCCAACGCTCTTCTGCAGGTGATACATGAGATCCAGGAACGAGAAATGATGCTCATTGTCCATCACGAAGTGTACATATTGGCCCATTATCCACACAATGGCAGTCTGTTTAATTTGGGGGAAGGTGGTCACCGACAAACGAATCAACTTCCTGTCATCAAGGTCACCCGTGGGCACATTTAATAGTTGACAAACTTTTCCGTTACACCACAGCCACGTGGAGGCAAGTCGCGTGCATGATGTGAACCGGTGTATCGCCGTATCAGTTTGCCCACATATAGTACACCATGGGTAAGCTTCAAGACGGATGGTATATCGCCGTAGAGCCGTTGGGATGAGATCGTTGAGGAAGATAAAAACCTGGGAGTGTACAGCAGATGAAATGGTCATAGCCCAAAAATTTTTCCAAACAGTGGGCCAATGGACGAACGGCCTCGATTCGCGGTTTGGAGTGTACCACTTGCCGCAACATGTTATAAATACTTTTCGTCGTTGGAACAGTCCCTGAAGGCATTTGGCGAACAGTTTCCAGAAGGTGCTGCTGATGGTCCCTAAATATCTTCGGCAAAGCTCTATCCCAACCACGGGCTGTGTTTCGAATATCTTTGTTTAGCACTTTCGTAAAAGTGTAATGTTGGGAAAGGATGGTGATATCGTTCTTGCAGAGGAGTGCACGGCATTTCATGGCATGAGCTGTTAGCCCAAGCCTGCCTTGCCGGGATGGGAGATACAACTGTTCCCGTTGAACTCGAAACAGAAATCCTTGCCATATAAACCAACCTATATATTTTGACAATTGGCTCTCAAACATTTTGGGAAGTGGGAAAAGTTGTGCGACATACCATATTTTAGAGAGCGCAAACACGTTGAGGACCGTGACCCGTTGCACTATATTGAGGTTTCTTTGACCAAATTGGATCAGCACTCCCCTAACGTTTGCAATGACCTTAGTCCAGTTTGCTTGCACTGTGTCCAGAAGCGATTGCTTCCAGGCAATGCCAAGAATTTTCACTTCAGTTACTATCCGGAATCAGGGCTGCTGGGTAATCACTAAGTTAGTATTGAGCGGAAGCAAAGCAGTTTTCTGTGGGTTCGATTGTGCTCCAGAGGCGATATGGTGAGCTGAAGGACGCTATCGATGTGGGAGATGTCTTCATTATTGCGGATCAATATTGATACGCCATCAGCATAAGCGCACAAGCCAAAAACATGTGTGGACAGTTTGTAACCCTGTAGCTTCACCTGGGTAGTCTGAATGAACAGTTCAAGGCCAATGACAAAAAGTAGCATGGAAAGGGGACATCCTTGCCTAACTGATCGTTGTATTGGAATCAGAGGGGAAAGAAAACCGTTGACGAGCACTCGAGATGTAGCATTACAATTTATCATACGAATGTAGTCAATAAGGATTGCAGGATATTCAAAGTGCTGCAAGACCATGTACAAGTATTCATGACTGATGCGGTCGAAAGCTTTATCAAGATCTAAGGTGAGAAAACTCATTGGCTCAGTGGGGAGCATTTCGGCTTTTAGGCGTAGGTCCCGTAGTATCGCTAAGTTTGTTAACAGAGTTCTTCCAGGAATACTGCAACATTGTTCATCACCAATGATATCATGTAGAACAGTCTTCAATCGGTATGCAAGTACTTTGGTAAGGACTTTATAATCACTGCAGAGCAGAGTAACTGGTCGGAAGTCACCAGCTTCCATGGGAGAGGATGATTTTGGTATGAGGACTATGGTACCCCCGTGATGTGATTGACAAAGAGCACGACGTTGGAGAATGGTACGCAAGACGTGACAAAATTCTTTGCCAATGAGAGGCCAGAAGTGATTATACAGTTCATATGGCAGTCCATCAATGCCAGGTGAGCGGTTATTTGGGAGTTGCTTAACCACAGAGTGAATCTCTTCATCCGTAATATCCGCGCTGAGCAGAGTTTTGTTGTCCGGAGACAGTTGGGTACTGCAAGATGAAAGCAATAGGGTCACCTGCTGTGGATCAATTGGAGCCTTAGCGTAGAACCGTTGATAAAATAAGGATATTTCACTACGTATAGCGTCAGGGGAGGTGACGACACTTCCAGTACTGGTGCGGAGGCGGTGGATATATTTACGTTGCCACTCACGTTGTCCTTTGGCGATATGGTATACACTTGCACTTTCGTCCGGGAGCACTGTACGATCTTTTAAAGCCACGTTTATATGAGCGAGCGTTCGTTGCTGTAGAGACAGGAGCTTGGTTTTAACTTCCCGAATCTGGTCATACATACGCTCCCCAGCATCAGATCTTTGCTGGAGCTGGCGAAGAACTCGATAGTAAAATTCAACTGTACCCCGTCTATCCCGACCTCTTTGGTAGGATATGTTCTTAAAGACGCGGCGGATCCCTGGTTTAACTAAAATATCCCACCAGTCTGCACAGTCGCGAAAGTTGCATTTTTGTAGGACACATTGAGTCCAGTGTTGTCTGAAAATATCTTGGCATTCCTCCTCCAGTAACAGCGAGCAATTCAATTTCCAATAACCTCTTCCTATGTGAAATATGGGATGGGGGTAAGAGATTGTACATACGACTGCATGATGGTTAGTGAAACTGGCAGGTATCACTTCATATCGTCTAGGCTGGATACGTTCCTGGGAAAAGTAGATGCGGTCAATTCGTGATGAGGAGTTGTGACTTATACAGGTGTAATGGGGCAGGGGCACCCTTAAACTATCCCCGGCATCAATGAGGTGTAGGGAGGTAAGGAGGGTCCTGAGTGCCGGGTTGACACCTTGGTATGGACTAGTGGAATCCTCTGGGCGTTGAATACAATTGAAATCCCCTGCAAGAATAAGTTTTTCCTTAACGTCGTGCAGATGAGGCAGTATACTCTGTTGAAAGAACATTTTCCGTTCCACACGTTTATTGGACCCGGAAGGGGCATATGTATTTATCAGGGTGGTATTGTTTATGTGTCCAGATATTATGCGGCCTGATGGATGACATAGCACACCTTCGAGTGGGATATCATGTCTTATGAGGAATCCGGTCCCTCTATTAGTAGTACCGGTATTAATGCATTGTTTGTAGAAGGCAGATATGGGAAGGCAGGGTATAGCAACTTCTTGAATGAAAGCAATGTCAATGTCTGCATCTCGAAGGAATCTCTCCAACAGTTGAAATTTCAGGGGGCATTCTATTACATTGATATTCACAGTGGCCACAGTGAGAAATTGCGCCATTAAGAGAAGTATAAAAGCTGTGCTAGAAATACTGGAAGGTGGACTCGAAAAAAAAAAAAAGACACGGGTGAGAAATATACTGGTGCACTATGTCAAATTAGGATGAGATAGTTCCTTATGACTGCCATTCAGAGGCCGGCTGTCAGCGTTTGAGAGCGTTCGTGGGTCCCTAGATGACGTAGAATGAAGATTTTGTTTCTTTTTCACAGCTGCGGGAACGTTTGTAGAACCAGTTTGATTCTTCGGGGCTGGGACAGCAATCGAGGCATTTGTTTTAATCTTCTTAGATACGTTCTCAGATCCCCGATCAACCTGCTTAAGTGAGTCGGTAGGTACCAGAGAACGTGGGGGCAGTGAAGACAAAATTTCTGTGGCAGCCTGTAGTGACGGCAGAGTTGGCTCTAAGGCTGCCATACAGGTGGCCGATAGCACAGGGGCACTCTGTAGTTCGCTGATCTGGTCAGTGCAAGGTACGTGTTCTGCGTCATGTGTGTCAGAGGCCACTTCTGCTGGTGTCCCTGCTGACTGATCAATAAGCATGTTTTCATGTGACGTTTGCTGTGTCACAACATCCGAGTATTGGACACGTCGTTGTTGTGTAGGAGTTATACCGAGGGGAATCATTTTCTTAGGGCAGTTGATACGTAGATGTGTGTTAGCATTGCAAATTAAACAGGTCTGTTTCTGTCCATTATAAGATATGTAGCCAGAATGGCCACCAAAAGTCTCAGTGGAGGGGATATCTTGTTTGATTTCCATAGTGACTGCACGTATTCCATTATACACCAGGAACTGATAAGCAGAAGACCATTGTTCTTTCCTGACGTCACTCACAGTGCCATATTTCGACAGGACGGATTTGAAAATTTCAGGGGGAACTTCGAGTGGGACATTAAATAAACGCACTGTGGTAAAATTGGAATCCGCTGTGGAGAGCTTAACATTAGTCATTTCGCCTGAGTCATACTAAAATTTAATAGGAGCTGCAAAAGTAATTAGCAATTTCTGATAAGTAGATATGCTGATTACCTTGATGTACATGGTTCTTTCTTGCGCATTTAACTGGATGGCTTCTACTTGGTCGACAGTCAACCGGAGGGTATCGCTAATCCAGCGGTGAATTTCTCCTGGTGTGGGGCGAGAACTCTGCCTGTCCCATTGATAGCGTACGGTGTTTTTCCTCTGGTATCCGGACATGATTTTCAGCGGGGTTTTCTGGGTTTCTGGATTTGTTGTCCTATCTGGAACACTACTTGAAAAAGTATTGTCCGAATGACACACGGAAGGTCAGTACACCCTTGGAACTATCGGAAGCACCGGTATTAGGAAACGTACTCTCTTCCAATGCGATCACACAGCTCGCACACACGCACCTCACTCGGCCACGACTAGTGACCAACTGCACCGCTGAGCCACGCTGCGAGCCTCATTGTTATGTCATGGAATGTACAGTATATCTTTAGTAATAAAATGTATATTCTCTGTCATGGGTCTCCATGGCCAGTTGAGTAAAATAAATGATGATGATGTTTCTATCCGTCTTTGGCTTCTAGGCAGCAGAGGCTCACCTCAACACTATCTGACAGAGCTCTTAAACACATTTAACGATTCTCGTGTACTAAACTACCCTCTTCTTAGAATGTTGTCACTAGCGAGTTGACAAGAGTCTTAATGTTGTTTAGAAACTTGTTATTAGTCTGAAATTTCTGCCCTCCTAGTCAGTTCTTCTGCACAGAAGAAGATGTAGAAGTCATCTGGCGCTAAGTCGGAGCCATACGGCGGATATTTAAAAACTTCTCACTGAAATTACTAAGCTACTGTTGAGTTACTTCGGGACTGTGGTGACGGGCGTTGTCATGAATCAGAAGAACACATCTTTTTATGAATTTTCACTGGATTATCCCTTCAAGAAATTGAATTGCAATACGCAACACTAACTCGGCGAGAGAATCAATCGTAGCAGTCTTGTGTACATGCCTGCATTTCCACTATAACTGAACTGAGATGTATGAAACGCCAAAAAAGCATTTTTACTTCTAGACTTAAAACATTATCCATACCTTCCCAATCACAGTAACATATAACACGTCGGCATGGGGAGAATATTCGAGGTTATTACTCGTATTTTAAGGAAAAGTGGGTGTAGTTTTTCTTTTCTTTGGCTGTAAAAGATGTCATCAGTACAGTTCTGTCATTATTGGTGTGTAACATCTTCCGCTCAGTTGCTGGATAGTTTTGTGAGAGTGATTTTGAAAATAGGGGACGGAAGTGGATCGGAGCGATCGAGCTGGCAGTGATGGATCAAACGGAAGTATGCACTGCCCGCTCGATCAATCAACCGGAAGTGTACTAGCTGGCAGTGGTGGAACGAAGGGAAGTATAAGATGCACTGCCAACTCGATCAATCGATCCAGCGGGCAGTGGTAAGACCCAGCTGGCAGTGGTACGAGAAACAATAAGCGCGCGGTGTCTGAAATTGATACCACGACATACTCTCGGCCATGTGGAATGTATATGACATACTAAACGGAAAACGCTCATGCGAACTCTGGTGTTAAGTGATTGAAACAAAGCACATGGTACATGTTCGAAGTCTTCGTATCAGTATTTAAATTGTAAAATGCCTTAATATCAAACAGTGTAAGTAGTCGGCATTGCCGGTATTATGTTTCTGCACAATGGCTATTCAAATATTAACCCACATAACGGTAATGCAGTCATCCATATAATATAATCGTTGTGGTTATACGAGAATTGAGCAAGCCTTCATGAACTAGTACTGAATACATTCTCTTTACTCACAAGGGAGCCTATTCATAAGGCATTTTAAACTCAATTTCACGCAGGAACATTATCGAAAGAAGCAAAATATAAATGAAACTTAATTCCATAATGCAGTATTATTGGAACGTGGAAATAAGTAACCATCTTGTGCACAAAGTTTTCGTAGTCGAAATAGCCGTGGGGTTAATGCTGATGACTGTGAATCTAGAGATCTTGGGTTCGAATCTTGGACGGGGTAGATATTTTTGCTATCATTTTGTTATCATTTTAAACGATATTTATCATATCAATATGACTCATTTTAACAGAATCCATATGAAATTACGTGTCGGTCTGTGAATGAAGAGGACCTGTTTATAAGGAATTTAAGTTTATGAGCGGTGTCGCGTCTATTAATCTAGTTGATCCGTATCGTATTCTTTATTTAGGCCAGTGCTGGTAGAAGCTACAAATCATCTAATAAAATGAGTTCCGTATTATAAACTGCAATATCTGTAAAACGCTCCCTTTTACAATAGATTAATATTTGTGCCAATAATAGTATAAAATACCGTATCAACAATTTCACGTAAGGTTTCTTCTATGTCTATGCGACTACTGTGAGGCTCGTAATTTTTAGCCTACTTTCGATTTTTGCAAAAAATGAAAGTAGACTTATGAGATCAACACAGGGCGAAAAAAAAGTGTGTCTGTCTGTGTGTGTGTATGTGTGTGTGTGAGTCTGTGTGTGTGTGTGTCTGTGTGTCTGTGTGTGTGTGAGTGTGTGTACTCTGAATGTCTGTCCCCCCCTATCAATACGAACACGGTGAATGCGAATTGAACGAAATTTGGTACAAAGGTAGCACTAGCAAAGGACACCTCAGTGTCATGTTTTATATCGCCGCCATCTTGACGGAAACGTAATGGCGGCCACACAAATGTTCAAAGCTTAAATCAAATTACGACTAACCTAATCATCCGATCTCTACCAAATTTTGCAACGACATACCTTTATGGGGGGAGCATCCTTTGACCAAACCAATAGGTCATCAGCGTAATAGTTTGCGGATGGCGGCCATATTTGTGTGAAAATCGATTCCCCCTATTAATTGGAACACGGTGCAACCGAATGAAACGAAATTTGGTACAGAGGTAGTACTAACAAAAGGCACCTCAGTGTCATGTTTTATATCGCCGCCATCTTGACGGAAACGTAATGGCGGCCATACAAATGTTCAAAGCTTAAATCAAATTACGATTAACCTAATCATCCGATCTCTACCAAATTTTGCAACTACATACCTTTATGGAGGGAGCATCCTTTGACCAATCTAATAGGTCATTCACCTGATAGTTTGCGGATGGCGGCCATCTTTATGTCAAAATTGATTCCCCCTATTAATTCGAACACGGTGGAACCGAATGGAACGAAATTTGGTACAGAGGTAGCACTAGCAAAGGGCACCTCAGTGTCATGTTTTATATTGCCGCCATCTTGACTGAAACGTAATGGCGGCCACACGAATGTTCAAAGCTTAAATCAAATTACGATTAACCTAATCATCCGATCTCTACCAAATTTTGCAACTACATACCTTTATGGAGGGAGCATCCTTTGACCAATCTAATAGGTCATTCACCTAATAGTTTGCGGATGGAGGCCATCTTTATGTCAAAATTGATTCCCCTATTAATTCGAACACGGTGGAACCGAATGGAACGAAATTTGGTACAGAGGTAGTACTAGCAAAGGGCACCTCAGTGTCATGTTTTATATCGCCGCCATCTTGACTGAAACGTAATGGCGGCCACACGAATGTTCAAAGCTTAAATCAAATTACGATTAACCTAATCATCCGATCTCTACCAAATTTTGCAACTACATACCTTTATGGAGGGAGCATCCTTTGACCAATCTAATAGGTCATTCACCTAATAGTTTGCGGATGGCGGCCATCTTTGTGTCAGAATCGATTCCCCCTATTAATT
This sequence comes from Meconema thalassinum, assembly GCA_946902985.2. Lineage (NCBI taxonomy): Eukaryota > Metazoa > Arthropoda > Insecta > Orthoptera > Tettigoniidae > Meconema > Meconema thalassinum. The sequence continues at coordinate 225,396,458 of OX336388.2, forward strand.
CAAACACGCTGAAACCAAATGGAACGAAATTTGGTATAGAGGTAGCACTAGCAAAGGGCACCTCAGTGTCTTGTTTTATATCACCGCTATCTTGATGGAAACGTAATCGCGGCCACCCAAATGTTAAAAGCTAAAATGTAATTACGACCAACCTAATAATCTAGTCTCTACCTAATTTTGCAACACCATATCTTTATGTGGGAAACATGTTCTGACCAAACTGCAAGAACATCAGCCCAATAGTTTGCAGATGGTGGCCAAGTATGTGTGCAAATCGATTCCCCTTATCAATTCAAACACGGTGAAACCGAATTGAACGAAATTTGGTACAGAGGTAGCACTAGCAAAGGGCACCTCATATTCATGTTTAATATCCCTATAGCTCGTTGTATTTCAACAAGCTCCTACAACCAGCATTCAATCATACTCCTTGAAAAGGACAAAGAGTTATAACAATACCCATGCATTTAGGAAAAAGTAGGCTATATGTTCTTTACTGAACATCTTGTTATTTATTTATTTATTTATTCATTTATTTATGTAGGCTATTTATTAATCTATAATTTATTTATCTGTTAATCATTAATTAATTAATTAATTAACTTATTGATTTCTATATTTAGTAATGTTCTACTGTATCAGACAATAGATTTTTAAATGGTGCAAAGAAAGAAAAACGAGTATAGCAATGTTGGGACTTACCCCATTCAAAAACCAAAGCTCTCACCTTTCCCCATCTAGCTTTTTTATAACACGTTACCTCGGTACTAAATGTTTGTAAACCAAGATAAATATCAATCAGGAACTGTTACAAATAAAAATTTGAAATTAGGACCATATACATAAATGAATATGTAATAACGAAAGCTGATGAGTTAAGTTATACAGTGAGAATGAAAAGGTTGTGAGGTAATTCTAAATATATAATAAATACTGTATATTTTGAAGAATTACGCAGATTTCATTGTGTAAAATATTTAATTTGCTCAGTTACGAAATTGAATTTACTTATCAAGCACAAACAACAATGATAGAAAACTACGTATGTAAAGAATTACATGCCCATATTTGGAAAGAATTTTTCAGAAATTGTCCCTAAACTGTTAGAGTTTTTTTTCAGTACGTATAAGTTTTTGTTTTACTTTGAAGTATTTTGATCAACAACAATAAAACTGTGGAGACACAAAGAATAGATTTGGACAATATCCATAAAAAACATTTTGTTTTGGGTGGGAGGAGGGGGCGGCTCCGGTGGCGTAGTGCTGAACTTCTATGCCCAAGATCACGGGGTCAAACCCAGACGAAGTCGTCGGATTTTTTAAGAGCGTTAAAATCCCTCAGTAAGCCTTCCTTCGGAGGGGAAGTAAAGCCGGCGGGCCCATGTCATAGATTTATGGCATGTGAAAGAACCTTGCACTAACTACAATTGTGTGAAGTTTAATTTCTAGGTTAGATTTGATTAATGCTCTATTAAGTTCCAACGTTCGTCGCCAGGTGCGGGCTGCGATGGCATCTAGTAGCCAAGTCCACAGCTAGGTATCGTGGACGGTAGCATTTGGTAGCGAAAGTAGGAGCAACTTGAAAAAGTTGATCGCCTGCAGTCCTTCTACCTGAATCACAGATAACACACACTAATACAGTCATCACAATTAACACCGGTTATCAGACAGATTCTACACACACCCAAAGTACACGGGGTTACATGACCGCGTTGTCTCTGCCCCTAAAGAAAGGAACCAACCAACAAAATAACGAAATCTTTTGAAAACAATAATGATGAATCCAAAATGAGAATTTCTTAGCTTGGTACACTTCCCGTTGCACCTTAAATGGCGAAATGACATTGGAAATGGTTGTGGTTATATTGAGGAAGATGCGCAGTCCGTCTTTGAGCATACCTTCTTCTTACCATTTGATTGGCTGTTTATCGGCACGGTCTTGTTTGAGGCTATTGATCTTCAAGTTTGCTTGTGTAGTGTGATATCAGTGATTGTCAGTAAAAGGTCAGGGTGGAATTGATTATGAACTCAGCTTATTGATTGAGTGATGTGTGATCTGTTCTTGTGCAACTGCTATCACTTTTCCCTCGGTGTGACTACAGACAAATACGAGGGAGAAGTAATAGAGTTCAGTATCGCTTGCAGTGCATTAGTACCATACGGGATGCAGCAGAGAAATATCGACCTTCCTGACAACACGCGTTAATTGGTCTGCAGCTGATTCCCTACATTTTGCAGAATAAAATCATTTTCTAACATTTAGGGGCATTTTAGGTCATTTTTCATTTGTTACACGTTTATAGGTCATTTTTTTTATTGAATATGGTTAAATGCTCATTTTAAAGTTATGTTTTTAGTATCTGTATTTCCAAACATGTCAACGTTAACATTCTTGGACTAACCCGTATACTGTAGTTCTGCAGTGCTCGTCTGTTTTCATTACCTGTTTCTTATCTACGCAGCTGATTTAATTTTTCTCGACGATGCATTTGTGTGTACGGTTTGCGTCACTGATTTCTTCACGTGCACGTGAGTATTGCGTCAGTCTGAGAAAGAAACGGGGTAATCCCCTCAGCACCATGTGGTTTGTGTCGAGTTTATCTTTATTAGAAGTGTTGACAGCTCTGACGGCAGCTCTGGCCGGCTCTGGCGTCTGATCGTTCACTCAGTTACCCGCCAACTATAGGACTTTTAAGGTGTGTTTGTGTTGTAGGTGTGTGACGTTTTGTTTTGCAGTGCAATTGAAATGCCAAAACAAAAGCAGTCAACTGCAAGCCGTTTAAAACAGTATGTGTCAGATTTCGGTGAAAACATATTCTCAACTGATGGAACTATTTTGTTCTGTAAATTGTGCGAAATCAAAGTCGCTGCACATAAACGGTTCACCGTACAACAACACGTCGGGCGCGATAAACATTTGCAAGGTCTTGAAAATGTGGAAAAAGGAAAGTGTCTCAATTACCGTTAAAAGAAACTGCTTCGACATCAAATAACAAGTCATCTTCCTTTTATAAAGAATTATGTGAAGTGTTTGTTAGTGCTAATATTCCACTAGGAAAACTAAGCAATCCTAAATTAAGTGATTTCCTCGAACGCCACACTGGTCATACTACTCCAGACGAATCAACATTGCGTAAAAACTACCAATCAAAATGTTACGAAGACACGTTAAACCGAATACGTGAATGTGTGAATGAAAAAAAAAAAACGTATCAATTGACGAGACTACAGATTCATAGAGACGTTTTGTAGGAAATGTAGTGATAGGGACCCTAGAGACACACAGTCCTGCGCAAACTTTTCTGCTGACCTCAGAGGTTTTGGAAGCGGTTAATCACACTCAGATATGCAAACTGTTCGATAAATCCATGTGTTTAATATGGCCTTTGGGAATACAACATGAGAATGTGCTCCTCTTCCTAACAGATGCAGCACCTTATATGGTAAAGGCTGCAAAATCTATCAAAGCATTTTACAATAAGATGGTGCATGTTACTTGTCTGGCCCATGCTTTTCATCGAATTGCAGAAGAGGTCCGATCAAAATTTTCAGAAGTAGATAGACTAGTTTCCACAGTAAAGAAGGTCTTTGTCAAAGCACCATCCCGCACTAAATATTTCAATGACAAGGCCCCTGATGTAGCTTTGCCCCCCGCACTAGTTTTAACACGCTGGGGTACCTGGTTGACTGCATGCATATACTATTGTTACAATTTTCAGATAGTGAGAGAAGTAGTGAATGGCTTTGATAGGACAGATGCTAAGGCTATTGGGAGTGCACAGGACCTGTTTTCTGACCCTCAAATGGAAGGTAAATTGGCTTGCATAAAATCAAATTTTTCATTTTTTCCAGAAACCATAACCTGCCTAGAAGAAAGTGGCATGCTATTGGCCAAGTCAATAGAGTTAGTCAGGAATGCTTAAAGTTTTATAAAACAAGTAAAAGGTGAGATTGGGGACTCAGTCAGACAGAAAATAAAATTTGTATTGGACAAGAATAAAGGGTATAAGACAGTGTGTCAAATAGCCAGTATTTTGTCGGGAGAAGACTTCAGAATTGACATTTTTGAAGAGAATTTAACAGCCAGTGACATAGTGTTTTTCAAATATGCTCCTATTACATCAGTGGAAGTGGAGATAAGTTTCTCGAAATATAAAACAGAATTAGCTGACAGCCGCCGTTCCTTCACCTTTGATAACTTGAGGATGACGATGGTGGTGTATTGCAACGCTAACTAAGCCTTCATAGGGAGGTTAAGGCTACTTGTGCTTTTAGTTCTCGTAGTCAAGTGGTGCAGTTGCACCTTATATAAAGGGAGGTGGCGCGCAGTTCGTCACTCCTATGGGGGTCCGGGCAGGGACACCAAGAGCCCGCCGATGAGCCTAGCTTGGTGTCCTAGGCGAAACCCCACACAAGACACGGCACAAACCTAGAAGAATTGCTGAGTTCTAACTAAGGTATGTTTATTTAGCAATACATTTTTTCACTTTGTAGTAGAAATGAAAATGACGTATTGTTTATCTATTGATTAATAGTTTAGACTAATTATACTAAGAATGTTTGTTATTCGAACCATTATTTGTACAAGACAATCATGAAATTGATCATTTTTAGGTATTTTAATGGTAATTTTTATGTTTTTTTTTATGAAGACATTTTTCGATAATTTTAAGGTCATCAACATCCGGGCCCTACTGATGAGGAATTGAAACCTATATCCGAAAAAGTAGATCGGAAATCACTGAAGAAGACTTCTCAATTGAGTACAAAAACTCATTACCACAGTGATATCAGCAACAAGAGTCCACTTCCTTTGATATGAATAATTTTGAAAATCTCTGCAATGTTTTTCAGTGGTTTTTGTGGGCATTTAACAAGTCCAGTAAAATAGAAATTAGCATTTTAAAATTGTTCTCGTTTTGACAAGTTATAATATTATTTACTAACACCTTGCATTATCAAATATTTCTACAATGTGCTTTATATTTGGGACGTAGCGCAATGATCGCTATCCCAATGGGAACCAGTTGGCGTGTTGGCTGATGAACCCGACTTGGTGCAACTCTACAGTACATAGTTGTGTAGTTATTTGTACACAATGGATTGAACGAATTGATATATGCATTAAGGAATGAATGACTGGTTGAATTAGAGAATGTATACTTCAATGAGTGAATGAATGTTTGAATGAGAGAACGAATGGTTAAATGATTGAATGAATGATTGAATGAGTGAATGAATGGTTGAATGAGTGAATGATGAGCCATTAGTAGAAGAACTCATTATCAGCGCATTTCTGTTTGTTGATTTTGCTCATTGATCTTGTATCCAAGTTTTAATTTGTTTATATTTTATGTTACTTGCTGTCATGAAAAACCTAAAATTACAACAAAAATCTACTCACTGGCCAAGGACGCGGGTCAAGCTTTCCTGGTGTCGGAGGACTGATGTTCCCAAAGGAAGACACCGACACGCACAAGAGCAATAACTGAAGCAACTTGCCAAGATCCATCGCTTGTTGTTCTGACTGCCAGAGCAATAGGGAAGCACTCTTATCACTGACCAAGGTTTCATAACAACAACAAAATTGAAGAAAAAATCTAATTTAAAAACTAAAGTTACGGAATAAATCATTTTAATGGAAGCACCGGAAATTCTTTTATTTGCGTGCATATAGAAGTTAGATGAGATCACATGTCATTGTGCACAATAGAAACTATTGAAAATAAATACTATTTTTTGGCTACAATCTAAGTAACAAACATGAGAACTCTTCTGTGACATGACGTAATTCGCGACCATTGTTGCCAGTATAATATCTTCTCACATTTATACTTTTAGGGTTTTCCCCGTATTGGGAAGTGAAAACTGAATGATTGTAAGCAAGACTAGGAACCTTACTTTTACATGTCACTTGGATGGTAAATTATATTATATGATCTTCATACCCTTTCAGGGGCTTCAGGGGACAATACCTATTGAAATTGCCGTTCATAATGACTAGTATACAGGAAATATGAGCTAAATTACTTAAATAGGTGTGTTTCTTGTTCAATTGGAACTACGGCAGCCAAGTTGCTCACTCGGAAGACATTCGTCAATTGTTACCTGGGCGAGACATTGACGAGATATGACAAGACATGACGTCACATTGATGTCAGGGCAGTGTTCCCAACAAGTAAGATATAAAATACACTACCATTAGGCAATACCCATTCGTCGAGATGGCTTCTTCATCTTTATGTGCCATCTCCTCTCAGGAGGTTGGCTACCATCATAGAAACTCATGCTTTAGATGATGCAGCACGAAACAGCTCAATAGTGGAACAATTGAACCAAATTTCCAGATTATCGATCCAAAAAATGCGTCTTTTTCCTGGTCTTCTTTTGCCTTGTAACTTTCCTTGAATAACCAGCTGCAGCAGATGATAATTCTCTCGTCTCATCATATGACCCAGATACTGCAGTATCTATTGTCAAAAACCATTGGTCTGGACGCGTTAGGCTTTAACCATTGTCAAAACCATTCATCTGGACGTGTTAGGCTGTAACCATTGTCCAAACCATTCATCTGGACGTGTTAGGCTGTAACCATTGTCAAAACCATTCATCTGGACGCGTTAGGCTGTAACCATTGTCAAAACTATTGATGAGAACGCGTTAGGCTGTAACCATTGTCAAAAACATTGATCTGGCCACGTGAGGTTGTAACCAATGTCAAAACCATTGATCTGGACGTGTCAGGCTGTAACCATTGTCAAAATCATTCATCTGGACGCGTTAGGCCGTAACCATTGTCAAAACCATTGATATGAACGCGTTAGGCTGTGACCATTGTCAAAATCATTGATCAGGACGTGTTAGGCTGTAATCATTGTCAAAACCATTGATATGAACGCGTTAGGCTGTATCCATTGTCAAAACCATTGATATGAACGCGTTAGGCAGTATCCATTGTCAAAATCATTGATCAGGATGTGTTAGGCTGTAATCATTGTCAAAACCATTGATATGAACGCGTTAGGCTGTATCCATTGTCAAAACCATTGATATGGACGCGTTAGGCTGTAACCATTGCCAAAACCATTGATCTGGACGCGTTAGGCCGTAACCATTGTCAAAACCATTGATATGAACGCGTTAGGCTGTGACCATTGTCAAAATCATTGATCTGGACGTGTTAGGCTGTAATCATTGTCAAAACCATTGATCTGGACGCGTTAGGCTGTATCCATTGTCAAAACCATTGATCTGGGCGCTATAGGCTGTAACTATTGTCAAAACCATTGATCTGGATTCATTAGGCTGTAACCATTGTCAAAACCATTGGTCTGGACGCTTTAGGCTGTAACTATTGTCAAGTCCATTGATCTGGGACAAGTTAGGCTGTACCTATTGTCAAAAACCATTGGATTTGACAAAACAAAGGTTAGAATAATTAGTACAGTGAGTGTGGGGTTGGTAATTCTGTACTTGTGCAAAATTCACGACCGAAATGGCCGACATAGCTGGAGTTTTTACTATGTAAGTCGCGATATAATTTGAGAAGGTGGGAGGGTTAGGGCACCCTAGTGTAAATCGGGTCAAAGGATAAATCGGGTCAATTTCAAACAATGGCTTCCACTGACGAGCATGTGCACGTGTACGGACCTGCTGCTATCTACCGGTCAACTAGGGAACTTTGCCCACATGTTGAGTGCTGTTGATGCGTGCTAGCGTGTGTATTCTTTGTGCAGCAAATGGAAGGATAAAGAGATGTGAAAGGTAAGAGGAAAGTGTTTTATATTATTTAAATTAAGCGTTAATGTTTTGTTATTATTTTACAACCACTATTCCAGTGAATATGCGAGATTGAGTTTCAACATGAAGTGTCACCTTTTCAGAAGAAGTTAGCATTTGTACCGCTTCCATTGAAGCGATATTCAGCACTACCAACCTCTGATATAAAAAGCACTAAATGTGGGTTAATAGGGTCAGTAAAATTGGGCAAATAGGGTCATTGTATTTCATGTAGCCTATGTGTACTTATAATTACGTATTAATATTTATTTGTTTATCGCAGATGGGTAAATATACGAGAACTACATCAAGTTCATGGACTAAGGACGGCATGCAGAAGGCGATTAGAGCTTTTCGGGAGGGAAGAAGCAAACGTCATGCTGCTGAATTGTTTGGAGTTCCCCATTCGTGTCTTCAACGACGTCTTCAAAGTGGTCAGAACAAACCTTTGAAAAATAAAGCTTTACTCCAGAGCAAGAAAATACTTTATGTCAAACAAACTTTTTTTTTGTAAAATTCCTAATTTTGGAAATATAGCCTACTTTCCAATTTTTTTGAAAAAAAAATACACTATTTTTGGACTGAGAGTGGGATAGAGATAGGTGTAGGAGTTAACATATGACGTTTTAGGATTTTTAGTTTAAACATATAGCCTACTATCCAAATGATTCTCGCTCAGGAAAATTGGGTGACTGGATTCAGTGCCAAGGGAAGTCAAAGAATGGTATCATGAAAAATGTGTTGGCGCAGAAAGAAAACAAAAGTTTGTTTGTGGAGGGTGTAAAGTGTTAAATTGAACTTATTCAGTGTTGATACCAATGTATTGTGAAGGAATATATAGGAAACAATATGACCCCATTTGCCCTAAACACTGACCCGATTTATCCTGACATGGAAGGGTAAAACGGGTCAGTGCAGTTGAAATGTTTTAGCTTATATACAGAGAGTTAGTTGAGAATAAATTATGAACATTCTAAGGAAATTGTTACTTAAATATGGCTGTAAATAGTGGTATGTTCTGAATGTAATATATTTTGAAGTTGAGAATGGAATTAAGGGTTTATAATATTTTGACCCTATTAACCCTTGGTTACCCAGACAGCGGAGGAGTGAACTACATCATAACCAGATTTATTTTGAATCATTACAGAAGATATTTATTTCTACTTTCAGTAGATTCTATGATTTAAATCACTCATAATGGTTCCATATTGATGTGCTTATACAGTTTCAAAAAAGTTCATATTTCTGCCTGAATCAATACTTTAATAATAAAAAAATATTAACAACGTTGTTCTTGGATACGGTACTTGTTTCAGGGACTAATGAACTATTTTTGTCCCCTTCATCGGCCAAAAATGGAGCATTAAATGAACGAGATTATTATAAAGCGTAACATTACATTATCAATGGTCATTTAACCTGAAATGGTGCACCATATATATATATAGGTTGTTGAATTAATTGAGGCAAAGATCAATTTAATGTGGTTATTGACGGTGTGACATATGCGAAGATAGTTTGCGGAAAGTCTCTATATGTTCTGCAAAGGTTATTGAAGATGCATGAAGTAACCAGTAGTCGGTGCTTTCATAGTCTTGTTTGAAGCAATAGGTAAATAGCTGGAGATAATAAACGTGTTATTATAACACATCACCATTTTGTGGATAACCATTGAAGATGCTTGGCTTAAATGATCCAAATGCCAATTGAAAGCGGCAAAATGCAATAGAAATACGACGTAGTGGGAATCGATTTCCTCTCGGCAATGAGGTTAGGTCAAAGTTTAGACCGGAAAATTTATATTTGGCTAATGAGGGGGACAAAAATAGTCCTTGAAACATGTACCGTTTCCAAGAACAACGTTGTTAATATTTTTTTTATTAAAGTATTGATTCAGGTGGAAATATTAACCTTTTTAAACTGTATAAATGTCAGTAGATAAGATGTATTCCTGTCACCTGCACTGCTACAAATATTTCAAAACATCGCCGAAAGTCGTATTTCTCTTGGGTCGTCCCTCTTCCCAAAACTAAGAAAAATCACGCCAAACCCCGTTTGGTAAAACAGAAATCAAATCAATTGAAATAGTAGCTTGCTTTTTTCGAGATGTGTACTTGATAATGCCCTTCACTTTTATATTTCTGTTTTGACATAAGTCATCGTTGCACTTATGTATATTTGAGTGACATACGCCTTTGCTTTATATTTCAAGGATGTAGACTTCAATTTTCAGCCTGGTGTCGAACTGAATTGTGGGACTACGAACTGATCATTTCCCTTAACAAAATCACCACACTCGATATGCGATGCGTATAAATAGGTCTACTCAAGTCTCTCATGAATTATATATAAATAGTGACACAGACATATTACAGAAAAAAAAAAGAAACTTTAGTAGCCTATGTTACCTAATTTTAGTATTAGAATGGTTCATTCTGGTTCCGTATTGATGAAACAATTATTATTAATATTTTGCAAAAGTTCCGCCTAATCAATACCTTTAATGTATTATATATAAATGATCACTTAATGGTCATTGGTACATGTTTCGAGGACTAATTGTTTTGGCCCCTTCATCAGCCGATATAGATAAAATGTGGTTGGATAGCTTAACACTAATAAACATTCCCTTCAAAAACCTTATTATGGTGGCACCATAATGAAAGGTGAAAGATGTTTACCCCAAAGATACATAAGGAAATAAAATACATAAATACATAAATAAATAAATAAATAAATACATAAATAAAGTACATAAATAAATAAATAAATAAATAGTTGAAATTTGAAAAGAAAAAACAACAACAAAAATACAATGTGTAAACACTCTAAAATGTCACCCTTTCTTGCTGATCACTGAAATTATGCATTCTTCATGTAGTCCAAATCTTCTGAAATATGTGGCGACAATAACACATTTGAAATAAACCATACGCTATACCGTAGCTTGCAGATGTCAACGATACTACAATGGCTCAGCTCTGTAGCAGTTCCACTACAGTGCGGTCTGCAGACGCTAAACGAGACATAATCTGCTCCGTGGCAGCATTCAGATTATATTAAAATGCCAAATACAATCCTCCAGTATTGATTAGGCGGACCTTTTGCAAAATACTAATACTATATTACCTAAGGCAACATCGTTCAGTGCAAATGCAGTTCGCTAACTTACCCTACATACATACATATATATATATATATATATATATATATATATATATATATCACACTCAAATACACAAGCGTCATCATACTGCCTAAAATATGTAAAAAACGAAGTTCCCTCAGAAGAGATACCTCAACAATCTCAGCACTATCATCATTACAAATATCGACTCCAATAGTCGTTAATACCTCCTCAATCGTACATATATTCTTAGAACCACCATACAACTTACTTGTATTATTAAATGACATGATCACATCTTCATCCATCCATCTGAATGTAACATAACCCTCCTTATAACATAGCTGGTCAGAATGTTGCGACGTCCAGTCAGAACCCATAATTAATGAATAATGAATAATAGATTTGGAATCACTACATATACCTGTGTTCCAATCTTACCTTCTATTAAAAAAAAATTACCACTTGTTTAGAAATTATGTGGTATTTTTTCCCCACCGCAGTTAACACAAACGTAGTTCTAATTGGAATTTCCTCAAACTTAATACCATGTTCCTTCCTATTATTATAAAATACTGCACTGATGCAGAAAACATGACAGCCACTATCAAAAACTGTATCAATACACGCCCCTAACACATTTAATTTTAAGACTGAGTTAAAATTAGTAACGGTAGGTTCCTTAGATACCTCTACAAATTCACTTAATAAAATATAATAATAACAAAAAATATAATACGGTTCGCTCACAATGGCGTGAGCTGGAAAAGACTCAGACTGACTCTTTGACCTTACGTCACAGTCTGGTTCTCATTTTAAAGTTCCGGTACCATTATCTTGGTTTTGTGTCTCCCCGTTGTTTTTGTTGTGGTTCTGACGAGGGTTGTTGCCATTACCTTGATTATCCTCTCTCTGTCTCTCTGAATTTCCTGCATTATTTCTTTGATTGTAATAACGCTGCCCATTGTTTGGACCTGCATTATTATCCTGATTACCGTTGAGGTTATTATCATGGTTTCTCGTATTGCCATGATACTGCCCACGGTTATTCTGATAACCACCTCAACCATGAAATTGCCCTCTGTTACATTGGGCATATGAATTTTCAACATTAGGGCCCCTATTGTTGCCTTGAAAATTCTGGTGTTGTTGCCTGCCATTATCATTTTGATTCGTATTCTTATTGATATATCGGCTATTTTGCTGTCCTACCGGTACTTCGCCAACACTATTCCCTAGAGCATCAAATCTCCCTAATAATCTTTCTAACTCTGTGATAGTTTAAGTGCGTTGTATGCATGCAACCTCCCTTATTCGGTAAGGGAAATACTTTAACAATAGCCTGACCATATCGCCGTCTTGTGTCATGCCATCTAGATATTTGCAGATGATAACCTGATTCAGAAAATATTCGGTCATATTGCAAGTACTATTGGGCTGATACATCCCAAAAACAATACTTTCCCTTTTCTGGGCCTGTATTTCCTCATTCCCAATATTTTTCACAAAATTTATTTTTAAAATCATTAAAGTCCACTAAAGTGCTTTTATAAAGCGGAAAACCAGCTTTTTGTTTCCCCCACAAAAGCTTGTTCTAATATCTCCAATACCATATTCCACTCTATCTGTCCTCCTATTAGCCTGTCCTTGAATTTATTTTCCACTATAACTATGAATTCCATAGGCCATCCCTGCTCGTTAGAGAACTTACCTAGTTCAGTTTCCTTCATTCCACCTCCTGATACAATTACTCTACCCTGTATTCCCTCCTGCCTTATCTGCTTTCTTAACTTAGTCTCAATTTCTGCTATCTTTATATCCGCCACTTTTTCTACAATTTCCACTCTTTCTTTCAAATTATTATCTTTTTCTATTAATTCATTTCTTAATAACTTTTGTTTTTCCTGAATCTCCTGATATGTTTCTGCATTTGTCAGGTGACTTTCCTCTACTTTCTTATGAAATTCTGACTGCCCCTTTTTTATCTCACCTCCCAATTCAGTTCTTACTTGCCTAGTTTCCATCTGTTCTATTTTCTTAAGATTCTCTCCTTGATTGACTAACTTTTCCTGAATTTCCCCTTCCACTTCTGCTAATTTCAGATCTACTTCCTCTATAATATTTTTAGCCTTTTCTTCTAACACATCCTTAATTTCACAGCTGATCTCCTGTTTCACCCCCTGAATACTCTCCTGCAGCGTCCCATACTTTCTATTTAATTCCTCAATCTCCTTGACCACATTATCTAGCTTTTGATTAATTTTCATATTATTATCTATCGCCTCTCTTATGTCCCAACTCATCTCCCGATTTTGCCTACTTATTTCCTTTCTCATGTCCCTACTTACCTCCTGATTTTGCCTACTTATCTCATTTCTTATGTCCATACTCATCTCCAGATTTTGCCTACTTATTTCCTTTCTCATGTCCCTACTCATCTCCTGATTTTGCCTACTTATTTCCTCTCACATGTCCATTCTCATCTCCTGATTTTGCCTACTTATTTCCTCTCTCATCTCCCTATTCTCTTGTTTGTTCTCCCTCAGCATGCTCATGATTGCAGCTAGTGAATTTTCGGAAATGGTCTTCTCTTTACTGGTACTCGGGTTACTCTCTGCCATTATTGTATTGTTATCTACGCTCTCAACCTCAATCTCAGTATCGCCCTTCTGCATATTGTCAGCGTTCTCTTCACTATCCAGACACATCTTACCTTCATATTTTCACCGACATACTGAATTACACTTCTTACAATTACCCTCAAAAGCACTCACTTGCACTGAATTTACACTCACTCTTTCCGTAAATACCGTTAGGTTTTCGTGTCGCACAGTTGGGAGCCAAATGTAATGGTAATTATAAACAGAATTATGTTAATAATAAAAGTGCTCCACTGTTGAGCGTTAATTGTAATAGTTAATAATAGTCGCCCACTTTTGGGAGATCATATGAATCATTTAATTGTGTATTAATTTAAAATGTATATGAATTGTTGTTCAGCATCACTAAAACAAATACATAATTTGTAATATATGTGTAGTCAGGGCGCCAGATCATTTCAATATAACGATCAAAAGAATATAATAAACCTCGGTAACACAGATATAGAGCAACGACATTCCATTCTCCAGTCGTGGTGAAACTAGCGTAATCTAACCTTAAAATATTTACTTTAGGTGTGTGAGATTACCTTCTAGTAAATGCTAACTACTAAAGGAAACTAGTCTAGCATTTGAATTTAAAAATGAATTTAATATATGAAAACAACAAGTGAAAAAGAATGGAATACCAAAGATAATAATAATTTATTTAAATTAGAGAATTTACTGAATTTACATTATCATGGGGCTTGTTAGGAAATCGGAGAGTCTACTAAGTAAATTGAATAAAATATCTATAGAATTAAATAAGCTGGGTAGCTTTCTGACTTGATTTGAGTAAACTGTTTGAATACGCTCACCGAATTGAAGGTCGTCGTTGATTGGTTGATGAGTAGAGAGTTCTTGATGCCCCTGAAGTTCTTCAAAGTAAGGAATTGATAATTTGCATGTGGATGACGGAATTATTTCCATTTATCATCCCTATGACAATGGTTTTAGACACAACCATGACACAGTTTGATGAGACTCACTGATTGTCTGATCAAATTCACATACTTATTACACGACTGTATCTTATAGCACCACATTACAGATGAATGTTGATTTCTTATTTCCTCTTCTGTCACGTACAACCCTCCTGCCGTCCATTCAGTCTCCTGCCAGACATTCAATAACTTGCCTGCTGGCCACCCGTCTTGTATATATTGTTCCCAGGTACCGCATGCGTACACCCCCATCCTGCAGTCACTAAGGCATTAGCTCGACTTCCAAGTATATAATTGACAAGTCTCCATAGAAACACTTCTCGGGAGGTTCGCTTTACCAGTAATATTTTTGAAATAAAAGACATTAGGGTCTATTCATGTTGTTTACCAAGAATCAATTGATGAGTCGACTTCAGCAAAAGCACTCCTTCTCTCTCTTGTTCGTATTTTCCTTAGAAATATTACTCAGTCAAGCCCCAAACTTATTTCAAATATAATGTGTACTTCCAAGTCCTTCCAACTCCCACAATATTCTACATAATCACATAATAATATATATAAACATATTAATTAACATAAATAACTAGCCAATGTAAAATATAAAATTAAAAATATTAATAATAATAATAATAATAAAATAAACAAGACTTCTCCGTCATTGATCACAAATTGGGACCGTTACACTACCGTAGAAGAATCAACCATGTGGTGCAAACCTACTCATCTCCCAAGTCTAGAGACGCACTGTGATAATATAACAATAATTATATTGTCATGTTTTATTGAAATCAATTACATTACAGTGGTATCTTAATCATCAAATGTTCTGAAATACGACTCCAATCTGTAAATGCATGATCATTTTTTGTAGCGTTCTGAACTCCAAATTTACAATGTACTCTCCTTCCGGGAATTGAGGTGGGAACACCTTAGGATCCATAACAAACTTATCAATCACGTAGTTACCCTGGAACAGCAAAACTAAATTATTAGCATTACACATTGAACAAGGAGCGTTGAACTGGGGTTGGAAAGTTGAGCGTTACTAGCAACAAAACAACAACAACAACAACATCAAAATGTAATGGAATAAAACAATATAAATAAAATAGACACATTCCTGAGGAACAAGAAGTCGAAACGGATTTGGAAAGAAACAATATCAGAGAAGAAGATACACCACGGAGAGATACTTTTAGGCAAAAATTGCTAAAAATAGAAGGATTCCAAGGGAGGAAGGGAAAGAAAACCGGCTCAAAATGGTCCGAGGAAAGGAAGAGGAAGCATAGTGAGATGATGAAGGAATATTGGAGGAAGAAGAAGGACCGAAAAGAAAATAATAATAATGATAATACAAGAGACAAGAGAGACATTAAAAGACAAAACAAATCAAAAGGATGAAAAACCTGACGAAAGAAAAGAAATCAAAAGAAGGTAAAACCTAACAAAACCAAAGTTTATTGAAATAAAATGTCTTAAACAACTAAGCCTTTAGGGAAGAAAGGAATCACATGAAACAAGGAAGGAAATTAAGGAAGATGATGAAGGAAAGAAAGTAGGAAAGACATGAAGGAATAAAGAAAACCAAGGAGGAAATGACGGATGGATGGAAAGAGGGACTGAATTGAAGGAAGGAGGGAATTGATGAAAGGAATTGCTGTTATAAGGGGCGGAACAACGAGGTGAAGAAATCAGAATGCAACTTACTGGTTTTACCGGACACCTCTGTGTTGTGTTTATATGTTTGAAGAACATATCTGCATACGGTTTGATCGCCAAAAGGTACAAATTGAAAGGCGTTGGTATTGTGTGGAATGTTTGTACCCATAATCCATTGCTCTTGATCACAGCATTCATTGATACCTACAAAAGATAAAAACAACTATGGTACTGTCTGTAGTTGCTCTTCAGTCGTTCAACAGGGATGCAATGTGCAGAATATTATACAGTTCTCAAAAGCGGCTTCGGTGGCACGCTGAGCTTCCATGACAAAGATCGCGGGTTCAAACCCGACCGAAGTCGTCGGTTTTTTAAAGAGCGTTAAATTCCCTCAGCGGAGGGGAGGTAATGCTGGCGGTCTTATGTCATAGATTAATGGCATATAAAAGAACCTTCGACTGAATACATTTGTGAAGCTTAAATTTGTAGGTTAGTTTGATAACGCTATATTAGTTCCAACGTTCCTGCCAGGTGTTGACTGCAATGGCATTTAGTAGCCTCGTCCGCAGCTAGGTGTCGTGAACGGTAGCATTTTGGTAGCAAAAGTAGGAACTACATGAAAATATTAATCGTCTGAAGTCCTTCTACCTGAATCACAGATAACACACACTAATAGAGCCAGCACAATTTACACCGGTTATCCGACAGATTCTACACACACCCAAAGTATAGGGGTCACCGCGTTGTCGCAGCCTCTAAACTGAGAAACCAACCAGCCAACAGTTCGCAAAGACGTTTTGCTTATGACGATTACACGTGGGTGTTTGGATGATACTGCAAACACTGACACACAATGAATGCACACCGTACGAATCATTGAATATTTGTCCGCTAGGAGGCATGTCTAGTCAATACTTTAATGTTAATTTACTGTTTTACTACACAGTAATGACAAAAATAAAATTACATCCTGGGGCATAAAATACTACCCACTTGATCACCCCTAAAACAAACTTTCTTCCCCAGTAATTTTGGCGGCAAAATTGGTCAATTTCGTGCCCCGATGACTTCCGATTGGTAACATTTCAAGAAAGCGCCCACAACGGATCCATCACAAACAAGACACGGAGGAAACAACTGCGCAGTCAGAATAGCTCCAACAATCATATAATTATGTTTACATCACTTTTCAATCACATCATCCATTTTTCATCAATGTTAATGTCACAATGACTGGCCGATAATTGTACTAGCCTATACAATATCAATTTTAATATTCTAACTGTGCCCGTTATGACAACAATTATAAACATTTCCCAGGAAACACACATATTTTGCTCTTAGAAGCAAACCTTAAAATTTTCAAAATTCAAATCGTAACTATTTTTATTCATTTTTCAACATATGGTTCTTGTTTTGAACTGATCTTCACCATTTCGCTCCTATCTTCCATGTTTATAGGAATTTTTGGGCTTGTCTTCTTTTATAGTGAATGTTGAACCTTCAGCTTCAAAATGAATCTCCCTCATGTCCTAGCAAAACCAACAGGGAGTGGGGAGGGGTGGGGGAGAGGTGGGGGGAAAGGGGGGGGGGATATTTCGTGCCCACCAGTTCCATTATTACGGCTTACACATGATATTCCTCTTCTACGCTGACTGTACAGAAAGTTATTGTCTATTTTGAATCCGATTACCTAACCACTTTTATTAAATTGTAATTCTTGTATAAGATATTAACATTTTTCTTTTGGTGGGTAGGGAAATCCCCCCGTTGGTAGTTCGTGTGCCTCGTCATACTGTGGTAAGGGCAAAAGTACAACAAAGTTAACAATACCACTATAATCTGTTCTGGCTGCAAGAGGTACACATGCGGAAAACACAGTAAAGAGCAGTCGTATGTTCCAAAGATGGCGAAGTGAATAATTTACTATCTGAACTTCTTTTGTCATGATGTTTTGATTTTGTTTTTAACTGTTGATAACTAAGTTATATTTTTGCCATTTAAGGTTCATTTAAGGTTGAAAATACAAGATGTGTTGATTAAAGGATAATGCAAATATCACACAGAAGGAATTTATTATGGTGGTCACAAAATACCCCCACGTTGGCAGACCGTGGTTTGAAAAATAGCATGATATTGCTAGGGTTAATTATTTAAGCGTTATATATTGATTCCTATTTTGGGAAAACTCAAAAAATAGTTTTAACGTTTTATAAAAAAGACTAATTAAATCCACAGATGTTTGACTGAGATTCATTTGATAGCTGAAGGTTTAACATCCTCTTTTTAAAAGGGAAAGTCCAAAAATTCCTATCTTCTTCTTCTGCAACAAGTTTCCTTCTCCATCGTCTCCTATCCATTGTTGCCATCCGCCAAATGTCTTCATGGTGTCCATCACTCCACCGCTCCCTTGGTCTCCTGGTGGTCTTCCTCCTGTGGGGATGAAATCCAGTAGCTTCCGTGGCCATCATGGTACAGGTCTTCTACTTCATGATTGTGTCTAATCCTCAATTCACCCGTGTGTACATCCCTCACCGGTCCGAAGATCTTCCGAAGAACTTTTCTCTCAAAACCGAGTAGTTTATGAGTCCTGTTTTCGGATACTCCATGTCTCACATCCATATAGTACCACGGGTTGGATCACAGTTTTATACAGACGAATTTTGAACTGTCTGGAGAGACATGTGGACCGAAGAAGCTGCGTTAAGCTGTAGAGAGTTCGGTTTCCTGCTTGGATCCTGGCGTTGATCTCTGCCTCACATGATGAATTCTCCGTGAAAAGCGATCCTAGGTACTTAAATTCATGGATCCTCTTGTAAGACTGCTCCCCTACCCGGAGTGACTCTAGTTGCCCAAAAACGTGGCCTTGCCCGCGAGTCATACTGAGGTACTCCGTCTTGGTTTCATTCACGATTAGCCCCAATTTGTTGGCAGCTGCCAATAAATATAGGAAATATTAGGGAAATGGTGAATATCAGAACAAAGCCAGACCCAGATTTTGAAAAATGAAGAAAAATTGTTTCGATTTGAATTGTTAAAAATTTGAACTTTGCTTCTAATAGCAAGTTGTGAGTGTTTCCTTGGAAATCGATATAATTGTTGCACAGGATTTATGACAGGCACAGTTATAATATTAAAATAGTAATTTTGGCTCCTTAACCCTTAATTCGGCGGAATATTATTGAATATATTTTATTTGTTTTTATTTTAATTTAATTTTAATTATTTTAACCTAATTATAATTAATTTTAGTTTTCTTATTGCTCAAACTATTTATTTTCATAATTTTCATTTTTATATTATTTTTATAATCTCAATTAATTTCAATTTTAATTTATTTTATCTTATAATTTTTAAAATTCATACAAGTATATTTTAGTTGGTAGCATTGTGAGCTAGCCGGCCGAAGTGGTCGGATTTTTAAGAGCGTTAATAATCCCTCAGTATGCCTTCCTTTGGAGGGGATGTAAAGACGCCGGTACCATATCATAGATTTGTGGCATGAAAAAGAAAATTCCACTAACTACACTTGTGGAAGTTAAAATTTGTAGGTTAGTTTGGTAACGCTGTATTAGTTCCAACGTTCGCTGCGAGGTGCTGACTGCGATGGCATTCAGTAGCCACGTCCGCATCTAGGTGTCGAGGAAGGTTGTATTTGGTAGCAAAAGTAGGAACTACTGGAAAAAATTAATTGTCTGCAGTCCTTACCTGAATCACAGACAACACACAGTAATACAGTCATCACAATTAACAGCGGTTATCAGACAGATTCTACACACACCCAAAGTACACGGGGCTACATGACCACGTTGTTGCAGCCCCTAAACTGAGGAACCAACCAACCACGTATATTTATTTATGTTCGACTCTGACCATTATATGTCAGAAAACTGTACTAAAATGAGGCTCATTATAACACTATTTTTCCTTATGAAACAGTTTCTCCCACCAATCAAAGCTCAACAGTTGTTAGACCAATTAGATAATTAGATGCGCTGAGTTCCAAGGCCTTCTGATTTAAATTTTACGGCCTGACCTAGTGTCATAGTAGGGTAATCGAGGAGGCCATGGTCAAATACAGGGCATTCCCTGCGTCTCATGCGCTCTGTTCAGTTCATAAAACTGGTGAAATTTCGACAGATATTTATGAATATTTATGTTCGAACATAAAATAGTTATAATAACTATCGTCGAAAATAAACATTCGTATGCAACTCGCCTATAATGGTAATTAAGACACTCGTATGGAAATTATAAAACTCGCATACGCTCGTTTTATAAAGATACTCGTGTCTTAATGATTGTCATTATAGGCTCGTTGCATAATGTACTTTTTTTAATTCTAATTTTATTATCATATTTTATTTTTTCACACTTTAATTTTAAACCATATTTTTCATGCAACTTAGGTATATTATTTGTTTTTTTTTCGGAAATATTAACACTTCCAAATAATAATAATAATAATAACAGTAATAATAATAAATGATGATAATAATAGTAGTCTAATTCATCGATATGTGCCAGGGAGTTTCACCCATCAGCATCTTCGACAATATAAATTATGCTTATTGTACGTGGTAAATATACAGACCACGGACCAATAGCTGTCTGTTCCCCTTTAAACTTGCCATCACGTTATTTTACCTGCACTGTGCAAGTGATATCCTTCTTCAGTTCAATGATACCACTCATCTTCCTGACGCCGTCGGATCTATCTTTCTTCACGGTGGCCGTAGACTTTCCATACTCGCTATCAATCGTCAGTTTACCATCGGTCATAATAACCTCGAACTGCAAACAAGAGACAAAGTTCATTGCTTCATTCATTGATATAAGAACTTACATCGATTGCGAAACGTATATCTGAAATGCTGCAGTAAATCCCAACTTCCCATAAACCAGGACTGTAATTTGCAGAAAAATGTGAGTTTGAAATCCAGAAATTCATAGAATGCGTAAACATGAACCGTTTTCAAAATGGTAAATATATATGATCCCATTGATCAGGTGAAACAACAGAGTGGACAATCATTTTGGGAATCGACTGCATTTTGATAGTATTTGTTACGTTTATGTTACCAATTGAAACGACGATTTAACCTACATTTTTACACATCTACATTCTTCGGAGAGAGAAGTCTCCGGTTACTCTAATTTTCGACAATATTAAGAGAAGATTAACATAGGCTCTTTTTAAGGTAGATTTTATTTCAATCGTGTCGGACTACCAACCGCAAGCTTGCGGGTTCGATCCTGGGTGTGCTAAGTGAAAGGCGACTAAAATCATGACATGCATGTCAATCCTTGTTGTCATATTAAAGAACCTGTTTGAATTCAGTAAGCCGTGATCATAATGGCAAAATTAATCTCGGGATTTTCCCCCAACACAAAGTTCCTCATTTCTCTACTAGAAAGCACTATAGTGTCAAGGAGCTTAGATATCTAACCTCCTTGACATTCATAGGGCTCCAAGGAACAACAAAATTCGACATGCAAGTTGCCCTCTGGGTGCAAAATAACAAAGCTTTTCCCGACACCCGTGGCCATAC
Source organism: Meconema thalassinum (assembly GCA_946902985.2). Classification (NCBI taxonomy): domain Eukaryota; kingdom Metazoa; phylum Arthropoda; class Insecta; order Orthoptera; family Tettigoniidae; genus Meconema; species Meconema thalassinum. The sequence continues at coordinate 225,418,163 of OX336388.2, forward strand.
GATATTATTATTATTTATTATTTCAATACATCAACAGTATTCGAAGACTCAACGGGAAAAATGGGGTAAGTCACATTCTGTAAATCTTTCAGGAGAGCGAATGAGTGGTCCAGTTGCAAAACTCGTTTAATCCACTTATGAATAAGGATCATGTCGTAACATTATTTACTTTACTATTTTATTTTATTTTATTTTATTTTATTTTATATTATTTTGTTTTGTTTTGTTTTCTTTTGTTTACGGTAATTTAATTTAATTTGGTCTTTTTATTTATTTTTATTTTGTTTTATTTTAAATTGTTTTGTTTAATTTTGTTGTATTGATTTTGTTTCGTTTTGTTTTGATTTGTTTTGTTTTATTTTATTTTGTTTCGTTAATTTTGTTTTATTTTATTTTGATTTTGTTTTGTTTATTTTTTATTTTATTTTGTTTTGTTTTATTTTGATTTTCCAGAAAACAAACACAAAACAAACAAACAAACAAACAAAAACACGAAGCAAATACCAAAATTCAAAAAAGCACAAAGCAAAACCAAAAGCAAAAACACAAACTCAATGCAAAAAGTAGAAAACAACAAACACGAAAGATACGTGAGGCAAAGTCCAGAGAAAGGTTAAAATGATTCTTATTCACAAGTGAGTTTTGCAACTGGACGACTCAAATTTAAACACTAAAAGAAATACTTAAAACACCCCAATTGATGGTTAGCAATATAGCTATTCCTTGCCAGATTTATTTCTTATAAAGGAAGTTCGTGTAAAACAAATACAAACTAAAGTTAAATTATGAAAAAAGTGAGAGGATATGGGACGTTCTTTCTGTTTCCACTAATAATAAAAACTTCTTATCTCGGTGACTTACCGCTTTATTCTTCTTCTTTCGATTCGGCCATGTAAGGACCACGTCATTTCTTGCCGCATCGAGCTTTAACATCCTCCCAATACTTTCGCATTAGTTCTCTATGCTGTTGTTTCCTTTCTGCAGTCCACTTCTTTCCAGTTGGAAGCTTTGGCTTTTCTTGGAAACATCGGTGTTCTGTTAGTTTTTGTTTAAGGGTGGCACTTTCCCAAATATCGTTGCCTGTAATTCCCACTTCTTGTAAATCTTTGTCCATCTCAGTGAACCAAGCTCCCTTGGTTTTCTTTTTGAGGAAGTAGGTGAAAATTCTATTTGTCAATCGTGCTGGGTTCATTCTTGTTATATGACAGTAAAAGACAATTCTCCGTTTCCTCATGGTATCAGTTATTTTTTCCACGTGGGTGTAAAGTTCGTGGTTGTGCCGTCTCCTATATTCCCCATTTTCTTTTACCGGACCCAAGATTTTTCTTAGAATTTTTCTTTCTTTCACTTCCAGATTCTCTGTTAGTCCCTTGCGATGAATGGCAAGGCACTCAGCAGCAAACAAAGCCTCTGGACGGATGACTGTTTGGTAGTGTCTTTACTTGGCATTTGTTGATATGGATTTCTTGTTGTAAATGGCCTTAGTTAGATTATATGCCATTTCCATTTTCCTGATTCGTGACTTGAAAGCTGCCTTCTCGGAAAGCTTGGGGTCTATCCACTCACCCAAATATTTATTCATTATTTATTTAATCGAATACACTATTACAGACCACGTAAAATCAATACTTTAAATCTTGCCACATGTCTTTGTTCTCTCTGCCCACATTCGGCTCATCCTCTCTGATCTCTGCTTTCGGGGCTGTCCGATGTTCCGTGGCTGCTTACGTTGTTTTTCTTGTTCCTCCCTGAAGATCACTTTTTGAATTTTGTCTCGAAATGAATTCCTATTATATGAATTTCTAATGTCAGTGTCGGCTTCCATAATATCCTTTAATGTCTGTGTAAACCACGCTGGTTGAACTTTAAGTTTTAAAATTTTATTAAAAACTTGTTTTGTTACCCTGTCATTATTCATTCTATTTAAATGCCCAACAAATGACATTAATCGTTTGCGCACGGTGTGAATTATGTTCTCCTCATGGGTGTATATTTCCTTGTTAGGTCGTGGTCTGTTATAGTCTGTTTCTGTTTTCCTTGGGTCAAGGAAGCATCGAACCAATCTTCTTTCCATGAGCATGATTTTGTTTATATCACCTTTCCGAATTAACTTTAATGTTTCCGCTCCAAAGAGTGCTTCAGGTCTCACCACAGAATTGTAATGTTTAATTTTAGTGTCTCGCGATAATGCCTTCCTCTTGTATACATTTCTGGTGTTCTGAAATGCTACGTTCATTTTTTTGCTCGGACCTCTAAGCTACTGTATTTGAAAATAATTTCAACTGATCTGTAGTGACGATGCCTGTCCACCAGAATGACCCATAATCTCTAATTTTAGGAAGATATGGACTTAGCCCGTTCTTTCCGCGGGGCCTTCATTTGTTAATTTCATATTTTTCCAATTCCATGTAAAATATCCTAATATATTTGCAAGTTTTCATTCTTTTAAATTTAAACTCTTTTTGTAAGGACATCCATTTTGGACATTGTTAAGTAGCTTTTTGAGATTAAATGTCTTTTCACACTGATGATGGTGTCACTGCAATACCGAAACATGTACAGCGGGTTTCACTTGAATACGCAACAGGCATGTGGGTTGCCTACCACCTGCAATAGACCCGGGAGTAGTTGTTGCTCGCTAATTCGTCTAACTCTGAACCCTGTGCCTTGGCGTTTTCTGTCCTTTCGTTTCAAAGACAGACATGGTGACTCAGACGCTAGCACGAGAGACGTCGGAGCCTATGTTCTGGGGTTCAAAATCGGTAATTAACGGCCACCCACGTCGTAACAGGGTACTAGGTTAAAGCAAAGTGTTGAAGCTTAGCACGCGTCCGATATCAAACATCTTAGAAAATTTCCCCACGACCCCCGACCCCTCCCATCCTGAAGGTGGCCCGAACTAACACCCGTACCTAGTCTTCGGATCGACAGATAAAGGCCCCCCAGGGGCTCACTTCTAGTGTGACGTGGGTTGGCGACCACGAGGCCCCAGCTGAGTCCGGCATTGCTTCCACTTACTTGTGCCGGGCTCCTCTCCGTCTATTTCCTGTCGACCTCACTTGGTCAACACTTGTTCTCTTCTGACCCCGACGGTATTAGGGTATCCGACACCTAGGGAGTCTCTTCCTTTCCCGCCTTAATTGGCCCTTGTCTCATCATTTCTGATACCCTCCTTCTGTGAGGGGTCAGCCTTCTTTTTCTTTTCATGTTATCTCCTGCCTTCTGCTCAAGGCCCTCAAGGAGGAAGGGTGTATGTAGCCCTACCACTACTGGTGCACCCTGGATAGTGCTACACCCTCAGGGGCTCACGGCTGGTGAGTTCGGAGGTTGGCGACCCCGAGGGATTCCTGAGATCCTGTTTTACCCCTTTTACCTATTAACTCTGGGTCGGACCCTCTCCTCTATCACTTTCCTATCTTCCTTTCATGGCTCTCCTTCCTTCCAAGTCCCTAAATCCTCATTCTTCGAGGGTTGAGCGTATTTCTTTTCCTCCTGTCCTTTATTTGCCCTATTCGCCTTTTGTTTTCCATTTCTTCTTCTAGTTTATAAGTTAGTAGTTAGTTTTAGTTATAGTTTACATTTCATTATCATCTTCACGATCACCCAAACCATTAGGGGCCGATAACCTAGATGTTAGCCCCTTAAAACAACAATTATCTTCATCATCATCATCATCATCAACAGATAAAGTGAGTGATGAGAGGAAGGCGCTGTTCTTTAATTTACTGTTTTGAGCTTATCAATATGTTCAAAAGCAATGGTGACATAGCATCTGAGCCACCGTAAAACGAAAGGACAGAAAAGACCAAGGCACAGAGACCAGTGATAGACGAATTAGCGAGCAATTCTAGCGAGCGGCTCTATTGCAGGTTCTAGGCAACCCACATGCCTGTTGTGTAACTTATTAAAGTGAACCACGCTGCACGTCGTTTAATAATTTATTAAACAACTTCTCCAAGAATTGACAAGGTGGATTTTCAATTTAACACATCCAGAAATTCTCCATGGAAGCTGAGGGCGAATTGTCACATTTCACTGCTGACACGACCTTGCATGAAGGAAGAATGGACTGCATCAAAACCAGACCGTCTGGTTTAATAACTGATCCCTGCAGAGAACCACCTGGTTTCAATTTACCGAGAAAGGTGTGGGCATCATTGAACAGGGTCCGCACAAATCACGTGCGCTGCAATTTCTGGCTGCACAAGTGGGGAAGAACTCAATACCCATTCTGCGACTGTGCCAATGTACCTCAGCAGGTTGCCCTCGAGTGTCCAAAGAGGAGGTTTGAAGGAGCTGTCCAAGACCTACACAGTGCCACCGATGATGCTGTCAACTGGCTGAATACCCTGGACATTGTGCTGTAATAGTACATAATGCAACGAACCTATAATGGCAATAATTAAGACACGAGTATGTTTATAAACCGAGCGTAGCAAGTTTCATAATTTTCATACGAGTGTCTTAATTACCATTATAGGCGAGTTGTATACGACTGTTTATGTTCGACGATGATTATAACTTTATTATATGTTTAGCATACATATTCATAAATATATGTGGGATTCATTCACTTCAGTTAGTGAACAGAGCGCGCTGGATGGTTTGCTGACTGAAAAGAGCGCATGCGTGGGTCGACAAATTTTGATTGGCTGGAGAAACTGTTTCATAATGAAGAATAGTACTATAATGACCCTCATTATGATACAATTTTCTGGCATAGCCTATAATATTTACATTTCGACATCGTCGAGTATAAATATTCATAAATATCTGTTGAGATTCTGTCAGTTGAATTCTTCCTCTTGGGAATTGTGTGGGCTCAGAATTTGATCTCTGCCGAATAATGAATCCCAAAGCATTGAAACATTGTTTATCCTGAAGTAGCACCAACAGGTAGCGCACAGGTACTATGTTGGATCATTTTGTTATTTAGGTCAAACAACACAAAATAGGCTGTTACAAACGCTTGAAAAGTAAAATTTGTCGTAATATCAACTAGTTATTCTTCAAATTCGAAGCGCATATAATAGAACTGTTATGACATCTGGCGGAAACGTTTCGCTTAAGAAATCCATTTACAGAACAGAGAGCTGGAATACAATTTCCGTGGAACTAATGTCATATGACTGTTTCCCCCATAACGTTCTGGTGTGTTTATGTCAAGAACAGCATTCACCACTAGAATTGTCGGCGAAATAGTACGAATGTGTAGAATTTGGGGTTGAGGATATTAAGGTACAGTGCTATTTCTTTTGCAATATTGCCCAGTTTGTTTATGCATTGTAAGTACAATGGTTGATCCAATATAGACTACATTGTCAACTTTCAAATCATGTCATTCGTGTCCGACATGTTGGATTTTGAGTGCATGTCAGAAGCTATCCTAACCTAATTGGTCAATTAATGAAAATATTGAGCTCTGATTGGTTGGAGAAACTGTATTATAAGGAAAAGTAGTACTTTAATTATCCCCCATTATAGTACAGTTTTCTGACATATAATAGTCAGGGTCGAACATAAATGTCTAAACTGTTACAGTACTTACAATCCATTTTGAAAATACGTATTGTGTATAATATATTTTAACTTTTGTTTTTAATTCTTTGTCGCAACGTATCCTCTTTTTGCCAAATGAAATAAAAAAATTCAGTCATTTATTTGCATAATGCAATGCCTGCCTCTCACCCGTAAGCGCCGGGTTCGATTCCCGGCTCCGTCAGGGATTTTAGAAACTGACGTGAGCGCTGGAAAGGGGTGCACTCAGCTTCGCGAGGACAACTGTCTGACAGTGAGGCAGCGCTCCGGTCACGAAAACCAAGATTTACGGCGGAGGGGACCCGATGCTGCTTTTCGAATGCCCTGATTTTGAAAGAGAAAGACTTATTATAAAATGTCACCTGAGTAACTGCAATAATGAACTGAATAAATCTATATGTCCTGTATTTTCAAAAACATGATGTTATTCTTATTATCTTGCATTCATCCATCACATCTTCTATAAATACTGTACAAGTACTTTTGTAAATATTCTGTAATTATCGAACCATAACCTTAATATGTTATGCAAAATAGGGTTCTTCTACGTTTCGGAAACTCAATAAATTAGTAAATAACCATCATGGACCTCGCCACCACCACGATGAAGAATTCTTGTCGACTAACCCTTCACACATGCTGCTCTCATTAAAGGCAATACTTACCGGCCATTTTCCATCAGCTCCTGGGAATTTAGGTGTTGGAATAGTCACAGAAACGCCAGGAAAAACTCCAAAATGTAAAGTAGGAGGCACAGAAAGGAGCAAAAGCACTAATATACGACTGAGGACCTCCATGTCGAATCACATAGTGAAAAGGAAAAATGTTAACTATGTTCTTATATAACTTATATAACTAATGACAAAGGTCGTACATAATTCACAGACATTACTGCATAAAACGATAGTGTCGTAGAATGTTCCGCATTGTTCACATTACACCGTTTGAATAGCATTTGTAATCTGATTGGTTGTTTAGAGTGAGAAGCTTCAGTGTAGCAATATTATTGAAATACTATATATTGTCAGTCTTGCTACGTGACGGGAAACGGAAATTACCGTCCATTGTTATAGGTCGCGATAATTGTACCGTGATAAGGAAGCCAACGCTCGTCTAATGAGTAAATGATTATGAAGTTTGAAGCCATTTTCAGTGTTGCCTTACTAAACGAAAATTTGATGATTTCCAATCGGTCAACAGGAATTGGTTAATCCCCAATGCTGAAAGAAACAAGAAGTACCGTGATGAACTAAAGAGCCTACTTTTCTTAAATTTAAGATTCATGCCAATGATTAATCTACAGTATATGAACCTATCTAGAATAATGACGAGATTAAGTTGGTAATATCGAAATGTCTAATTAGTTCGAAATATACCTGGTATAATGTAGCCTAAGAGAGCACTTAAGTTGGCAGCCATGGTGACTGAATGTATTGTTAGTTCCATCTCTTAAGGTACAGAATACAAAATTTGGCTGAAGTCCAATGGACGTTACATGCAGTTAGACATTGGATCTATCAGAACGCGCAAAAACATGTTGGCAACAATGTCATCCGTGTGCTGGTTAGAAATAATCTGAAATATCTTGTTGTGCCAATTTTGGATGAAATCCATTTGTTTGTATATAAGTTACATGTATTTTAAAATAGGACCTGTCAGCAGGCATAGTATCATGTTGGCAACACTGACTTATAATAATTACTCCAAATTAATCCAGAATGTCAGGTACTATACGTGTGCAAAATATAGAGTAACAACTCTTGCATACTTTCTGATATATTGATATTAGGGTAAAAATATAGACAGCATTTATTAACAATTGTCAGCCCTGATTGCTCTTAAGAATACTTATAGTCATATCTGTTATGTTACACATAGCACGTACGAAAGTTGGTTGAGATCCAACTGATAGTATAGAAGTTACCTGTGTTTAAAAATTGGTCCTTCAGCAGGCTTAGAAACATGTTGGTAGAACTGACGTATATAAGTTACTCCAAATTAATCTAAAATGTCAGGTAATATACGCGTGCATGGTTTAAAGCTGTCGGCCTGCATACTTTCTGATATATTTGTATTTGGATAAAAAAAATAGAGAGAGCAATTATTAACAGTTGGCAGCCCTGGTGGTCCTGAAGAATACGCTCAATCATATCTGATGATGTGCACATATTACATACAAAATGTGGTTGAAATCCAATTGACAGTGTAGCAGTGTAGAAGTTATAAGCATTTAACAATTGGACTTATCAGAAGGCTTAAAATTATTTTGGCAACACTGTCATGTATGGCGTCCTTAAAATTAAACTATATTAGTATTATCCACATGTGTGCCAATTTTGGAATAGCTCCCATGCATAACTTCCAAGATATTCAACATGGAGCTCGAATTTATGGTGCGTTTTTTCAGCAGTTGGTAGCACTGACAAGCCATAGCCGAGTGTGATGCCAGTAGGTCAGCCATGAACTACAGGTGTGCAGAAACTGTCGTCATGCAATATCAAAGTTTAATAATTATACGATATCATCATAATTTGTTGTGAACTTGTTAACCCAATCTTGGATGGACTGATTGACACAGTGGCGTGATACATCGAACATTAAAATGGGGTTACCATTAATGCCACCTAACCCAGTGAGATATGGGAACTTTGACGGAAACGTTTTTGATATGGAATCATTCAACTTAGACATGGAGCGTTAAGCGCTGAAGAGGCAGGATGGCCGAGCGGAGTGGCGGTCTCGAGGTCGACCAGAGAGAAGATTGTCATCCATGATCCAAGATGAGGGAACAAGACGTCGTCAGTCTCTGGAATTTTCGTCGATCCTATGAAATTTTCGTCGATATTATGGAGTTTTTCTTCATTCTCTGGAAGCAAAGACCTACGAATAACTGGCCCATCCTAATTTAGTGTGTGCATTTATCTCAGTTTTTCGTCATGAAATTGATTTCAATGAACAAATGGGTATATTATAATATAATACATTACTGTATAGGATACGATATTTTCTTATGGATTCACAGGAGTGCGATAAGTGTCTGATAGATCTACGTGAGCATATTATTTTCTAATCTTCTACAATGCGCTGATGCACTTGAATTTAGGTCTGCTTTATCTGTTGAGTTACGATATGCTATTGGTGTTGGTTGATTAATAGGGTGCTTCCGTGACTCGATGCCTGCATACAGGTGTTTACCTTTCTCAATATTTTTCATATTTGTGGAGTTTATGGTTAAACTTGCCATTTGGGTAGTCTGGCTTTAATCTTTTCCTTTGAGTGAATCATTTTCTTTGCAATTAAATCGCTTTAGCGAAGATATCATTGATATTTGACTGAGCATTTATGGTTAGTTCCATTCCAATGCAAAATTCACCTTAGTCTACGAATGGGGCCCATTTGTCTTGTGCAGTAGAGTGGTGTTAATCATCTTGACCCATCCTAGGGATTTTTCATATTGAGCCGACGTCGTAGGGCCTACTTGCCATCGAGCAGTAGTGTGGTGTTAATCGCCTTACCTGCGGATAGGGACCATTTCATCTTAGTCTACGAATGGGGTTCACTTGCTTTAATCAGTGGCGTGTTGTTAATCATCTTGACCCATCCTAGGTTCCATATTTATTTATCATCTTCATGTTGAATGGATTGTTAGCGAACCAAACTGTAGGTGTCAGTTACGTATCGGTTGATTATTATTAAATTCAGTAACAGTAAATGACAACAGGATCGTATTATTGATTCTTGTCCATGACCCATTAGTTTTTCATGTCTGTGTTCGATTTTGAAAACAGTAAATTAAATATTTTTTGATGGATGATTAAAATATAACCAAGGATTTTAGAGACCGTTAGTTCCTCTGGCAGAGGTGTTCTGAGGTAGAAATATACCTCACATAATAAGAAATATTGCAATAACTACTGATCATATTGATGAATGAATATTTTGGGTTTTTTTCCAGGGTGATGTTATCATTACTAAATTTAATTCATGCTTGGAGCTTGTTGATAATTAATTCAGTGATCTATATATTCTTTTGAGAGGTTGTTGAGCACATTTATTTGATCACAGCATTGGTGGATCATCATTGTTCTTGTTAGAGGTCAGATTAAGGGGATTTTATGGTGCTTATTAAACGCATTCTCTTGAGGAATTATTTTGCCATATTTATGATGTAATGATATTGCCATAGTTTTAAGGGGTTACCACATTGAAAATAAATATATTGACTGGAAAGGTTATGGTTTGAATCCAGTCTGGCTCTTGATTCAGGCAATGCGCTGAATAATTACAGATAATTATTATGAAATGATGATTACAGTTTGTGAGTTAAGGAATAGTGATAATATGAATGAGGTGTTTTTTGATGAACAATGGTTCATGTGATTATTGTTGGATGGTGATATCCAAAGGCATACAATTTATGGCAAATATTTTGATTGCAGTCAGTGAGGTTGTTGATTGCAACATATATGCATAATCCTCAAATTAGTAGACTGAAATGGAATCTGGCACCTCTAATAAATGTAATAGAATTTTAATAACGCCTCTAATATGATCCAAGTTAGATGTTCAGAATATAATAGAATTAATGCAAGTTATTATTATGAGATTTAAAATAGCTCAAGCTGGATAAGAATTTCTGTCGTTTATCTGCTCTGATTATTTGTTGAAATCAAAGAAACCTCTGATTATGACTAAATTGAATGAGTGATATGCCAATTGATTAATAAATTTGCTTCCGTGTGATTCTGAGTAGACAAATGAACTTTTAGTTTCTTTATTTTTGGTCATCTGAACGTTAAGGCAGGAAGGAGATGGATGGTCTTAGATGAACATTATCACCCTAATAAGTTTATCCACCTTTCTCCTAGGCAGGAATTTTCAAAATTAATTACAGTTTCTTGTTATTGTTTTTAACATTTCGTGACTGCATCTTTTCCCTTTTCCTTTCCTGAGTATGTGTAAGGCTTACCCAGAAAGGATGTGGTTTGCTAGGAATCCAACTTGATGGCGCCCACATTTTGATTCATGATTAAGCCCGTAAACGATCAAGAGACACTTCGTCTCGTGCTACCCCAAGGTGTTTTTTTGTTTCAAACTGGAGGAATCCATTGGTCGCAGCTAGGTTAGACAATGGTCTGGGCAAAACCATTGTTAGGTACTAGATTATGCGACGAGCTAGACGAAACCATCGGTCACTACTAAGCTGCACGACGGTCTGGGCGAAACCATTGGGCGCTGCTAAGTTAGATGACGGCCTGGGTGAAACCATTGGTCACTACTAGGTTAAACGATGGACTGGTCGAATCCATTGGACGCTACTAGGTTATACGACGGTCTGGACGTAACCATTGGTCGCTACTAAGTTAGATGACGGCCTGGGCGAAACCATTGGTCGCTACTAGGTTAAACGATGGTCTGGTCGAAACCATTGGACGCTACTAGGTTATACGACGGTCTGGTCGAAACCATTGTGTGCTAAAAGGTTAAACGACGATCAAGAAGCAACCATTGGTCGCTACTAGGTTAGACGACTGTGTGGACGAAACCATTGGTCGCTTCTAGGCTCGGCCACTGTCTGGACGAAAATTACTGCTTGTACTGCAAGCTAGAGGGTCTAGGTTGGAGTTGTTTGAGTCTTAAGTCTGGCAATCTGTTTAACATATTCTAACCTTAATGTACACTTACAATTCTTGTCCTCGACCCTTCCTTCCGTTACTACAGTAAGTTTGCTATTCCTGGCTGTCTTAGTATGTATCCTACCAACCTCTCTTTTTTCTTCATTAGCAGTCGCCAGAAACATCTCTCATTTCCCACTCATCTTAAAACCTCTGCATTTTTACTCTACCTATCTGATCAACAACATTCTCCTGTAACACCACATTTCGAATGTCTCTATTCTGCTAATTTCTGCGCGTCAGCAAGTCATGTTTAGAGTAGTTCATGACGTCCACGATGCCACCAGTTTGTGTCCAGGGGATTTTTGTAGTGTAAGGTATTGCGATCTACAGGGTATTTCTCTCAAAACGGGGCAGGCCAGGCGGCCGGCGCACCACTGCTGGTAGATCGTCGAGCTGAAGGTCAGACGAGCAGATAGCAACGTGGAGATGAGACAGTAAATTTCTTAAGGTAAGAAGTGTTTTAGGATTGATAAAATGAATGCTGCGGTGAAGCGCGGGACTTTGCGGTGCTGAGACGCTGTTATAAGTGTTATATGTTTATAACGTGCGTAGGCCCTACGTGTTAATGGTTATTGTTTACCACGTATACATGATTATAGTTTAATTGTTATTGTGTTTCAAAATTTTATAACGTGTTATTGCTAAGTGTTAAAGCCTATTGTTTCAATAATGCCTCAACCTGCGTACACATTAGCACAAAATATCAGAGAGAAATTGAGGCTGTCTCGGTAGATGGAATAAAACGTGTGAATGAGAATTTCCTTAGACGATGCCAGAAATGAGCATATGCAGGTGGATGACATTTTCAACAGTATCTGTGTCAAGGTGAGTGATTATTTTTCTTTGATTATGTGTTATTTTGTGTGTTTGTTAATTACATGCGATTCGTTCGGGCGCTCTGTCGACTGCAAGCTCAGTGACTTATCATGTGCTCGTCCAACCGTCCACGCACGCGCCACACTCCGGCCCCTTTTTGAGTGAAAGACCCTGTGTAACTTACTACTGTAGAAGAAATAACCATGTGTTGCAAACCCACTCATCTCCCAAGTCTAGAGATGCACTGTGATAATACGAGGGCTGTCTTTTAAGTAAGGGCCGTTTTTTAGGCTATTTTCATTTATGAAAAAAAAAATAGGCTTATGAAATCATCTTTTGTCCGTGTGTGTGTGTGCGTGTGTGTGTGTGTGTGAAGTGTGTGTGTGTGTGAAGTGTGTGTGTGTGTCCCCTAATAACGTCTAAACGGCTAGAGCGATTTCAATGAAACTCGGTAAGTTCATAGCATTATTCCGGATGACCCCGACCGTGCCCTTCAAATTTTATTACGTCTCACCAATCCAACATGGCGGTTGTGCGAAATATTTCCCCTGCATTCAATATCTCCTAAACTATTACGGATATCACCCTGGAATTTTCTACGGTGATAAAGGGAACTACTAGAAGTTCACCTATGACACTTTTGAAAACCTGGTAGCTACAAAACCAACATGGCGGCCAATCGAATTTGCGACATTTAAATAGACGTTTCTCAAGATTTAACCAACCAAACGCAATGAAACTTGGTACAGTATATGTTTATACACATTATAATGCACCGACATCTAACTTCGTTCAATTGTTTACATAACCTCAAGATGGCGGATGTGCGAAATATTTAACCGGCATTCTATATCTCTGAAACTATTACCGGTATCATCATGACATTTTGTACGCAGATAAAGGGCACTACTGGACGTTCATATATGAGACTTTCGAAAACCGGTTATCTACAAAACGAACATGGCGGCCAAGCAAAGTTGAAAGTTTTAAATCGACTTTTCTCGCGATTTGATGATCCAAACGCAATGAAACTTCGTACAGCAAATTTTTATACATATTGTAAAGCACTGGTATCTAATTTAGTTCAATTGTTTAGGTAACCTGAAGATGGCGGCTGTGCGAATTTCGAAAATTAAGTTTTCATTTCTTGTGTTCTAATCATGGGATCGAAATCAACATTTGCATAATGAACGTACACAATAATCATCATCTAATAGTACATAACTCTATGGCCTACATATATTAAAATCCGACATGGCGACCATACGAAATATTTAGACGCTTCTCAATATATATTAATCTACTACAGCAATCAAACTGATAGAAGCTATAAGGATAAGTTCACCTTTGGGACGTTCAATAACCTGGCGAGCATTTTAAAATTTTAAAATTCCGCTTTTATTTGTTGTGTCCTAATAATGCGATTGAAGTTTGAATAAAACACCTACACAACAATCTTCATGTAATTGTACATACATCTAAGGCATAGCCTATAATATAAAAATCCAACATGGTGACCATCCAAAATATTTAGACGTTTCTCAATATCTACGAATCTATTACAGCAATCAAACTGACAATTTGTATGTTGATAGAGGCAATTAATATTAGTAGGATATATGAAAATAGGCTATTTAGTTCTTCACGACTACTTGTTGGGTTTTACATACCTTCCTCTATTTTTCTGCATAGTTGCCTTGATTATTTAGGCACTTGTCATACCTTAAAACTAAGTTCTGAAATCCCTCTGGTTAAAAGTTTGCCGCCTGCTCTGACAACCAAGAATTCACACTTGAGGAAAATCTATTGATAGTGGGGTTATCATGAATCTTCGGTCCTCGTGAATTTTCGTGTCAATTGCAGTCACCAAGTCATCTGTGATCACAGACCTGAGCGTTCATCGTCATGAACATTTTCACGGCCACTTTTGAACTCGCCTACCCATTTTCGCACTTTACCTTCCGTCATTGCATTAACACTATACAACTCACAAAGCTGACGATGAATGTCAACAGAAGACATGTTTCTTGCACTCAAAAAACATATATCAGATCGTACCTCATACGCGGTGGGCGAATCAATAATCTTGAACATTGTAAAGATGCACAGTTCAGCGTACAGGTTAGCTACACAGCTGCAACTTACGCCTGCTTGTTCGCAAAGGATGCCGGGAGGTAGCGCGCACGCTTGTTGCGGCGTGCGCACTAACTACGGGCTTTAAAAAAAGCGGCCCATACTTAAAAAACAACCGTCATAGAACAATAATTATATTGTCATGTTTTATTGAAATCAATCCATTGTTAAAACATTACATTACAGTGGTATATTGATCATCAGATGTTCTGAAAAACGACTCCAATCTGTAAATTCATGATCTGTTGTTGCAGCATCCGGAACTCCAAATTTACAAGGTATTCTCCTTCCGGGAATTGTGGTGGGAACACCTTAGGATCCATAACAAACTTATCAATCACGTAGTTACCCTGGAACAGCAAAACTATATTATTATTATTATTATTGTCTTTATTGGTGGCGCAGTTAGGGCTCTTGGCCCTCTCTTACACTTAACGACATTAATACAATACAATAAACATATTATGGCGACAAAATTAAACAATAATAATTGACATAGATAATGACTTTCACACTCTCATTCACTCATCCAGTCACACTTGTTGTCGGTCAGCAGTGTTCAGCAGGCTGCCCCAGTAGGTGGTCTTGAATTTAGATAGTGAGGTGGTGCCCCTGACACTGGCTGGAAGGGTATTCCACAGCCTAGACCCCACCACATGAAAAGAGTTGTTGTATATAGAGGAGCGATGAATAGGAATGGTGAGGGAAGAACCAGAGCGTGTATTATTACCATGGACAGAAGACAAGTACTTGAATTTATTTGATAAGTACCGTGGTCTATCGTCAGACAATAATCGGAAAATCTGGACAAGAATGTGATATGATCGACGTAGTTCAGGTTTCAGCCAGGAAATAATAGGGAGTGATATGTTTATCATAGCTCAGATCGTAGATAAATCGTAAGCAAGAGTTGAGAGCTCGTTGAAGTTTCAAAGTTAATGTTTTGGTTGCGTCTACAAGAATAACGTCACAGTAGTCAAGAGTAGGAAGTATTAGTGTCTGTATGAGTAGGATTCTTACTTTAAATGGTAAAATATCTTTTTTTATTTTGAGGGAGTGGAGCGTTGCGAAAATCTTCTTGCATACACTCTGCACATGATCAGACCAGTTAAGAGTCTGATTTATTAATCACACCTAGACTTTTCACTGTAGGACAGTATGGTATTTCATTGTTGTTCAGTACAATGGGGGGAATAATTTGATCTCGGAGTGACGTCAATAGTTTTTGAGAGCCAATTATGATAACTTGTGTTTTGGAGGGATTCAGAAGAAGGGAATTTTCCTAAGAATATTTTCCAAGTCGTATATGGAGACAAACTAGCATTACACATTGAACAGCGAGCATCAAACTGGGGCTGGAAGGTTGACCGTTACTAGCAACAAAACAACAAAAAACAAAAGAAAATATAATGGAACAGAACATTATAAATAAGAAAACGAGAGAGACATTAAAAGACAAAACAAAAATAACAAAACAAATAAAATAAAAGCAAAACTTGACAAAATAAAAAAAATCAAAAGAAGGCAAAGCCAAACAAATCCAAAGTTTATTGAAATCTATGCTTTTAGGGAAGAAAGGAAGCAAATGAAGCACGAAAGTAAATTAAGGACGAATATAAGGAAGGAAAGAAGGAAGTACATGAAGGAAGGAAATGAAAGAAATGAAGGAAGCAGATGACGGAAAGAAATAATGAGGGGAATTAAGGATGGAAGGAAAGAAAGAAGGAAATGAAGGACGGAGTTGAAGGTAAAAAAGAAGGACGGAAATGAAGGAAGGAAACAAAGGGAGAAATGAAGGAAAGAAGGAAAGAAGAACTGAATTGAAGGAAGGAGGGAGCTGAAAGGAGGAAGGGAAGAATAACTGAATTGAAGGAATGAGGGTGCTGAAGGAAGGGAAAAAGGACTGAATTGAAGGAAGGAGGGTGCTGAAAGAAGGGAGGGAAGAAGGACTGAATTGAAGGTAGGAGGGTGCTGAAAGAAGGACTGAATTGAAGGAAGGGGTGCTGAAAGAAGGAAGGGAAGAAGGACTGAATTGGAGGAAGGAGGGTGCTGAAAGAAGGACTGAATTGAAGGAAGGGGTGCTGAAAGAAGGAAGGGAAGAAGGACTGAATTGAAGGAAGGAGGGTGCTGAAAGAAGGACTGAATTGAAGGAAGGGGTGCTGAAAGAAGGAAGGGAAGAAGGACTGAATTGAAGGAAGGAGGGTGCTGAAAGAAGGAAGGGAAGAAGGACTGAATTGAAGGAGGGAGGGAATTGAAGGAAGGAATAAGGAAGGAATTGCTGTTTTAACAGGCGGAACAACGAGGTGATTTGCCCGTGAAGAAAGGAGAATGCAACTTACTGGTTTTATCGGACACCTCTGTGTTGTGTTTATATGTTTGAAGAACATATCTGCATACGTTTTGACCTGCAAAACGTACAAATTGAAAGGCGTTGGTACTGACTGGAATGTTGGTACCCATAATCCATTATTCTTGATCAGAGCATTCATTGATACCTACGAAACATAAAAAACAAATAAGTTGCAACTATGGTAGTGTCTCTTGAGTAGGTCAACAGCAATTTACCCAAAGACTGGAAGTGGTACAATGTACAGTATGTTATCCCTCCCTATATTATTCTGCTGAGGTCCCATTCCAGTTTTGTACCGAAAATGAGGTCCCATTAACACCAACCTACATATATTGTGCCCGCTTTTGACCAGAGTCCGCACGACCACATATGCATTTTACCAATAATCAGTCAGCACGAGAGTCAAAATATCCCGGAACGCCAGATGGGTTAAAGCTAATCGCAAAAACGACATCAAATGAAAAAAAAATGCTTTACTGATTTTTGGCTCAATGCAACAATAAGGATAGAAGGAGATTCAACTGGGCATAACACATCATGTAAAATTATCTCATTTTATTTTGAATTTAAAATTGATTGCAAAAATGCTCAAAGTAGCATCCTTCACGTCTGGCGATCCACACTCCTATTTACACAATATACAGAAATTTTCCAAACACATTTGACAATTATCTTTGGAAACACAAGTCTGATTATTAGTCCTGTAGACTGTGTTCCAAAACTATATTGATTATTTGTGATTAAATCCAGTTCAAATTTAATTGTCTTTACTGGAAGTACTGTAGTTCACTGTTTGAATTTTTACATAATATTAACACTCGTAGAATAAATGTTCATAGAATTTTTAACTATCACTTATTTTTCCAGTTTCAAAAAAATATACTGTCAAAAAATATTATTATTTCTGAATCAACACAAATTATTTACACATATTAATAACATCTGAAAAGTATTTGACCTTGAGCATAGCATCGAAGAACTGTGCGAAGCACAACAAAAATTAATTGTTCTTCCGACATTAAACATTTCGAGAAGTGACTCGATTATGAACTTCAAGTTCCTAACAAAATATATGATTTCTGAATCATCAACTTGATCAATAAATTGTTGGACCATTCAACTATTCGATTCTCCACTTAGAATCATCATTAAGAAAAATATTTATATTTGTGGCCCCTTTAGTAACTTTCACAACTTGCAATTCTTCGACTGCGAAAATAAGAATTGTAGCTTCATAATAAATTCATTTAGTTCATGGCACTAGGATTGAAAACATCCTTCAAATTATTCGTGGTTATAGAATTATTTTTAATTGGCAGTGGCCCATTCTATTATTTTCATAAGAACACAATATTACAACAACAACGGCAAAGGTCTTCCTCTGAAGAAGAATAAACTACTATCATGACAAAACCGGGTTCTAGCAAAATCAAAGTCTTAATGGAATCCGTAAACAAGGTTGAAATAAGAACTGATGGTTTTTAAGAAATAACCTTCGGGTCATTCATACGACGAAATGTGTAGTTCCAATACTCCTTCTATAAACCTGAGCCATCGAACCTGCTATTTGATTGATGCTCGAAAAAACCTCCTCATTCCTGCGACTTAAACATGCGCACCTGGGAATGACATTTCAACTACTCCACACACATAAATTTTCTTCCCAAAATTTATACAATAAATCAAGCCTCTGCTTGTTATCAACACTGGAAGATTAATAAACTTACAAGTTTATTTTATTTTACCATTCAGTTCAACCCGTGAATTTACCATACTTATGAGAATCTTTATTTCTCATTCGAGTGTATTTACGTCATGATTTTATATAAATACAAGAATATCCTATTTGATACAAATATCATTTGCTTCCCGTTTCATGCCTCTCCGTGTTATCTGAAAAATATACTTTGCTCATTGCAAATATCAACTGTTCAACCAGAACTGAAATGTTGGTTGAATGCGGGCTTGCGCTAACCACTCTCCTTCGGAAAATCACCTGTTCCAAACTAGAAATGATTAAACTACTTCATAGGCTCTCTCTCAATACATATGATTATTATAAAATATAATCATCCAAGAATTATTTAGAAAAATTATAAAAATTATTATTATTATTATTATTAGTGGATTATTATTATTATTATTATTAGTTATACTATTTTAAATATGTTTAATTATCATCTCATTATGTGAGAATCCACATGTTCGAACCTTCGAATATGGAAAAAAATATCCATTCCTCAACAAAAATAATTATTAACTTTTACAGTTACATCGGCTGATTACCGTGATTTCCCAAAAATATGAAATATTCAAATAAATGCTCGAAATGCTCGGTCATCGATCCTAAACTGTTCTGAGTGCTGAAAATACTCAGAATAACTCTAATATGTCTTGCGTAAATCATTGCAAGATTTAAATACGAAGAAAAATAAATGTGTTGGTCATCTGCTGAAAAATAGTTTGTTCCAATTAGCTAGGCATAATATAAAGTCAAGATGTGGCTTACATTTCTTGATGGTCTTGAAGCGTAGCGAACCTGGTCTGTACCAGATTTATCCATAGACATGCCCTATCGGACAAGCACGTATAATCCTTGTATCGGCCGCCATTATATACCCACAATCCGTCTAACAAGACATAGTGGTAATATCTCTTGACGTTTGAAGTAACTGTTGATCTATTTTAATATTGGCTTCTGTTAACTCCATAACAGTTTGCTTAAATGGGGTCAGATCTAAGTGATCTATTCTCAGATATGTCAGTTGTAACATAACTCACGGTAATCTTTTCAGTACAAGAAAACACTGACAGTCTAACCAATCAACGGCTGTTCTGAAGATCGTTCCCTGGGCATGGCTTCACACCATCTACCATGCGCGAAGCAACATGTAGTTTCCCTGCGTTGGCTAATGAACAACACCGTGATAGACTGGTCTTCAATGTACTGATAGATCGGAGTGGTTATCAAGTTACAAATATAAAACTGACTAAAATTGGACTAAAATATCCAAGTATTAGAT
Source organism: Meconema thalassinum (assembly GCA_946902985.2). Classification (NCBI taxonomy): domain Eukaryota; kingdom Metazoa; phylum Arthropoda; class Insecta; order Orthoptera; family Tettigoniidae; genus Meconema; species Meconema thalassinum. Next base: position 225,437,701 of record OX336388.2, read on the forward strand.
TATTACTGGACTGTGAAAAAGTACTAATTCTAGACAAAGTCTAGCATATGTCCATGTAGAAATAAAATATTTCACCAGTGCCGTCGAAAAATAACTATCACCTTAGTGATTCTCCCTGCCGGAAACTTACTAAGTTCCACTCGTAGCGCAGCACTTTTGTGACTATCACAACTTTGAAAATAACTTCTGCGTAGATCCGGCAACCATGTGCCTTGGCTCAGCGTAGCGGCACCTTGCTAGGCAAGTGCTTGTTTCGAAGTGAGCTACTGATGCCTGTGCCGGCCGGCTTTTATTCAAAACGGTCAGGGTCACGCTGCATCAGCTGAAATCTGGAAATCCTCATATCTCTGGTATCCCTGGTCCGATTTACTTGTTACTAAGTGCATTCTCTTTCATTTGGCCGTGCCAGTAATCTGATCCAAGTCTCAAGTCTCTACTCCATGGTTAACTATTTAATCAATAAATAGTCTCGACCTCTGCTATTACTCGCTACGTCACTTGACATGCTCTTAGCGGTATATTCTTTCCAATTGCTTCTGGAAGCAATGGAGCGCGATATTCAAATATCTCAACTTTCAACAGCGGCTGTAGCCTTTCCTTTGATATCTAGGTGTCTGAATCATGGAATACCCATTCCTAGAGTTGGGCACATCCACCCCACACCTAGCAAAAAAAATAAAAATTGAAAAATTTTTATTTTTTCTATCTACACATTAAATCATCTGGTTCTTGAATAGTAAATCTTCAAATTCGATGCATTATAAGTTCCCACGATGTTACCAGTTCGTGTATTAGCGACTTTATAGCTTCCATTGTTGTTTACTTCCACAATACGATAGGGTCCAGCGTAAAGGCTTGCAAATTTCGAGTACACTCGATTTTGCACGTCAGAGGGTGTAGGTCTTTTCACTAAAACAAGAGTTCCTACGCGCAAGGGTCTGCGAAAACGCTTTCCTCTCACTCTGCGCTCTCTTTTCTCAGCTTGGCTCCTCAACTTGTCTAAAGCTCGAGTTTCCCTCATCTGACGACTTGGTTCAATCTCAGGTGGAATAGAGATGATTCGATCCCATAATCTTGTCGGTTTAATTCCATGATGAAGCAACATGGGAATCTGTCCAGTACTCTCATGAATTGTAGAGTTGATGGATTCGGATGCTAAAGAGAGAACATCCATCCATTTCCAATGCTCATTTGGACAATAGAGGCGGAAAAATTTAGCTATTTCAGCCATCACGCTTTCTGCTGGATTGCTCTCAGGATGTCTGATAGAACAAAACAATTGTCTAATCCCAAGATCATTCATGATGGTTCTAAATTCTAAAGATGTAAATTGAGGTCCACGATCTGATAAAAGGAATTCCGGTTTGCCTGCTTCCGGAATTACGTTGTCTCTAATTCTCTTCGCACAATATTTTGCGTTTGCCTTCTGGATTGGGTGTAACATAGTGTATTTGCTGAATACATCCATGGTCACTAGAATATATCGGTTACCTCTTTTAGACTTTGGGAGAGGACCATATAAATCAGTCGCGAAGATTTCACAAGGCTTAGAAGAATTAATAGGCCTTGGTAATTCTCTCAGTAATCTAGAATTATGTTTACTCCTTTGGCATAAGTCGCATTCTCGAATAGTGTTCCTGACAGTTTGTCGCATTCGCTCCCACGAAAATTTCTCTTGAATCATGTTGACCGTCTTATCTACTCCAGCATAACCTGCGATTCGATGTGCCATCCAGATAATGGGTTTTTGCATTCGTGGAGGTATCACTACTCTCAGCTTCGTATGGTCGGGATCTGCAAACTTGTAGATTAAACCATCTAACATCATAAAATCTCTTGAAATTCTTTCAGTTTCCACAAAATCATCATCATTTGGATCCATGTCTCCCTGTAGAAAACGAAAAATGTTTCTCAAACGTCGGTCTCTCCTCTGGGATAAATGCAACACTCTTAACCTTCTCAAGGTATCTTCATCCTCCTGCGTCAGGTTAACTTGAAAAACCTTAGATGTAGACTCCACTGCTCTACTCAATAAATCAGCTCCCACGTTCAACCTTCCAGGAGTGTGTTCAATAACTAGGTAGAATTGTTGAATAAAAAGTGACCATCTAGTTACCCTATCACTGGCAAAGTTTGTTCTCAAGATAAACTCCAATGCGTGGTGATCAGTCCTCACAATTACTGAATGTCCAATTAACATTTTCTTCCACGACTCCAACGCGAAGATTACAGCAAGTGCTTCTAACTCCGTGGTGTAATAATTCCTTTCTGATGGACGAAGTTTCCTGCTAATGAACGCCAGGTAACGTCTCTTGTGATCTTCATCTTCTTGAAGAAGAATAGCTCCAATCCCTACGGTGGATGCATCAGATTCTATGTTGAAATTCTTGGTAAAATCAGGATACTCCAATTTCACACTGTTTACCAATAACCTCTTGGCATTATTATTATTATTATTATTATTTATTTACCATAAATCGTACACGAAGTATGGAAGGCCTAGTGAAAAAGGGCAAGCCCCACATACATATTTCATGCTTCACAGGCACAGCTTACATCTACATTTGTTTTAACAATATTTACAAGTTTTACAAAGATATTTGCAGTATTTACATATTTAGAATATTGACATAGTACATTTTCCTGTTCACTCACCCTCTCACGCACGCACTTTCATAACCTCGATCACGCGATACATACATTCATTCCATTCAGATACTCATTCATTCAGCGAGACAATCAATCACTCATACATACGTTTATTTATACAATGTACTTTTTTACGTACGGCTTGAATTTCCTAAGAGGCAAGATCTTGGCATCCCCTGGCAGCGCGTTCCATAACCGCGCAGAGCGGCCGTAGAAACCTGTCAGGTAAGCATTGCTACGTGCGAAGGGCGGAACGAGGGTTACACCTCGTCCTCTCCGAACTGAGCGATATGCCAATGACAGTCGGCAAAAAGGGTCAATATTAATGGAACCTGTAAGGGATTTTTTAAGAAAAATTAGATCAATTTGTTTGGCTGTTGCCTCTATAGATGGAAATTTTGACAAAGGGGAAGGGGAATAACGAGCTATTAGCCTTTCTGCGCGGCGCTGTACACGCTGGAGCTTGTTCATGTTTTCCGCTGTAGTGGGATGCCAAGCAGGTAAGCCGTACGTTAATATCGGACGGACCATTCATGTGTAAGCCATCCTGAAGGCTCTAGGTTTACAACCTCTCATGTTTCTGTACAAGAAACCCAGAACTTTGGTGGCCTTACATCTTGCCTCTTCACTTTGCATGTTCCAATTCAGGGTGTCGGAGATTGTTACCCCTAATAGCTTTAAGTTTGTGCACTGTGGGATGACACTGTTCATAATTTTGTATTCATTCTCAATGGGTTTTTGTGACCTGGTTATTCTTATGTATTTACATTTTTGTACATTTATATTTAAATTATTCACAGAACACCACAGCGATAAGTTGTCCAGATCTGATTTAAGACAGAGGGAATCTTCTTCACATTTAATGCCCCTGTATAGCACGGTGTCATCTGCATATAGTGACATTGATGAGGTGACACATCCAGGAAGATCGAAATGATTGTTCACAATCTTCATTCCATTTCCATTTGTTTCCTTTCTTTAATAATTCCTGCAATGGAGCTACCGTCTTGGTGATGTTTGGACAATGCCCTGCAAAGAATTGGCATGTCCCGAGAAAACTGCGGACATTCTTCACTCTAGTAGGTCTAGGGAAATTTGCAATCACCTGTATCTTTGTCTCATTGGGACGGTATCCTTCTCCATACAAAATGTGACCCAAAAATTTTATTTCCTTTCGAAAGAACTGACATTTTCGAAGGTTTACTTTAAAGTTCGCTTTTCTCAAATCTGCGAATAACATCTGAAGATGTAACAAATGTTCCTCCTTAGTCTCAGATGCAATTAAGATATCATCTATGTAACGAATTGCTATCTCCTTTACTTCAGGACTCAAATTTTGTTCCAGTGCTCTGATCAAAACAGATCCAGATGTTTTGACTCCAAATGGTAGACGGCGGAATACATATGTCTGCTGGTCAAACATAAATCCTGTAAACTTTTTGGAATCTTCACTAAGCCTAATGTGATGGTAGGACGAAGTGAGATCAATATTAGAGAACCAGACCTTGCCTTGGAATTTCCTTAACAGTTCCCTAATGATTGGTGGTCTGTCATACTCTGGCAGTAATCTTGAATTCAAATTTCGCGCGTCTAAACATAGTCTCAGACTTCCATCTTGCTTAGACACTACTGCTAATGGATTGACATAAGATGTAGTGTACTTTTCAATCACATTATTGCTTTCCATCTCTTTGATAAGCACTTTTACCCTTTCTCGATGCTTTTCCGCCACCGGATACAATTTAGCATGAAAAGGTGCATCATCATTTACACGAATACGATATTCAAAATCTTTAATTTCACCAGGTTTAATATCAAAAATATCGTGATACTCTTCTAAAATTTTCCCTAGCTCTGGGGACTCCTCCTCAGTGTAGACTTCTCTTCCTTCAGCTTCATGAAAAATCAGAGACCATTGAGCATCTCCCTCGATGTCTTCCTCTTCTGTTCCCTCGAAGTTAATCTCTTCAGTATTCTTGAATCTGATCGTCTCTGTCTTCATGTCTATCACTGCTTGATATTTCTGAATGAAATCCGCTCCCAATATCATGTCAAAAGCCATGTCCTTCATTACTACAAACACATGTCGGAAATCATGTCCTCCAATAGTAATACATAAGTATAATTGTGTTTTACACAGAGATATTTTGTTGGGTATTATTCCTTGGATCTTAATTCCTGATACTGGAATCTCCTCTAAATTCTCTTTGAGCTTCCACAGAATATAAAGCTTCTCACTCACAAGACAAAGCATAGACCCAGTATCAATCAAAGTATCGACAGGCATACCGAATACTTCGCATGATATGATTGGCATTCAAACCTAATCCATCCAAGACACAGGTTTGTGCTTTCCACCTCAGAAACAGGGAAGCAGCAAGGAAACTCTATATTAGCTGGGGAGGAGCTCACCTGGAACATTGTTTTACCCCAAAATACCTAGGGGTAACTTTAGATCGCACCCTATCTTACAAGAAACATTGTATGAATGTTAAACAAAAAGTATCTACACGAAATAACATACTTCGTAAGTTGATAGGGGCCGACTGGGGCGCCCATGCTGAAACACTACGTATGTCTGCATTAGCTCTGTGTTATTCAGCTGCTGAGTATGCTAGCCCTGTATGGTATCACTCAGCTCATGTAAAACAGGTTGATGTTGCCCTCAACGAGTCCTGCAGAATAATTACTGGTTGCCTGAAACCTACACCTGTCCACAAACTACATTCCTTGGCAGGAATAGCCCCTCCTGAGGTACGCCGTGAGGTCATAGCACAAACGGAACGAAAAAAGTCCGCAGAGGACCATGCTCACCCTCTTTTTGGTCACCAGCCTCCAAGAAGGCGGCTAAAATCAAGGAAAAGCTTCCTGCAAACTACATCGATGCCCACTACAAAACCCGAAGTAGCCAGGATACCGTTATGGCAATCCACCATACCACCAGATTGGATGAAGGCCATGGAAAGGCTTCCAGCAGGCCACAACAACAACTGGGAAACTTGGCGGTCACTCAACAGACTTCGGACTGGTGTTGGGAGATGCAAAGTTAATCTCCACAAATGGGGATACCTACAGGAATCAGAACTCTGTGAGTGTGGGGAGAGACAGACCATGATACACCTGTGTTCCTGTGAACTCTGCCCGTGCTCTTGCACAACGCAGGAGTTAATGGAAGGTCATGAAAAGGGTGTGACAGTGGCCCGTTTCTGGGCAAAGACAATCTAATTCGAGACATTGTTGTATGTATTATTTCTTTTTAATATTGTGTATCATCCCTCTGTGTATGTTGTAATGCTTTTGACTCGAATAAATAATAAATTGGCATTCTAATTCTTGTACCCATTTCTTTCCGTTCGTCATTCTGTTGAATTAAATCATCATCCTCTGCTTGCCATTTAATAATTCTGGAAGTGAAAGTGTTTAAAATTCTATCTTCTACTGTGAATTCGAAGTTTTTTTTCGTTTCCATTCCCCCGGGATTGTTGTGTTCCCGATGGACCTGGTTCATTGTGCTTCTGCTCCAAAAACTGCAAGTTATCTTGGTGTCTTGCTTCTAAGTTCTTCCTCGTCTCCTTATTGAACTCTTCATTGGACTGACGAGTATCAACATTCCCTCTGTTATTGTAGTTGTTTCTACCATAGTACCTTCTTTCCTGGTACCTTCCTTGATTATCCCTTGGCCTTCTCCATCGAGTATTATATCGATTTCCACCATCCGGTCTTGCATAAGGCTTGTAACTGTATCTGTGACTGTACTGATTCCATCCTCTTTTATCGGGCTCTTCCCTCGGCGTTTTCTCTTCTCGCCCCTCTCGAATCTCTCGAGGTGTTTGGGAATAACTGTCGGCCATAACAGCGTACACAGCGTTGTTATTCTTTCCTCCTTTCTGATGGAAGAATTGAGCGTTCGTATGATCCAGTTTCTGCAATACCTCGTCAAATTGCTCCATATTATAGATGTCAGCAGCGATCAAAGTCCTTTGGACGTCTGCTGGAAACTGACGTATCAATGCAGTAATTAATTCGTTATCTGGCATCGGCGGATCTAAATGTTGCAGTTTAGAAAGCTGTCCAGAAAAGTACGTAGAGTATCGAGTAGGCTGTGACGTCGAGAATCTCTTCGAATATAATTCTGCTCTGACTTGATGTTGGGTTTCCGGGGACCAAAACGTTTTTAATAACCCACGGGAAAACTCCTCAAAATTGGTTAGAGTGGACCTAAAAGCTCTAAACCAAAGAAGTGCAGGACCTTCCAAAAATTTCCCTATCACTCGGATCTGTCTTTCCTTAGGGATCTTGGAATCTTTCAGGTAATCAATCACTTGCTTCTCTCAAAAATTCTACGGGTGTCACAGAATCTCGCCCTGAAAATTTAGAAGGCTTATCCTCTACACTCTTGAATACAGTTATGGGGTTGGATTGAAATACTGTCCTGACCTCATCCTGTCATTGACTATCAGTTTCTCTAGCTGCTCCTAGATTTATCTGTATCTGTTCTTTTCCCCTTACACTTGGCATTTTCAACAGATGGTCAGACTGTTTCTCGTCCTTGATTTGGGTTTTCATAGCCTCAAGTTCCTTATGGTTTTCTTCTGCCAATTTTTAATTGCTTCGGTTTCCCTACAATTCTCCTTGACATCAGTGGATATCTGGTTCAAAACAGCCTCGTGACTTTTCAACGACTCTGTCATATCTGATATGTCCTTCTGAGTTGCTTGGATATCTTTGGAAATTACTTGAATATGGGATGACAAAGATTCCCTAATTTCCTTGATTCCCTCTTGGTTCCCCAGCTTGAGTGTGTCTTTAATTTCATTGACAACTGTGGTTTTAATTTCAGTTTGTAACTCATTAATCACACCTTCTCTTATTTCTCCCATTACTAGTTCTTTGAATTGTTCTGTCAACCGTTGAACAACTAGAATTCCCATCTTATTACTCTCCTTCTTCACTCTGACTTCTAGGTTGATCATGCCTTCACCAACTTTCCTAAGACCATGTTCTATCCTATCAGCTAAGCTTTGGGATCTAAGATCGGCATCGCGAAATTTATCGTCCATTAAACCTGCGTTAGTGGCTAATGAAGTTTCGAGCTCATGTGTTTTTTCGCAAAATTTAGTCATTTTACTCTCAAGTGACATTTTCAAAATTTCAGAATTCTCTTTAAATTTATTCTCCATAGAATTAAATTACTATTTAAATTTTCTTTCAAGTTACCTTTTAACCTGCTTTCTAAAGAATCAGAATTTTCTTTAAGTTTATTCTCTAAAGAATCAGAATTTTCTTTAAGTTTATCATTTAAATTTTCTTTAAGTTTATTTTCTAAAGAATCAGAATTTTCTTTAAGTTTATTTTCTAAAGAATCAGAATTTTCCTTAAGTTTCTTTTCTAAAGCCTCAGTATTTTCTTTCATAATGGCTGCTACACGCCGTCCAGCCTCTTTGGAACTCTCTTCCAAACTCCTCATCATCCTCATCATCTCTTCCATAATTTTCAATTATTATTCAAAACTTAGGGGTATACAATATTGGCAGACACAAGCTTATAACTAGAACAAGAAATATGAATAGCTAATTGGAACACTCGAATAAAATGAGATTTGTCCTAATGTCGACGTGATGCAAAAACAAAATTCTCTACTTTTACGAATTACATTTACCATCATATCACAAGAAAAATATGCAAGTTCTCAAATATCCTCCACCTGGATTCTAATAATGCGTATGTCCAGTCATCGAACGTTTACTACTGAATTTACTTGACGCCCTAATGGTTAAGCCATTATCAAAAATAATCAAACCCATTCTAATTATTAATCCAGTTAAATTTTTAATTTTCCCCACTAATTGGGTTTCCTACTAATTTATTCATCCAAACCAGACATCTCTCAACTCCCAAAATATTTATAGAAAAATCATCATAATTCAAATCGGCATGCGATTGACCGTGTCTAACTCGATCCCCACGTTCGAAGCCATTTCTCTTTCTATCTTATTTTATGTGCCCGTTTAGACCGGAGTCCGCACGACCACATATGCATTTTACCAATAATCAGTCAGCACGAGAGTCAAAATATCCCGGAGCGCCAGATGGGTTAAAGCAAATCGCAAAAACGACATCAAATAAAAAAATGCTTTACTGATTTTTGGCTCAATGCAACAATAAGGATAGAAGGAGATTCAATTGGGCGTAACACATCAAGTAAAATTATCTAATTTTATTTTGAATTTAAAATTGACTGCAAAAATTCTCAAAGTAGCATCACTCACGTGTGGCGACCCACACTCCTATTTACACAATATACAGAAATTTTCCAGACACATTTGACAATTATTTTTTGGAAACATAAGTCTGATTGTCAGTCCTGTAGACTGTGTTCCAAAATTATTTATAATTAATGATTAAATCCAGTTCAAATTTAATTGTCTCTACTGGAAATATCGTAGTTCACTGTTTGAATTTTTACATAATATTAACACTCGTAGAATAAATGTTCATAGAATTTTTAACTTTCACTTATTTTTCCAGTTTCAAAAAAATATATTGTCAAAAAATATTATTATTTCTGAATCAACACAAATTATTTACACATATTAATAACATCTGAAAAGTATTTGACCTTGAGCATAGCATCGAAGAACTGTGCGAAGCACAACAAAAATTAATTGTTCTTCCGACATTAAACATTTCGAGGAGTGACTCGATTATGAACTTCAAGTTCCTAACAAAATATATGATTTCTGAATCATCAACTTGATCAATAAATTGTTGGACCATTCAACTATTCGATTCTCCACTTAGAATCATCATTAAGAAAAATATTTATATTTGTGGCCCTTTTAGTAACTTTCACAACTTGCAATTCTTCGACAGAATGCGGAAATAAGAATTGTAGCTTCATAATAAATTCATTTAGTTCATGGCACTAGGATTGAAAACATCCTTCAAATTATTCGTGGTTATAGAATTATTTTTAATTGGCAGTGGCCCATTCTATTATTTTCATAAGAACACAATATTACAACAACAACGGCAAAGGTCTTCCTCTGAAGAAGAATAAACTACTATCATGACAAAACCGGGTTCTAGCAAAATCAAAGTCTTAATGGAATCCGTAAACAAGGTTGAAATAAGAACTGATGGTTTTTAAGAAATAACCTTCGGGTCATTCATACGACGAAATGTGTAGTTCCAATACTCCTTCTATAAACCTGAGCCATCGAACCTGCTATTTGATTGATGCTCGAAAAAACCTCCTCATTCCTGCGACTTAAACATGCGCACCTGGGAATGACATTTCAACTACTCCACACACATAAATTTTCTTCCCAAAATTTATACAATAAATCAAGCCTCTGCTTGTTATCAACACTGGAAACTTACAAGTTTATTTTATTTTACCATTCAGTTCAAACCGTGAAGTTACCATACTTATGATACTCTCTATTTCACTTTCGAATGTGTATCTACGTCATGATTTTATATAAATACAAAAATATCCTATTTGATACAAATATCATTTGCTTCCCGTTTCATGCCTCTCCGTGTTATCTGAAAAATATACTTTGCTCATTGCAAATATTAACTGTTCAGCCAGAACTGAAATGTTGTTCGAATGCGGGCTTGCGCTAACCACTCTCCTTCGGAAAATCACCTGTTCCAAACTAGAAATGATTAAACTACTTCATAGGCTCTCTCTCAATACATATGATTATTAGAAAATATAATATCCAAGAATTATTTAGAAAAGATATAAAAATCATTATTATTATTATTAGTAGATTATTATTATTATTATTAGTTATATTATTTTAAATATATTTAATTATCATCTCATTATGTGAGAATCCACATGTTCGAACCTTCGAATATGGAAAAAAATATCCATTCCTCAACAAAAATAATTATTAACTTTTACAGTTACATCGGCTGATTACCGTGATTTCCCAAAAATATGAAATATTCAAATAAATGCTCGAAATGCTCGGTCATCGATCCTAAACTGTTCTGAGTGCTGAAAATACTCAGAATAACTCTAATATGTCTTGCGTAAATCATTGCAAGATTTAAATACGAAGAAAAATAAATGTGTTGGTCATCTGCCGAAAAATAGTTTGTTCCAATTAGCTAGGCATAATATAAAGTCAAAATGTGGCTTACATTTCTTGATGGTCTTGAAGCGTAGCGAACCTGGTCTGTACCAGATTTATCCATAGACATGCCCTATCGGACAAGCACGTATAATCCTTGTATCGGCCGCCATTATATACCCACAATCCGTCTAACAAGACATAGTGGTAATATCTCTTGACGTTTGAAGTAACTGTTGATCCATTTTAATATTGGCTTCTGTTAACTCCATAACAGTTTGCTTAAATGGGGTCAGATCTAAGTGATCTATTCTCAGATATGTCAGTTGTAACATAACTCACGGTAATCTTTTCAGTACAAGAAAACACTGACAGTCTAACCAATCAACGGCTGTTCTGAAGATCGTTCCCTGGGCATGGCTTCACACCATCTACCATGCGCGAAGCAACATGTAGTTTCCCTGCGTTGGCTAATGAACAACACCGTGATAGACTGGTCTTCAATGTACTGATAGATCGGAGTGGTTATCAAGTTACAAATATAAAACTGACTAAAATTGGACTAAAATATCCAAGTATTAGATTATTACTGGACTGTGAAAAAGTACTAATTCTAGACAAAGTCTAGCATATGTCCATGTAGAAATAAAATATTTCACCAGTGTCCGTCGAAAAATAACTATCACCTTAGTGATTCTCCCTGCCGGAAACTTACTAAGTTCCACTCGTAGCGCAGCACTTTTGTGACTATCACAACTTTGAAAATAACTTCTGCGTAGATCCGGCAACCATGTGCCTTGGCTCAGCGTAGCGGCACCTTGCTAGGCAAGTGCTTGTTTCGAAGTGAGCTACTGATGCCTGTGCCGGCCGGCTTTTATTCAAAACGGTCAGGGTCACGCTGCATCAGCTGAAATCTGGAAATCCTCATATCTCTGGTATCCCTGGTCCGATTTACTTGATACTAAGTGCATTCTCTTTCATTTGGCCGTGCCAGTAATCTGATCCAAGTCTCAAGTCTCTACTCCATGGCTAACTATTTAATCAATAAATAGCCTCGACCTCTGCTATTACTCGCTACGTCACTTGACATGCTCTTAGCGGTATATTCTTTCCAATTGCTTCTGGAAGCAATGGAGCGCGATATTCAAATATCTCAACTTTCAACAGCGGCTGTAGCCTTTCCCTTGATATCTAGGTGTCTGAATCTTGGAATACCCATTCCTAGAGTTGGGCACAATATGGGGTACATACAGATTCATCATAACCCAATGCGTAAGCGAAACGCACTCACTTACTCTTTAAATGCCTCACAATTAAATAAATACCTTAAAACATGTATATTTACAATGAAATAATGAAGGAATGCAACACGGTAACCATGGTAACAGAATCTCACAGGTCCATCTATTTCTGTAAGACGCAATGCAATTCCAATTATTACATTACTGTGAAAGTTTCCAGACGGTTATAAGGTTATCACTGAACCAAATTAAGCTGTAAAATTCCTCAATTATGCGCTTAACGGGGTCAAGGGGCACTCTAGAAATTTTTCACGCAATTTTCACGTGTGTGTGTGGTACGAAAGATCTTTTTCACCCGACTAGAAGGGGTCTCCGAAAACCATATTTAAAGGCCCTTAAATTATCAGTGTCTGTGATATTCCCAGAAAACTAACTTCGCTCTGATATACCTATAATAATAATATCGTATGGCCTCGGGTGCCTGGTGAAAGCTTTGTAATTTGACACCCAGAGGGTAGCTTGCACGTCGAATTTCGTTGTTCCTTGAATCATTATGAAAGTCAAGGAGGTTAGATAATACATATCTAAGCTCCTTGAACATTATAGCGCTTTCTAGTAGAGAAATGAGGAACTTTATGTTGGCGGAAACTCCGGAGATTAATTTTGTCATTATGAACTCTGCCTACTGAATTCAAATGGGTTATTTGACATGCCAACATCGTATGACATGCGTATCGTATTTTTGCCGCCTTTCAAAAATCACTTACCACGGCCAGGGGCGAATCTGCAATCATGGGGTTAGTAGACCGACACGCTATCCACTCACCCACCGTGGCAAGCGATATACCTATGAAGGAATGACGAACCCCTAACCACTGCACCAGTAGCTGAATTGATAAAGTCTGATTATTCATACCAAGGATAAATCAGTCATAGCATTCATGATGGAGATTTTGTTGAGTGTACTCTTTACAACTAAAATATTCGCGGGCGAAGCTGCGACGGGTAATGCCAGTTATTATTATTGATTTAAAAGGAGCGCTTCTCCGATGCTTTATTTGTTCTCCAATATCCCCTCAGTTAAGCCAATAACTTGTCCTTCCTCTCATGTGTGAGCGGTGGTCGGGTCGAAATCACTTTGGGTGCTGGGCACCAAGAGTTAACACTATCACAACATTTGGAACGGTCAAGATTATCACAGTCTAAAATGCCAACGTTATTTAAGTCTTGTTTCACTTTGTTAAGCCACAAGCTGCCATTCTTGTAGCCATTAATCAAGTTCTTCTTTGTGATTCTACCGTTCCCCATCCAGAAGAAGTGCCCGTAGAATTTCAGTCGTCTCCATCGTATGGTGGATATGAATATTTATTAGCCTACTTTTCACATTATGCAAAAATGAGGAAAAAGTAGACTTATGAGATCGATCCGGGAAAATGTGTGTCTGTCTGTCTGTCTGTCTGTCCTTCTGTCTGTCTGTCTGTCTGTCCTTCTGTCTGTCTGGCTGTGTGTGTGTGTTCCCCCCCCTTATCAACTCCTATACGGCTGCAACAATCGAAACCAAATTTGGTATGAGTAAAGATGTATACCGGAATATCTCACGTCCATATTTGAAAATGATGTCAGTGCTACCAACTGCTGAAAAAAACGCACTAGAAATTTGAGCTCCATGTTGGATAACTTGGAAGGTATGCATGGGAGCTATTCCAAAATTGGCACACATGTAGATAATACTATTTTAGTTTAATTTCCAGGAGGCCATACATGACAGTGTTGCCAAAATAATTTTAAGGCTTCTGTTAGGTACAATTTTTAAATGCATATAACTTTTACACTATGAACTGGATTGCAACCAAATGTTGTATGTATCATGTGTACATGAACATGTATGACTGAGTGTATTCTTGAGCCACCAGGGCTGCCAACTGTTATTAATTGCTGTCTATTTTCTTTTACCCTAATATCAATATATCAGAAAGTATGTAAGCCAACAGCTCTGTACTTTGCACACGTTTAGCATTGGCATTCTAGATTTATTTGGAGCAATTAATAATAAGTCAGTGCAGCCAACATGATTCTACGCTTGCTGATAAGTCCAATTTAAAAATGCATGTAACTTTTATACTAACAAATGGATTTCATCCAAAATTGGCACAAGAAGATATCATAATATTTCCGATTATTTCTAACCAGCACACGCATGACATTGTTGCCAACATGCTCTTACGCGTGCTGCTAGATCCGATGTCTAACTGCATGTAACGTCCATTGGACTTCAACCAAACTTTGTATTCTGTTTCTTAAGAGATGGAACTAAGAATATATTCAGTCACCAGGGCTGCCAACTGTAGTGCTCTATTAGGCTACATTATACCAGGAATGTTTCGAACTAATTAGACATTTCGATATTACCAACTTAATTTCGTCATTATTCTAGATAGGTTCATATACTGTGGATTAGTCATTGGCATGAAAAGTAGGCTCTTTAGTTCGTCATGGAACTTCTTGTTTTTAATTCTAATTTTATTATCATATTTTATTTTTCCACTCTTTAATTTTAAATGTTCTTCTCCTTTCCTCGAGTTTGTCCATCTTTGGACGGCGTAAAATACCCCATTGCATTCACTGTCTCTTATATCCTTTACCCTTTCTTGCCTTCCAGTAGTTCTTCATTACTTCACTTTGTCTCCTTCTTCTCTCTTCCGTCCAGAAGTTAACCCGCTTCTTATTTTCCTTCTCATGGAAACCCTTGAAATTTTTGATCATATTTCTGAAAAGTGGTCTGTCCTGAATAATATCTATTGTTACTTCCATCTCTTCCATATCCCTTTTTATACTTTGTACCCATTGATTACGATTCTCACTTTTGTATAAATGACTGACAATGTGTTTTGTGAGCCTGGTGTTATTCATCCTCATTACGTGTCCAAGGAAATTAACCTTCAATTTCCTGATCGTATCGTAGATTTTTTTCAATTTCTTTATTTTTGTAGTGTTCATCATTTCTCCTGTATCACAACACTCCACTTTCTGTTTTTAATGGTCCCAATATGTTTCTAAGTATCCTCCTTTCCTTTTGCTCTAACTCTTTTATTTCGCCTTTTTAATGGAAAACATACATTCTGAAGCATAGAGACCTTCCGGCTTAATTACCGTATTGTAATGTCGGATTTTAGTTGCAATAGAAATATTTTTCTCATTGTAGGTAGGCTCCTTCGTCAGTTGAAAAGCTTGTTCCAATTTTCGTATTCTTGCTCTATTTGCTTCTTTGTCTAGTCCATTAATTTGAATCCTTTCTACCAAATACTTAAACTTTCCTACCGTGTCAATTTTTCTGGGGTCTGTTATTAAAACTGTAGGAGAATTTTTAATATTATTCATAAATTTGGTCTTCTCTAAAGATATATGTTATTACAGTGGAACGTGGTTAATTCGAACATCTATAATTCTAAATCTTCTTTAATTCGATATCTTCCCTTGGTCCCTATCATTTTATATACAATCAATGCTAAAAGTCGTGGTTAATTCGAATTATATTTTGGATAATTCGAAGTTTTTACGTGTAAAAAGCCGATCTTGCCATCTCGTACGAGGACTTTGTCAACGTGGAAGAAAATGTCTCAGTTTGTGGTGAGCTGACTGATGGAGAAATCATCGCCGATGTACTGAACTCCGAAAAACAAGATGGTGACGAAGCATCTGGCGATGAACTTATGGAGGAAGTTCCCTAATAAACTGTTCAGAGTGCAGCCCAAGCAACAAACCACATCACAGAACTCAGGCGTTTTTTAAAGGAGAAATGACGAAAGTGATTCTGTTTTCGTTCCTTAAATTTGTTAAATTCTTTTCTGATGGCCGAGAGAGTTAATTGTAGGAAACAGGTAAAAATCTCAAACATTTTTGAAAAACAGTAGATTTCTCTACTTAACTAGGTTGCTGGATTACTACAGTCGTTAAAAAGGCGAATAGTACATTTTGGTTTTATTTTATCATTTGAAACTTTTGAGATTAATCACGATACTGAGACCGTCGGTGGAGCTGTCAGGATAGCCAACAACCGCAATGACTTCCCTAACATCTCATCCGTCGGACATAATTGCCGTGAGGATCAGGTGAACTTCCAAATAGGCCAAAGCGGCACTAGAATCTGTAGTCCACAGGGATCGTGGTACATGGTGACGATGGTCATAGACTGCCTAAGGAAAGGTTCACCTTAAAAACTAGACTGAGAAAATAAACATCCAGACTTATGTAAAACACCGTGAAAATTTATTGTTAAAATTCACAAGCCCCTAGCCTAGTTCGGAGGGTTTCAATCGGCTAGTCCAAAAGCTAATAAACAAACAAAAATAAAGAGCAGGTCCCTACCTGAGAAATTACGGAAAACCCTCGCGAAAGATCTATCTCACAATAACAAAGCAACAACAGCAACACTAGGAAAATGGTACGACGCAAGTCCCTAGGTCAAGTTACAAGATCAAGCTAATATCAGAATTTACATTTAACAGGGTAGCAAAACAAATCTAAGTTAGGATGATACCATCTCCACATTTACATTTAACGTTAATTCATCCAGCTAAGTCCTATCAGTTAATAACAAAATTTACGGCGATGACGTCCGTAATAGAAAACAATTACATTCAAAGCTAAGTGAACAGCCATGTAAAAAAAACATTTAATTATTCTTAGGAACTACGTGCTAACAGCACACAATAGGGTAACATGTAGGATTCATACACTTTTACATCATAAATAATTAATAAGAGACAACAGTTGTATTAAAATGCCTGCCTGCACCTTGGTTTACTCTTTGTAAGCCATAGTCATCTAATGTGTGTAGTTACGGTGACGACTGCGTAGTAAAGACTACGTCTAACATCGCATGGCCTGCGCTCCACAAGCTACGAACTCAAGGTTCGAGCAAGCTTCAGGTCGCTACAAAAGTGTCAGCTGTCCTAGTCATTTCCAGAAAAGGAAATACCTTCATTAGCACGGCCATGTCAGCTGGTTCCAAATGCAAAAGAACAAAGTTAGATAGAAAGAATTCGTTAGTTAGGTTTTGTTTTACCAAAATTATGCGTTTTATTATTAAGATGTCGGTTTAGGTTTATCGTTGGTTTATGGCGAATAATACTGACAATAGCCTGGGCACGGAGTGTCTCCACTGAGATCAATCTCCACCAAAAGCCTCGACTCAAAAGTCGGAATATAATCAACGAGCAATAACAACTCGGACACACAATAACACAAGTTACCAGTGGCGCAAAGCTCGCGTTCAATAACTCTGGGATGGGCCTGCACACTCAGTCACCCTCCATAACATCTGGTCAACGGGAATAATCCCGGACAAGGTACACACAAATACCTTCATACAATAAATATCTCCTTTAACAGGGCAGCCTACAACGTACTATAGAAAACCTGACATAACTGTACACGTCAAACGACGGTACACGCAAAAGTGCGTTTAACTAACAAAAAACAATCTATAAAAACATGTGATCAGATACAAGGTTGGACACTGGGTTCCATGAGCTAAGTTGCAATGAAAAGAAGAGCGAATACAACAAGCATTCTGTCCTTCGTCAAAGTAATTCTGTCTCATAATACAAGCGTGCTCTCAAGGGCACTGGGTCACAAACCAGTTTGTGTCGCTGCGGGCTACTACATTCCTGCGCGGTCTGAAACAACACACACTAACTATCAAGGCCGGCGATTTAAGTAAAATAACAAGTAGTTCCGTGAAGAACTATACAGCCTATTTTCATATAGCCTACTTATGTTAATTGCCTCTAGCAACATACACAATTTCAGTTTGATTGCTGTAATAGATTCGTAGATATTGAGAACCGACTAAATATTTCGGATGGTCGCCATGTTGGATTTTATATATGTAGGTCCTAGAGTTATGTACTGTTACATGCAGATTATTGTGAACGTGTAGTATTCAAACTTCAATCGCATAATTAGGACACAAGAAAAAACAAGGAGATTTAAAAAATTTTCACAGCTGCCATCTTGAGGTTATGGAAACAATTGAAATAAATTAGATGCCAGTGGATTAAAATTCGGATAAAGATTTACTGTACCAAGTTTCACTGCACGCGGATGGTTAAATTGCGAGAAACGTCCATGTGAATATTTATAATCCGCGTCACCGCCATGTTGGATTTGTGATCACCAGGTTATTTAAAGTCCTATAGGTGAACTTAAGTTCATAGCCCCTATGAACATTAAAAAATGCAGTTTGATTGCTAAAATAGATTCGTAGATATTCAGTATTGTCTAAATATTTCGGATGGTCGCCATGTTGGATTGTTAAATGTATAGGCCATAGAGTCATGTACCATTAAAGGAAAATTATTGCGTAGGTTCATTATTCAAACTTTCACTTCGATCGCATGACTACATCACAAGAAATAAAAACTTAATTTTAAAATTCGCACTGCCGCCATCTTGAGGTTATGTAAACAATTGAACTAAATTAGATACCAGTGGATTACAATGTGTATAAATATTTCCTGTACCAGGTTTCAGTGCGCTTGGAACATTAAATCGCGAGAAAGGTCTATTTAAAATGTTCAAATTCGCTTGGCCGCCATGTTCATTTTGTAGTTAACCGGTTTTTGAAAATCTTATAGATGGACTTCCAGTAGTGCCCTTTATCTCAGTACAAAATTTTAGGGAGATTCCGCTAATAGTTTCAGAGATATTGAATGCCGGTGACATATTTCGCACATCCGCCATCTTGTGATTTTGTAAACAATTGAACGCAGTTAGAAGTCGGTGCATTACAATGTATATAAACATATACTGTACCAAGTTTCATTGCGTTTGATTGGTCAAATCGCGAGAAACGTCTATTTAAAAGTCGCAAATTCGCTTGGCCGCCATGTTCGTTTTGTAGTTACCAGGTTTTCAAAAGTCACATAAGTGAACTTATAGTAGTTCCCTCTATCACCATTGAAAATGTCAGGGTAATATCGGTAATAGTTTCGGAGATATTGAATGCTGGTGAAATATTTCGCACAGCCGCCATGTTGGATTGGTGAGTCGTAACAAAATTTGAAGGGCACGGTCGAGGTCGCCGGGAATAGTGCTATGAACTTTCCGAGTTTCATTGAAATCGCTCCTGCCGTTTAGATTTTATTAGGGGGGGACACACACACGAATCACACACACACACACGCACACACACGCGGACAACAGGTGATCTCATAAGCCTATTTTTTCAAAATTGAAAATAGGCTAAAAACTGTACAACTGGCCTCATCATAAAAACTTTACCATAGGTTATAAACCTCGAAGAATACGTGTATAAAAACACACTATAAATCTGAATACAATAATATAATTCTGTCTTTCACCAAATACATTTAAATGGTAGCAATGTCACATTGCTGGAGCTCTTTGCTCTCAAAGATATAATACTTCAGTAGTTGCTTGTACAACATCAAATAAATACGTGTCGTCACATGACACTAACAAAATAATAATTGTGGCGCAGATTCCACACTCTGGATCTGCTTAATGATACGTTGGGAACTGGGTTCGATGCTAGACAACGAAACATCCCTTTTACTTATAAGGTCTACACTTGACCTGATGGCTTCTGAGCAACATCTCAAATGAAATATAATGCAGTTACAAAACTGGTAATTACAGTCGATTACCTAACTGATACGACTGCTCTAACGAAGTCAGGGGTGTAACAAAGATTGGTTGCAAAAAATGCAGTTAAAGAAATATAACCATGGCATCTGATTGCCATAACTAAAGTCAGCAAAGACTTGAAAAATCACCCCCAAATAGGGTTAAACAAAGTAGCCTCAAATGACTACGGTCACGTTTAGCAAAAGTTAGGCATTGACGTTCTACGACGTCCATCAAGCTGCACCAGGGTTGACCAAAATGTCTGACCCAAGGGTGTCTCACTCTAACTGAAATAAATGACATCTAATTAGACTAGTTACATTCCCTACCTATAAAAATGGCTGTCACTGAGTTCGGTTGGTTCACAAACTACATTAAACCTACTATACCACCAGAAACTAGAACAAGAAAGGGTGTACAAAAACTCACGAAATGGAGGAGCTCTCACTCAGCCCTCTGTTCAACGACAAGGGTTGAACAAATTCATCCCTGGCTTTCCGGAACGGCATCGTCCTCATCAGGACTCCCATCTGGACTCCCCCAAAGACCAGGGTTCGATCTGTCCCTGTCGTCAACCTCGTGGATGTACTGGACTTGCCTGGGAATGGCATCCTGGGTTCCTTCCTCCTCGTTCGCTGTTCTGGAAGCTCCACCATCATGCTGGTTCCAATAGATACATCACCCTCATACCATGGTGGTATTAGCCCATGATGTCGGTCTCAAACATGGTGTAGAATAATTTGATCACGTGGGTGGTGGAATAAATCGTGTAGCAGTTCATTCTTTCACTTCAAAAATCACAATGTTCGTAGTAAATGTTACAGGCTTTAATACAGTTGATAACACAGCCTTTACTTCGCAGATATTGAATAATACGTGATCAAGCACTATTCTGTGGTTCTTCACGTGTACTGACGCCACTTTTTACACCACGTGGCATCCGTAAAATGTGCGTCGTTTTGTAATTGAAAAATTCACTGTGGCAATTCAAATATACAGTACTTTCATAATCACAATTGCTTAAAGTAGTTATAACACGTTTACCTCTATATTTTTCACTAGGCTCTCGGCCCCTACAAACACGTGGGTACAAAAATGTGGTGTTACGGTAATGTTTGAATTTTCACTATACTTGCCAATTATTTCACAATATGCTTCTTGTTGTTCACTGTGCATAAATAACAGTGATTTATAGAATATTCGTGCACGATGGCACCCGATGATAACTTCCACGCTAAACAGCAGATATTTTTCACGTCTGACACGACGGCTACAATTGCACGCCTACACAGGACGGATTTCCCAGATGTAGTGCAAATAATTCACTATACAATTCTTACTTATCACTCGTATTATAACGTATTCGTGCTCGATGGCAACAGATAACAATTTCCACGCTATAAAGCGGATATTTTCTACGTCGAACAAGACGGATGCAATTTCACGCCTACACGGGGCGGATTCACCAGACGTAGTGCAAGGCACAGGGTTACTCGAGGAAGTAGGTCGTCAAACCGAAGTCGTTGAGCGACTACTTACATTCCTGTTTGCGTATCTGCAAGGATATTACCTTACCTTAAGCGAAAATAACATTCTCCAAAATGTTTTAATAATGCTGAATGACGAAATGGAATATTCTGAGTCTTGTGGAAAGATAAAATTAATTAATAAGACCTCAGATAAAAAATTAGCAGACTTCACCAAAGTCAAAATTGCGATTCTCCGCTACTTCAAAGAGTATAGCGTGAGCTCTCAGCTCCACGTGGCTTTCTGGGTGTGTTCCAAGGTACTACATCCCATCATAAATGTGCTGTTATAAAAAATATCACATGAACCTTAGCTCAGCGGGTTCAATACAGTCATTCAGTACCGTTGTTTGTTAATCTGCTTTGTTGAACGTAAATCAATATGTAAACGTAATACATAGTATATAATCACTTAACTTGTTAAAAACCCACGTAATATTATGTTTAATAAAGGTTCTTCGATAAATTTGCATATTTTCTCTACCCTTTTGAAAGAACTTTCTTAATTCGAATTTTTGGATAATTCGAATCTTTTTACTGGTCCCTTGAGGTTCGAATTACCCAAGTTCCACTGTATTTAAACTATATTTTTTCATACAACTTAGGTATAATATTTGGTTTTCGGAAATATTACTAACACTTCCAATATAATTAATTATGGTAATAATAGTAGTCTAATTCTTCGATATATGGCAGGAAGATTCAACCATCAGCATCTCCGACATTATAATTTATTAAAATAACTCATGGCGTTTGGGCTAGTGCCGCGTGAAATTAAATCAAATACCACCAGTCGTTTCGAAAGAACCTTGCCTCCTTTTTCAATGGAATTATACAATGTGGCCAAAGAAAGTATATCAATGAGATTACTAAATAAAAAAGCAAGTAGTTCTGTGAAGAACTATACAGCCTATTTTCATATATCCTACTCATGTTAATTGCCTCTATCAACATACAAAATTTCAGTTTGAAGGTTCTGATGGATTCGTAGATATTGAGAACCGTCTAAATATTTCAGATAGTCACCAGGTTGGATTTTTATTTATGTACTATTACATTAAGATTATTGTGTACGTGTGGTATTCAAACTTCAATCGCATGATTAGAACACAAGAAGTAAAATAGAGATTTTAAAATTTCGCACAGCTGCCATCTTGTGGTTATGCAAACTATTGAAATAAATTAAATACCAGTGGATTAGCATTTGTATAAGCATTTAACGTGCAACGTTTCACTGCACTCAGATGGTTAATCGCGAGAAACGTCGATTTAAATATTTTAACTTCACGTCGCCTCCATGTTGGATTTGTGCTCACCAGGTTATTGAAAGTCCTATAGGTGAACATATGTTCATAGCCTCTATGAAAATAAAAAAAAAATCAGTTTGATTGCTGTAGAAGATCCGTACATATCGAGAACCATCTAAATATTTTGGAAGCTCGCCATTTTGGATTGTTATAGGTATAGGCCATAGAGTTATGTTCCATTCAAGTACAATTATTGCCGAGGTTCATTATTCAAACTTTCACTCCGATCGCATGATTACGACACAAGAAATTAAAACGTAATTTTAAAATTTCGCACAGCCGCCATCTTGAGGTTATGTAAACAATTGAACTAAATTAGACTCCAGTGCATTACAATATGTATAATCATTTACTGTACCACATTCTACTGGGCTCAGAGAGTTAAATCACGAGAAAAGTCTATTACAATGTTTCAATTTCGCTTGGTCGCCATGTTCGTTTTGTACTTTACAGGTTTATGAATGTTGCATAGATAAACTTGCATTAGTACCCTTTATCACCGTACAAAATTTTAGGGTGATATCTGTAATAGTTTCGAAGATACTGAATGCTGGTGAAATATTTCGCTCAGCCGCCATGTTGGATTGGTGAGAAACAATAAAATTTGATGGGCACGGTCGGGGTCGACCAGAGTGGTGCTATGATCTTACCGAGAATCATTGTAATCGCTCCAGCCGTTTAGAAGTTGTTAGGGGCACACACACCCACGCACACACACGCGTACAAACGGTGATCTCATAAGCCTATTTTTTATAAAATGAAAATAGGCTAAAAAGACTAGATAAATTCTTCTGTTCGTCACCAGAGAGCAGCTGCCAGATATTACTGTATGAACCTTGGTAGAAAAACGCGCCATATTAATTAGAACGGCGGACAGAGTAATAAGGAAGGGGATGGTAAAGGGGGCGGGAGAAATATAGAGACCCCTCGAAGAATGATGATGTCCAAATAAGAGGGGGGGGGGGGAGGTTTTGATGGATATAAGGAAACCGAAACAAAAGGGAAGTGTATCTATACTATACCTAACGTCATACAGGTAACGCTGCTCTCTGGTGACGAACAGAGGAATTTGTCATTTTTTAGCCTACTTTTCACATTTTGCAAAAATGAGGAAAAAGTAGACTTATGAGATCGGCCAAATGTGTGTCTGTCTGTCTGTCCTTCTGTCTGTCTGGCTGGCTGTGTGTGTGTCCCCCCCCCCTATCAACTCCTAAACGGCTGCAGCAATCGAAACAAAATTTGGTAGGAGTAAAGATCTATACCTGAATATCTCACGGCCATATTTGAAAATGATGTCAGTGCTTCCAACTGCTGAAAAATCGCAATTGAAATTTGAGCTCCATGTTGGATATCTTGGAAGGTATGAATGGGAGCTACTTCAAAATTGGCACACGTATAGATAATAATATTGCAGTTTAATTTCCAGGAGGCCATACATGGCAGTGTTGCCAAAATGATTGTAAGCCTGCTGATAAGTCCAAATTTTTAATGCATAAAACTTCTACACTATCAATTGGATTTCAACCAAAATTCGTATGTGGTATGTGTACATAAACAGATATGACAGAGCGTATTCTTAAGAGCCACCAGGGCTGCCAACTGTTATTAAATGCTCTCAATTTTTTAAAATTCAAATACCCATATATCAGAAAGTATGCAAGCCGACGACTATAAACTATGCACACGTATAGTACCTGACATTCTATATTAATTTGGAGTAACTTATATACGTCAGTGCTACCAACATGATTCTAAGCCTGCTGATAGGTTCAATTTTAAAATGCATGTAACTTCTATACTAACTAATGGATTTCATTCAAAATTGACACAACAATAGATCATATTATTTCAGATTATTTCTCACCAATACATCTATATCATTGTTGCCAACATGATTTTACGCGCGCTGTTAGATCCATGTAACGTCCATGCTCTCCATTGGACTTCAACCAAATTTTGTATTCTGTACCTTAAGAGGTGAAACTAAGGATATATTCAGTCTCCAGGGCTGCCAACTGTAATTCTCTATTAGGCTACATTATGTCTGGTATACAGTATTTTGAACTAATTAGAAATTTCGATATTACCAACTTAATTTCGTCATTATTCTAGATAGATCCATATAGATTAATCATTGGCATGCATCTTAAATTTCAAGAAATGTAGGCTCTTTAGTTCGTCACGGAAATTCCTTTTTTTTTTTTTTTGTAATCTCATTGATATACTTTCTTTGGCCACATTGTTTAATTCCATTGAAAAAGGAGGCAAGGTTTCTTCGAAACGTCTGGTGTTATTTAATTGAATTTCACACGGCATTAGCCCAAAAACCATGAATTATTTTAATAGTAAACCGGGCATCTTCACATGTGGAAATCAAACGTTGGAAATAGTAAACTTGGGCTTATTGTACGTGATGAATACACAGACTACTAACCTATAGCAGCATGTTACCCTTTAAGGGCAGACCCTACTGAGTTTTGTAAATCCTGCTATTTTCACCCGATATTCATCATATTTTGTGAGTTATCGTAGGTTAGCTAATTTAAGATTATTCTCAAATTTGGATCATAATAGAAGCACTCATCAAACTAGAGAAGTGGTCTCAAGACAACGACAAGTACATAAACCAGGACAAAAGCAAGATTATGAAGTTCCGCAAGGGAGAGAAACTATCGTCCAAGGACATCTTCACCTGTGAAAATCAGACGTTGGAAATGGTAAACTCGTTCAAATACCTAGGAGTGACTCTACAGGTCTCCGGACTGACTTTCACCAGACACTTAGAGGACAAAACCGTCACCGCGATAAAGGCCACCATGGAGATCTGAAACCTGAAAACCCTCTCCCTTAGAACCGCAATGGCACTATTTAAGCTAAAAGTCGCCCCAGTGGTGTCATATACCATCGAGATGATATGGCCACACCTAGGCCACAAAAACCTACAGTCTCTCGACAGAGCCAAGGCCAGATACATAAAGCGAACTCTCTGTATTTCCAAATTCGCGCCAACCCGACTTGCGTACCAGCTAGCAGGTTGATTGAAGATGTAATGACTACCCACAACCTGGCATCAACCCCAGCCTGCACAAAATTCCTTGAGGAACAACTCCTGAAAACAGAAGAATTAAACCCGGAGTTCTATCGAACCCAGGCCATGATCAACCAAGAATGGAAAGAAGCAAACTTCGAGCTACGCCACATCTACACGGGAGGCGCAATACATGGGTTTCATCATCGCATCTGTAACAGGAAGGGCTTTTATGAACCATCCATAGACTGTGAGTGTGTAATCTGCGGTCTACACTGCCCACCGTATCACCTGATTGAGTGCACGCAAAGAACATTACCTCTGTCCCACTATGCAAAAGACTGAATGGTTGGTATATTGTGTAACATAATCCTACTTACTGTATGGCCATTGGCTGCAATAAATTATATTATTATTCTCAAATTTGGAACAATTTGGTAACACGGTTTCAGATTTACAACGCATTAAATGGAATAATTTGCGTGATTTCAAAACTTCCCTTGCGTACCAGTTTTAGAGTTTTTAATTTGAACCTTTTTTGTGATAGTTATTAGGCTTATGCGAATAATAATTGGTATTATATATATATAATGCGTTTGGCCCTCTAAGGAGCACGTAGAACCATTAGTTAACATTGGTCTTCTTGTTCTTCTTATCTTCCCAAAACTTCCTCATCCTTTCGCTATGTGCCTGTCTTCTTTCTTGTGTCCATGCAGCTTTAAGTTTCAAATTCTGTCCCGTAGGGATCTTGGGTGGAAACTTATACGAATTTACTTTTTGTCTATATGCAGTCCGCGTCGTTGTCAGTGGGTCAATATTGATTTCAGTGAGGTCCTTTTGGGTGTCTGCTAGCCAGCGTACTTTGGTTTGTCGGTTTCCATTGGCTATGAGGAAGATTTTCTTGGTCAGTCGGGAGTTGTCCATTCGAGCTATATGTCCGTAGAATTTCATGCGACTTTTACGTGCGAGTGAGGCGAATCGTTCAGTCCGTGAATACAGTTCGTCTGAGCTTTTCCTCATCCAGATACCGTCCTGAAGCTTTGGTCCAAAGATTTTTCTCAGTATTTGTCGTTCTATCTTCTCAATGTATTTGATGTTGATGGTTAACGATGACGTCTCAATCGCATAGAGTGCCTCTGGGAGGATGACTGTGTGGTAGTGATGGAGTATGGTTTTAGTGGAAAGTGATTTCTTGTTGTAAATATTCCAAGTGATTGTGTAAGCTTTGCGTAATTTTTCTGCACGTGTTTTGTTAGCCATTCTTTCGTTACCAGTGTTCCCGATAATTTCACCTAGGTACTTGAAGTGCTTAACTTGTGTGATGTCGCCATATTTGGTTGTAATTGATGCCAGGTTTGTGCTCTTGGAATCCATGTACTGTGTTTTCTCGTAAGAGATATGGAGGCCGGTTCTGATTGATATCTCATGAAGCTTCTCGATGGCATGTCTGGCTTCTTCTGGAGTCCGGGTAATTATTGCTAGGTCGTCAGCAAAGGCGAAGCATTTTATGTTGATTCGTTGTTCTTTTGTTCCCATACTTATTCCAGGTATTTCTTTCTGCCATGTTCTGATGATCTTATCTAGTACCAGGTTGAATAGGAGTGGGGATAACCCATCACCCTGTCTTACGCCTGTTCTAATGTGAAAAGGTTCGGACACTTCACCCATAAATTTAACTTAAGAAGTTGTATCTGTCAAGGTCTGTTGGATTAATGTAGTTGTTTTGTTGTCCACACCATATTCACGAAGTATATTAAACAGAGTTGCGCGGTCGATTGAATCATATGCTTTCTTAAAATCTATGAAGGTGACAACTGTGCGATTCGACTGGCGATGTTGGAGTACCATCTTGAGGTTCCAGATCTGTTCTGCACACGATCGACGCGGTCGAAATCCCACCTGATATTCACCGATCATGTGCTCTGTCTGTTGCTCCAATCTGGTGAGGAGGGCAGGTGAGAGTACCTTGTAGGCGATTGGCAGGAGTGAAATGCCTCGGTAATTATTCGGATCTGTCGTGTCGCCCTTTTTGTGTAGTGGGTGAACCAAAGCAGTTTTCCAATCAACCAGTATGGTGTCACTCTCCCATATATTAGCAATGATGTTTTGTAGTCTTTCAGTCAAGAGTTCACCTCCAATCTTGAGCACTTCGGCGATTACACCGTCTTCTCCTGATGCCTTGTTGTTTTTGAGATGTAATATGATGTTTTGTATCTCATCATATGTTGGTGGTACTGAGTCCTGGTTTGGGGCAGTAAAGTGGAGTTGGAGATTCTCTGCAGGTGGTTCACAATTGTGAAGCTCCTCGAAGAACTGTTTCAGGATATCACAATTGGCCTTTGTGTTTGTCTCAAGTGTGCCATCAGGGCGGCGAAAACAAACACTGGGCGGCTTGTAGTTCGTCAGTTCTTCCCTAAATGTCCTGTGGAAATTTCGTGTGTTGTTCCTCTTAAAGTCATTATCGATTTCTTCCAATCGTTTGAGGTGGTACATGCGTTTAACTCGTCTGATTGTTTTGGATGTATGCTTCTGCGTTTCTAAAAAGTTCTGCCAATGTTCTGGTGTTCGGTTGCTATTCCATGTCTTCCAGGCTCGGATTCGAGACTCTAGGGTTTTATCACAGTCTATGCTCCACCATCTGTGTTTTCGTTTCCTTGGTGGTTTGCCGAGTTTTCTTGTTGATTCTTGGATGGCCTTGGGAAGTTCATCCCATGTTTCCGTGTTAGTCTGTAATGATTGTGTAAACTCCTGTGCGTGTTCTTTTAGGTATTCCGGATCTATGCGTGGGAGTTTGGAATTTGGACGCTTTTTACGATTGGGTATGAAGCGGACTTTGATCTGCGAGAGATGATGGTCGGACTCTACGTAACCTTTGCGTACCCTCACGTTCATGATTTCTGGAGAGAATTGTCTGGTTATTGCTACATGATCTATTTGATACTCCCCGATGTGGTTTATGGGAGATTTCCATGTAGTCATTTTTCGTGGTGGTTTCTTGAAATGTGTGGACATTAGTTGTAGGTTGGCCATTCCACATATGTTGATTAAGCGAAGCCCATTCGCATTCGTCTTTTTGTGTGCCGAGAAATTCCCAATGATATGTCTGTGTTCCCGTTCTCTGCCAATTTGCACATTTAAATCTCCGAGGAGGATATTAATGTGGTGTTGAGGAATCTTAGTAAGTGTCCGTTCAAGTTGAGACTAGAACTTCTCAACTTTGTTTTTGTCAGGATCATTGTTAACTGGAGCATGTGAATTTATCAATGTATAGGCCTTATTGGCGCATTTAACTGTGAGTAGAGAGAGATGATTCGAAGGTGATGTGAAGTCTATCACTGAGTTCTGGATACTGTTGTGCACAAGGAATGCTGTTCCGAACACATGTAAATTACTATTTCTTAGCTTAGTTGCTGGTTTTCCCTTATAGATACGGTATACACCGGAGTCGAAGTGATCACAATCACGGAATCGTGTTTCTTGTACTGCAAGTATGAGAATTCCGAATCTGTCGCTGGTGTCCGTCAGTGTCTTGAGTTTCCCAGTTTTGGTCAGCGTCTGTACGGTTAGTGTACCAATGAATTGCGTTCGCTTAGGTTTGAGGAGTTTTGGGGTGCTCCGATCCTTCCCGGCATGACGTCCTGGTCCCCCAGAAGCCGAATGACCAGGTTTGCCTTCGCTCTTCTTAGCTCTGGCCTGAGGTAGTTGCTTTTTTGCTTGTGCTTCCATCATGCTAAGTTCGTGGTTGATTTTAGCTGGTGGGCGTGAGCCCAGGGCGAGTAAATCGCTGATAATCCATAAAATTCACTCTCATCGTAAGGATTGTTAATTCATACGGCAGCTGATGTTATGCTGTGGTTTACTGGTGCCTCTTGGTGTTCTGGGCTGAATATTATTTTACGGCTTCGAGCCAACCCTCCTCCTTTACCCGGACTTGGGACCGGCAACAGCAACGACTGAGCTACTCAATCCACCCAGTAGTTGCTGCAGGTATTATATATATATATATATATATATATATATAATTCTTCGACACGTGTGTATGTGACTGAACTTCTCCTAAACGACTGAACCGATTTTGATGGAATTTGGTAAGTATATTAGCGTGGGTCCATGTATGGTTTAGATTCACAATCCGACCCCGTAGGTGAAATGAACACAATTTTAGAACCACAATTTACACACAATTTTAGAACCACAATATACAGTCAAAAACAGTCGTCATGGAAACCACTAGCCTTGGCCTTCGTGAAAGCTGATGTCTTTGGACGGTTTGTCTGTACACGTTAGAGCCACCTGGTTGCAACCTGTGCAACTACCGCCATTACATACACTCCGCCCGTGGCGAAGAGTTGTGTTTTATACCAAAGGTGGCAGTGATGTCGAATTCTACTGTTTGTCTCTGCACGTTAGAGCGTTTCAAAGTCCCGTATGCGTTCATATACCATTCATCCGATTGCCATGAAACTTGGGTGATATGTTGAGTGAGCTCCAGGGAAGGTGTTTGGCTTAGTAAATCCATTTTACAATAGATAGCGCACGACTAGATTTAACAAATGAGCGACGACGCGCGAAGCGTTTCAAAAAGGTCTCGTATGCGTTCAAATACCATTCGTCCGATTACGATGAAACTTGGGTGAGATGTTGTGTACACCCTACGGAAGGTTTCTGGCTTAATAAATCCATTTTACAATAGGTAGCGCAGGAGTAGATTCAACAAATGTGTGACGGCACACGAATCATTTCAACAAAGTACCGTATGCGTCCATATACCATTTATCCGATTGCGATGAATCTTTGGTGAATTGTTGTGTACACTCCAGGAAATGTTTCTGTCTTAGTAAATCCAGTTTTTAATAAGTAGCGCAGGAGTAGATTCAACAAATGAGCGACGGCGTGTGAATCGTTTCCACAATGTCCCGTATGCGGTCATATATCATTCATCAGATTGCGATCAAACCTTGGTGAATCATTGAGTACACGCCAGAGAAGGTTTCAGGCTTAGTAAATCTATTTTATAATAGGTAGCGCATGAGTCGATCCAATAAATGAGTGACGGCACGCGAATCGATTAAAGAAAATCACTTATGCGTTCATATGTCATTCATCCGATTCCGATGAAACGTTGATGAGTTGTTGTGTACACGCCAGGGAAGGTGTTCAACTTGGTAAATCCATTTTACAATATTGGTACCGCACGAGTAGATGTAACAAATGAGTGACGACGCGCGAAGCGTTCCAACAAAATCCTGTATGCGTTCATATACTATTCTTCGATGCGATGAAACATTGATGAGTTGTTGTGTACACTTACGTGAAGCTTTCTAACTTATTAAATCCATTTCACAGTTAGTAGAGCGCGAGTAGATTCAACAAATGAGTGACAGCGCACGAATCATTTAAACCAAATTGTGTATGCGTTAAATGCCATTTATCCGTTTGCGATGAAACTTTGGAGAGTTGTTGTGCATGCTCCAACGAATGTTTCAAAATTAGTTCATGCAATTCACGATAGTTTAGAGGCAGTTAACAGAAATTGAAAAAAATATTGTGTATCCAAAAGCGCTTCAAGAAACGAAGTTACAACACTTTCTTTGATTGGCAGGACAACGTCTGCCGGGTCAGCTTGTGTATATATATATCGTATGACATACAGAGGATACAGTAATACTAGAGTATATACAATATATACAAGTAATAAATATCTAGTAACATCCACAAACAGAATTAAAAGTCACAGCTGGATGTCCAGAGTAGTAATCCACTCCACTGCATCATCAGATGCGTTCTGTAGGTCGTCATATCCTCCCTTGAAGGACCGCGAAGGGCATTCCGACACAATATGATGGATTTTCTGCACTGAATCGCCACAATCGCACTGAGGACTAGACATTTTCCCCCATTTCTGGAGCCATAAGTTACATCTTCCGTGACCAGTCGGCACTCTGTTCAGTGACGTCCAGATCCTTATTGGAGGATGGAAACCAGGAGGTTTCCTGCAGGGGTCAGTGATCAATCCTAGCTCATCAGGTTTGATGTAGTCCATTCTTCTCGCCAAGTTTCGTCCATATTGAACTTAGATTCAACAAGCATTTTGCCTAGCTGCCATGACGGATGTCGAGATTTTAATCTCCCTTGCTTCTGTGGATTACAGACCTGATGTATGGGTAAGAGATCATTTGCAGCGCATTTTGACCATCCAATTTTTTGAGCTGTTAGCCTTCACAGGGTATTATTATACGAACATTTGAAATATTGATATTATTAAAGTATTTTGTCTCTCACACTTACTATTTAATTTTAAAAACTCTCAAATTTCCATATTTGACTAAAGATATCTCTGTCATATATAGTTATTTTTCAAAATGGATAACAACTATTATGCATTTCCCAGGGTAGACTACTGTAGGCATTCTAAGTTTGAAGACAATCAGGCATAAACTGTTGCACTAACATCATTTTGAATACTAAAACGTGAAGTTTTGAGAAAAAGATAAATTTTTGTATAAAAGTAACTTTTAGGGCAAAAATCTCAATTTCAATTTTCGGACCATTTTGGCTTAACCCTTTATAGGGCAAAAAACTGGGGGTATAAAATATTTGCTTTTCTTTTACACATTTGTAATTGGGGGTGATAGATGAGTAAGAATATGCAACAATTTTATGGGTGTGGATTCTATTTTATGAAATATGGGGTGGATAATTATTATCCCACTGCCCACACCCGACAGTATGTTTTCTTAAATGAGCAATGGGGTAATAATCTCCCACCTCCAAATTATGATGATACTGTGTTTATCACTCAATAATGAGGTTTATTTAACAGGATATAATAGGCTATATAAAAACACCCATCACGCTCTATAATTTAAGAAAAACCCGTAACTCCCACGCAACACAAGGTCAGTGACCTATATCATCTTTGACGAAAACTGCACAAAAATATAAAAGTGATTTTGGAATGTTAAAAGTTAGTATATTCGAATATAATTCAATAATTTCAAAATAGTATTTACTAAAAACACAGAAAATTAATTTTACAAATCTTCTATTCTATGGCAAACACCCTGAGCAGGATAATTATTTCCATTCTAGCTGAAATACATTTACTCAAGTGAGCAAAACCATTATTAACATTGTATTTCAGTTATATACCAACGTTTACAAATCTCTAATCTTCAATAAAAACACCTTCGTCTGTAAAACAATGCATTTCTTTCACTCAACACAACCGAACGGGCGAGCACGTGCACTGTGGAGACCACTGGGATATATGCTTCCCACCTGTGGTTTCTGATGACAGTATACATCACATTAATGGGTTTTCAATATTTCTCTGCATCTAGCTTGTGGATTCATGTGGAACTGCTTGAAATGAAAGGGGTGGGGATATTCTCTCCCTAACACCGTTCTATAAATACATGGTGGGATGATAGTATCCCAAGGACCTATAAAGGGTTCAACTCAGTAGGGTCACCCCTTAAAACTTCCCATCACGTTATTTTACCTGCACTGAGCAAGTGATATCCTTCTTCAGTTCAATGATACCACTCATCTTCCTGATGCCGTCTGATCTATCTTTCTTCACGCTGGCCGTAGACTTTCCATACTCGCTATCAATCGTCAGTTTACCATCGGTCATGATAACCTCAAACTGCAAACAAGAGACAAAGTTCATTGCTTCATTCATTGATATAAGGACCTATATTAAAACTCAGCAATTCTTCAAGGTTTGTGCCGTGTCTTGTGTGGGGTTTCGCCAAGGACACCAAGCTTGCTCATCAGCGGGTTCTTGGTGTCCCCACCCAGACCCACGCTGGAATAGCGAACTGCGCTAGGCAGTTGTCCTAGGTGAAACCCCACACAAGACACGGCACAAACCTGGAAGAATTGCTGAGTTTTAATTCATTGGCCGTGAAAGCCAATATGCCATCTTTTTGGA
Organism: Meconema thalassinum; assembly: GCA_946902985.2. NCBI lineage: Eukaryota > Metazoa > Arthropoda > Insecta > Orthoptera > Tettigoniidae > Meconema > Meconema thalassinum. The sequence goes on from OX336388.2 coordinate 225,471,131, forward strand.
AGCCTTCATAGGGAGGTTATGGCTGCTTGAGATTTTAGTTCACGCAGTAAGGAGGCACAGATGCTCTACATAAATGAAGGTAGCGCGCAGTTCGCTACTCCTGTGGGGTCCAGGTGGGGACACCAAGAGCCCGCTGATTGGTGTCTTAAGCGAAACCCCACACAAGACATGGCACAAACCTAGAAGAATTGCTGAGTTTTAATTCACTGGCCGTGAAACCCAATATACCATCTTTATTCGACCAATTTGTTTGCAAAACGTATGTCTGAAATGCCACAGTAAACTCCAACTGCCGATAAACCAGGACTGCAATTTGCAGAAAAAGGTGAGGTTGAAGTCCAGAAATTCATAGAATGCGTAAACATCAACCATATTGAAAATGGCAAGTATATATTATCCCATTGATCAGGTAAAACAAAAAATTGGACAATCATTTTGGGAATCGACTGAGTTTTGATAGCACACTTCTGTCCAAAACTTAATCATAAGTTACGAATAAGCAGGGCAACAGGAAATAGACCGCAAATCGCATGACTTATGCACCTACCAAACTTACGTGTTCGCTCTGTATAGGAAAGGAGTATTCCCTGCTTTGACTAGCGGCGTAACCGCAAGGTAAACACAGTTAGTGCCTGCATCCCATATTCCCTCATTCATGTTTGCCCTGTTATAGAGTGCGGAATGTAGCCTCGTGGTGAACGTGACAACATAATGGCACAACGACGCAATTTGGACCCCGTTTTGTAGGGTAGAATACTCGGTCGCCTGGAACCAAGTCCGACACAGACCGAAGTCGCTGCGAAGCATGTGTGCCCGTTAGGGGTAACCATACACCCTATTAATAGTACAGTAGAGCTGGAACGGTTTTGTTCCAAAAACTGTGCTATGGTTGGCTTTTTGTAAATCGTTAGAAAAGCACACAAAAAGCTTAACTCTGAATTTTAGAATAATTTGCACGATCATTTTGTTGGAAAACTCAAAAAACATTGAAAAGCCTTTTTCTCTGAATCGACGTATTTTAAAGAAACTTTTTTAAACAAAAAATGTAGACGATATTGTCACCTACAATTCGTCTCATTGAGGTCATGTCATACGTTTTGAAATGCAGAAGCTAGGTGGCGCCAAAGTTTCCAAAAAAGTGTTTTTTCTCTTTTTGTCCTAGAAAAAAAAAGTTTTTTCACAAAAGAGTGAAACAGAAATTTGTTCCTCTCAAACTTGTCTGCAACATTTATTTAAACGTTTGTTTCCTCCGACTTACCGTTCCAAAGTTATAGCGCAGCAAATGCAACGCTGCGTAGTCAAGGCTACTATTGTTACTGCGGAGAGAGCGGTGGGCATAATTTAGACAGGGACCGGTGTCGGACAGCTGCCTAAGGCTCGGTCAAACAGGGCGCGGGCTGTGTTTGTTAATTAGCTCAAACAATCATATCTATTCAATCGCAACATATCAATCATAACTGTACACATATTAACCTTGGTGCCATCTGAATAGTACAATTTTCACACTTCGGCAGACTATAACTTTGGAACAGTAAGGCGGAAGAAAAAATGTTTGAATTAATGTTGTAGACAATTTTGAGAAGAACAAATTTCTGATTCGCTCTTTTGTGAACAAAACATTTTTTTCTAGGACAAAAAGTGAAAAAACACTTTTTTGGAAACTTTGGCGCCACCTAGCTTCTGCATTTCAAAACGTATGACATGACCTCAATGAGACGAATTGTAGGTGACAATATCCTCTACATTTTTTGTTTAAAAAAACTTTTCTTTAAAATACGTCAATTCAGAGAAAAACGCTTTTCAATGTTTTTTTGAGTTTTCCGACAAAATCAGAGTTAAGCTTTTTTGTGCTTTTCTAACGATTTACAAAAAGCCAACCATAGCACAGTTTTTGGAACAAAAGGTTTTTTTTCTGTGCAGCTGTCCTGCATATTTTGTTGTGGAAGACTTTGGCAAGTTTTGTTAGTTGTTATCAAAGGTGTACCTTAACTATCACAACCCTTCTGACACTGTTTTTATGGACAAGTTGTGTGACATATGGTGTGTGATTCAGCTTCTGTTTGTTCACCAATCCGTCTGACATTCCTATCAGGCGGTATGGCCTAGTTAGTGATTATGCTTAACGTTTAGACAATAGTGTACTTGTCACGTTATTCCCGGAAATGTTTCCACTTGAAACGACGATTTAACCTACATTTTTACACATCTACATTCTTCGAGCGGAGAAGTCTCCTGTTACTGAAATTTTTGACATTATTAAGAGATGATTAACATAGGTTGATTTTTTGATTTCATTCGTGTCGGACTTCCAACCTCAAGCGTGCAGGTTTGCTCCTGGCCGTGGTAAGTGATTCTAGAAAGGCCACAAAAATCTTGGCACGCATGTAATGCTTTGTTGGCATGTTAAAGAACCCATTTGAATTCAGTAGGGCGTGTTAATAATGGCAAAATTAATCTCGGGATTTGTCGCCAACACAAAGTTCCTCCTTTCTCTACTAGAAAGCGCTATAGTGTCAAGTGGCTTAGATATCGGTTAGTTAGGTAGTTATTGATCTTTTAAGGGGCGGAACTACGAGGTCATCTGCCCCTGCTTAGATTTCTAACATCCTTGACATTCATAGCGCTCCAAGGAACGACAAAATTTGACATGCAAGCTGCACTCTGAGCGTCAAATAACAAAGCTTTTCCCGGCAACCAAGGCCATACGATATTACTGTATTCTTCTTGCTGTCGTTTCGGCTATCTACGGACCGCGCTATTTCAACTGCCATTTTCCATGTCTTTGCGCCTGGACCTTAACGTTCACCCAGTATTCCCGCATTCGTTTCCTATGCTGTTCCTTCCTTGCTTCAGTTCGTATCTTGACAGTTTTTAGTTTTCGCTTTTCTTGGAATCCATGATGTTCATGGAGTTTCGACTTTTGTGGAACACGTTTCTGGATATCCTCCAGGGTTATTCCCACTTCACACAGGTCTTTTTCTACCTCGGTGAACCTCGCCGCCTTGGTTTTCTTGTTAAGAAGAAAACTGATGATCCTATTGCTCAACCTTGTAGAACTCATACGAGCAATGTGGCCATAGAAAACTATCCTTCTATTACGAATGGTGTCCGTGATCTTTTCTACAAGAGAGTAGAGTTCATGATTGTGTCGTCTTCTGAAGTCACCATTTTCTTTGATTGGACCTAGGATTTTTCTCAAGATCTGCCTTTCTCTTATTTCTAGCTTCTCGATCATACCCTTTCTACTCATAGCAAGGCATTCTGCACCATATGAAGGCTCCGGTCGTATTACTGTGCAGTAATATCGTATCTTGGCGTTAATGGATATTGATTTCTTCTTGTAGACATTTTTAGCCTATTTTCATTTTATGAAAAAAAAATAGGCTTATGAGATCACCTTTTGTCCGTGTGTGTGTGTGAGGAGTGTTTGTGTGTCCCCCCTAATAACTTCTGAACGGCTGGAGCGATTTCAATAAAACTCGGTAAGGTCATAGCACCATTTTGTCCGACCTCGACCGTGCACTTCAAATTGTATTACGTCTCACCAATCCAACATGGCGGCTGTGCGAAGTATTTCACCAGCATTAAATATCTCCGAAACTATTACCGATATCACCCTGAAATTTTGTACGGCGATCAAGGAAACTACTAAAAGTTCACCTAGCAGACTTTCGTAAACCTGGTAACTACAAAACCAACATGGCGGTCAAGCGAAATTGCGACTTTTAAATAGACGTTTCTCGCGATTTAACCAAACGAATGCAATGAAACTTGGTACAGTATGTGTTTATACACATTGTAATGCACCGACACCTAATTTTGTTCAATTGTTTACATAACCTCAAGATTTTAAAATAAAGTTTTTGTTTCTTGTGTCGTAATCATGCGATCGAAGTGAAAGTCTGAATAATGAAGCTACGCAACATTTTTCTTTATGGTACATAACTATATGGCCTATATATACAACAATCCAAAATGGCGACCATCCGAAATATTTAGACGGTTCTCAGTATCTACGAATCATTTACAGCAATCAAAATGATTTTTTGTATTGTTCATAGAGGCTATGAACATAAGCTCCTCTATAGGTCTTTCAATAACCTGGTGAGCACAAATCCAACATGGCGGCGAAGCGAAGTATAAATATTTTAGTGGACGTTTCTCGCGATTTAACCATCCGAGTGCAGTGGAACATTGTACAGTAAGTGCTTATACACATGTTAATCCACTGGCATCTAGTTTACTTCAATCGTTTTCGTAACCACAACATGGCAGCTGTACGAAATTTTAAAATCCCGTTTTTACTTCTTGTGTCCTAATCATGCGATTGAAGTTTCAATACCACACTTACACAATAATCTTCATGTGATAGCACATAAATAATAATCCAACCTGGCGACACTCTGAAATATTTAGACGGTTCTCAATATCTATAAACCTATCACATCCTTCAAACTGAAATTTTGTACGAGGCACGTCCAGAAAGTAAGTTCCGTTTGGTAATAAAATTAAATTGTGTACAGATACAGAAAAATTATTTATAGCACAACATTCTACACCTCTTAAACTACTTTTCCACATAACTGCCGAACTTTTTCAGGCATTTGTCATACCGTGGCACACGTTTTTGGATACCTTCTTCATAGAAGTTCGCCGCCGACCGTAAACGAGAGTGAAGACTCCTCTGTAAGTTATCCTGCCCTTTGGCCACCACTGTTAGGCAAATTGCGTATGTGGTCAGGAGAACTCCTAAACATACGCAGTTCTCCTGGTAAGCACGCAATTTGCCTAACAGTGGTGGCCAAATGGCAGGATATCGTACAGGGGAGTCTTCACTCTCATTTACGGTCGGCGGCAAACTTCTATGAAGAAGGTATCCAAAAACTTGTGCCACGCTATGAAAAATGCCTGCAAAAGTTCGGCAGTTATGTGGAAAAGTAGTTTAAGAGGTGTAGAATGTTGTGCAATAAATAAATTTTCTGTATCTGTACACAATTTAATTTTATTACCAAACGGAACTTACTTTCTGGACGTGCCTCGTATGTTGATAGAGGCAATTAACATGAGTAGGATATATGGAAATAAGCTGTATAACTCTTCACGGAAATACTTGTTAGTTAGTTAGTTGATATGCCGTTTCCATTTTTCTGATCCGTGATGTAAAGGCTTCTTTCTTCGAGGTGTTCGGATCCATCCACTCTCTCCAAAATATTTAAATTTCCCTTTTGGTTTGATTTTTCCTTCTCCCACCTCTAGCACGTTGGGTGCCGTATTACTGTATTATTATTAATTAATTATTTCAAATACATCTGTAACTGAAGACTCCACGGGAAAAAGTGGGAAATTGACATTCTGTAAATTTCAACACTAAAAGGAAATACTAAAACACCCCAAACTTAAATTTTCTAAAGGAAGTACAAGTAAAACAAATAAAAAATAAAGTTATAACAAGTAGTTCCGTGAAGGACTACACCGCCTATTTTCATAAAATCCTACTTATGTTAACCGCAACTATCAACATACAATATTTCAGTTTGATTGCTGTAATAGATTCGTAGATATTGAGAACTGACTAAATATTTCGGATGGACGCCATGTTGGATTTTTATATATGTGGGTCTTACAGTTATGTACTGTTACATGAAGATTATTGTGTACGTGTAGTATTCAAACTTCAGTCACATGATTAGGACACAAGAAGTAAAAAAGAGATTTGAAAATTTCGCACATGTACTATTTTGTGGTTATGGAAACAATTGAAATAAATTAGATGCCAATGGATTAACATTCGTATAAGGATTTGCTGTACCAAGTTTCACTGCACTCGGATGGTTAAATTACGAGTAACGTCCATGTGAATATTTATAATTTGCGTCACCGCCATGTTGGATTTGTGATCACCAGGTTATTGAAGCCCATATAGGTAAACTTATGTTCATAACCCCTAAGAACATTAAAAAAATCAGTTTGATTGCTGTAATAGATTCGTAGATAATGAGAACCGTCTAAATATTTCGGATGGTCGCCATGTTGGATTGTTATATGTATAGGCCATAGACTCATGTACCATTAAAGGAAAATTATTGCGTATGTTCATTATTGAAACTTTCACTTCGATCGCATTATTACGACACAAGATATAAAAACTTAATTTTAAAATTCGCACAGCCGCCATCTTGGGGTTATGTAAACAATTGAACTAAATTAGATACCAGTGCATTAAAATGTGTATAAACACTTGCTGTACCAAGTTTCATTGTTTTTGGATCATTAAAGCGCGAGAAAAGTCTATTTATATTTTTCAAATTCGCTTGGCCGCTATGATCGATTTGTAGTTACCCGGTTTTTGAAAGTCTCATAGTTGAACTTTCAGTAGTGCCCTTTATCTCCTCACAATATTTTAGGGTGATACCGGTAATAGTTTCAGAGATATAGAATGCCGGTGAAATATTTAGCACAGCCGCCATCTTTAGGTTATGTAAAAAATTGAACGAAGTTAAGTGTCGGTGCATTACAATGTGTATAAACATATACTGTACCACGTTTCATTGCATTTGGTTGGTTAAATCGCGAGAAAGGTCTATTTAAAGTCGCAAATTTTCTTGGCCGCCATGTTGGTTTTGTAGTAACCAGGTTTTCAAAAGTCACATAGTTGAACTTCTATTAGTTCCCTTTATCACTGTACAAAATTCCAGTGTGATATCGGTAATAGTTTCGGAGATATTGAATGCTGGTGAAATACTTCGCACAGCCGCCATGCTGGATTGTTGAGACGTAACAAAATTTGAAGGGCACAGTCGGGGTCGTCCGGAATAGTGCTATGAACTAACCGAGTTTCATTGAAATCCTTCCAGCCGTTTAGATTTTATTAGGGGAGGGACACACACACACACACGCACACACACAGACAGACACACGGACAAAAGGTGGTCCCATAAGCCTATTTTGGAATTACATAGAGTTGAGAAAGTATGCAGGTACAATGTTACATTATGTGAACACATTTGAAATTTACTTTTATGGTTTTGCCTTCTTCTGCTGAGATATAACATTTTTAGCCTACATTCGATTTTTGCAAAAAATGAAAGTAGACTTATGAGATCAACACAGGGCGAAAAAAGTGTGTCTGTCTGTGTGTGTGTATGTGTGTGTGTAAGTCTGTGTGTGTGTGTTTGTATGTGTGTGTGAGTCTGTGTGTGTGTGTGTGTGTCTGTGTGTGTGAGTGTGTGTACTCTGAATGTCTGTCCCCCCTATCAATTCGAACACGGTGAATGCGAATTGAACGAAATTTGGTACAAAGGTAGCACTAGCAAGGGACACCTCAGTGTCATGTTTTATATCGCCGCCATCTTTACTAAAACTGAATGGCGGCCACTCAAACGTTCAAAACGTAAAATCAAATAACGACTAACCAAATCATCCGATCTCTACCAAATTTGGTAACAACATACCTTCGTATAGGATGCGTCTTGTGACCAAACTACAAGGTCGTCCGCCATACCATTTCATGATGGCGGCCGTGCGAATTATGCAAACTTTATAATCCATATCATGGGACCCACCAGTTCCGATTATCGAGCCGAGAATCGTTTTAACTGTTCTAAAGGAAGAGGCACGTTCGAAATTAAAAGTTTATTTTGTAATACTATAGTGCAGACGTGATTTTAAAAAGCTGAGCTGATTCAGTAATAAGACAAGATGGCAGCGGATATCTTGTGCCTGACTTATATTTCACTAATTTGAGTATTGCATGCAATATAGCGTACTGATACAAAATTAATAAACTTTGTATGAAATGCTTTATATATAAATAATATACTCCAGTGATGAAATCGTTTAGTATAAATCATTATTTGCTAACAAGTTCTATGTAAGTCATTTTATATAGAACGATATTCGTTGACACAATTAGCTCAGTGGTAGAGCGTTAGCCTATCGCTCAAATGCCTATGGTTCAAACCCGATCAGAGCTAGGTTTTTTGCTTGAAATGTTATATGTTTATTGTTTTGTAATGACTCAGATGTTTTAAAATTAAGCGTTATATTGTGCATATTATGGTGTAAAATATATATTTAATTAAAACATAATTCGCCAGCAGATTTACTCGAGACATCTAGCTGCCAAAAAGGTAACTGCACGTCGACCTACTTATTAACTTCCAGATTTTATTTAAAGTTTCTTCTTCTGGCCGCTAGAATGCACTCGGTTAGGATTATATTGTTCGATATTTCACCACTAGATATCACGACTAGTCTACGTGGGGCTCCATTGATTACTATACCATTGGCATTCTATGCGCATCGAATTTGAAGAATGACAAGATGATACTACGATACACTTTTACTTTTTATTTTAAAGGGTTTGTAACAGCCTATTTTGCGTTACTTGAAAATTTTATTTGAAGTAAAGAACAAAACGATTTCACATAGTAGTTTGTATACACACGTCTCTGTAGGGTCATGGAAAGATTTGTTAATTCAATTAGGGTTTTCGATTCCCGGTCAAAGCATGTGAGATTTTCGAAGTGAAATGCCATGTCCTGTGGTTCGGATTCCACGTAAAAAGGAGGTCCCGTGGCTCATAATCACAAGATTCACGGTCACGTAAAACTACAATCTTCCTTCCTTTTTTTTCAATTAGGATTGTGAAAGCCATGCACAACCAGACGTGTAAAGACATGCCTCAACTCAAAGTTGGATGTTGCCCACGGCAGGTCGTATATGTAATAATAATAATAATAATAATAATGTTATTGGTTTTACATCCCTTTTAACTACTGCTGCTTTTAGAGACACCGGGGTGCCGGAATTTTAGCCCGTAGGTGATCTTTAACGTGCCAGTAAATGTACTGACACGGCTCCCTCGCATTTGTGCACCCTCAAATGCCAGCTGACTGCGCCAGGATACGAACCTGCAACCTAGGGCCCAGCAAGCGAGAACGTTACCGCTGAGCCACACAGCCAGTCCGGTCGATTATGTCTCCAGATCCATAACATTCTTGATATACTTCTTATCTTTCTTTCTTTCTTTCTTTCTTTCTTTCTTTCTTTCTTTCTTCAATGATGGTAGCAGATTTTATCTAGGTTGTGGCGTTTGGTAGAGGTAAATCGTTTCTAAGGTCTTCAACAAAGAATAGTTCTATTATACTCTTTGATAATAACGAGTTATAACTATACTCATTCGTTTAGGAGAAAGTAGGCTATATGTTCTTTACTGAACATCTTGTTTGTTGTCCGAATACTCGTGAGCACGATAGAGTTGCCCATGGGAAAGACTGGCTTTGTCTAAATGTAACCCTCAGCTGTAAATGCTTGTCATTGCGCTTTGTTAACAATAATTGCGAATACTGCTTGAATAGGGAACTGCACTCATGCACACTGGAATGGCAAATCGAAATAATCGGAATATGGGGAATTACAAGTATTTTTCCTTAAGTTATTCAGGGTGTGCTTTTCCCACAATTAGCCTATTGATGATTTGAACGTTTAACATGTCGCTATTAATAGACCAATAGCTAAAATATCTCTCACCTGGGACGATGATGTACATTTTTCAGCTTCTTCCAGTGTTACATCCCAGGGATTGTAATTCTCCAACAACCATTTTGCTTCACATGCCTCTCTAAATAATTAAAATTCCTGATTGTTGTTGTTGTTTGAGTCTTCATTCTTTTGACTGGTTTGACTGTACTTGCGTGTACGGATACTCAAACTCGTGGATTTGGAACAGCCTGCCCTACCTTCAATTTTCCCCCACTCTTCTACCCTCTCGATTAGAGTATAAAATGCAACATAATGTGTTGTTTTGCGCTTGGCTATAATGTAAATAAAAAGTGACAGCCAGTCTGAAAGACTAGACTTTCTATCATTTTAAATGCTACAAATGCTGAAAAATGCTAGAAAGGCTTCGCTCGAAGCCAAAAGACTGTTGGCATATTAGAAAATTATCTGCATAATACTTATCTTGCTTTATAATACTTTACCTTGTTTCAAATTACTTGCGAACGGCAAGTGCAAACCAAGGGAAAAGCAAGGTCAAGCGCGCGAGATGTCGTCACGCTCACCAGAGTGCGCGGGGATGTGCCCCTTCCATCCAGTCTAAAAACACTTACAGTGGGCGATGTATTGAAGATAGAGATATGCTCTCACGGACATTTTTGTAGAACTTTTCATGCTGACCAAATCTTACGCTCATAGTATACTGATATGATTAACGGTTTGCCCAGCGTAAGCTTAGGAAGCGCACGGACGCCAAGTTTGTTTTCGACTTTTTCACTGAAATCGTTACTGCTTGGCTTCCTTTGATCATACATAAATTATTTTCTACAGAATCTTTCCTCGAGATATCCTTTACAGAATGGTGAACACCGCATCAAAATCCATCCAGTGGTTCTCGAGATTACCCCTGACATCCAAGAATCGGGGTTTTTTGTCTTATACTAACGAAGTAGAAATTGTCGGGGAACACATGCACCAAGCGGTACTATGACGTCACACACCTCAGTGCATCTGGGAACATTTCATCCCGTCACCGTACCGTAACTTATGCCAGACACCAGCGTAATGACGAAGTCGACAAGATCATTTAAAATGATAATAAAACGACCTTTCATTTTTTCCTCTTTTATTCTTTGTAATCCTTGCAATAGTGGATGCGAACTGAAACAGGATTGACGGGATGAGGGGAAGGTGGAAGGTGGGGAATGGAACGCAGCACGGCAGATCGCTGACTGGTGGTCGCGAGCCATCGCGTGCTGCTAGGATGCAAGGTCAACATCCCACCTTCTCGGTCATACCGTCGCCCGGAAGGTATTCGGCATTCAATATTGGCGTTCAAAATTGAAAGTGGCTCGTGAGATTTTCACTATGTCATTGTACAGGGAGAGTCTTTTGTTGGAGTGGGGCCGGCGACTGACTGCCGGGCGCGCGCGCTTTCCGCCAGCCAACCGAGCTCGGGTCGCGGATAGCGCGTCGGTGGAAACCGTAACAATATTACATTATGAAACGAAATGTCAATATTTAAGACACGAGTATGTTTATAAAACGAGTGTATGCGAGTTTTATAATACCCATACGAGTGTCTTACTTACCATTAAAGGGGAGTTGCATACGACTGTTTATGTTCGACGATAATTATTATAACTATTTTATGTTCGAACATAAATATTCATAAATATCTGTGGGATTCAATTAATTCAGTAAGTGAATAGGGCGCGCTGGTTTTGCTGACTGAACAGAGCGCATGCGTGGGTCAAGGCACTCCAAAAGCAGAGACCATTCACTTCACATGCCAACACAGAAATATGTTGGATTTTGAGCGCAAAGAACTGTTTCTTGAGCTCTGATTGGTGGGAGAAACTGTTTCATAATGAAAAATAGTGGTATAATGAGCCTCATTATGATACAGTTTTCTGACACATAATGTTTATATTTCGACATCGAATAACATAAAGTATATTAATTAATGGTAAATTCACCAACAAATCATGATGAAAAACTTATCTCTTCACAGAAGTCGCTGAAAATGTTCTCCTTCAGCTGACAGACAGTTGTTGTACCGTGTAAATAAATTAGCGCTTACATGTTGTAATTCCCTTCTGTTGTGAGGGATATCTGCTGCCGTATATTGTTCTCTAGCTCCACTAGGGTACGGATAATTGAGGCGAGTAGATGAAAAAGGGTTATCAACTTTGTGGAAGTATACTCTCCGTCTACCAGCTTAAGGTCCGTGGCAGGAATGCAACGAGTCAGCTGGTGACAGCTGGCCTCTGCATGAACGGCAATAGTGCCAACCTACTACCTACCCGTACGATTTCACAATTGAAACTAAGCGAAAGTAGCAGTGATTAACCATAGCTTGAATAATATCGGTGCTGAGTTGGCAATACCTGCAGCGGCACGTCCACTCAATCAACGCAGCTGGAATGTCTCTCCTCTCCCCATCAGTCCCCTAAGACCATGAGCTGGTGGACGGACAGTAAACATACTCGTGTCTTAATTATTGCCATTATAGGCTCGTTGCATAATGTAAATATTGTGGAAGTAAATATTAATCTTGTAGCATTAGCATTTTACGTTAAAATAGACATTATCCTGGTTAATTTACACATTGAATATTGCATCTTTCTTCATAAGGGACATTATCCATGCAGCAGTGTACTGCTAAAGGTACACTATACTCTGCACCAATAAGAGGCATAAATACGGAGTCACATGATGTCAACAACAAAGATGGCGTGTTTGCAAACAGAAAATAGTTTTGCAATATTATTAATTAGTGAAATGGAAGAATATGCGACACCTATACCTGTTGGAGGGGTAACAAGGGACAGTGCAAGCGGGGAAAATCATGGAAGTTTTAATAGTAAAATGTTTCTTTTGAAATGTACATTATCCATCATATTCAATCAAAAGATACATTATCCATGTTATAATACGTTTCTTCGTTAACTTCTTATAATTTTTGTAACTGGAAATAACAGACTTATCCTTTGTCATCAAATGTCAATGAGTTAGTGAAGAAAAATCAAGAATCACACAACTGTATGAATAATTACAAGTTTTTCTCTGATTCTGTAAATTTTTTAAAGCAGATAATGCCCCTTTTGCATCCATACGCCTCAGTTGATCTGTACACTTTGCATTTTAAATTCATCATCATCATCGGCTTTAACTCGAATCCGAGTATAAATCTTCTTCCTTCAGTCCAGTTTGTGGATGAGTTTACGGTGACTAAAGAGTCCAATCCTGGCATGGAACAAGCGACCACACAAGTCACATAGTATTGCAGGAGGAGGACGTGGTTGGGCTGCTCGAAGTTTCCTAGCTTGACGCTTGGCCTCTTTATGTGTGCGTCGATCCCTTTCACACGTCTTTACAGTATCCGAGATGGTACGGCGCTAAGTTGAGCGGTCTTCAGCCAGCATGTCCCAGGTTTGTGAATCGAGACCTGTCAATTTCAGGGTCTGCTTAAATTGGTCCTTGTAGCGCCTCTTAGGACCACCATGAGGTCTGGTGCCATAGCATAACTCACCATATAGCATTTGACGAGGTAATCTCACATCATCCATCCGATGGACATGACCAATCCATCTAAATTGGTGACCTATTATGGATGATTCTATGCTGTTGATTTGAGCCTTTTCCAGAACAGCAATATTGGTAATGCGGTCTTCCCATTTAATCCTCAGGAATGATCGAAGTTTTTGTAGGTGGAAACGCTCAAGCTTCCTAAGATCACGTCGGTAAAGGGTTCACGTTTCACAACCATACCAGTAGAATGACTACTGCTTTGTACACCATAAGCTTTGTACTCATGGACAGATCTTTATTCATGAAGACCCGGTGCGTTAATCGTCCATACGCTGCATGGGCTGCGCCAATTCTCCTATCCACATCCTGCTCACAGGTACAGCTCACAGAAATGGTGCTGCCCAGGTACGAGAAGTGGTCTACCGGTTCTAATGGCAAATTTGAAATGGAGATATTGAACTGAGGAAGAGGTGTGCCTGGTGAAGGTTGTGCCAAGACTTTAGTCTTATTGACATTTATGGTAAGACCAAAGCGATCACATGCACTTTTGTAACAATTAACTGACTCTTGCAGCTCTTCTGGTGTGAGAGTTGGTGACGCAGCATCATCTGCATACAACATGTTAGTAACCTTAGTAACCTGAGTTTTCCTCAAGGAGCGGAGACGAGTTAGGTTGAAAAGCCCTCCATCAAAACGATACTTGACCTCCACACCTGGGATGTTTGTGGGTGAATCATAAAGCATTGCAGCCAAGTACAGCGCAAAAAGCGTTGGAGCCAGTACACATCCATGTTTCAGTCCATGGGTAATGGGAAATTCATCGGACATCTTATTCTGATGGAAAACCTGTCCTGTCATGCCATCATGGAGAGCCTTGATTAGATCTACAAAACGCTGAGGACAACCAAACCGCTTCAGCACTGCCCACGTGGCTGGTCTTGGAACCGAATCAAATGCCTTTTCCAAGTCATAAAAGACTAAGAAGAGTGGATTCTGTTGTTCTCTACATTTTTCTTGTAGCTGTCTCACACAGAAAATCAAGTCAGTTGTGCTTCTGGAAGTTCTAAATCCGCATTGTGACTCTGGGAGGAACTTCTCAGAGATAACCTTGAGGCGGTTAAGTAGAATTCTTGCAAGAATCTTCCCCACAATTGATAGCAGTGATATACCACGGTAGTTGCCACAAACACTGCGATCACCCTTTTTAAAGATAGTGACGATAGTGGCATTCTTTAGGTCTCCAGGTACCTTTCTTGATTCCCATATTCTGAGGATAAGGATGAAAATTCTTGTTTTGAGGGAATGACCTCCGGCTTGAATTAGTTCCAGAGGGATGTTATCTGGGCCAGGTGCTTTTCTGGGTTTCAATTGGGTGAGAGCTGCACTGAATTCATGATAAGTAGGAGGTACTGCCAACCACAGTTGTTCAGGTTGTTGCGGCACATCACAGAGGAAGTCTTCAGCAGCTTCTGATGGACGATTTAGGATATTGGAGAAGTTCTCCTTCCAGCGTTCCAAGATTTCTTGACTATCAGTGAAGGTAGTAGAATTATCAGCGCTTTTCAGTGTACCTGATGATGAGCGAGATGGTCCATATATTTCCTTGAGTACGGCATAGAAGTTCCTCAAGTCTCGAGCATCCGATAGTCTCTGCAGTTCTTGAGCCTTCTGTTGCCACCATGTATTTTTAATCTGCCTTATCTGCGTCTGGCATTTACCCTTGAGTTCCAGTAGTTTATCTCTCTTTGTGTTGGAAGTTGGGTCTTGAAGATGGGCAAGATAGGCATTCCTTTTGGCATTGATGAGAGACAGAATTTCCTCATTGTTGTCATCAAACCAGTCTTGTCTTTTCCGCACTATAAAACCAATGGTTTCCTCAGCTGACTGTGTGATAATCTTCTGTAATGTGGCCCATTCTTGCTAAATATCATTTGTTACTGGGTTTTCTGATAACTGGATGACGATCCTGTTTCCAAAATGTTTGTACATGGATTCATCCTGAAGTTTGGATGTATTAAACGTCTTTCTTGACAAATTTTTGATGTTCCTAGGTGGTTTAGGTCTGATGGATATCCTGAGCTTAAATATAAGAAGTTTATGATCTGTCCAACAATCGTCTATATTCCTTGCTGTTCTGGTAATAAGAGTGTCCTTCTTATCACATTGCCGGGTAATGATATAATCAAGAATGTGCCAATGTTTGGAACGAGGATGCATCCGCGTGGTTTTGAAGCGGTCAGGTAGCCGGAACTGCGTGTTGGTAATGAAAAGTTCGTGTTCTGCACAAAGACCAAGAAGCAACAGTCCATTGGGATTACATTTTCCAAGTCCCTGTTTGCCCATCACATTATTCCATAGCCTGTGATCTTTCCCAACTCTGGCATTGAAGTCACCGAGGAGCAAGAGTTTATCTGCAGATGGTACCTTGGAGATGATTTCACTTAGCTGATTATAGAAATGAGCCTTTACTTCATCATCAGAATCTAAGGTAGGAGCATAGGCAGAGATGAGTGTCATAAAGCAACCTCCTGTGAGTGGTATGCGAAGAGTCATGAGCCTTTCGCTGATTGCAATGGGCGGAAGTTGGTGATAATTTACCAGTTTGGTCTTCACAGCGAAGCCCACACCATGAATACGACATTCACCCTCCTCCTTTCCTCTCCAGAAGATGGTATATCCTGTTCCAGATTCAGTAATCTTGCCTTCAGAAGACAGCCTAGTTTCACTGAGAGCAGCAATGTCAACGTTGAGTCTTGATAACTCATGGGTTACGAGAGCTGACCTTCTCTCAGGTCTAATGTTATTGTCCAAATCAAGCAAGGTTCTGATGTTCCATGATCCAATTATCAATTTGTGATTCGTTACTGTTTTTGAGTTTCGACCGCATGAGGGGTGACCTGCTGAGTGCGGTTGCCCAGCCGGACCAAGATTGTGACTTCGGATGTTTAGCCCACCTTTTCTAGGGCCTTCCCCATGTGGGGTGGGCAGCGGTGATCCTAAATAGGCCTGCCCAAACACAGATGCAGGACCGAATTCCTGAGTAGTCACAGAGTCTCCGGAAGACGACCATCACACATCTGCTGCCAACGTGCAGGTCCGAACTAGGGGCTTCCAGTTACACCCATAACCTGCCACCACCGTCCATATCCCATCACCGTTGGACTTTTAAAAGTGACGTTCGGAAGAAGTGCCACTGGCGTGAATTTGTTTAGGGTGGATCTCAGCTTGCCAGGACGAGACCCACACACTATGATCTCTGAGCCTTATCCTGCGGCTCACAAAGAATGAGACATGCAGGACCGAACACAGAGACTGCAACGAACTGCCGCATACTCAAGTACTACTGAGGTGCGCCTTTACAGCCAGTCCGTCTGGCGTGGCCTCTTCCGCCTCTATGACCGATGGGAGCCGTGAGAGTGATTGGCTCCTCCTCCGCTCATTTTGCTGTTGGGCCAAAACCTGCCCATCATAACTATGGACAATAGTTTGCCCTATTAAACCTGAGCAATAGGCTGCCCCTTCCGTCAACCACACTGTGCCAGAGTTCACCTCTTTCACTGCAGGTACCGTTGACGACTTCACCGTAACCCTGGCAAGGGACCCCAACAAGGTACTACCAGCCGGGCCAGCTGGACCAGTTTTTTTAAGAGGTGTTACTCCTCTATCACTCCCTACTTGATCATACTATCTATATATATACATTTTAACACTGTACTGCTATACATTTACTGCTACACACAAAAAAAACTGCATAAGCCACTGCCGAGTTGATGTAAAGGGAATGATTTATCACTTTTAAGAGGTTGGATTTTTCATATGTTTTGCAATGACATGTGGCATACTGTAGTGATGGGAGTAGTGGATGCTGTGATTCACTAAGAAGTTGGCATCAAAGGATACTCATGTCTGAGGATGGGGAAATTAAGATTCACACGTTGAAATTGGTTGAAATTCATCAAGAACCGAAAGGCAGAGCTCTGAACATAAACTAAGCAATCGAGATACACTTAGCTAAAAGAAACAACCCCAATAATTTAGACGAACACACTTTCGTGGAGAGTTCGCCCTTCTTCACTCTTGTCAGAAACATGACACAACATAACGATGTAGCCAAGCTAAAATTACGTGTATATATATATATATGACTCCCAAGAGTTCAATATGTAGCCAAGCTAGATAAGGGATTAATAAGGGAAACATGTTGTTGGATTAGGATGTACGATGTATCTTTTTCTTCAATAAACCTAGGCCGGTATTAACGGCAGTATTAAAGGTCTTTTTCAATTTTCCTCCTATTCAACACCATTCAACCCTCAACAACTCCAGGGGCACAGGTTTCAGAATCCAATGATTCCCTCCTCAGCCCATAATCCTATGATTAGGACACTTCATAGGATTATGGGCTGAGGAAGGAATCACTAGACTCCGAAACATGCACCCCTCAAGTTGTCAAGAACCAAATAGTGTTGAATAGGCAGTAAATTGAAAAAGTCTAATTTTTCATATATTAACTGTCAACACTGAACCTAAAATGAATATTACTTCTAATAAAGTATTAAAGTAATACATTCCATCATACAGCCAGAAAATCTCAAAATTTTGACAGACGAAATGGATCGCAAAGGGATTCTAATAACCGGGCTTCAAGAAATGAGAAACACTGATCAGGAACCAATAGAATCACAAGGGTATAGAATATACAAGGGAATACCAGGAAAAAGAGTAATGAAGCAATGTCCACAATTCGGAACAGGATTTGTAGTCAATCTCAAAATAATTGAATCTATCATAGAATTTAAAGCATTATCCCCTAGGCTCTCGACACTAACTCTAAAAGCTGCAAATAGAACATATACCATTCTAAATGCCCATGCCCCAACTAATGATAAAAATAATAAGAAAGAACACAAAGATGATGTGGAAGGATTTTGGGAGCTTTTAGATCAGACAGCAACAAACATAAATAAAAGTCACACCAAAATTTTAATTGGAGACTTTAATGCCCAGTTAGGAAAGGAAAAAATATATAGAGACATAATACAAAAATGGCCAGCACAGAGAAGAACCAACAGAAATGGCATAAGACTTGTGGAATTTTGCAGGAACCATGATATGATCTCCAAATCAACTTACTTCAAGAGAAGGCCAAATTAACTCAAAACTTGCCAACATCCAGATTGGAAGAAAGGTGAATGGCAACTAGATCATGTTTGCATGGATAAGAACTATCACAGCGAGATCTACAATGTGAAAGTTCTGAGAGGAACAGATACTGGATCGGATCATTACATGATAAAGATTAAAATTAAATTTACCCAGTTGACAAAGAAAAAAATCACCTAAAAAAGAAGAGAACATACGACCCTCATAAACTAATAAATAACAAGGGATACAAAGAACGAACTAGATATATTAAAATAACAGATGATCTAGAGGAAATAGTTCCCGAATTGAAATAAATAGCTGAACAAGTAGCCCCAATAAATCCAAACGGTATCAGAGCTAAAAAACAGATGAATCACACTTGGATCTCATAAAACAAAGGAAGATAACTCAAAAAGTAATACGAAGGGTTAAACGGCTATACCAAAACGATATACTTCTGATGATCTAAACAAATAGCGCGAAAACAAACTCAAGAGATTACTACAAAATTTAATTTAGCAAACAACTACAAAGATATGAACCTCCAACATTAATGTTAAAAGACAACAAGTAGTTCCGTGAAGAACTATACAGCCTATTTTCATATATCCTACTTAGATTAATTGCCACTATCAACATACACAATTTCAATTTGATTGCTGTAATAGACTGGTAGATATTGAGAACCGACTATATATTTCGGATGGTCGCCATGTTGGATTTTATATATGTAGGTCCTAGAGTTATGTAGGCCTACTGTTACATGCGGATTATTGTGTACGTGTAGTATTCAAACTTCAATAGCATAATTAGGACACAAGAAGTAACAAGGAGATTTTAAAATTTCGCACAGCTGCCATCTTGTGGTTATGGAAACAATTGAAATAAATTAGATGCCAGTGGATTAACATTCGTATAAGGATATACTGTACCAAGTTACACTGCACTCAGATGGTTAAATTGCGAGAAACGTCCATGTGAATATTTATACTTCGCGTCGCCGCCATGTTGGATTTGTGATCACCAGGTTATTTAAAGTCCTATGAGTGAACTTAAGTCCATAGCCCCTATGAACATAAAAACATTCAGTTTGATTGCTATAATAGATTCGTAGATATTCAGAGCCGTCTAAATATTTCGGATGGTCACCAAGTTGGATTGTTAAATGTATAGGCCATAGAGTCATGTACCATTAAAGGAGAATTATTGCGTAGGTTCATTATTCAAACGTTCACTTCGATCGCATGACTACATCACAAGAAATAAAAACTTAATTTTAAAATTCGCACAGCCGCCATCTTGAGGTTATGTAAACAATTGAACTAAATTAGATATCAGTTCATTACAATGTGTATAAATATTTCCTGTACCAGATTTCAGTGCGTTTGGAACATTAAATCGCGAGAAAGGTCTATTTAAAATTTTCAAATTCGCTTGGCCGCCATGTTCGTTTTGTAGTTAACCGGTTTTTAAAAGTCTTATAGATGGACTTCCAGTAGTGCCATTTATCTCCGTCCAAAATTTCAGGGAGATACCGCCAACAGTTTCAGAGATATAGAATGCCGGTGAAATATTTCGCACATCCGCCATCTTGTGGTTATGTAAACAATTGATCGAAGTTAGATGTCGGTGTATTACAATGTATATAAACGTATACTGTACCAAGTTTCATTGCGTTTGGTTGGTTAAATCGCGAGAAACGTCTATTTAAAAGTCGCAACTTCGCTTGGCTGCCATGTTGGTTTTGCAGTTACCAGGTTTTCAAAGGTCACATAAGTGAACTTATAGTATTTCCCTTTATCACCATACAAAATGTCAGGGTAATATCGGTAATAGTTTCGGAGATATTGAATGCTGGTGAAATATTTCGCACAGCCGCCATGTTGGATTGGTAAGATGTAACAAAATTTGAAGGGCACGGTCGGGTTTGCCCTGAATAGTGCTATGAACTTACCGAGTTTCATTGAAATCGCTCCAGCCGTTTAGATTTTATTAGGGGGGGGGGACCCACACACGAATCACACACACATGCACACACACACGTGGTGTATTCTTTGAATACACGGTACCTGAGATATAATTTTTATTGCTCTTTGCATGTTCATTTCTTCCTTTCTCTTTGTCAAACACCAACAGTGATCTTTTGTTTTCTCCTTGATAGGCAAATCTCTCATGTCTTCATAAGTCTGTTCTAGATATATAACTTCTGTGACCCACCTAGCGTCACCTCGCAGCGAATCTCTGAAGCTCCTCAACTCTTCCTGGTGCTAGAGGACTTACTTATCCATTTGGCCACCAGATCCTGTTACCATCGCCAGCTATTTTCTCCTTGAGCAAGAGGACTACGTCTACCTCTTTATTCACCATGCTGCGCTAGTATCATCTGTTATCAACTCTTAGAAGATCAGCTCAGCAAGAGATTAATTTTTTGTATCAAAGTTGGCAATGTTTATATGTTCTCCTTTTGTCTCCTTCCCCCCACTCTTTTCCCTTTCCTTGGACCCTCCGTGCTCCGTTGAGCAGCTCTCACTTCTCAGTCTGCAGTTGACTCGGTCAGTCAAAGCTCCGCTCGAGCTTGCCTCCTCAAACCAAGAGGCACACCCTCTTCTACGCCATGTTGGCAAAGTAATTATCGTCATACAGAACTTCGACTTCAACATGAAATCAAGATAAGTACCATTCTAAAGGTTTTAACCTCATCTTCATCATTTTACCTACATGCTTTTAATAATAATTTATAGACAGTGTGAAATTATTTACTTTGGGGCAAAAATCATTCTTCGTGGGATTTGCCATGTTGAGCTTTTGCTTGTATAAGCCAACCTTATTAAAAAAGAGCTTTTCTTAAGCTATTCAAACGAGAAATCCTCTCGCTACGTGGGATATTATATAATACCCGCTGTCTATAATTATAAAGCTAGTTCCTCCGTTGGATTTTCTCAACCCCATTTTCTGCTAAGGTCGTTCTGGAACCTTCGAGATCTTGTACTCTATCTTCGAGTCTTGCTGTCAAGTATTGTTCACGCACTTGTGAAAATGCTAGTTAAAATGAGGAATCTTCCTTAAATTACTGCAATAGCGAACTTTCTTCCCCCGTTGGAACTTTCTATGGCGCATTTAATTGTAAATCACAACTTTTTCAAGAAATAGACTCTCACCTATATAGTGCAATCAGTTATTCCCATAATTGCAATAACTTTCTTTTTCATAAACTTCAGTGTTTCTACAGTGAACTTTGCATCAATCTTTACTGACTATAGTGATAATCAGTGCTTGCTCCACGTTTCTACCGCGTCGCGATCGTCCGGTTATATTAAATACGGCCATGAACATTGATCCTATATCCCAATGATCTTTCCTCAACCTTCTACTAACCACCATTATTAATAAAATTGAAACTTTTCTATAAGGTGTCACTCACGAAGTGCCCTTCCAACTTTGCTAGTTTAACATTAATTAAATTCTGCATAATTGCTTGTGTGATACAAGTTTTAAATCACGTTGTCCCTTTCCTATAATCAGGGAGAACATTTCTTTAAACTCTTGAGCGAGTCATGTTCAGGTTTCACGAAATGGAAACTGTCCCATTTGGCGAGTGATTCCTGCTCATACTTGGGAAGTCTAGAACTTTCCTTTTCACTTTCTTCAGGTTTCACAGTAAGTGACCTGCCCTCTTTGTATAATTCTCATATATTAATTCTGTATAAATATAAGAAGTTGTAGGAACTTCTATCTTATTTTTCATGTTGTTATTATTGTTATTTTCAAAGTTGTCACTTTCTCTAGATCATTCTCTCAAGAATTTCTTAAGGTGCACTTTTTGTACTCCAATTCACGTTCAAGCTTTAATTATTTCATTGCTCATTTGTTTAAATCTTATAAAGATTTTAGAAACATAAGGTTTGAAACCTTGTAAATTGTTAATTGCCTGGAGCAACCGTTTAATGTTGAGAGGTCTGCGACCCTATTTGTTAAAAAGTTCAAATGAACTATGTTTGTCAAAATTATATTGCATAATTGTTAATTTTCTCAAACTTCTTCTAATTGTAAAATAAATGAATCGTTTCCCTTCGCTTTTTCATTTGCGAATACAAAGTTTAAGCAAAATCCTGTCTTCCTTGACTCTCCTCACTCAATGACATTAAAATCATTAATAGGGCTTTCACCATTTGTTGCATTTGAGCAAGAACTCTTAATTTGCACCTCACTAAAGTTCTTTTTAGCGTTAATAGCTAATTCTAATTGGCCAGTAAGGCAAGTAAAGCTCGCTAGGCCAGCTACCTGCTTGTGGAGACCCTCTCCGAAAACTTATGGTCAGTTTTCTAAAAGATAAGTGTTTCTTTTTGTCTAAACTTTTAGCCGGCTCCTCGCTGAGTAAAAGCTTAGCCATTTTCCAATGCAACCATTGGTTCATTTACCAAGATTACCCAATAAAGCATAATCTTTTATCATTTTCCTTTTTAGAAACACTTGGTCGCCCTTACAGGAATTCCATAATTTTGGAAATTGAAAATACCAAACCTGAGTTAAATCATTGGCATTCTTCTAATTACTTTGTAAAACCTAATTTCTTTGAGAAGACATACAGTAAATTTGTTCCTCTTAGTCTTGCCAGACCATCACTCTTCCCCATAGTAGTTTTATATATGCTTGAGAGGGATTATACGAAAGCCACTCTCTTGCAAACCGCCCAAGTTCTATCTGTGTTTCTCGTCAGCTTAGACCAAGTCCTTACTCATTTTAGGTATCCGAAAGTGGATTTTCGGTGGCAACCACCTTTAAGTGTGTTTAAAACTAAACTTATTAATTTTGTGGGACTCTCCTCCTATTTTTCTATCCTTCTTTTCCAATCCAAAATCTACTTCCTTCTCTTAATCATCTTCCCTTGGTGGGTGGGTTATTCCTTAGTCAATAAACTACCCAACACGGACAAAAGGTGATCTCATAAGCCTATTTTTTCAAAATTGAAAATAGGCTAAAAATGGCGAGTTAGCTCATAGTAATAAAAGAAATACAGAAATTTTAGCAGAAACATTCAACAAGTTGCTAAATTGCGAAGATCCACCAGAACTGCTTCAAATAAATACAGACACCACTATTAAAACACCATCAGAAAACATAAATCCACCCACAATCCAAAAAGTCTACAAAGCTCTGAGAGAGCTCAAAAACTACAAAGTGAGTGGAGAAGATCAAACATTTGCAGAATTGTGGAAATATGCAGCAGAACCAGTAAAGATTTCATTACACCAATGCATAGTGAACATTTGGATCAAAGAAGAGCTGCCAGACCATTGGACTACAGCTGTAATATATCCATTACACAAGAAAGGAGAAAAATCAAATCCTGACAACTATCGAGGAATTCCCCTTTTGGCTATCACATATAAGATCATGTCACGAGTTCTATATAATCGTTGTCAAGATCAATTAGAACTGGAAATAGGAGAATATCAAGGTGGATTTCGGCCATGGCGAAGCTGCCCTGAACAGATAATCACCTTAAAATTAGTAATGGACTACTACAAACGTAGACAAAAACAGCAAGTTATAACCTTCGTAGAATTCAAAAAAAGCTTATGATTGTATACATAGATCTTCATTGCTGAAAATACTAAGGAATTTCGGACTTCATCCCAAATTAATAAAAATTATAAAACTAACTCTAACACCAAATCTAAAGTAAAATTCAGAGGAGAAATATCTGAACCGTTTACGATTAAAACAGGATTAAGACAAGGAGAGGGTTTATCCCCTTCTTCTTTTCAATTGTGCTTTGGAATATGTAATGAGGGAATTACCTCACAATTAAACATAAAGCGGGCTTAGGTCCGTGCTTCGATTAATCACATTAAACACGCAGGGGTGAACAGCAGTAGCTAGATAATGAAAGGATGTAGCTTCCTAAGTCACTGTCTTTCAGCTGAAGGAGAACATTTTCAGTATCTTCAGTGACAAGGTAAGTTCTAATCTTTAACTGGTCACGTGATGTCATCCAGATTCCCAAGAAATAAATAAAAATACATGTGTGCTTCGTTAATTAAATCTTGCAAGAAACTGTTGTTTATGTTACCTTCTTATCTGTGCGATGACACTTCACACCCTCGTTGATGAAAGTTTGACTTAATTACTTTAATGACACTGATTATCTCGCCTGCGCGCTATCCGCGGATCGAGCTCGGTTGGCTGGCGTAGGGTGTGCGCGCCCGGCTGCCGGTCGCCGGCCCCCCTCCAGCAAAGGAATCTCACTGTACAACTTTGTAGGAATAATGTGTACTAAATTTCAACCAGATTAGAATTTTACAACCCAATCTCTTCCCTTGCTAGAATGCCCTTCAGTGTTAAAAGTACTGCTCAAAACTAGCGATACCGAGTGGAACACGAGCTAATTTGCTCGGCCCTACTGTATAACATTCTGTATGTTATAACTAGGGCTAAGATTTTTAGGTAAATAAATATTTCTTTAAGTAAATACATATTTTAAGCACTTTTTCCTATAAATACATAAATTCCTGCTTTTCGCTTATTAGCACATAAAAATACATATTTACATTTTTAAGCCACTTTTTTGCATTTTGTTCTGTGTTACTTCAACGGGGAAGAACCTGTGAGTTATCTAATCTTCATGCAGAGCGTATGTCAGCTTGCAACTGGGTTATTCATAACTTGTCGCCCCGTGCCGCTCACTGTGGAAGCCGGGGATTTCCTTGTCCATAGCCATATTGCACCACGTGCTAGACCTCCCCCTGCCCCAGCTAACTGGAACCAGAGACACTCACATGCAAGTAGGATATAAAGGCCGGTTCTAGCGCAGGGGCTAATGGGCAAGATGGCCGCCGCGCGCAACCAGCCCTATGTTATTCTTATGGAGGGGTCATTCAGAGCTGACGCAGTGGCTAATGGGCAAGATGGCCGCCACGCCCTGAGACTGTACATGACGTCACAGGGGGAGTTCGACCGTGTAGTCGCTAAATGGAATATTTATTATTATTATTATTATAATAATTATTATTAATAATTTTATTAGGTTTATTGATTGATAGCTTGCCACGGTGAGTGAGTGGTTATTGTGTCGGACTACCAATCCCAAGCTTGCAGGTTCGCTCTTGGTCGTGGTAAGTGATTTCTGAAAGGCGGCAAAAATTAAGACACGCATGTCATACGATGTTGGCATATAAAAGAACGCAGGGAGAGGTCGGCTATGCAGTTGCTAAATGGAATAATTATTATTATTATTATTTATTATTATTATTAGGTAATCTTGCATTGATCATGTACAATCAAGACCAGCCTTATATTGTCCACTTTTTGGTGTATTGGCTAGCATTCTTGGCTGTTACTGTGGAGGCTCGGGTTCGAGTCCTGGCTCTGTCAAGACATTTAATTCTAGGCTGAGGGTTGGAATGGGGTACACTCAACCTTGTGAGACAAAACTGACAGTAGCTGGCTTTTGATTCATACCGCTGCCATTCTGCCTAACCCAACTTCACCTTACCTAACCTAACCTAACCTTACCTAACCTAACCAGATCTCACCTTACCTAACCTAGTCTAACCTAACTTCAAAGTCAGAATGTACAATACATTTATTGTTTTTTTTATACCCTCATAAATTAGATATAGAGAATGTCCACTACGATTTAGATCCTCAAGCACACTTTTCTGACATATATCATTAAAACGTGTAGGAAAGAATGTCTGAAAATTTTCACTAACACATAATACACGTTCACTATACATTGTGTCCACTTTTTGATTGTTAATGATACGGAGAAGAGTATGCATTGGTAATTCAGTGAGCTTTTTTTCTCTCTCTAATCAACAGTTCTGCCCCCCATAGCATTGAGAATATTTATTGTAGTAGCCTATAAAGAAACAAAAAAAAATCATATCTATTACAGTTTAGCTATAAGTGACCAGAACCACTATAACATTTTATTCTAATAAGGAAATTTCCATAATGATAAGAAAAAAAACTTACCATAATGGTGGATTGTGTAAGTAAACGTCCTTTGCTGCTTAATGCCACTACTAAACTGATAGTCATACAACAGACAAGTGAGTTCATGTTTAGCTGACGTAATCGTATGTTCCCACGCACTTCCTGTGTGTTGCACGCGCCGTAGTGGCTAAATTTGAAACTAGATGAGATGATTTGCTGATGTAATCGTATGTTCCCCGCACGCACACGCAAGCCCCTGTGGACGGGTCCTTGTGGACGAGTCCCTGTGGACGGGTCATTGTTGACGGGTCCTTGTTGACGGGTCCTTGTGGACGAGCCCCTGTGGGCGGGTCCTTTTTGACTAATCCCTTTAGACCGGTTCCTTTTGACTGGCTCATGACCCCTAATGCTATAATGAAATTAAACGTTGTTCCACATGATACGCAAGCAAAGAGCCGATCGCTACTATGAATTAACATTTATGTTTTTGTTTTGTTTTTACGCATGTGCACTTGGGGTTTTTGTAAGAGGGCGGGCTTTTTGAATACAGATTTATAAATGAGTTATTTATTTATAAATTACCAAAAGATCCAAAACTAATAGGTAATTAGCTTTTTAACATATCATGATCCAATAAGGCTATGGGACTTGTAATAATAATAATATAATAATATCGTATGGCCTCGGGTGCCTGGTGCAAGCTTTGCTATTTGACACCCAGAGGGTAGCTTGCATGTCGAATTTCGTAGTTCCTTGATTATGAAAGTCAAGGAGGTTAGATGTTAGATATCTAATCTCCTTGAACACAATAGCGCTTTCTAGTAGAGAAATGAGGAACTTTGTGCTGGCGGAAACTCCCGAGATTAATTTTGCCATTATGAACTCGGCCTACTGAATTCAAATGGGATCTTTGACATGCCAACATCGTATGACATGCGTATCGTATTTTTGCCGCCTTTCAAAAATCACTTACCACGGTCAGGGGCGAACCTGCAATCTTGGGGTTAGTAGACCGACACGCTATCCACTCACCCACCGTGGCAAGCTATGGGACTTGTATTAGAGGTCGTTGGACTTGAGGTGACATTTTGTTTTTGAATCTATTTTTTTTTTGTTAAAAGGGTCTAACTACACTTTTGTTAATATCTCGCTAACTAATAATCAGAGAGGGTCAAGTGAGGTGTCATGGGACTCAGGATGGTCAACCCTTTTCCATGACCAACGAATTTACCTAAAAGATTCAAAACAGCAAGGTCATTGACCTAAGATTTTATAAACTAATAATTGAATATTAACATGTGAGGTGTCATAGGACTTAGAATGGTCAACCCTTTCCCATGGCCAATGCATTTACCAAAAGTACCCAATACATCAAGGTCATTGACCTGAGATTTTATAAACTAATAATCGGGTACGAACATGTGAGATGTTTACCATGTGTGATGAAACATAGCTAGGTAGAGAAAGAATTAGTGTAGGCTACATGTATTGTGACTGACAAGTCTTTTACCATTGAAACTTGTTTTCAGATCAAACTGCAGTATAGAGAGAGTATAGGTTGCAGGTACGGGTTAATAAATGAGAAACAGTGTACGCAAACTCTGATTTATCAAGAATTAAGAGTAGACTATCTTTATTTGATTGGTTAAAGAGGATAGCTAAAACACAAAAATGCTCAGTGGTTACCGAGACAAAATGATCGCTACACACAACAAGCTTTAAATACTTGAGGCTAATAATCAATACACACACACACTCGCTTGTTCTAAACTAAACTGTGTTGCTGTCAGTGCTCAGACAGTAGACTGATGACGAAATGCATTGCTAACAGAAATATAATCATTTCCGGTTGTCTAATGTTACCAGCTATCCATTTATTTATTTTTTGTGTTGCAGTGGTAAGCACTTTTAGCTCTTGTATTGGTAGTCTTAACTCGATTTCCAGGTCTGAGGCCTAGAACGAGTTGAACTAAGGAACAAGGGCATGGTGGTGCAGTGGTTAAGCTGTTAGCCTTTTCACCAGAGGGTTCGATTTCAGGTTAATATGCATGTCATAAACATATTAAACAAAACAAAAACAGAGATAAGGTTTAAAACTGATTACATTTGTGACTTTTCAAATTATTACTTGGATTACAAATACAAAGGTGAACTGGGTTTGATATACAGTTAATGCTGTCTATCACACACTCGACTGTAAGAAAGCCAAAAGAGCAAAAGGCTTAGGTAGAGCAGTGGTAAAATTGCTATATGTAGAGAACTACCTGGCAAAGCTATATCGCATAAACAGTGCAGGATACAATCCAGCAATCAAATTTGTATCTTGTGGAACAGAGAAATGCACTTACGTGAGAAAATGCAAGTTCATATGTAATATGACCTAACACAAAAGTGTTCACCTGTGCACGTGCACAATAAGAGCTAACAAGTCACATTCTGTTTAGTTCGTACGTAACGTTAGGTTAGGGCTAATGCACACACCCTAGTACACGAGGCACATGCCATTTGAGAGCAGGTCAAGGGATCTAACATGGTGGATGAATGTGTTCAAACGAGTCATTTGTAGTTGAAAGAGAATAATACTTGTTCTTAAGATGTTAAAACTGAGGAGATGGTATGTACAGTAAGACGTCTTGTTATTTCCTGTGTAATATTACAGACATGGCAGAGAGCACACAGTTCTGTTGCTATGACTACGCTGCAGTAATTTGAAACCCTACGTGTTAATTAGGAGAATGGGTGATGATTATACAAAGTTAGCAGTCATTGGATATTACACAGGTGTTCCTTCCGGTGTCATGTTGCTGACATGTGAGAGCAGGTCAAGGGATCTAACTTGGTGGATGGATGTGTTCTAACGAGTCATTTGTAGTTGAAAGAGAATAATACTTGTTCTTAAGTGATGATTATACAAAGTTAGCAGTCATTGGATATTACACAGCTGTTCCTTCAGGTGTCATGTTGCTGACATGTGAGAGCAGGTCAAGGGATCTAACTTGGTGGATGGATGTGTTCTAACGAGTCATTTGTAGTTGAAAGAGAATAATACTTGTTCTTAAGATGTTAAAACTGAGGAGATGGTATGTACAGTAAGACGTCTTGTTATTTCCTGTGTAATATTACAGACCTGGCAGAGAGCACACAGTTCTGTTGCTATGACTACGCTGCAGTAATTTGAAACCCTACGTGTTAATTAGGACAATGGGTGATGATTATACAAAGTTAGCAGTCATTGGATATTACACAGGTGTTCCTTCCGGTGTCATGTTGCTGACATGGCAGAGAGCGCACAGTTCTATTGCTACAACGAACGCTGCAGTAATTTGAAACCCAAGGTTTTGATCAAGACAATGGGTGATGATCATGCAAAGTCAGCAGTAATTGGATACCACACATCAATATTGACTAAATCATAAACGTGTTGTCATAACCAGCAGAAACCTCATTTAAAGATTTTAGATTTTACATTTTAAATTTAAGATTTTTTTGATTTTTAGATTTTACTTTTTACATTTTCCTAAAGGAGTAAACAACTAGGTCACATACCTAACCTCAGTTTTTAATGTCAGTTTTTAGTTTTTTTTTCAATTTGATAATATGGAAAACATGGAGTTTTGCATTTTGTTGTTTACACATTTATTAATTTCACAATTTCCCATTTTCAGTTCTTAAAATGTTAGTTTAAAGTATTTCAATTTCATGATATTGAAACATGGATTTTCCAATTTGTTGTTTTCACATTTGTCAATTTACCAAATTCCCATTTACAGTTTTTTTAAATTTAAGTTTAATGTTTTTTGTTCTATTTGTTAATATGGAAACATGGATTTTTTTTTACAATTTGTGTTTTTTACATGTCATGCAATTTTTCTTATGCTAGTCTTATAGGTTACTGTACAACATGATCACTACCCCACTGGATTTTTTTTTCATTTTGTTGTTTACACATATGCCAATTTTCCAATTCCCCATTTTCAGTTTTTTTAAATATTAGTTTTAAGTTTTTCAATTTCTAAACATGGAAACATGGATTTTGCATTTTGTTGTTTACATATTTATTAATTTCACAATTTCCCATTTACAGTTCTTAAAATTTCATTTTAAAGTTTTTCAATTTCATGACATAGAAACATGGATTTTCCAATTTGTTGTTTTCACATTTATTAATTTACCAAATTCCCATTTACAGTTTTTTAAAAATTCAGTTTAATGTTGTTTTTTTTCTATTTGTTAATATGGAAACATGGATTTTTCCAATTTTGTGTTTTACATGTTCATTTTGCATTAGGAGTGGAGAGAGGTGGGTAGTAATTAAAAAATGTGCAAGCAGTGTCCATTGTTGACAGGTCATTGTTGACGAGTCCTTTTCATACAACAGAAAAGTGAGTTCATGATTCGCATGCATTACCTACAATGTAATATCATGCAAGTGTTTAACATTTTACAACTAACCTGTTAGTATGATTTGCACACTACAAAGGTTATATCTGTTCTGGTAATAGAATTATTTAGCGTTGGCTTTTATATTTAATATGTACAGTTTAAAGTGATAGAAAAGTGGTAGAAATGTGGTAGCAAAGTGGTAGACAAGTGGTAGACAATTGGTAACAAAGTGGTAGAAAAGTGGTAGGAAAGTGGTAGCAAAGTGGTAGAAATGTGGTAGAAAAGTGGCAGCAAAGTGGTAGAAAAGTGGTAGAAAAGTGGTAGCAAACTAGAAAAGTGGTAACAAAGTGGTAGAAAAGTGGTAGCAAAGTGGTAGAAAAGTGGTAGAAAAGTGGTAGCAAACTAGAAAAGTGGTAGAAAAGTGGTAGCAAAGTGGTAGAAAATATTACATGTATTGTTAAGAAATAGTTGAAGCGGTTACATGGATTCATTACACAATAATTTTAGCATGACAAAGCTCATTTTCTATATCCAATAGTTCTTCCTCATATTTAGTATGAACAGTTTACACATTTATCAATTTCACAATTTCCCATTTACAGTTCTTAAAATGTCAGTTTTAAGGTTTTCAATTTCATGATATAGAAACATGGATTTTCCAATTTTTTTTTTCAATTTATTAATTTACCAAATTCCCATTAACAGTTTTTTAAATTTCAGTTTAATGTTTTTTTTTCTATTTGTCAATATGGAAACGGATTTTTCCAATTTGTGTTTTACATGTTCATTTTGCATTAGGAGTGGAGAGAGGTGGGTAGTAATTAAAAATGTGCAAGCAGTGTCCATTGTTGACAGGTCATTGTTGACGAGTCCTTTTCATACAACAGACAAGTGAGTTCATGTTTAACATGCATTACCTAAAATGTAATACCATGCAAGTGTTTAACATTTTACAAATTAGCTTATGTGTTAGTTTATGTGTGGGGTCTTATGTTGGGCATTTTGTGTTGGCTTATTTGACAAGTTATTTTGTCAATGCATTTAGTGGATTTTTCTCTTGGTCTTGGAAAGTAAATCAGTCCATTTTATCACAACATAATGCTTACTGCCATGTTTGTAAGCAACAACAACACACTAAACTTTCAAAAAAATCTAAAGTACTCTAAGGTACTCTCAACTCGTACTCTTACCTCTATCCCATGCCAAGTCAAGAACATTATCTTTTTTCCCAAAAAAGAAAAAAAAGGTGATTGGGGGAAAGTAGACTATATGTTTAAACTAAAAAAATCATATAAAGTCATATGTTAACTCTAACACCTACGTTTATCCCATTCTTAATCGAAAAATATTATATTTTTTAAAATTTTTCTAAAAAATATTTGGAAAGTAGGCTATATTTTTGAAAACTAATCATTCTATAAAGTCATATATAGACTCAACCAATGGCTTTTATATCCTTAATTGTTAGAATAAAATATGGAATTTTTGCCATTTTTTCCAAAAATGTTCATTTTTTTAAAATGGACTATATTTTGGAAACTAGGTATTTTACAAAAAAGTGTGTTTGACATAAATGACAGGTATTTACCCCCCTCTACCCACAAACCAAGTCCCAGATCTCTGGGACAAAATCAAAAAAGGTTTAATTGTGAAAGTAGGCGATATTTTGAAAACGTAACATTCTAAAAATTCATATATAGACTCAAACAAATGTTCTTTATGTTATTTAACGTTAAAACAAAACTTAACATTTTTTTCATTTTTCCGAAAAAAGAACAATTTTCAAAATTGTCTATATTTTGGAAACTAAGAATTTTACAAAAATGTTTGTTTAACGTAAATGAAAGGTCTTTACCCCATATACCCCAAAAATAAATTTCAGGACCCTAGGACAAAAACTGTGCAGTAGTGTGTTTTGGACAGTTCAAAACCCACCTCCACCTCCCCACCTCCAAGATGGCGGCCGTAGCTTAACTTTACCTAGCCTAACCTAACAAGATGGCGGCTGTAGCTTAACTTAACCTACCCTAACCTAACAAGATGGCGGCTGTAGCTTAACTTAACTTACCCTAACCTAACCTAACCTACAAGGTGTGATCAAAAAGTTCCAAAAATTTGGCTGCAACTTAACCAAACCTAGCCTAACCTAACCTAACCTACAAGGTGTGATCAAAAAATTCAAAAATGGCGGCCGTAGCTTTACTTAACCTAACCTAACTTAACCTAAACCTACGAGGTGTGATCAAAAATTTTTCAAAATAGTGGTCATTGCTTAACTGAACCTTGCCTAACCTAACCTAACCTAAACCTACGAAGTGTGGTCATAACGTTCCAAGATGGAGGTCGTAGCTTAACTCAACCTAACCTAACCCTACGAGGTGTGATCAAAAAGTTCCAAAAATGGCTGCCGTAGCTTAACCTAACCTTTGAGTCATTTTTTTAACGGGTCCTGGAGGACGGGTCCTTGTTGACGGGTCCCTGTGGCGGGTCCCCTTTGACATAATTTGGATAAAATGCAAGGGCCAGTCCATAGCGATCAGTCCAAAGGACCCACCCACAGGGACCCGTCAACAAGGACCCATCCTCCGGGACCCGTTAAAAAAATGACTCAAAGGTTAGGTTATCTACGGCAGCCATTTTTGGAACTTTTTGATCACACCTCGTAGGGTTAGGTTAGGTTGAGTTAAGCTACGACCTCCATCTTGGAACTTTATGACCACACTTCGTAGGTTTAGGTAGGTTAGGTTAGGCAAGGTTCAGTTAAGCTATGACCACTATTTTGAAAAATTTTTGATCACACCTCGTAGGTTTAGGTTAAGTTAGGTTAGGTTAAGTAAAGCTACGGCCGCCATTTTGGAACTTTTTGATCATCCCTTGTAGGTTAGGTTAGGTTAGGCTAGGTTTGGTTAAGTTGCAGCCAAATTTTTGGAACTTTTTGATCACACCTTGTAGGTTAGGTTAGGTTAGGGTAGGTTAAGTTAAGCTACAGCCGCCATCTTGTTAGGTTAGGCTAGGTTAAGTTAAGCTACGGCCGCCATCTTGGAGGTGGGGAGGTGGAGGTGGGTTTTGAACTGTCCAAAACACACTACTGCACAGTTTTTGTCCTAGGGTCCTGAAATTTATTTTTGGGGTATAGGGGGTAAAGATCTTTCATTTACGTTAAACAAACTTTTTTGTAAAATTCTTAGTTTCCAAAATATAGACAATTTTGAAAATTGTACTTTTTTCGGAAAAATGAAAAAAAATGTTAAGTTTTGTTAACGTTAAATAACTTAAAGAACATTTGTTTGAGTCTATATATGACTTTTTAGAATGATACGTTTTCAAAATATCGCCTACTTTCACAATTAAACATTTTTGGATTTTGTCCCAGAGATCTGGGACTTGGTTTGTGGGTAGAGGGGGGTAAATACCTGTCATTTATGTCAAACACACTTTTTTGTAAAATTCCAAGTTTCCAAAATATAGTCCATTTTAAAAAAATGAACATTTTTGGAAAAAATGTCAAAAATTCCATATTTTATTCTAACGATTAAGGATATAAAAGTCATTGGTTGAGTCTATATATGACTTTATAGAATGATTAGTTTTCAAAAATATAGCCTACTTTCCAAATATTTTTTAGAAAAATTTTAAAAAATATAATATTTTTCGATTAAGAATGGGATAAACGTAGGTGTTAGAGTTAACATATGACTTTATATGATTTCTTTTAGTTTAAACATATAGTCTACTCTCCCCCAATCACCTTTTTTTTCTTTTTTGGGAAAAAAGATAATGTTCTTGACTTGGCATGGGATAGAGGTAAGAGTACGAGTTGAGAGTACCTTAGAGTACTTTAGATTTTTTGAAAGTTTAGTGTGTTGTTGTTGCTTACAAACATGGCAGTAAGCATTATGTTGTGATAAAATGGACTGATTTACTTTCCAAGACCAAGAGAAAAATCCACTAAATGCATTGACAAAATAACTTGTCAAATAAGCCAACACAAAATGCCCAACGTAAGACCCCACACATAAACTAACACATAAGCTAATTTGTAAAATGTTAAACACTTGCATGGTATTACATTTTAGGTAATGCATGTTAAACATGAACTCACTTGTCTGTTGTATGAAAAGGACTCGTCAACAATGACCTGTCAACAATGGACACTGCTTGCACATTTTTAATTACTACCCACCTCTCTCCACTCCTAATGCAAAATGAACATGTAAAACACAAATTGGAAAAATCCGTTTCCATATTGACAAATAGAAAAAAAAAACATTAAACTGAAATTTAAAACACTGTTAATGGGAATTTGGTAAATTAATAAATTGAAAAAAAAACCAACAAATTGGAAAATCCATGTTTCTATATCATGAAATTGAAAACCTTAAAACTGACATTTTAAGAACTGTAAATGGGAAATTGTGAAATTGATAAATGTGTAAACTGTTCATACTAAATATGAGGAAGAACTATTGGATATAGAAAATGAGCTTTGTCATGCTAAAATTATTGTGTAATGAATCCATGTAACCGCTTCAACTATTTCTTAACAATACATGTAATATTTTCTACCACTTTGCTACCACTTTTCTACCACTTTTCTAGTTTGCTACCACTTTTCTACCACTTTTCTACCACTTTGCTACCACTTTTCTACCACTTTGTTACCACTTTTCTAGTTTGCTACCACTTTTCTACCACTTTTCTACCACTTTGCTGCCACTTTTCTACCACATTTCTACCACTTTGCTACCACTTTCCTACCACTTTTCTACCACTTTGTTACCAATTGTCTACCACTTGTCTACCACTTTGCTACCACATTTCTACCACTTTTCTATCACTTTAAACTGTACATATTAAATATAAAAGCCAACGCTAAATAATTCTATTACCAGAACAGATATAACCTTTGTAGTGTGCAAATCATACTAACAGGTTAGTTGTAAAATGTTAAACACTTGCATGGTATTACATTTTAGGTAATGCATGCGAATCATGAACTCACTTTTCTGTTGTATGAAAAGGACTCGTCAACAATGACCTGTCAACAATGGACACTGCTTGCACATTTTTAATTACTACCCACCTCTCTCCACTCCTAATGCAAAATGAACATGTAAAACACAAAATTGGAAAAATCCATGTTTCCATATTAACAAATAGAAAAAAACAACATTAAACTGAAATTTTAAAAAACTGTAAATGGGAATTTGGTAAATTAATAAATGTGAAAACAACAAATTGGAATATCCATGTTTCTATGTCATGAAATTGAAAAACTTTAAAATGAAATTTTAAGAACTGTAAATGGGAAATTGTGAAATTAATAAATATGTAAACAACAAAATGCAAAATCCATGTTTCCATGTTTAGAAATTGAAAAACTTAAAACTAATATTTAAAAAAACTGAAAATGGGGAATTGGAAAATTGGCATATGTGTAAACAACAAAATGAAAAAAAAAATCCAGTGTGGTAGTGATCATGTTGTACAGTAACCTATAAGACTAGCATAAGAAAAATTGCATGACATGTAAAAAACACAAATTGTAAAAAAAATCCATGTTTCCATATTAACAAATAGAACAAAAAACATTAAACTGAAATTTAAAAACTGTAAATGTGAATTTGGTAAATTGACAAATGTGAAAACAACAAATTGGAAAATCCATGTTTCAATATCATGAAATTGAAAAACTTTAAACTAACATTTTAAGAACTGAAAATGTGAAATTGTGAAATTAATAAATGTGTAAACAACAAAATGCAAAACTCCATGTTTTCCATATTATCAAATTGAAAAAAAAAACTAAAAACTGACATTAAAAACTGAGGTTAGGTATGTGACCTAGTTGTTTACTCTTTTAGGAAAATGTAAAAAGTAAAATCTAAAAATCAAAAAAATCTTAAATTTAAAATGTAAAATCTAAAATCTTTAAATGAGGTTTCTGCTGGTTATGACAACACGTTTATGATTTAGTCAATATTGATGTGTGGTATCCAATTACTGCTGACTTTGCATGATCATCACCCATTGTCTTGATCAACACCTTGGGTTTCAAATTACTGCAGCGTTCGTTGTAGCAATAGAACTGTGCGCTCTCTGCCATGTCAGCGACATGACACCGGAAGGAACACCTGTGTAATATCCAATGACTGCTAACTTTGTATAATCATCACCCATTGTCTTAATGAACACGTAGGGTTTCAAATTACTGCAGCGTAGTCATAGCAACAGAATTGTGTGCTCTCTGCCATGTCTGTAATATTACACAGGAAATAACAAGACGTCTTACTGTACATACCATCTCCTCAGTTTTAACATCTTAAGAACAAGTATTATTCTCTTTCAACTACAAATGACTCGTTAGAACACATCCATCCACCAAGTTAGATCCCTTGACCTGCTCTCACATGTCAGCAACATGACACCTGAAGGAACAGCTGTGTAATATCCAATGACTGCTAACTTTGTATAATCATCACTTAAGAACAAGTATTATTCTCTTTCAACTACAAATGACTCGTTAGAACACATCCATCCACCAAGTTAGATCCCTTGACCTGCTCTCACATGTCAGCAACATGACACCGGAAGGAACACCTGTGTAATATCCAATGACTGCTAACTTTGTATAATCATCACCCATTGTCCTAATTAACACGTAGGGTTTCAAATTACTGCAGCGTAGTCATAGCAACAGAACTGTGTGCTCTCTGCCATGTCTGTAATATTACACAGGAAATAACAAGACGTCTTACTGTACATACCATCTCCTCAGTTTTAACATCTTAAGAACAAGTATTATTCTCTTTCAACTACAAATGACTCGTTAGAACACATTCATCCACCATGTTAGATCCCTTGACCTGCTCTCAAATGGCATGTGCCTCGTGTACTAGGGTGTGTGCATTAGCCCTAACCTAACGTTACGTACGAACTAAACAGAATGTGACTTGTTAGCTCTTATTGTGCACGTGCACAGGTGAACACTTTTGTGTTAGGTCATATTACATATGAACTTGCATTTTCTCACGTAAGTGCATTTCTCTGTTCCACAAGATACAAATTTGATTGCTGGATTGTATCCTGCACTGTTTATGCGATATAGCTTTGCCAGGTAGTTCTCTACATATAGCAATTTTACCACTGCTCTACCTAAGCCTTTTGCTCTTTTGGCTTTCTTACAGTCGAGTGTGTGATAGACAGCATTAACTGTATATCAAACCCAGTTCACCTTTGTATTTGTAATCCAAGTAATAATTTGAAAAGTCACAAATGTAATCAGTTTTAAACCTTATCTCTGTTTTTGTTTTGTTTAATATGTTTATGACATGCATATTAACCTGAAATCGAACCCTCTGGTGAAAAGGCTAACAGCTTAACCACTGCACCACCATGCCCTTGTTCCTTAGTTCAACTCGTTCTAGGCCTCAGACCTGGAAATCGAGTTAAGACTACCAATACAAGAGCTAAAAGTGCTTACCACTGCAACACAAAAAATAAATAAATGGATAGCTGGTAACATTAGACAACCGGAAATGATTATATTTCTGTTAGCAATGCATTTCGTCATCAGCCTACTGTCTGAGCACTGACAGCAACACAGTTTAGTTTAGAACAAGCGAGTGTGTGTGTGTATTGATTATTAGCCTCAAGTATTTAAAGCTTGTTGTGTGTAGCGATCATTTTGTCTCGGTAACCACTGAGCATTTTTGTGTTTTAGCTATCCTCTTTAACCAATCAAATAAAGATAGTCTACTCTTAATTCTTGATAAATCAGAGTTTGCGTACACTGTTTCTCATTTATTAACCCGTACCTGCAACCTATACTCTCTCTATACTGCAGTTTGATCTGAAAACAAGTTTCAATGGTAAAAGACTTGTCAGTCACAATACATGTAGCCTACACTAATTCTTTCTCTACCTAGCTATGTTTCATCACACATGGTAAACATCTCACATGTTCGTACCCGATTATTAGTTTATAAAATCTCAGGTCAATGACCTTGATGTATTGGGTACTTTTGGTAAATGCATTGGCCATGGGAAAGGGTTGACCATTCTAAGTCCTATGACACCTCACATGTTAATATTCAATTATTAGTTTATAAAATCTTAGGTCAATGACCTTGCTGTTTTGAATCTTTTAGGTAAATTCGTTGGTCATGGAAAAGGGTTGACCATCCTGAGTCCCATGACACCTCACTTGACCCTCTCTGATTATTAGTTAGCGAGATATTAACAAAAGTGTAGTTAGACCCTTTTAACAAAAAAAATAATAGATTCAAAAACAAAATGTCACCTCAAGTCCAACGACCTCTAATACAAGTCCCATAGCCTTATTGGATCATGAAATGTTAAAAAGCTAATTACCTATTAGTTTTGGATCTTTTGGTAATTTAAAAATAAATAACTCATTTATAAATCTGTATTCAAAAAGCCCGCCCTCTTACAAAAAACCCAAGTGCACATGCGTAAAAACAAAACAAAAACATAAATGTTAATTCATAGTAGCGATCGGCTCTTTGCTTGCGTATCATGTGGAACAACGTTTAATTTCATTATAGCATTAGGGGTCATGAGCCAGTCAAAAGGAACCGGTCTAAAGGGATTAGTCAAAAAGGACCCGCCCACAGGGGCTCGTCCACAAGGACCCGTCAACAAGGACCCGTCAACAATGACCCGTCCACAGGGACTCGTCCACAAGGACCCGTCCACAGGGGCTTGCGTGTGCGTGCGGGGAACATACGATTACATCAGCAAATCATCTCATCTAGTTTCAAATTTAGCCACTACGGCGCGTGCAACACACAGGAAGTGCGTGGGAACATACGATTACGTCAGCTAAACATGAACTCACTTGTCTGTTGTATGACTATCAGTTTAGTAGTGGCATCAAGCAGCAAAGGACGTTTACTTACACAATCCACCATTATGGTAAGTTTTTTTCTTATCATTATGGAAATTTCCTTATTAGAATAAAATGTTATAGTGGTTCTGGTCACTTATAACTAAACTGTAATAGATATGATTTTTTTTGTTTCTTTATAGGCTACTACAATAAATATTCTCAATGCTATGGGGGGCAGAACTGTTGATTAGAGAGAGAAAAAAAAGCTCACTGAATTACCAATGCATACTCTTCTCCGTATCATTAACAATCAAAAAGTGGACACAATGTATAGTGAACGTGTATTATGTGTTAGTGAAAATTTTCAGACATTCTTTCCTACACGTTTTAATGATATATGTCAGAAAAGTGTGCTTGAGGATCTAAATCGTAGTGGACATTCTCTATATCTAATTTATGAGGGTATAAAAAAAACAATAAATGTAGTGTACATTCTGACTTTGAAGTTAGGTTAGACTAGGTTAGGTAAGGTGAGATCTGGTTAGGTTAGGTAAGGTTAGGTTAGGTTATGTTAGGTCAAGTTGGGTTATGCAGAATGGTAGCGGTATGAATCACAAGCCAGCTTCTGTCAGTTTTGTCTCACAAGGTTGAGTGTACCCCATTCCAACCCTCAGCCTAGAATTAAATGTCTTGACAGAGCCAGGACTCGAACCCGAGCCTCCACAGTAACAGCCAAGAATGCTAGCCACTACACCAAAAAGTGGACAATATAAGGCTGGTCTTGATTGTACATGATCAATGCAAGATTACCTAATAATAATAATAATAAATAATAATAATAATAAATATTCCATTTAGCAACTGCATAGCCGACCTCTCCCTGCGTTCTTTTACATGCCTACATCGTATGACATGCGTGTCTTAATTTTTGCCGCCTTTCAGAAATCACTTACCACGACCAAGAGCGAACCTGCAAGCTTGGGATTGGTAGTCCGACACAATAACCACTCACTCACCGTGGCAAGCTATCAATCAATAAACCTAATAAAATTATTAATAATAATTATAATAATAATAATAATAATAAATATTCCATTTAGCGACTACACGGTCGAACTCCCCCTGTGACGTCATGTACAGTCTCAGGGCGTGGCGGCCATCTTGCCCATTAGCCACTGCGTCAGCTCTGAATGACCCCTCCATAAGAATAACATAGGGCTGGTTGCGCGCGGCGGCCATCTTGCCCATTAGCCCCTGCGCTAGAACCGGCCTTTATATCCTACTCATGCAGTTCATTTCTGGCACTGTGAAGTGTAAGGTAGTTCTACGATAACTACAAGTTATCGTCTGTTGCAGAATTTAAAGATAATTTTACTTCTGATGGGGGCGTTCTGTTCTGCCAACCATGTGGGAAAGCAATTAATGCTGAACAGCAATCTCAAGTTACACAACACCTCCAGGGCAAGAAACATATTGCCGCAGTTTCGTGCCTTCAGAAGAAGTGATTCGCGATAATCGTCGGTCATTTGTGATGGACAACCTGAAGATGTAGCCTATCTCAGTTTGTATTGTAATGCTTCAGCAGTCAGTGAGACATAGAATAAATTGCATTCGTGTGTACTGCACACTGTTTATATTCACATTAATAAACTAAATAATAATTGAATATTTTTACTTTTTTGTCACATATTTCAGGTATTTTTAATACATAAAAAATAAATATTTTCCCTATTTTTAGCACCTAAAAATCCGAGCCCTAGTTATAAGCATTCACAACTCAATGAACGACAAGTACAACTTGAACCCAATAGTTGTTGACATAATGTCAATAACTCAGCATGGTTTCCATGTCTGTCTCTCCTGGGTTCGTGGACACACAGGGACTATTGCGATGAACGAGCAGATGAACTAGCTAGAGTCTTTCCGTTTGGCCATGATTCCCAGAGGACTAATTGACTTCTCGGAACTCAACTCACGTCACTCACTCACCCTCCCGACCCGCTTTGCCGGACCGGTCGGTGGCGGACAATGACTCTCATACTGGCGCTGTCCCACAGCACTAAAACGTATTTCATTCCAAGTTTAAATTTACAATTTTCATATTTTTGAGTCCTATATAAAATTCTGAAGAGAATGAGTCAAAACGCGACTGAAATGCTTCATATCCACGGTCTAATACTCGGTCAAAACTTAAGACATATTCCGTGCCGTAATTGTTTGTAGTAAATGAGTCAGAGTTATCTGTACATAATGCGATGTTTTGTGCTTGACGATACTGTATTAGTTGATTAAGCAACGAGCCTATAATGACAATAATTAAGACACGAGTATGTTTATAAAACGAGCGTAAGCGAGTGTCTTATTTTCCATTATAGACGACTTGCATACGACTGTTTATGTTCGACGATAATTATAACTTGATTATATGTTTTAACACAACTATTCATAAATATCGGTTGAGATTCAGTCACTAGAATTTTGTGATCAGAGTGCAAGCGCTGGGTAGGATATCTCTGTTTTCCAACGACGCATGCGCTCTGTGCGCTTGGCAGTGTTCACAGCCTGCCGATGTGCATCTGCATTCAGTCAAACTGTCACTGTAGTCGTTTGAAAGCAATGCGCTGTGTTGAAATTGGTGTTTGGGATATTAAGTTATTGAACCCATGTGGACTGGTTCAAGTGTCAAATCCATACATTATATGCAGGAGAAAGAATAAATAATGCGGACTTTAAAATGGATTCTTAAAGGATTTTAAAGGGTTAATAAGAAGTTGGACTGTTAAAAGATGACGCAAGCGCGAGATACCACGAGTCACGAGAGTATGAGATCACGGCTGACGCTGCAATAAGAGGCTGGCGCATGATTATAAATAAGGCTGGTACTTTTCCGTATTGAGAGACAGAGAAGAAGTTTCGGAAAAATATCTTACTCATCAATAAATTGCCAACGTCGCAATGACGCAAGAAGAGAAATAATTAAAATTAAGCCATGTGCAAGCATTTAATGAATGAAATGTATCCGTCACAGTTGATAATCCTGGGAAAGAGATTTTTGTGTGTGGAAAATGTTAATAATTATTGCACAGGAAAGAAATGCACACGCAGCATGACGTAGATAGTTATTCCCCGAGCCCAAAGCTAGCAGAGAGGGAAAACAAAACTACAATACTCACGCATCTCAGGAGCCCATTTATTTAATATCATGGGAGTGTATGATCGATTTTTGTAATTAAAGGGGGAGTGTATGATCGATTTTTGTAATTAAAGGAACCCTTTTTACAATTAGAATGAGAGCTTTTAGGAGACATATTTTTCAAAATTATGTGACGATTATTTTAGAAGTTAGTGTTGGAGAAGAAACAAATCTGATCTTTTTGTGGCAGATTTGAATATAAACCCTGGACGTGCCAGGAAGTGTATGCAGTATTCACCAGACCGTGATAGGTCGTGTTACTCTGTATCGCAGACGAGCACCCCTTATGAGAGTCGCCGTCTAGTATCGTCAATAGTATCGCCGTGGGAAGAAGCATCAGAATCCTTGTTATAGGAAATATATCATCAAGCTTCGGACTTTATAAATTTTACAAGTACAGTCAAAGTTTTAGTCTGTGGACTTAAGCAGTTACCGGCGATAGGGACTCGAACCTAAATAGTTTCAGATAAAGTGTCAGCATCATAGGAGTTCGAAGTACCTAAGAACAGTGAACTATACAATTCTATCTCTGCGTTAAATAACCAGACCAGGGTAAAACGTGATAGTAACGCCTAGTGTTCCAGAACTGAGGAGACTAGAGCGGCGTGCGATAGAATTAAGGAATCGAGATGCCAGGCATTGTCTAGGTTTAGACAAACGAATAGTCAGACATTGGAATTAGTCCAATAGTTAAAGAACCGCAGCATCAGAAAGTAAAATCCACGTGTGGATTACCAGAGAAGGAAATAACTAGGTTGCCGTTATACTAGTTCAAGCGATCCTATAAGTAAAACGTCAGTGACAGACTTATGTTAAACGAACAATTTAGCTACGAGCAAGAAACGATATCGTGCATAAAAATCATTAAGCCGATAGTCGAAACCCGGAATAAGAGGATCAACCGTTCCAGTGAGGGTAGTTCGATCGAGACTTTCAATCACCCCATAGGATTAGGAAGCCGACGTAAACAAAGTGTAACCCTTGGAGACGGGAAAGGAGAAGATAATCACGTGTGCCAAGGCAAAGAGAATAAAGGCCAGAAGTGATAAATTTATATGTAATTTTATTTTAGTGAATAATTTGAGTGTAAAATATATCTTTTTAGTGAATTTGTTTTTAAATGAAAATGAACCCCAGAAGGTTACTCTGTAGATTAAATATGATCAGTGTATATGTTTTATGTGATTTTAAAGCAGTGTTATTAAGTGTAATTATGATCATAAGTATGGCGTAAGAATCAGTGTGTGGTGAAATGGTTCATCGTTGGAAAACCCGGTCTCTGACCGAGGGAATTATGGGAGTACTTATTTCAGTATTATGTGTTTTGGGAATATTTGCGTAAAATCCTCAGAAATTGAAGTAGGGATGTTCGAAAACATGTGAAATATAGGTTGCGTGATATGAACGATTAATGTGATTCAAATATAAGTAATTTGAAGTATTATTTAA
Organism: Meconema thalassinum; assembly: GCA_946902985.2. Taxonomy (NCBI): domain Eukaryota; kingdom Metazoa; phylum Arthropoda; class Insecta; order Orthoptera; family Tettigoniidae; genus Meconema; species Meconema thalassinum. The sequence goes on from OX336388.2 coordinate 225,515,125, forward strand.
TCCCCTGTGGAAAATATTCAGTGGAATATAAGTATAATGGCAAACTATATAATTTATGTCATGCAAGCGTAATAATAATAATAATAATAATTAAATAAATGAATTATGTTATGAATTTTATATTGAATAAGTAGTAGCTGCGATAGCTCCTTAAATGAATTGTTAATATGTTGAGGAACCAATAATGTTCCTAATGTTAAATATAGTTATTGTTGATGGAGGCTAAGGCTGATTATATTGTTTCTGAGACGAAGATCAAACTTTGAATTTCTTTCTTTCATTCTTTCTTTCTTTCTTTCTTTCTTTCCTTGAAAAGGCAACTTGGCTAGTTGATGTAATGAGCGCCATGTCGCGCATTTGCCGTAAATTGGTCACGCTAGGAACGCGTTGAAATGCTCGGTAATATAATTGTGAGGGACAGTTAGTCGCGGTAATGAGTTATGTTGAATTGTGAGCGCCGGTTGAGTACAAATACCTTCCCTAAGTCGCGAATATGATGTGGTAGGATGCAATACAAGACAAGGGTGCAAATTATGTTGAATTGTGAGCGCCGGATGAATACCAATGCCTTCCCTAAGTCGCTAATGTTGTCAGTCCTCAAAGTTGGGATATGGTTCCCGAGGCAGTTTAAAAGGAATGAACTCAGATTCTTCCACGTCGAAGCCCCTTATACATTTGTCGTTTCATTGATTCTCTTGCCCACTAATGATGACACTTCATAATTATACTTTACCGAAGCTAAAAGAATAGGTCTGTAGAACCTAATAATATCTTGTTGTTGATTTGTATTATAAGCCTTGTCTTTCAAAGAAACGCATTAAAGCAGCTGGTAGCAAGCGCTGTGTAGCCCGTCTCGAGGGTGAGACCGTGGTCCCCCTCCTTCCAAAGCCATAAATTAGCCGAGTGCTGTAACACTCTTGGGAACTCTCTTATAGAGAAAGGTCAAGAACAAGCTGTCTGGTTCTCGTTACACGGATGTGTTTAAGATTGTTTTAACGACCCAGTATTTGAACTGAGGTCCTTTTACGTTCATTATTATCGCTTGCAGAGTTCATATCGTTGCTTCCTTAAGATATAATTGTCTTTGAAGACAATATAATAAAATCCCTAACTTTATTATTAAATGATTCAGTTGATTCACGAGTTATGATGAAAATGTTGAGATTTTTGGGAGTTATCGTAAGTTGACTTTGTCAGTATTTTTCTATAACTCGGGAATGCGCAAGTTTTTCCAAGCACCGTACTGAGTTGGTAGCTCGAGAAGAGAGATGGTAACAAAATGAGCATTGTGGGAGCCCAAAATAATTAATAAGTAGCCATACTATAATATTGTAATTGAAGCTAGATATACTCATGTAAAAACTAAATGGTGTGTGTTTAATTGTTTACACGATGCATGTAAGCTTTACCGAGCCATTTGGAGCTCGTTTATAAGGAGTTAGGATCTATGCTATATGGGAGTGAAACTCAGATGAAGTTTTTGTTTGGTTTTTGGATAACCATTAAATATTTTGTGAATCATTACGTTGAATTCCTTGTTCGTCTTTGGAACAAGTGTGAAGTGTAGTGTCAGTGTTTTATGTTTATTTTGTAGCGCCATATTTTGAATAATTGAATGTTTTGATAGTAGGATTTTAATTTTGTTAATTTTTTTGGAAGTGTATCCTATGCTTAATCCAGAGTGTGTAAGTCACAGAGTGGGAGAACATACCATGAACCCCGATACTCCTGATTGAGCATTGTTGGCGAACTGTGATTTGCATATTTCATTGTTGAAATGGGCACAGTATATACAGTGCTATTTCTAGTCTCATATTCGCCAGTTTGTTTACGCGAACATATGCACGGTTCACTTTCGGTAATTTATATAGACATGTTGGATTTTGAGCGCATGCGCGAAGGTATCCTTACCTAATTGGTCAAACAACTGTTTGCTGAGCTCTGATTGGTGGGAGAAACTGTTTCATAATGAAAAATAATGTTATAATGAGCCTCATTACAGTACAGTTTTCTGACATATAATATTCAGGGTCGAACATAAAATTATTTATTTAATTAGATTATTTTATTTTATTTTATTTTATTTTGTTTAATTGAATTTTGTTTTGTTTTTTAAATTCTTTGTATTGTTTTTCGTTTTGTTTTATTTTATTTTTGTTTTTATTTTATTTATTTTGTTTTATTTTATATGGCTTTTATTTTGATTTTGTTTTGTTAATTTTTTATTTTGTTTTGTTTTATTTTGATTTTCCAGAAAACAAACACAAAACCAAAAAAGAAGCGAAAAGCAAAATTCAAAAACAAAAGCAAAAGCAGAAAACAAAAAACAAGATGTTCGTAAAGAATATATAGCCTACTTTCTTACTCTTTGTCCTTTTCAAGGAGTATAATTGAATGTTGGTTGTAGTAGCTTGTTGAAATACAACGTGCTATACGGATATTAAACATGAATATGAGGGGCCCTTTGCTAGTGCTACCTCTGTAAAAAAAAATCATTCAATTCGGTTTCACCGTGTTTGAATTGATAATGTGAATGGATTTGCAGACATACATGGCCGCTCTCTGCAAACTATATGGCTGATGACCTTGTAGTTCAGTCAAAAGATGCTTCCCACAAAAAGGTATATTGTTGTAAAATTTGGTATAGATCAAATAATTAGGTTGGTCGTAATTTGATTTAAGCTTTTAACATTTGGGTTGCCGCCATTAAGTTTCCGTCAATATGGTGACGATATAAATCAAGACACTGAGTGGCCTTTTGCAAGTGCTACCTCTGTACCGAATTTCGTTGAATTGATAGTGGGGACAGACATTCAGAGTACACACACTCACACACACAGACACACACACACGCAGACACACATTTTTTCGCACTGTGTTGATCTCATAAGTCTACTTTCTTTTTTTGAAAAAATCGAAAATAGGCTAACAAGGAACACAAAGCAAACACCAAACCAAAAACCAAAAACACAAAGCAAAGAGTGAAAGCAACAAACACAAAAGATACGTGAGGCAAAGTCCAGAGAAACGTTTCTCATGGAAACGATTCTTATTCACAAGTGGATTAAACGAGTTTTACAACTCGACGACTCATTTAAGAAAACATGTTGTTATTCTCATTTTGGATCATTCATCCTTCATATCGTCCATAAGTTATTAGCCTATAATGTAGAACAAGTAGGCTACTGTTGTAAATATCTTGTAATTGTCGAACTATAACCTTAATATGTTATGCAAAATAGGGTTCTTCTACGTTTTGGAAATTCAAAAAATTAGTAAATAACCATCATGGACCTTGCCACCACCACGGCAAAGAATTTTTGTCGACTAACCCTTCACTCATGCTGCTCTCATTAAAGCCAATACTTACCGGCCATTTTCCATCAGCTCCTGGGAATTTGGGTGTTGGAATAGTCACAGAAACGCCAGGAAAGCCTCCAAAATGTAAAGTAGGAGGCACGGAAAGGAGCAAGAGCACTAAAATACGACTGAGGACCTCCATGTCGAATCACATAGTGAAAAGGAAAAATGTTAACTATGTTCTTATATAACTTATATAACTAATGACAAAGGTCGTGTATAATTCACAGACATTACTGCATAAATGATAGTGTCCTAGAATGTTCCGCAATGTTCACATTACGCCGTTCGAATAGAATTTGTAATCTGATTGGTTGTTTAGAGTGAGAAGCTTCAGTACAGCAATATTATTGTAATATTTATATTGTCAGTCATGCTACGGACGGGAAACGGAAATTACATTGTTATAGGTCGCGATAATTGTACCGTGATAACGAAGCCTACGCTGATTTTAAATGAGTAAATGATTATGGCGTTTGTTGTGGAGTTTGAAGCCATTTTTCAGTGTTGCCTTAGTAAACAAAAGTTTGGTGCTTTTCAGTCGGTCAACACGAATGTACCCATAGAGTTGTGTCATGCCCTAATCCTGAAAAAAACTTACATGAACGTAATAAATACTAGCATACACTTACAAGTTGCATTACCAATACTGCAACTAAATAATTTTACATAGCCTATTGTAAATATTTTCACCTGTATTTTCAAACATAGATTTTACAGCCTAAGTGAATTGGATCTGATGATGATCGCTTGACGATCGAAACTGGTCATCCTAGTCTATATATTTAAAATGCTAATAAGATGATTTTTGTTACCGCGAGATTGAGAGAACGGCTGAACCTATTGACTTCGTAAAGCATTTCGACGAAAGTCCTTGGCGTGTATATTTGCAGAGTGTCTTTAAAATAAACAATTATACTACCATATATTTTTAAATTAAAAAAGGCCAAATTAATGGGACAAGCGCATGCGCATGTCGAGCCGTTTGTCGTAGTGATTTTGGTGGGGAACGAGTGAGGCCTTCCTGCTCCTGTTCTTCTTTTCTAGGACTGGTGAATGTCTGTGGTCGTCCACAGCGTTCTGCTTCAAATTTATCTCTGATGCGAGCAATGGTCCGGTGCGTTGGTGGCGGTTTGTCGAACTCCTGGACACTGACGGTGATCAATTTGAACATTTGCGAACACGAGTCTTTAATTACATGTCTCTTCTATAATTGAAGCCCTTAAACTTGTCTCTATGTTCATAAATAATCATTTTATAGTCATCCAAAGTGTTAGTACATTTATTTGAGACTCCCTGCATTTACAATATGTTCACTTCTTTAGTTGCGGTATTAGTTGAGAAAGTTCAACTCGTCAATAATTCAATAATTGTTGGTTATAGTCTATGTGATGTTTTGTTAAAATACTAAAAGTGGTGATTGACCTCCAAACTTGCTATAACTAACAATTATTGACGAGTTGAACCTTCACAACTAATACCGCAAATAAAGACGTGTTGTTGTTGTTGTTGTTTGAGTCTTCAGTGTTTCGACTGGTTGATGCAGCTTTCCATTCCTCCCTGTCCTGAGCTAATCGTTTCATCTCTACATAGCTACCACACCCTACATCCGAGGCAATCTGTTTAACCTTGGTCTACCCTTACTGTTCTCATCCTCGACTCTTCCTTCTATAACTAAGTTTGCTATTCCTGGGTGTCTTAGTATGTGTCCTACCAACCCATCTCTTCTCTTCATTAGCAGTCGCCAGAAGCATCTCTCCTCACCCACTCATCTTAATACCTTTTCATTCGTAACCCTATCTACCCATCTGATCTTCAACATTCTCCTGTAACACCACATTTCAAATGCTTCAATTCTCTTCTTTTCTGCTGCACCAATAGTCCAAGTTTCACTTCAAACAAAGGCTACAGACAAAGGCTTAAAACATGACTTCCTAATACCTAAATGTAGATTCGATGTCAACAGATTCCTTTTCTGTATAAATGCTTTCCTTTCCTTTGCTAACCTACTTTTTATATCCTCTTTGCTTCGTGCATCACTGGTTATTTTGCTTCCTAAGTAACAGAAGTCACATACTTCCTTTAGCTAATCACCTGCCAATTTGATGTCCATAGAGGTTTCTGATTTCTTTCGACTGCATTCCAATATTTTTGTTTTACATTTATTAATTGTCACCATGAATTATTTCGTCAAGACAGAATCCATTAAAAATCATTCAAATCCTCTGATGTGTCGGCCAAGATGACAATGTCATCAGCAAATCTCAGAGTTGAAATTATTTCTCCTTGAATCTTTACTCCCACTTTGAATTTTTCTCCAATTTCTTTCATTGCTTGTTCAATGTAAAGATTGAAAACTATTGGTGATAAGTTGCAGCCTTGCCTTGCATCTTCCTGAATACCAGCTTCTCTCTCATGTCCTTCAACTCGAATAACTGCTGTCTGGTTTCTGTATAGATTGTAGATAACCCTCCTATCCCTGTACTTTATTCCAATCTTCTTCAAAATGTCAAACAACTTACTGCAATCAACGTTATCAAAAGCCTTTTCTAAGTCTACAAAAGCCATGAACGTTCTCTTATCCTTCCTTATTCTAGATTCCAAAATCAGCCTAAGACTTAGTAGAGCTTCCCTTGTTCCTACGTTTCTCCTGAAACCAAACTGGTCATCACCCAACTCTCTTCCTACCTGGCTTTCCATCCTCTTGTAAATTATTCTAGTCAGGAACTTGGAAGCAAGAGTGATAAAGCTGACTGTACGGTAATCTTCACATCTGTTAGCTCCTGTTTTCTTTGGTATAGGGATAATATTTACATTTAACTAATTTTTAACTTATTTGTTCATTCATTTATATATTTATTTACTTATATATTTACTTGTTTATTTACTTATTTATTTATTTACTTATTTACGCATTTATTTACTTATCCATTCATTTACTTACTTATGTATTTACTTATCCATTCATGTACTTATTTATTCATTTGTTTACTTCTTATTTATTTATTGTTGGTTTGCAAATTTCTTTCTTTCTCTCTTTCTTTCTTTCTTTCTTTCTTTCTATCTTTCCTTTTTCTTTCTTCTTTCTTCTTCCTTTCTTTCTTTCTTTTTCTTCTTTCTTTCTTTCTTTCTTTCTTTCTTTCTTTCTTTCTTTCTCCCTTTCTATGTTTTTTCTTCTTTCTTTCATTCTTCTTTCTTTCTTTCTTTCTCTCCTTCTTTGTTTTTTCTTCTGTCTTTCTTTCTTCTTTCTTTTTTCTTTCTTTCTTTCTTTCTTACTTTCTATATGTCTTTCTCTTTCTTTCTTTCTTTCTTTCTTTCTTTCTTTCTTTCTTTCTTTCTTTCGATCTTTCTCTCTTTCATTATTTAAAAAATGACATAATGCATCTAGAGACAATAGAAATGTGGGTGTGGAGAACAATGTTAAAGGCAGTTGAACAAGAAAGAACACACTGTCATAAAATATTCATCAATGAAATAAATATTATAGTAGTTTTCAGTCGGTCAACAGAAAATAATTCCAATTATTGGAATATGTGAAAAAAAAAACGGTTTTGTATCGCATATTCCAGCAATATGACCAACTGAACGCTACAATATTCATTGTTAACATAGAAACTCTGAAAAGGGCTTCACACCGAACTTTGATTAGTTAAATAGTTGAAAAGAAGAAGTTAATCACTCTTGTGAAAATTGAAAATGGAACTTCGGCAGCAATAATATAATAGTACATTATGCAACGAGGGGAAAGACAAGGAAAGGGCACTGTGAAAATTGGAAGTCAGAGTTTGGAAATTGTGGACACGTTCAAATACCTAGGAAGTGAATTGATGCAAACTGGTAGGTTAGACATGGAGATTGGCAGGGGAGTACAGCAGAGCAATGCATTCTATCAAAGTGTAAGAAAAATTGTTTGGGATAAGGAAGTACCAAGGAAAAGCAAGGAGGTAATGTATAAAGTGTACTATGTTCCCATATTGACTTATGCAGCTGAGACTTGGACCCTGACAAGCAGGCAAGAGAGTAGAATCCAAGCTAGTGAAATGAAATTCCTAAGAAGTATGATAGGAAAGACAAGGAAAGACAGAGTGAGGAATGAAGATGTTAGGAAGGAAGTTGGGATGGGAAAACTAAATGAGAGAATTGAGAAGAATAAACTAAGGTGGTTTGGACATGTAAAGAGGATGGAGGAAAATAGAATACCAAGACAGATGCTGGAGGCGAAGTGCAAGGGTAAGAGAGCAAGAGGAAGACCTAGAACAAGGTGGATTGATTCAGTGAAAAACAGCGTAAGAAAAAGAAATCTGGACTGGGACAAGATCGTGGAAGAAGAATTGTGGAAGGAAAGAGGAAAGTGGAGAAGTGCCATAAATACCCCGACCCGGCAGGAGCTGGATAAGGGGAAATGATGATGATTATGCAACGAGCCTATAATGGTTATAATTAAGACACGAGTATGTTTATAAAACGAGCGTATGCGAGTTTTATAATTTCCATACGAGTGCCTTAATTACCATTATAGGCGAGTTGCATACGACTGTTTATGTTCGACGATAATTATTATAACTATTTTATGTTCGAAGATAAATATTCATAAATATCTGTCGAGATTTCGCCAGTTTTATGTACTGAACAGAGCGCAAAGAGTGCCTTGTATTTGACCATGGCCTTCTCGATTTCCCCACTATGACACTAGGCAACGCAGCTTAGAACGCCTTTGAACTCCTCGCAGGTGCGATGTAATTGGTCAAACAACTGTTTCTTGAGCTCTGATTGGTGGAAGAAACTGTTTCATAATGAAAAATAGTGTTATAATGACCATCATTATGATACAGTTTACTGACACATAATAGTCAGGGTCGAACATAAAAGCAAGTTTCTCAGAATGATGTCTCTAGCTAGATATTACCCATCGTGACCTACGGAATTGAGATATTTTGGGATCTCATGGATAACAAGTAGTTCCGTGACGAACAAAAGAGCCTAATTTTCCTAAAATTGTAGAGACCATATATCAAGAGTTGGCAGACCTGGCGACTCTGAATATATATTCTTAGTTCCATCAGTTAAGGTCCACAATGTACATGCATAATTTGGTTGAGATCCAATAGATAGTATGCACGTTACAGGTATTTAAATATTGAATTTATCAGCAAGCGCAAAAGTAGGTTGGTGACACTGCCATAAATTGGATGCTCAAATATAAATTGAAAGTATACATGTCTCAATTTTAAAAGAACTTCATTTAGGCTATCAGTATGGAAGTTACATGCGATTCAACATTAAACCAATCAGCATACGTAGAATCATGTTGGCAGCACTGTCGTATATCGATCACTGAAAATAAGCCTACGTTTGCAGGTACTATATGTAAGCAAAGTTTAGAAATGTTGACCTGCGTACTTTCTGATATATTGAGATTAGGATAATAATGTATAGAGTGCAATTTTCAGCAGTTGGCAGCTCTGTTGACACTAAAAGAATGCATATTCTTATCTGCTCCGGTGCGCAACACACGTACCAAATTTGGCTGAAATACAATTGATAGTAAGGAGGTTACATGCATTTAAAGTTTGGACCTTTCAGAAGGCATAGAATCATGTTGGCAACACTCTCATGTATGGGCTCCTGAAAATTAGTCTGATGTAATATGGTCTATTTGTGTGTCAATTTTGAAACAATTCCCATGCATAACTTCTGAGATATCCAACATAGACATCAATTTTTAATTGTGATTTTCCAGCAGTTAGTAGTACTGACGGAATTTTCAAATATGGCCGTGAGCTATTCAACCATAGGTCTTTACGCATACCGAATCTGGTTTCAATAGCTCAAGCCATTTAGTAGTTGATAGGGGAAGGGGACACACACACACACACACACACACACACAGACAGACGGACGGACAGACAGGCACACATTTGCCCGGATCGATCTCATAAGTCTACTTTTTCCTCATTTTTAGCCTACTTTTCACATTTTGCAAAAATGAGGAAAAAGTGGCTTATGAGATAGATCTGGGAAAATGTGTGTCTGTCTGTCCTTCTGTCTGTCTGTCTGTCTGGCTGGCTGGCTGGCTGGCTGGCTGTGTGTGTGTCCCCCCCCCTATCAACTCCTAAACGGCTGCAGCAATCGAAATCAAATTTAGTATGAGTAAAGATGTGTAACGGAATATCTGAAGCCCATATTTGAAAATGATGTCAGTGCTACCAACTGCTGAAAAAACGCACTTTAAATTTGAACTCCATGTTGGATATCTCGGATGGAATGCATGGAAGCTATTCCAAAATTGGCATACATGTAGATAATACTATTTCAGTTTAATTTCCAGGAGGACATACATGACAGTGTTGCCAAATAATTTTAAGACTTCTGATAGGTCCAATGTTTGAATGCATATAACTTCAACACTAACAATTGTATTTCAACCAAATTTTGTATGTAATATGTGTACATAAACAGATATGACTGAGCGTATTCTTCAGAGCAACCAGGACCGCCAACTGTTGATAATTGCTCTCTCTCTTTTTTATCCAAATAACAATATATCAGAAAGTATGCAAGCCGACAGCTTTAAACTAAGCACACGAATTGTACCTGACATTTTAGATTAATTTGGAGTAACTTATATACGTTAGTTCTACCAACATGACTCTAAGCCTGCTGAAAGGACCAATTTGTAAATACATATAACTTCTATACTATCAGTTGGATTTCATCCAAATTTCGTGTGTGCTATGTGTAACATAACAGTTATGACTGTAAGTATTCTTAAGAATAATCAGGGCTGACAAGTGTTAATAAATGCTGTCTATATTTTTAAACCTAATATTTTAGATAGGTTCATATACTTTGGATTAATCATGGGCATGAATCTTAATTTTAAGAAAAGTAGGCTCTTTAGTTCGTCACGGAACTTCTTGTTACAAAATGTGAAAGGTAGGCTAAAACAATCTCAAGAAAATTGAGAAAGTTAAATTAATCTACAGGGAGTCTGGGAATGTTCTCCGCAGAGATTACGTCACTAGTTACGTTGACAGCACGGCTCTCGCTTGTATCATAACGAACAAACAGTAAACTTTATACTCACCACAGCCATTTATAACTGATGTTAGAAGTGCTGATGACACACATGCTGGCGTATGGCAATACACACTGACAGCCCACACATGTGGCCTACACCCTATCAAGGACACTGTGCTGCCAACTAAACTGATGACGCTACCTCTTGCAGCTGCACCTAGCCGCCACAGTGGGTCAAAATCGAAATCTAGGAGGACAAAACTATTTATTTTCATAATTAAAAGTCAAAATTTATTACTTCTACAGCAATTTCATATAATTGCCGCTCACTATTCTGGGATATAAATGCATATTAGTGTAAATCTGTCACCACTGTTCGAGCAGTCTGAATTGGAGGATGAATTTAAGTGGCTGTGGTTTGGTTGTATTCGTGGTTAGTGTGATGCTTTAAGATGGAACATGCAGCTGAAGGTATGATCTTTGTAACGTGTTTCAGTTATTAACACTGCGTTAGTCGCGCGAAATTTAGTAACATTAGTGGTCGCGCGGAATACTATTGTCATCCATTTTAAAATGAAATGAATGAAAATCCACAGCCTGCTTCCAGTCTCCGACCGGGTCAGGAATATATATCTTTAATACTATATTTAATTTATTTTTAATTTCTTATTATTTATTAGGGCTAAGGGTCTATATGAGACACAATTTTGGGATAAACAATAATGCTATTCAAGATTATAATTTTATATATAACAAAAATACAAAGTTAAGCTTATATTTACATATGTTTCCTATGTAGTTGAAAATCTTGAAAAAAATATAAAATACTCATACAAATCATGTTTTTTCATATAGTAATATTTAGGATAAGAGTAACTGAATGCTCTATCCAACTCCTAGTCATAGACAATTGCTTGCATGTGTAGACGTAGCTTAAAAAAGGTCTTAACTGATGTTTATTATGATGTAAACAAATTATATATGTTGCTTTCACTCTAAATTCATGATGAAAACGTAAAAATAATTCTGTCCCCCTAGATTTCGATTTTGACCCACTGTGCACATGTGGCCTTCACCCTATCCAGGACACTGTGCTGCCAACTAAACTAATGACGCAACCACTCGCAGCTACACGAAGCCACTGCGGAGGACATTCCCAGACTCCCTGTAGGTTCACACCATCCAGGCTGACTTACGAGCTTATAAGCGAACCTTTTCTAATAGAACAGCTCCGGATGAAGATGTTACTACCGTATACAGGAGCCTATCAGGAATTAATGGCCGAACTTAAAGAAAAGCGTGAGGCAATTTGGATGGAATTTTACGGAACTGAAGCGATGCTGAATGCAGAATGGAATGGACCAGATTATGAATTGCGTCACACATGGACACGCTACGCAGTGCACGGATTCCACTTCCGAGTGTGAGTATTATTATTATTAGCGTGTGGCAAGGAAATTATATACATAATATACACAATATAAACACAATAACAAAAAAAACATTGATTCACTTGAGGCATTAGTGTTATCCGTTATAGCTGAATGTCCAACTTTTGAACCCACTGCAGTGCCTCCGCTGTTGGTGATAGAAAGTCTTCCAATCTACCTGGATAAGCCCGTAGTTGACACTCGCTTAAAATGTGGGGGGAATGGTCTGGCGAGGGGCTCCACAATCACATTCTGGAGATGGTACAAAGTTCCACTTATAGAGGGAATCCCTGCACCTTCCATGACCTGTCCTGAACCTGTTCAGTCTGGACCAAGTTGCACGCGGTAGTTGGAATCCGTCTGCAATTTTTTCCCCTCTGAAGATGCTATGTAGGGGCAAGTCAGTGGAGTTATTCCAGCGGCCTTTCCATTCCTCCAAAGCATCGAAGTTGGTGGATGTCTTCAGAGCAGCATTACAAAGAGGTGGATGACGTGATTTCAGTCTTTGGAGACTAAGAGCTGGTATGTCGCCTAGAACAGGTAGCAGAGGATTCTGGCAGGTCTTGTTGTACTCTCGAACAAGAGCACGGGATCTTCGTAAGTCAGGTGGCATTATACCAGACAACAGTGGGAGCCAGTGGACTGGAGTTGGTCTGATGGTGCCAGATATAAGACACATGTTGGTATTCAGTTGTGGGTCAATATACTTCGTATACGGGATATTAAGCCACACTGGAGCACAATAGTCGGCAGTAGAGAAAACCGGTGCTAAGGCTGAAGAGCACAGGATGTTCGCAGCAGATCCCCAAATAGTACCAGTTAGCTTCTGAATAATATTGTTTCGGGTTTTCAGTTTCTCCAGTGTGAGTGAGACCAACTTACCGCACTCCAGATGGAGAGTGTATTTGTAAGATGTGTGGGAATCATTGTGCAAGATATCATGCACTGAGTTGTGAACGACGGTTATCAGTAAAGATTTTGAGCATTGACCACGAACTGTACATCAGGGTTGTATATAGTAAAATTTATGTTTTATTCCTTACGCATAGTGCGTAATAAAATGATTATTAATAGCTCTTGTGAAAAGATGAAAAATTTAATTCATTGGAACTACCATAATAAATCCTTGCATGATAGTTTGGAAGGAAAAATTTAAGTGATAAATGCAGAGGAAGACCACGAAGAAAAAAATGAATCTGTGTATGTGACGTCGATCATTCTCTGGTAATAATAATAATAATAATAATAATAATAATAATAATAATAATAATAATAATAATAATAATATCGTATGGCCTCGGGTGCCTGGTGCAAGCTTTGTTAATTGACACCCAGAGGGTAGCTTGCATGTCAAATTTCGTCGTTCCTTTGAACGCTATGAATGTCAAGGAGGTTAGATATCTAAACTCCTTGACACTACAGCGCTTTCAAGTAGAGAATGGAGGAACTTTGTGTTGGCGGAAAATCCCGAGATTAATTTTGCCATTGAACACGGCCTACTGAATTCAAATGGGTTCTTTAACATGCCAACAACGTATGACATGAGTATCGTGATTTTTGTCGCCTTCAAAAATCACTTACCATGGCCAGGGGCGAACCTGCAATCTTGGGGTTGGTAGTCCGATACTGTAACCACACACCCACCGTGGCAAGCTGGTTAAATAGCTAAGTTATAGCTACTTGATGAGTGAACTGTATTTGACGTATTTTAATATAATAGCAATTCATAATTACGTAATGAATGGACTGAAACTGGTATACGAGTATTTTACCTTCGTATATAGGATGGATAGAAATAACACTCCTTTATTGCTTGTTCTGCACATTTCATGCATCTTATATTTCTGCAAAGCCTTAAAGCTTCTGGTTTGTAATATTTTGTGCTAGCCATATGATTGCAGCTAGTAGCAATTCACTGCGTCCTTTAGCAGTCATGTTTAACAGCGTACTTTTCTTGCAGTCTGACCAAAATCTAATACAAATAAAAATATCATCTCTGGTAAACAGAGAAGCAACTCATCTTCCATGACCTCCTTCTACACTGCCTACTAGAGACACAAGTCAGACACAAGAAGTGTTCTGCTATATAGTTGATGAGTGGAAAAAGAGCCGAGTTGTAGTAACACCACAGATACTTGCCCCTTGCAACTGAGAGCGATCGATAAATCTATGGCACAGTGGCGTAAAATAAACATAGCCTTTAGAAGGGTCAGTCAACCAACATATCAAACCTGAACAGAATCTATAATGGATAAATTAAATTGCACGAGTTATGTTGACATGAAGGGAGCAGATGAGGGCAGACCAATCAGGTGTAATCTCTTGCAGATGTTTTCTTTAATTGATATTCACTTCCATTTAACATTGAAATACCAGAAAATAACACCTAAAATACGTAATGGAAATTAGGGCACATCATTAAGACAATATAGTAGACTCTGCATCAAAATGTACTGTCTCATTTGCCCGCATCATTTACACGATACGGTAAATTCAAGCTGTAAGATCACGGCTGGAATTCCAAGTACAGTTAAATCATGTGTGAGAATGTATTCACCCTGCTCAGAGGCGATGGCATCAGGTAAAACGCTTCCGTTGATGACAAATTTCTGCATAACCACATTACCCTGAAAAAGAAGAACATGATAAATCAGACAAGTAATGAATTCCTTTTACCTAAGTTTAAATACACACGATGCCTCAAAACTGGTTGTACCTTTAAAATTATTCATGCGAGGGCCTTTTTTAAAGTAATACCCGTTGTGACATTACTTTTGTTACTCAGATATGATTTTTTACATTTCAATTTCCCCAGACTCTGTAACTTGACATATTTTAAGAGTTCTGTGCATTTATTTCATGAGAATGTTCGTTTATTTACCCTTAGTTCATTTTTCAAATTTCTTTTTTTTTTTCAAATAATTTGTATATAACGGTCATAAAATCATTGAAACTGTATATAATTTAATATTAATACACAGTAGAATGCAAATTCCTCATTACTACGTCCTGCAAAAATTTCACTGAGATTGGTTAATATTTAGTAGAAGAAAGTTGGTGTTGAAGTTAGAAATCAAACTTATAAAAATTTCCCACTCAACAAAATGTTTGTTGAAATCACTAGTTCAGCTTCTTATCACGACATTTGAAGGAAAAACAAAGATCCAACTTTGAAACGAAGATTATGCGATTGGTGAGAAGAAGGTCGTGTTTGATGGGGATAACATCAAATATTATCTTTGACAGCTGCCAGTGATCCACGCCCCCTTATGCAGTCCATATATCAAATATTACTTAAACTAATTTATAATTCGAATAGAACCAAATCTTTCTGGGATCTAAGAGAAAACACTCCAAGAGTCTGAAATAGCCAATACAAATTCTTTGAAAAAAATAGAAGTTTTGCGTTTGAGTCTCCCCTTATAGTTATTGGGGATTTTAAGTTTTTCAACTGCCTCCCTTATAATTCTAGACCAAATGTGCTTAACATGGGCAATGCATGAGCATCCTTGAAACATACATCGTGGCCTGAAAACAGGGCAAGTTCAGCTATAGCTGATTTGTCAGGTTGGATCAGACATTAGACGGATGGTCCTTTGATGCTCCTTGAAGCGAGTCACAATGGACCGTTCTGTTTGTCCAATGTAGACTTTTCCGCAAGTACAAGGAACTTCATACACCCCAGACTACGTATTGGCTATACCTTGTTTCCAGGGCATATCAGACATGACCATATTAGTCTAAATTAAAATTCACACCTTTCTGACGGCCTTTTTATTTATTTATTTATTTATTTATTTATTTAACGCTGGTGCGAGTAATATTCAAAACCATGAAGTGATTGTTTCAGTATCATAGGTTCCTTTTTAATATGATCTGAATTCAAACTATTGTGAGCATTGCATGACTTATGCTTGTATACTTTGCCGCCATCTTGAAATTATTTATGTGAGAAACAAAACTGGGAGTTCCCAAGGCCCTAAAACCAATTTTCTATGATATATTCCCAGAATGACGAAATGGCAAGCCAGTAACCATGGCAAGAGTAACTCAGTTGATACAGCTTGACCATTAATACCGAAGATCGTTCCAAGAACGGATACTTCTGCTAGAAGGTAAATAAAGATAGTAATCTTTAGTTCATTTACGAATCTTACACCTAACTAATCACTATGATACTTACTGGTCCAAAAGGACATGTAAAGGGCGTGCTCATGTAACTAGAAATCATCTCTATATATGCAGGAACCTCTTTGAGATACACTCCTAATGCTTTTGAATTTCTGATGAGTGTTCCTCACGTTCCAAAGTTCTTCTTCTGCCCAAGTACGAAGACCTGAAATCAAAAATGAAATTAAGTCAACCAGGGAAAAATGGTACAATGTGAGTATTAACACAGTTTCATAAGTACATAGTGATAAAAACTTATCCAATCTGGTTTTTAGTGTCCTTATTGATATGAAATTTAATTAAATACCAAATGGTATTAAGTATATTAAATCCACCTTAATCAATAATATTATAATTAATATGAAAATTAATTAATTCAAAATGTATGGTTATCAGTCGTCAAACGTGTATGTACAATACTAAGGTCATTATTGTTCAACTTATAAAATCAGCAGAAGCCTTACCCTTGTAAGTTGAATGCTAAGGCCATTTTTGATCAACTTATAAAATCAGCAGAAGCCTTACCTTGTAAGTTGAATGCTAAAGTCATCTTTGTTCAAGTTATAAAATAACAGAAGCCTTGCCTTGTAAGTTGAATGCTAAGGTAATTTTTGTTCAACTTATAAAATCAGCAGAAGCCTTACCTTGTAAGTTGAATGCTAAGGTCATTTTGTTCAACTTATAAAATCAGCAGAAGCCTTACCTTGTAAGTTGAATGCTAAGGTCATTTTTGTTTAACTTATAAAATCAGCAGAAACCTTGCCTTGTAAGTTGAATGCTAAGGTCATTTTTGTTTAACTTATAAAATCAGCAGAAGCATTGCCTTGTAAGTTGAATGCTAAAGTCATTTTTTATTTACTTATAAAATCAGCTGAAGCCTTGCCTTGTAATAGGATGCAAAGGTCATTTTTGTTTTACTTATAAAATCAGCAGTATCCTTACCCTTGTAATAGGATGTTAAGGTCATTTTTGTTTTACTTATAAAATTAGTTTCTTAAGGTTTGATTCTAATGTTGCTGAAGAAGGTTACATTTTTGGATCCAAACATGCACTAATTTGAATATAATTTGTATTGATTGGCGGAGCATTTTAATTAATTATCTCTTATAAAAGACATGATCAAAACGTTTCCGTTTGAGAGCGTTCCTGCAGGGATACACCGGGCGTTGAATGCCGAACGAAAAGTAAACCGAATGACTGTTTTCCTGCAGCACCTGATGCGTCCCAATGTTGAAGGCTACACGTTCCTGGAGCGCATTGTTGTTGGAGCCACCACTGGGAACCGCAGTCGAAAGCCTCGACGATGCAGTGACGTCATCCATCGTCCTCTCGTCCCAAGAAGTTAAAGAGCCAACCATCCGCTGGAAAGGTGCTGTTTACCCTGTTCATTGATTACCTGGGACCCATTGCTTATTGCCTTTAAGGAACCTGGTGTCTCCATCACTGGGGAACGGTAGGCGCAAAACTGGAGAAATTACGGCGTACAATTAAGGTGAAACGTCCGGGGAAGCTGCGACAAGAGGAGCTGCTGCTTCATGATAACGCACGTCCTCATACCACAAAAATCGTAACACAGAAGGTAGGACATCGCAAGTAAATGTCACTCGAGCCACCACCCTATAGTCCTGATCTTACCCCATGCGATTATCACGCCTTCGGTCTCTTAAAAGAGACCTTCAGGGGTCGGCGATTGCTGTCTGATAAAGATGAGCAGCAGGCAGTTACGGACTTCTTCACGCACCAGGACACGATGTTTTACCACATGGGGATCTTCAACCTCGTAATAATAATAATAATAATAATAATAATAATAATAATAATAATAATAATAATAATAATAATAATAATAATAATAATAATAATATCGTATGGCACCGGGTGCCGGGTGTAAGCCTTGTTATTTGACGCCCAGAGGGCAACTTGCATGTGAAATTCTGTTGTTCCTGGGAGCGCTATGAAGGTCAAGGAGGTTAGATATCTAAGCTCCTTGACACTATAGCGCTTTCTAGTAGAGAAAGGAGGAACTTTGTGTTGGCGGATAATCCCGAGATTAATTTTGCCATTATGAACACGGCTTACTGAATTCAAATGGGTTCTTTAACATGCCAACATCGTATGAAATGCATGTCGTGATTTTTTCCGCCTTCAAAAAAAAATCACTTACCACGGCCAGGAGCGAACCTGCAAGCTTGGGGTTAGTCGACCGACACGATAACCACTCATCCACCGTGGCAAACTTGCAACTTGGTGCTAATGTGGGATGAGGGCCTGAAAGCTCTGCACTGTACGACCGTCACGCGGAAACTTTTTGATCACCCCTTATACTGTATTATTATGATACACTTACCTGTGTTGAACACGGGAGTTCCTTAGTTAAATCCAATACTGCGTTCATCTTCCTTATACCGTCCTTCTTGTCCTTGGTCACTCGTCCTGAGCCTTTTCCAAACGCTTTGTCAACTTTCACCTCCCCTCTGGTCAAAATCACTTCCACCTGTCAAAAATGAGAACAAACCTTGTATTATTTATACAGTGGAAGATGGTGTATTGGCTTTCACGGCCAGTGAATTCAAACTCAGCAATTCTTCTAGGTTTGTGCCGTGTCTTGTGTGGGGTTTCGCCTAGGACACCAAGCTGGCTCTTCGGCGGGCTCTTGGTGTCCCTGCCCGGACTCCCACAGGTGTAACGAACTGCGCGCTACCTCCCTTTATATTAGGTGCAACTGCACCACTAGACTGCGAGAACTAAAAGCTCAAGCAGCCTTAACCTCCCTATGAAGACTTCCAAAAAGAAGGTGTATTGGCTTTCACTGCCAGTGAATTAAAACTCAGCAATTAATCTAGGTTTGTGCCGTGTCTTGTGTGGCGTTTCGCCTAGGACAGCAAGCTGGCTCATCGGCAGGCTCTTGGTGTCCCCGCCCGGACCCCCACAGGAGTAACGAACTGCGCTCTACCTCCCTTTATATTAGGAGCAACTGCACCACTTGACTGCGAGAACTAAAAGCTCAAGCAGCCTTAACCTCCCTATGAAAGCTTCCAAAACGTTGGTGTGGAACTTCGATAATTCGAAACTCAAGGGACCAGTAAAAAAATCAAAATATCCCAAAATTCGATTTATGAAAGTTCTTTGAAAAGGGTAGCGAAAATATTCAAATTTTATGTTTTCATCCAAGAACCTTTATTAAACTTATTATTACACTAGTTGAAACCCGTCAATACATGACGGCCAATAAGAAAATATTTACTGAAGAATTTTATTATATACGTTCTTTGTACAATTATTTTTTGGCACTATTGAAACTTTAAGGGCGTCAAAAGATTGCACTCTAGACATTGCAACATACTGCTGGCCATGATTGAAAACTTGATGAGGCAAATTGAGACCTATACGTTCCAGAGTTCCCCCTTGAGCTTTATTGATTGTGATAAAGTATGCCAAGCGAATCGGAAAATGTTGCCTCTTAAAAGAAAATGATTGTTTTATCCCGTGGTGATAAATCAAGTCGAAGGATTAGACCTCTCTGCCTAATTTTAACTGCACTTATTTCCAAATCCAAGCATTTTCATGCATATTTCATATCATTAATATGGACTCAAGTCGAAGGGTTAGATCTCTCCGCCTAATTTTCACTGCACTTATTATTTCCAAATTCAAGCAATTTTCGTACATATTTCTATAATTAATATGGTAGCATTTAGATGCCCTTAGGAAACTTCAGATTTCTAAGGAGCATATCTATGGGTCAATCGTTTGGAGTATGTGGGAGCAAATCACTTGAGTCCAAGGAGTTCAAGAATTCTGAGGAGTCTAATATATACAACTGACCGCAGGAACCGTCGCTTATAATTTTGGAATATACATTTACGAAGAAATGCTATGATGTGCAATTCCATACATTTTAAAACAATATGGACCGTATGCATGTGGCACAGTGACATTGGCACCAAATGAAACCAAGGACATAGCATTTGTTCTACTGCCGATTATTCTCTCTTAAATTCCTTGATATATCATTTACAGTGAAAAATTGTTGCAGTCTGTCAAATATTTTATATTTAGTAAGATTAATTTTGCCCTTACAACACCAAAGGTCAAAGTAACCAAGCGTAGATTTCTCGCTACAGAAATACAGTGCAGAACAATGTTTACATTTGTTCGTCAAGGACCATACACTGTACGGCAAAATATCTGGAATTGTTTCTGAAATGGCATTTTTAGCCTACCTTTCACATTTTGCAAAAATGAGGAAAAAGTAGACTTATGAGATCGGGCAAATGTGTGTCTGTCTGTCGGTCCTTCTGTCTGTCTGTCTGTCTGGCTGGCTGTGTGTGGGTGTCCCCCCCCCCCTATCAACTCCTAAACGGCTGCAGCAATCGAAACAAAATTTGGTAGGAGTAAAGATCTATACCTGAATATCTCACTGCCATATTTGAAAATGATGTCAGTGCTACCAACTGCTGAAAAATCGCAATTGAAATTTGAGCTCCTTGTTGGATATCTTGGAAGGTATGAATGGCAGCTATTTCAAAATTGGTACACGTATTGATAATAATATTGCAGTTCAATTTCCAGGAGGCTATACATGGCAGTGTTGCCAAAATGATTATAAGCCTGCTGATAGGTCCAAATTTTAAATGCATATAACTTCTACACTATCAATTGGATTTCAACCAAATTTCGTATGTGCAATGTGTACATAAACAGATATGACTGAGCGTATTCTTAAGAGCCACCAGGGCTGCCAACTGTTAATAAATGCTCTCTTTTTTTAAAATCCAAATACCCATATATAAGAAAGTATGCAAGCCGACAGCTTTAAACTATGCAGACGTATAGGACCTGACATTCTATATTAATTTGGAGTAACTTATGTACATCAGTGCTACCAACATGATTCTAAGCCTGCTGAGAGGTCCAACTTTAAATACATCTAACTTCTATTCTATCATTTGGATTTCAACCAAATTTCCTATGTGCTATGTGTACCATAACAGATATGACTATGCCGATTTTTAAGAGTAACCAGGGCTGCCAACTGTTAATAAATACTGTTTCTATTTTTGTTACCCTAATATCAATATATCAGAAAGTATGCAAGCCAATAGCTCTAAACTTTGCACACGTATAGTACCTGGCATTCTAGATTAATTTGGAGTAACTAATATACGCCAGTGTTGCGAACATTATTTTAAGCCTGCTGATAGGTCCAATTTTAAAATGCCTGTAACTTCTATGCTAACTAATTGATTTCATTCAAAATTGACACAACAATAGATCATATTATTTCTGATTATTTCTGACCAATACATGTATGTCATTGTTGCCAACATGATTTTACGCGCGTTGTTAGATCCAATGTTTAACTGCATGTAACGTCCATGCTATCCATTAGACTTCAACCAAATTTTGTATTCTGTACTTTAAGAGATGGAATTAAGAATATATTCAGTCACCAGGGCTGCCAACTCTAGTTCTCTATTAGGCTACATTATGCCAGGTATACAGTGTTTCGAACTAATAAGAAATTTCGATATTACCAACTTAATTTCGAAATTATTCTAGATAGATCCATATAGATTAATCATTGGCATGAATCTTAAATTTTAAGAAAAGTAGGCTCTTTAGTTCTTCACGGAACTTCTTGTTATATTAGGTTTTAAAAGTGGCTTCGTATTTTTCTACGATTTCCCACTACTTGTGGCTAATGTTCTTTTTCGTCAAATGGGTATATTTATTGCAGCATTTCTCTCCAAATTAATGTCATATTCAATAACACTATAGTGGCCTGCATCAACGCAGCCGCCAAATATTAAATGGCAAATAATACTTCCATTGCCAAACCAACAGCGTGGTTAGACTCATTGTTATGTGCTCTAAACAAATAATCAATAAACAATAATATTCACGTTTACAATGAAGCTCAGATACTTTCATTCTCAAGTTTGTTGCTGGTGAGAATGCGATGATACTGATCGCCAATAATAAAATCCTTATAATGATTCATGCCAGCAAAAATTTTTGCAATTTGCTTGCAAACGCAGCTCAGGATAACGTCCTGCATT
Source organism: Meconema thalassinum (assembly GCA_946902985.2). Classification (NCBI taxonomy): domain Eukaryota; kingdom Metazoa; phylum Arthropoda; class Insecta; order Orthoptera; family Tettigoniidae; genus Meconema; species Meconema thalassinum. Next base: position 225,537,167 of record OX336388.2, read on the forward strand.
TTGGAATAAACAGTACGAAACTGCACTAAATAAGCAATTTCCATCACTTGATGTAGCTACAATCCTTTGCATTTCCATGACAGTAAATTAAGCGAGGGAGCGTACTTCGCCAACTACTGGAATGAGCATGGACTCACTTCGACAGCCACCGTAATGGAGGGAGTTTAAGAGTTAGACTATATGTTCAGTGCTTGTCAAAAATCGTATTAACACAGGGAAGCCCAATCTGAAGGCTACATTCTGAGCTATCGCCCCGGATTCCAGGTTGATCCCTGGTTTGCCGAGAAATTTACTTCTGGTCTGAGGACTGGAACGGGGCGCACTCTTGAGGCAAAACTAAGTAGGGCAAGGTTCGATTCCCATCTCAACAATCTGGGATGTGGTTTTCCGTGATTTGCCACTTCCACTGCAGGTAAATACCGGGATAGTTCCTAACTTAAAGCCTCAGTCGTCAATTCCCCATTCCCCACTTGAATTACAAATGCACACATCAGTACAGTCATCATAATAACACAGGTTATCAGAGAAAATTTTACACACACACACACACACACACCAAAGTAGACGGGGCTGAGTGACCACGATGTCTGAGTCCATCAAATGAATTATATTCGTCAATTGTCTCTCATGGCGAAAGCGATTGTGGCCATCTTTTATTTAATAACAAGTTGTACCCGGCATACGTTGCAATGCCAATCAAAGAAAATGTTGGCGTAATTTTGTTTATTGGAGTGCTTTTGGATACACTATATCTTTTTCAATTTTCGTTAACTGCCTCTAAGCTATCGTAAAATGGAGTTACTAATTTATAAACATTCGTGGGAGCGTGCACAACAACTCACCAAAGTTACATCGCAATCGGATGAATGGCACATGAACTTATACGCGATTTTGTTGAAACGCTTCGCGCGTCGTCACTCATTTGTTGCATCTATTCGTGCGCTACCTACTGAAATGGATTTATTAAGTCTACACAACAACGCATCAAAGTTTCATCGCAATCGATGAATGGTATATGAACGCATACGGGACTTTGTCGAAACGCTTCGCGCGTCGTCGCTCATTTGTTGAATCTAATCGTGCGCTACCTATTGTAAAATGGATTTACGAACCCAGAAACCTTCCTTGGAGTGTACTCAACATCTCACCGAAGTTTTATCGCAATCGGACGAATGGTATATGAACGCATAGGAGACATACACACCCACAGACAGACAAACTATCACGTTACATTGATTTTTATATATATACAAGCTGTTCCCGGCAGGCGTTGCATTGCCAATCAAAGAAAGTGTTGGCGTTGAAATTCTGTTTCTTGAAGTGCTTCTGGGTACACAATATGATTTTCAATTTCCGTTAACTGCCTCTAAGCTATCGTAAAATGGATTTACTAATTTAGGAACATTCGTGGAAGCGTGCACAACAACTTTCAAAAGTTTCATTGCAATCGGATGAATGGCATATGAACGTATACGGGATTTTTTTTATACGATTCGTGCGCTGCCACTCATTTGTTGAATCTACTCGTGCGCTACCTATTGTGAAATGGATTTACTAAGTCGAAACCCTTCCCTTGCGTGTACACAATAACTCATCAAGGTTTCATCACAATCGATGAAGGGTATATGAACTCATAGGGGATTTTGTTGAAAGTCTTCGCGCGTCGTCACCCATTTGTTGCATCTACTCGTGCGCTACCTATTGTGAAATGGATTTACTAAGTCGACAACCTTCATCGCAATCGGATGAAAGGAATATGCACGCATACGGGAATTTGTTTAAACGATTCGCGCCCCGTCACTCATTTGTTGAATCTACTCGTGCGCTACATATTGTAAAATGGATTGACTAAGCCTGAATGAAACCTTCCCTGGAGTGTACTCAATGATTCACCAAAGTTTCATCGCAATGGGATGAAAGGTATATGAACGCTTACGGGAGTTTGTTAAACCAACTCGCGTGCCATCGCTCAATATTGTTAAATCTACTCGTGCGCTACCTATTGTAAACAGGATTTACTAAGCCAGAAAGCTTTCCTGGAGGTCAAACAACAATTCAACAAAGTTTCATCACCATCGGACGAATGGTATATGAACACATACGGAACTTTGTTGACACGCTTCGCGCTTCGTCACTCATTTGTTGAATCTACTCGTGAGCTACCTACTGTAAAATGTATTGACTAAGTTAGAACCTTCACGTAAGTGTCCACAGCATCTCACCCAAGTTTTATCGCTACCGGACTGATGGTATATGAAGACATAGGGACTTTGTTAAAACGCTTCGCGTGTCGTCGCTCATTTGTTGATTCTACTCGTGCGCTACGTATTGTAATATGGATTTACTAAGCCAGAAACCTTTCCCGGAGTGTATACAACATCTCACCCAAGTTTCATCCCAATCGGATGAATGGTATATGAACGCATACGGGACGTTTTCGAAACGCTTCGTGCGTCGTCACTTATTTGTTGAATCTATACGTGCGCATCGTATTGTAAAATGAATTTACTAAGCCAGAAACCTATCCTGGAGTGTACACAACAATTCACCAAAGTTTTATCACTTTTGGACGAATAGTATATGACCTTATACGGTACTATGTTAAAACGCTTCGCGCGTCGTCGCTCTTTTGTTGAATCTACTTGTGCGCTACCTATTGAAAAATGGATTTACTAAGCCAGAAACCTTCCCTGGAGTGTACACAACATCTCATCCAAGTTTCATCGCTATCGAATGAATGGTATATATGACCTTATACGGGACTTTGTTGAAACGCTTCGCGCGTCGTCGCTCATATGTTGCTTCTACTCGTGCTCTATCTACTGTTAAAAGGATTTACTAAGCCAGAAACCTTCCCTGGAGTGCACACAACATCTCACCCTAGTTTCATCGCTATTGGACGAATGGTATATGAACGCATACGTGACTTTGTTGAAACGCTTCGCGCGTCGTAGCTCATTTGTTGAATCTACTCGTGCGATGCCTATTATAAAGTGGATTTCCCTGAAGTGTACACTACATTTTACGCACGTGTCATTGCAATCGGATGAATGGTATATGAATGCATACGGGACTTTGTTGAAACGCTTTGCGTGTCGTCGCTCATTTGTTGATTCTACTCGTGCTCTAACTAATATTAAATGGATTTACTAAGCCAGAAACCTTCCATGGATTGCACACAACATCTCACCCTAGTTTCATCGCTATTGGACGAATGGTATATGAACGCATACGTGACTTTGTTGAAACGCTTCGCGCGTCGTAGCTCATTTGTTGAATCTATTCGAGCGACGCCTATTGTAAAGTGGATTTAATAAGCCAGTAACCTTCCCTGAAGTGTACACAACATTTTGCGCAAGCTTCATAGCAAACGGACAAATGGTATATGAATGCATACGGGACTTTGTTGAAACGCTTTGCGTGTCGTCGCTCATTTGTTGAATCTACTCGTGCGCTATCTACTGTGAAATATATTCACTAAGTTAGAAACTTTTAAGTAAGTGGACACAACATCTCACCCAAGTTTCATTGCATTCGGATGAATGGTATATGAACACATACTGGACTTGCTGAAACGCTTCGCGCGGCATCGCTCATTTGTTGAATCTACTCGTGCGCTACCTATTGTAAAATGGATTTACTAAGTCATAAACCTTCCTTGGAGTGTACTTAACATCTCACCCAAGTTTCATCGCAATCGGATGAATGGTATATGAACGCATAGGAGACATACCCACATACCCACAGACAAACTATCACGTAACATTGATTTTTAGCCTATTTTCAATTTTGAAAAAGAATAGGCTTATGAGATCACCTTTTGTCAGTGTGTGTGTGCGTGTGTGTGTGTGTGTGATTCGTGTGTGTGTGTGTGTGTCCCCCCTAATAAAATCTAAACGGCTGGAGCGATTTCAATGAAACTCGGAAAGTTCATAGCACTATTCCCGGCGACCTCGACCGTGCCCTTCAAATTTTGTTACGACTCACCAATCCAACATGGCGGCTGTGCGAAATATTTCACCAGCATTCAATATCTCCGAAACTATTACCGATATTACCCTGACATTTTCTATGATGATAGAGGGAACTACTATAAGTTCACTTATGTGACTTTTGAAAACCTGGTAACAACAAAACCAACATGGCGGCCAAGCGAATTTGCGACTTTTAAATAGACGTTTCTCGCGATTTGACCAACCAAACGCAATGAAACTTGGTACTGTATATGTTTATATACATTGTAATGCACCGACATCTAACTTCGTTCAATTGTTTACAGAATCACAAGATGGCGGATGTGCGAAATATTTCACCGGCATTCTATATCTCTGAAACTATTAGCGGTAAACCCCTGAAATTTTGTACGGAGATAAAGGGCACTACTGGAAGTCCATCTATAAGACTTTCAAAAACCGGTTAACTACAAAACGAACATGGCGGCCAAGCGAATTTGAAAATTTTAAATAGACCTTTCTCGCGATTTAATGTTCCAAGCGCACTGAAACCTGGCACAGGAAATATTTATACACATTGTAATCCACTGGTATCTAATTTAGTTCAATTGTTTACATAACCTCAAGATGGCGGCAGTGCGAATTTTAAAATTAAGATTTTATTTATTGTGATGTAGTCATGCGATCGAAGTGAAAGTTTGAATAATGAACCTACGCAATAATTTTCCTTTAATGGTACATGACTCTATGGCCTATACATTTAACAATCCAAGATGGCGACCATACGAAATATTTAGACGATACTGAATATCTACGAATCTATTTTAGCAATCAAACTGAATTTTTTAATGTTCATAGGGGCTATAAACTTAAGTTCACCTATAGGACTTTAAATAACCTGGTGATCACAAATCCAACATGGCGGTGACGCGAATTATAAATATTCACATGGACGTTCCTCGCAATTTAACCATCCGCGTGCAGTGAAACTTGGTACAGTAAATCCTTATATGAATGTTAATCCACTGGCATCTAATTTATTTCAATTGTTTCCATAACCTCAAGATGGCAGCTGTGAAAAATTTTAAACTCTCCATGTTTTTTCTCGTGTCCTAACTATGCGATTGAAGTTTGAATACTACACGTTCACAATAATCTGCATGTAACAGTACATGACTCTAGGACCTACATATATAAAATCCAACATGGCGACCATCCGAAATATTTAGTCGGTTCTCAATATCTGCGAATCTATTACAGCAATCAAACTGAAATTGTGTATGTTGATAGTGGCAATTAACATAAGTAGGATATATGAAAATAGGCTGTATAGTTCTTCACGGAACTACTTGTTATATATATAGATATAGATTTAAAAGTATATGGCAATGTAAATCGTGGAGAATTCCTTACTGTACGGGAATAATAAATGTAAAATATGTTAAGACAATGTATTACCAATAGCCAGAAAGAATAATTGAGAAATAAAGATATGTGTCGGAGATGGGATTCGAACTGCTTCCATTGCGCGATGAATAAATTAAGAGATTTGAACGCTGCCGTCTGAGCTACCGAATCACTGGTAGTAGAGTGCAATATTAAGTTACTTAAACAACATTCACTCTAAACAGTTCGTATAAGTTCTTCTCCATTTCCCGTTTTTTATAATATTCTATTCCTGTTTATATCGTGGAAACTTCATAATCAATATTCCCCTCCTTTATTATAATTCTTATAAATAACTATCACATTAAAAGGCGGTGGACATCCGCCATGTCTGTCATTAACGAACGTGATTCTGCGCATGCGCTTGAGCCAATAATGTTGCAGTTTTGTTTATAAATTTAAAAATATGTGGTAACATATTTGTTTATTTTAAAGACACTCTGCAAATCTACAGGCCTACAGCTTTCGACAGATTGCTCTACGAAGTGAATCGGTTCTACCGTCCCCTCAATCTTGCGGTAACAAAAATCAGCTTTGTGTTTTAAATATATAGATAGGTTTTTAACAAGTAAAGTGTTTATATACTATGTATTACGTTTACATAATGATTTACGTTCAACAAAGCAGATTAACAGACAACGGTACTTTATAATGGCTGTATCGTGAATAACCTGAAAAGTTTCAAATGATAAAATAAAACCAAAATGTACTATTCACTTATTTAACGACAGTAGTAATCCAGCAATCTAGTTAAGTCTTAGAGAAATCTACTGTTTTTCAAAAAAAGTTTGAGATTTTTACCTGTTTCCTACAATTAAGTCTCTCAGCCATCACAAAAGAATCTAACAAATTCAAGGAAAGGAATACAGTAAACAATCGAGTAGGGGCCGCATGCCAACGATACAACGTCGATTCTCGGGAATTCTCGACCCAACTGTTGGCTTCCGATCGACTTTTTATCCGTAAAAACTTCGAATTATCCAAAATATAATTCAAATTAACCACGATTTTTTAGCATTGATTGTATATAAAATGCTAGGGACCAAGAGAAAAATTCGAATTAAAGAAGATTTCAAATTATAGAAGTTCAAATTAGCCACGTTCCACTGTACCAATTTGTTCATATATAAATGAATACTGGATACTGCCCAATAACAAATTAGAGAGTTGCAAAAACAGCAGCCAAATTCGGACAAAAATATCATATGAAAACTAAGTACATGACAAACATCACCGATCCCCGAAAAGTAACACAATTCATGTCTGTTAGGTAGTCAGCCCGAAGGCTGGTTGGATCCTCAAAAAGCACCGCCGTTAGGTTATGTGGGTAGATACCCACAAAAACCCAAGGCAGCGCTATATTGAGGCGTGCTAGGCAAGATGAGGAGTGAGGTAGTTTGCCATTGCTTTCCTCACTGAGTCAGAACAGCAGTACTAACCGTATGAGTAGAACCTTTCACAGCATCCACAGGCACTGACTGTGCCCTGGATGTCATTACTCAGGACCACCCATACCTGAGAAGCTTCCATATAATCACAGCCATGAGTGAGACTGAGACATCGGTGATACTCTAGCCTGTGCCAACAGACAAATGCAAATGTACTGCATTCATTAAGAGATGGCAAACAGGCCTGACAGTTCGATATGTAAAACAAATTCCTTTAAATACCTAGGAGAGTGGATAATGAACGACACACAGGAAAATACAGCAATATATACGGGTATCCACAAATTACAAAGGTGTTTTCATATGAAAAACGATATATATAATAACAAAAAACTTATCCTAAACACTAAATTAAGGGACTATCAATGAGTGGTCAGACCTGGAACTCTGTACGCGGCAGAAACACTTAAACTAACAAAATTTGGTGATTTTGGCAAATTAGAGAAGACGAATTCTGAGAAAATTACTGGGAGCTAAACGAAATAATAACGCAGAATATAGGTTACGACCAAATAGAGAGTTATAATTGAAATGTGAAAAATTAACTGATGTAATGAAAAAGAGAAGATAACAGTATTTCGGACACATTTTTAGAATGGAAAATAGTAGACTAACTAAACAGATCTTCAACTTACTGACTGGTTACAAATCCAAACCCACATGGTTCATTGAAATTGACAAAGATTTGACAAACGCCAGAATTCAGACAGACACAATAGCAAACAGATCACTCTTCAGAGAAGCTATTCAAAAGGCAGAATTTCAAGAAAGAAAGAAAGAAAGAAAGAAAGAAAGCAAGAAACAAACAAACAAACAAACAGCTAGCAGAAAGTGGACTCAAGGGGAGAAAGATAGACACTCTAGAAGGATGAAGGAAATTGAATACAATGGACAATAGCCAAAGTTGATTCATCGTACCCTCCAAATGGGTTATTCGAAAGAAGAAGTCGAAAATATAAATGAATACGTAAAAACACATATAGTGGCATCCTGAGCTTCTATGCCCAAGGTCGCGAGTTCAAACCCTGCCGAATTCTTCGGGTTTTTAAAGAGCGTTAAATATCCCTCTGGGATTGCTACGCACTCCCACTTGCTAAAGAGAGAAAACCCCCCTGTGTGTACTTGCGACGCCCACCTAACCGTGGCACACATTCTCTTGGAGTGTGTGGATCTGGCCGATCTGCGAACACTCTCTCCCTTATTCTCCGTGATGACGGGCCGTTAGAAGACCTCGTCATCCGTTCGTGAGGGAGAGTGGTTACTTTTTTAAGTTTTAATGTCAGTTAAGACTTTTAAATCAGGCTAACTATGTTTTATGATTTTTATTACGTTCATCTATTTTATTGTTTACCATGCCTTATTTGTTTTATTGTTTTACCACCCCCTTTTACTTTTTTTATTCAAATAAGTCATACTTGTTGGGGCTCACTGTCTGTTTTATAAACACCATTTTCGTTTCATCCCGGACAGTGAGCTGTTTTTATCTTCATTATTTCATTTCACGCAATTTCATTTCATTAGGGGACGATAACCTCGATGTTAGGCCCCTTAAAACAACAATTATCATCATCATCATAAATATCCCTCAGTATGCCTTCCTTGGGAGGGCAAGTAAAGCCGGCGGTCCCATGTCATAGATTTATGGCATGTAAATGATCCTTCCACTAACTACACTTGATAACGCTATATTAGTTCCAACGTCCACCGCTAGGTGCTGGCTGCGATGGCAAGGCGTCGTGGACGATAGCATTTGGTAGCAAAAGTAGGAACTACTTGATAAAATGATCGTCTGCAGTCTTTATCTGATTCACAGATTATAATAATAACAATATCGTATGGCCTCGGGTGCCAGGTGCAAGCTTTGTTATTTGACACCCAATGGGTAGCTTGCATGTCGAATTTCTTTGTTCGTTGAAGCACTATGAAAGTCAAGGAGGTTAGATATCTAAGCTCCTTGTACACTATAGCGCTTTCTAGTTGAGAAATTAGGAACTTTGTGATGGCGGAAACTCCCGAGATTAATTTTGCCGTTATGAACACGGCCTACTGAATTCAAATGGTTTCTTAGACATGCCAACAACATCGTATGACATGGTGTCGCAATTTTTGCCGCCTTTCAAAAATCTCTTAACATGGCCAGGGGCGAAGCTGCAAGCTTGGGGTTAGTAGACCGACACGTTAACCACTCACCCACCGTGGCAAATTCACAGATAACCCACAATAATACATCTAACACAATTAACACCGGTTATCAGACAATTCTGCACACAACCAAAGTACACGGCGCTACATGACCACTTTGTCGCAGCCCCTTAAGTGTGGTGAATACACAAGTAGAATAGAACAAGAAGTTCCGTGACGAACTAAAGAGCCTACTTTTCTTAAAATTAAGATTCATGCCAATGATTAATCTGCAGTATATGAACCTATCTATAATATTAGGGTAAAAATATAGACAGCATTTATTAACAGTTGTCTGCCCTGATTGCTCTTAAGAATACTTATAGTCATATCTGTTATGCTACACATAGCACATACGAAATTTGGATGAAATCCAACTGATCGTATAGAAGTTACATGTATAAAAGAATTGCTCCTATCAGCAGTTGGTAGAACTGACGTTTATAAGTTACTCCAAATAAATTTAAAATGTCAGGTATATACGTGTACATAGTTGAAAGCTGTCGGCTTGCACACTTTCTGATATATTGGTATTTGGATAAAAAGAGAGAGAGAGAGAGAGAGCAATTGTCAACAGTTGGCAGCCCTGGTGGCTCTTAAGAATACGCTCAGTCATATATGCTTATGTACACATTTTACATACAAAATTTGGTTGAAATCCAATTCTTAGTGTCGAAGTTATATGCATTTAAAAATTGGACTTATCAGAAGGGTTAAAATTATTTTGGCAACACTGTCATGTATGTCCTTCTGGAAATTAAACTGAAATAGTATTATCTACATGTGTGCCAATTTTGGAATAGCTCCCATGCATACCTTCCAAGATATCCAACTTGGAGCTCAAATTTCTGGTGCGTTTTTTTCAGCAGTTGGTAGCCCTGACATCATTATCAAATATGGGCATGAGATATTCCGGTATACATCTTTACTCATACTAAATTTGGTTTCGATTTCTGGAGCCGTTTAGGAGTTGATAGGGGGTGGGGTGGGGAGGGGACACACGCACACAGCCAGACATACAGAAGGACAGACAGACAGACATTTTCCCGGATCGATCTCATAAGTTTACTTTTTCCTCATTTTTGCAAAATGTGAAAAATAGGCTAAAAATGCACAAATGCACTGAATGTAATGGAATTAAGTCAACTGTCCGGTATAGCGCTGTAGGGTCCCTTCATTATTAAGGGAAGCGTCTTCGGTTGCGTAGTTGGTAGCAAGCTGAACTGCTGTGCCCAAGATAGCGGGTTCAATCCCGGCCGAAGTTGTCGGATTTTGTAAGAGCGTTAAAGTCCTTCACTATGCCACCCTTCGGAGGGGAAGTAAAGCCGGCGGTCCCATGTCATAGATTTATGGCATGTAAAGGATGCTTCCACAGACTTATCTTGTGTGAAGCTAAATTTCTAGGTTAAATTTCGTTGGAACGCTCTATCAAAGTTCCAACGTTCACCACTAGGTAACAGTGACATCTGGTAGCGAAAGTTGGAACTACTTGAAATAGAACGGACCTTGTAGCTCACCCTATGGGTGTCCGCTTGAAGCAGCTACAGCCTCTGGCGAGCCGAACATGTCCTCGGACACTCCCGACACTAAAAGCCATGCGCTAAATACTGTATATCTATATATATAAAGCACAAAGTTTGTCTGTCTGTCTGTCTGTTTGTCTGTTTGTATGTTATGTATACAAATCTACACCGTTTCACCGATCTGAACCAAAATTTGTAAACTTACCCTTTGGAACCCTGCGAGTAACACTGTCCACTTAAAATTTCGGACAGACCACCCCATTCCCTGCATTTAGGCCCTTTGGTCCAAATCTACACCGTTTCACCGATCTCAACCAAAATTTGTATATTTACACTTTGGAACACTGTGACTAACACTGTCTGCATGAAATTGCGGAGAGGCCACTCCATCCCCTGCATTTAGGCCCTTTGTCACAAATCTACACCGTTTCACCGATCTGAACCAAAATTTGTATACGTACCCTTTGGAACCCTTCGGGTAACCCTGTTCACTTGAAATTTTGGACAGACCACCCCATGCCCAGAATTTAGGCCCTTTTGCACAAATCTACACCGTTTCACCGATATGAACCAAAATTTGTATACTTACCCTTTGGAACCCTGCGAGTAACATTGTCCACTTAAAATTTCGGACAGACCACCCCATTCCCTGCATTTAGGTCCTTTGGCAGAAATCTACACCGTTTCACCAATCAGAACCAACATTCGGATACTTACCCTTTGGTACCCTGCGAGTAATACTGTCTGCTTGAAATTGCGGACAGACCACTCCATTCCCTGCTTTTAGGCCCTTTGGCCCAAATCTACACTGTTTCACCGATCTCAACCAAAATTTTTATATTTACCCTTTGGAACACTGCGACTAACACTGTCTGCTTGAAATTGCGGAGAGGCCACTCCAACCCCTCCATTTAGGCCGTTTGGCACAAATCTACACCGTTTCACCGATCTGACCCAAATTTTACATACTTATCCTTTGGATCCCGACAAGTAACACTGTTCACATTACATTTCGGACAGACCACACTATTCCCTCCTTTTTGGCCCTTTGGCACAAAACTACACCGTTTCACCGATCTCAAATAATTACCCTTTGGAACTCGACGAGTAACACTGTCCACTCGAAATTTCGGACAGACCACTCCATTCCCTGCATTTAGGCCCTTTGGCACATATCTACATCGTTTCACCGATCTGAACCTAAATTTGTATACTTACCCTCTGGAACCCGACGAGTAACACTGTCCACTTGAAACTTTGGACAGACCACTCCATTCCCTGCATTTAGGTCCTTTCGCAAAAATCTACCTTGTTTCACTGATCTGACCCAAATTTTACATACTTACGCTTTGGAACTCGACGTGTAACACTGTTTAAATGAAATTTCGGATAGACCATTCCATTTACTGCATTTAGGCTCTTTGGCAAAAATCTGCATAGTTTCACCTATCTCAACTAATCTTTATGTAAGTTACTTACCCTTTGGAACCCGACGAGTAACACTGTCTGCTTGAACTTTCGGACAGAGCACTCCATTCCCTGTATTTAGACCCTTTGGCACAAATCTACATCGTTTCACCAATCTGGACCAAAATTTGTATACTTACTCTTTGGAACTCAACGAGTATCACTGTCCACTTTAAATTTCGGACAGACCACCCCTCTCCCTGCATTTAGGCCCTTTGGTACAAATCTACACCGTTTCACTGATCTGAACCAAATTGTTTATAATTACCCTTTGGAACCCGACGAGTACCACTGTCGACATGAAATTTCGGACAGACCAATCTATTCCCTGCATTTAGGCCCATCGGCACAAATCTACACGGTTTCAACGATCTGAAACAAATTTTACATACTTACCCTTTGGAATCCGATGAGTAACACTGTCCACTTGAAATTTCTGACATACCACTCCATTCCCTGCATTTAGCTCAGGAATCCGTGGGGGTTGCCAGCTTCCTAACTCACCAGCCATGAGCCCTTGAGGGTGTACCAGAAGTGGTGGGGCTACAAACACCCTGCCTCTTTGAGGGCCTTGAGCAGAAGACAGGAGATTATTATTGATTTAAGCCCACTACGGAGCGCTTATGACTAGTTCTTCGATGCTCTTTTCCGTTCCCAATATCTCTTGAGCCCTGCTGATAATTTCTCCTTTCTCTCCTGCGAAAGGGGCTTCCGACATTTAGAGACTCTAGGTGGTGGGATCCAAGATTCTACCATAGCACAAAATTTAGAACGATCTTCTACATCAAGGTCAGCAATTCCAGCCGAATCCAAGTCCTTTAGTACTTCATTAAGCCACAGGCTTCCAGTCTTGTAGCTTTTAACCAAGGAGAAGATCTTCTTGGTAAGCCTGTTGCTGTTCATTCGTTGTAGGTGCCCATAGAACTTTAGCCTCCTACGTCGCATACTGGTATTGGCTGATTCTAACTGTCGATACAGGTCAGAATTGGATTTCAAACGGTAGGTTCCATCTGGGAGTAATCTCGGGCCATGGATTTTCCTGAGGATACGTCTTTCGGCTTTCTCCAGGTCATCCATGGTGCCTTTTCTGTTCATCAAGAGGGTCTCTGCGGCATACAGAAACTGTGGTCTGACAGCAGTTCTGTAGTGACAGATCTTAGCATTCCTCGAAATGCATTTCTTGTTGTACAAATTGTGGGATAGTTGGTATGCTGCGTTGAGTTTGGTACGCCTTGCTAAGATGGAGGTGCCATCTCTACCATTGGGGTGGACCCATTCACCAAGATAACGAAAGCGATTGACTCTTCCAATCGTTCCATGTATGGTCGTCAAAGGGGTGTTTCCGTAGTGCCGATTTTCAAAGTACTTGGTCTTATCGTAAGATATCTGTAATCCAGATTTCACCGCTATCTCGTGCAGGGCTTGGACAGCTATGCCAGCATCCTTAGAGTTGTTGGCCAAGATTGCAATGTCATCTGCGAAGGCAAGGCACCTGATCTCGATTCTTCGGGTTCCAGCTCCAATGGCAACTGGTTTGATTCCTAAATTCCTCAATGTGCATTCCCAGGTCTTGATGACTTTATCAAGCACCAGATTAAACAGAATGGGCGAGAGACCATCACCCTGTCGTACTCCGGTTTTGATCTTGAAACTCCGAGATAGTTCTCCTCTGAACTTCACCTTAGAGGTTGTATCCGTGAGAGTCTGTTTGATGAGGGTGCGTGTGTTATAATCCACACCTCATTCTTGGAGTATTGAGAACAGTGTCTGGCGGTCGACGAAAACCACAGTAATGTTCGTACTCCTTACTTGTTTTAGCTGGAGAATGGTTTTCAGATTGAAGATCTGCTCGGTACAGGACCTTCCACGCCGAAATCCTCCTTGATATTCACCAATTGTTTGGTCACATTGACTTTCTACATTATCCAGTAAAATCCTGGAGAGCACTTTGTATGCTGTTGACAGCAGAGATATCCCCCGGTAGTTGTTTACATTACTGTGATCGCCTTTCTTATGTAAAGGGTGTATGACAGCTGATTTCCAGTCATCAGGGATCCTGCCAGTCTCCCAACATTCGATTAAGATCTGGTGTAGGGCCTCTGCGATCGTATTTCCACCTGCTTTCAGGGCTTCTGCAATTATTCCATCTTCCCCGGGTGCCTTGTAGTTCTTAAGATGGTTGATGGCATTAGCAACTTGCTGCAAAGTTGGTGGGTTAGATGCCAGGTGTATCTCTGGAGGATCTTCAACAGGCAATCTGTCCGTGGGCTCTTCGCAATTAAGCAATTGTTCAAAGTAGTTTGCCAAAAGTTCCACGTTCTCGCGGTTGCTGGTGACCAGCTCCCCGGCTGTATCCTTGAAGTGAAGGCATTGTGGTCTATATCCAGAGAGTTCCTCTTTGAAGACCTGATAAAAGTTTCTGGTGTTATACATTTTAAATTCTTCATCCAACTTTTCCAGTCTTGACCTATCGTAAGATCTCTTCACACGCCTTATGGTCTTGCTCGACAGTTTCCGCACCACTGTGAAATTCTCCCAATCTTCTTGTCGTTTTCTTACAAAGAGGAAAAGGAAAAAAAGGCAGACCCCTTGAAGAATGAGGGCATCAGGAAAGATGAGACAACGGCCAATAAGGCTGGAAATTGAAAGACTCCCTAGCCCCCGGATACCCTAATACAGTCGGGGTCGGAAGAGAACAGGAGTTGACCAAGGGAGGCCGATAGGAAAGAGAACTTTAAGGAGCCCGGCACCAGGAAGTAGAAGTGATGCCAAACTCAGCAGTGGTCCCGTGGTCGCCAACCCACGTTCCACAAGTAGTGAGACCCTGGGGGGGGGGGCAGTTGTAAGAATAGTTTGCTGATTCATCGCGAGGTGACATGAGAGGACTTTCCAGAGCCCGCCATGTTATTTGCTGTCTATCCTGATGCCAGTACAGGGCCGTTGCTCAAGCCACTGTGGTGTTGAGAAAGAGAGAGTGATTCCCCGGCCAATCTAAATACGACGGGGAACCCCGAACGTGTGTCATCATATTTTGTCATCATCTGCGATCATCTCAGGTTCGTGCAGCTTGGACCCACATTCCTTGCCGAGCAGTACGCCATAAACTCTTCTTTCACTAGACGCATCGAGTACAGGCCTAAGCCAGAAAATAAGGTTGAGACTTTGGAAGACATCGAAGCTTGACATCTGAATTACCTATATCAGTTTTAAAATTACACCATGTTCGTTTATTAATCATTTTTTCATTAGCTTATTATTATCATCATAAGTGCAAATGACCTAAATGTTACGCGCATCATAACACTAATCACCGGCGCATAAAGTCTTTCTCGACTGTGATTTTTAGCCTATTTTCAATTTTGAAAAAATAGGCTTATGAGATCACCTTTTGTCCGTGTGTGTGTGCGTGTGTGTGTGTGTGTGTGATTCGTGTGTGTGTCCCCCCCTAATAAAATCTAAACGGCTGGAGCGATCTCAATGAAACTCGGTATGTTCATAGCACTATTCCCGGCGACCTCGACCGTACCCTTCAAATTTTGTTAAGTCTCACCAATGCAAAATGGCGGCTGTGCGAAATATTTCACTAGCATTCAATATCTCCGAAACTATTACCGATATCGCCCTGAAATTGTGTACGGTGATAAAGGGTACTACTAGAAGTTCACCTATGAGACTTTCAAAAACCTGGTGACTACAAAACCAACATGGCGGTCAAGCGAATTTGAGACATTTAGATAGACTTTTCTCGCGATTTAACTATCCACACGTAATGAAACTTGGTACAGCAAATGTTTATACACATTGTAATGCACTGGAGTCTAATTTAGTTAAATTGTTTACATAACTTCAAAATGGCGGCTGTGCGAAATATTTCACTGACATTCTATATCTCCGAAACTATTACAGATATCTCCCTGCAATTTAGTACGGTGATACAGGGTACTGATACAAGTTTACCTATGTATATTTCATAAACTTGTAAAGTAGAAAACGAACATGGCGACCAAGCGAAGTTGAGACTTTTAAATAGACTTTTCTCACGATTTAACCATCCAAACGTAATGAAACTAGGTATAGCAAGTGTTTATACACATAGTAATACACTGGAGTCTAATTTAGTTCAATTGTTTACATAACCTCAAAATGGCGGCTGTGCGAAATATTTCACTGACATTCTATATCTCAGAAACTATTACAGATATTACCCTGCAATTTTGTACGGTGATAAAGGGTACTGGTACAAGTTTATCTATGTATACTTCATAAACTTGTAAAGTAAAAAACGAACATGGCGACCAAGCGAATTTGAAATATTTTAATAGACTTTTCTCGTGATTTAACTCTCTGAGCGCAGTGAAATGTGGTACAGTAAATAATTTTGCAGATTGTAATGCACTGCCATCTAATTTAAATCAATTGTTTACATAACCTCAATATGGCGGCTGTGCGAAATTTTTAAATTAAGTTCTTATTTCTTGTGTCGTAACCATGCGATCGAAGTGAAAGTTTGAATAATGAATCTAGGCAATAATTGTCCTTGAATGGTACATAATTCTATGGCCTATACATATAACAATCCTAAATGGCGAGCTTCCGAAATATTTAGACGGTTCTCAATATCTATGAATCTTTTACAGCAACCAAACTGAATTTTTTTATGTTGATAGAGACTATGAACATATGTTCACCTATAGGACTTTCATTAACCTGGTGAGCACAAATCCAACATGGCGGTGACGCGAAGTATAAATATTTAAATGGACGATTCTCGCGAATTAACTATCCGAGTGCTGTGAAACGTTGCACGTTAAATGCTTATACAAATGTTGATCCACTGGCATCTAATTTATTTCAATTGTTTGCATAATCACAAGATGGCTGCTGTGCGTAATTTTAAAATCTCGTTTTTACTTCTTGTGTTCTAATCATGCGATTGAAGTTTGAATACCACACGTACACAATAATCTTAATGTAATAGTACAAAAATAAAAATCCAACCTGGCGACAATCTGAAATATTTAGACGGTTCTCAATATCTACGAATCTGTTACAGCAATTAAACTGAAATTTTGTATGTTGTTAGAAGAAATTAACATGAGCAGGATATATGAAAATAGGCTGTATAGTTCTTTACGGAACTACTTGTTTAATATTTATTTTTATTACAGTACATTGTGTACATTATAAGTTGAAGTGTCAATTGAATGCAGGTAGTAGTTTCCCTTATCATCCTCATCATGAGGGCAAATGACCTAAATGTTACGCCCATTACACCATTAATCACCACACACAATAAGTCTTCCTAGCCTGTGAATTTTGAAATATATATTTCTATTACGGTAGTTTGAAGTTTGACGTGTCAATTCAAAAGTTGTTTTCATTATCATTCTTATCAAAAGGCCAAATGACCTAGATATTAGGCCATCATTGTCTTTGGGAGCAAATGACCTAGATTTTAAGTCCATTATATTTCTAAGGAGACTTTGAGACATAATAATCATTCCACCCGGCGAAGCCCGGTACTACTGCTAATAAATAAATACATTTTTATTAGATTTGGGCTGTTTTCGTAGTAGGTCTGAGGGTCCTAGGTTAAGAGCTAGTGTATTATGTTCGCAGATATACAACAAATGAACCAGAATTACAATAGTAATTCACGCGACCAACGGAGAGTTAACTTAAATTTATCACGTAAATTGATCATTTTCTTAAAAGTTGAGTTTCACACTCCTGCCCTAACAGATTCCAAACACACACCTAAGTACTCAGAGCTACATCATCACGATGTGGTAAACCCCTCAATGAAGCAAGCTTAATCACACCTATTGAAAATCAAAGTAGCGTACTTACTTCACAATCACTTTTAGGTTTGTTTCCCAGCAGTAACGAGAAGTCCAAATTAAATATTAATATTATCAAGAGAATAGCGCTGTGAATATTCATTCTCGAGCAATTAAATACTGGGATGAAAAGACCGTGGTCAATTATATATAAAATGTAATATTGTGAAAGTAACTTCCTGCCACATGATGATTTGCAACACATGATAGCATGCGTCATGAGTTTTTGCATGATGGGTTTCCAATCTCTTTAATTATCTCTCGTGACACATTTGTTTTTAAAGGATGCTATATCAGAATAGATTGCATGTGTATTCAGTACTGAGCCCGTATGGATCATGGCCAGTGATATTATCTTCAAGTTCATATTAATCTAGGATGAACCATCTGAATTTTGAGCTCCATCGTATCACAGCATTGACTATGGCGGTGGACATTTATCCATATTTTTTCCCACAAGTATAGTTTTCCATTATGAATGTTACGCCAGTGAAATTGGCAATATGTTTAAATGATTTCAGACTTTTCCATAGTCCCGGAAGCATAAATTTAATAACGCAAGACATGCGATGAAATTAACATGAATGCACAGTAGCTAAATGACTAGTGTTTTTAGGGTTAACTCTAGCCACGTCACGGGGAGGCAACAACTCTACCTTGATCTGCGTGAGAGGCGGACGCGAAATTGTGTCTGTAGAGGAACGTAATCAAGAGACCTGGTTTAAATTCAGAAGCCAAGTAATTATAGTGCCTGTTATAATGATAAATGTGAGTACGACATATTTCGCCCACATTATTGAGTTTTTTTTAAATTCCGGCGATGATGATAGGATTTTGCGTCACATTGGCCGAGGTCTAGCGAGCCAGTGCGCTTCACCATTTTCGCTAATTGTAGCGCATGTAATTGTATTACCCAAGAGTGCGGTAATGATGTGTTTTTTTTATAGTACAGACAACACCATTTCTTTTTGCTGTTGTTGCTTTGTGTCAATACAGTCATTAGGTACAACTTAATCATCCTATAAGGGAATAACCTTGACAATAATATGAAATTAAATAATAAAACCTTATAAAACGAATAAATTAAATCAGAAGTGTTTCTTTCTAAACTGAATTATATTTTATTACATGGCCGACACCTTACACAGGTAATTATTAGAATTACAGCGAGACTACTAGTTGCAATGTCACGGTAATTCAGTATTCGTGGACACTTGACAACTAAGTGGGGTATGAAGTTTTGTAGCTATTCCACCACCTACATCAACAGGCATTTAGATGACTATTCAATACAAGGAGTATTGGATAAGCGTGGGGAGGAATGTGTTTATTATCATTATGCCTTTAGAAAATAAGAGTGTTGATTATTTTCCCCTGTATCATGTGTGTAATAGCTTAATGTTCTTTTATATAAACTGGTTACTTTTAGTTTGTTTTTCTTTGTCACAGACGCTTCTCGTCTAGTGTTAACATTAATTATTATAATTATTAGCGTAATAAATTTAAAATTTAATGGTTAGGAGTGACACCTTTGTAACTTAGCGTATTTCTATTGGTTCAAGTAAATGTAATTTTTACTCTAGTTGCTGCAGGTTCACTAACAGTCTTTCCTTGCTGTAAATTTAGTATGTGATAATTCGTATTTTTCAATTAAATATATTTTTCTGTAATTGTTCAGGGACTGGATTACGTGTCACATCCTTAGTTTTTTTGGAACTTAATTCATATTTGTAATGAGCACATTTCAGAGGGTTAGTTTAATATCAGTTTAAAGAACAAATTATCCAATTATTTATTTTTATTTTTGCAGACTAGGCGGATTTTGAACCCTCCGTGGTAGTTCAGGGATTTTTAGTATTTTAATAAATTGTTAACGAATTATAATTAAGCCTGGACTATTCATTCCTAGATTTTCTTTTCTTTAGGGGGTGTGTTATCTCGGGAATGTCTATGACACTTCTCGTATTTGAGCTGATAACCCAGTTTATTGGTCTCATGCCGGAGCTGGTCTGAGAACACATCCCATCCTCTCAGCGTGTGAGTCCGGAGGGTGAAGAAGTCTGGAAGGCTTTCCGCTACAGATAGTCCCTCGATGAACTTCCCCAACGGGCACATACCAGTTCATTTTATTTGGCTCCCATCTAATGGGCAATCGAATTGAGAGATCGGTGTCCTATTTTATGTGAGAGGATGATAATAATTTTTCTTGACAGGCAAACTGACAAGTCTAGTTCGAACTAAACAATTCATAGTGTTGATCAGTAGGCCACATGGCAAACTTCTATGATGTTAGACCATGGGGCGAGCCAATATTAATATTTAAAATTCAGACTAGGAGATTTTTGACTTCGCGAATGCCTCGTCCTTAATCGATGTAACATGTTCTTTTGTTTTCTTGTTGTTTTGTGATTAATGTAGTGTTTCATTGCTTTGTTCTAGCGGTGGTCGTTACAATTTATTAAGCAGGGCAAATTTTCGACATAGTTTAAGGCCAATGTTATTTGGTTAGGTTTAAGTTTAGGCTCTCCCTCAATTTCTCATACATATTCTTTGGTAGTCGTGGATGTGGAAGTCATCAAGGACACGATGGCCCAAATGCTAGGCGACTTGTGCCAGTCAATAGGGGATGATATTACCAATGTCAGGGGTGACATTGGGGCAAGTAGGGCGCGAACTAATGCCTTAACAGCTACAGCAGAGGCGAACACTAGAACTTTATACAATGTCAGGTCTAGTTCTAGGTTAAGAATGAAATAACCTGAATTAACTCAACTTATACTACCATACAGCAAGAGGCGATCATTAACAATGTCAGGGCTGACATCGAAACTAACTGAGCTGAAGCTAATGGCAATTTCTTAGGAGGCTTAGCAGCCGTGATGGTTGATATGCTACGACATAGGACTGGAACAAATTCAGGGGTGGGCAATTTAACCAGCAGTATGGCAGCTGTTAGGCAAGATCTAACCATTTACCACTTAGGTTTGCCTATGGGTTTCTTACACTCTATAGCCAAACACATTTACCTCTTAAGGCCTAAGATTTAGTTAGACAATTTATACTTTCTCATTTTCTTGACATAGCTCGACCACCTGAGTCAGCTCACACGAACAGCTTTATTGATCATGTTAATTTATAACATAGCCTTTTTCTCGTTATTTCCATTTTATCATTCCTCTGCACCAGCAATTAATCGTGCCACCCTTGTATTTATATAATTTAGTTACCTCTAGGTCTAGGTTAGGAATGAAATAACCTGAATTTACTCTACTGATACTACCATACAGCAAGAGTGGTCCAAATACTAAGTGATATATATATATAGTTTTAAGGCTACAATGACTTTGCTTCCATAGAATAATGTAGTTTGCAACTGAAAACTCACATTTATCTTCTCCATCCTAAGAGAATATTCAACACTGTAATGTTTAGTTGCTCTAAAACAGCACAATCTTGTGTCTATAATGCTGTTTTCATTTTATAGTCTAAATTATTAACTGTCAGGTTGGTCAAGTGGTCTAAGGCATTTCACTTAAGTTTACATTTTTATATATAGAAAGCAAGAGTTTGATTCCCTTACCTAGCATAACAATTACCTCAACAATGGTTACCAACAATGTATCATTATGGTACTCAGTACACACAACCTCAGATAGAGTGCATTATTTAAGGCCACTCTTTTCGAACATTATCAAAGATCTCCAAAAGCTAACGATTGCATTATGAACACTAGGTGGGTAATAAACAATTCACATGTAATATTTTTATTAATTTTTTTTTTTACAATATTTACATACAGAATATAACACACTCTATTTGATTTCTTGATATAGTTTTTAAACACAATGATTGTGGTATCATAGCTTCTTGCACTGTTGCTGTGTGGTATAACAGGGGAGGGGTTTGGATTTATTGGTATGTTACCCACTGACAATTTACAGAGATAAGGACAACTAGAAGACCATCTTACATGATCTGAAAAGGGGTCGTCAACTTCTTTCCAGTGTCCTATTTCCACACTACAAGACACGCACCGGACAATATCTGATCTTTTTACCTAATAAAAACCAGCTGTAGCCAGTTTATCTGGTGCTAGAAAGTTTACATGCCAAGATGTAATTACTTTACAACGTTCAATTTCAGATTATAAGTTGAGAGGTGTTCTATCCATTACATGACAAATGGTTTTTAATATTTTAAACAACACTTGGGGTAGATCAATTTATAATTTTCTCCATTCACTCTTGCTCTTAAAAACTGGGGAAGCTGCAATGGTTATATAGGCATAAGAACCTCATCCTCTTATTTTTCATCATCATCATCATCATCATCATTATCATCATTATCACTATTAGTATCTAGTCCTTTTTGACCCTCTTGTAATATCACCCCTTCCATAGTTTGTGTTGCCTTTGATGGTGTTGGTGGCTTTTTGGATGGAGATAATTGTTTAAACATAGATTTATTATCATGATAATGATCATTATCATCATTATCATTATCACTTACTAGTCCTATTTGATCTTCTTGCAATACCACCTCTTGCATAGTCTGTGTTGCTTTTGATAGCGTTGAGCGATTTTTAGACATTGACAACTATCCTAACATGAGTTTTTGAGGAGATGATAAATGCTTTTTATCATACAAAGCACTATGTACACGTGGGCGTTTAAGTATACAATATTTAACTCAAGAGGAATATTATGTCGAGCAGCAATATCTCTTTCTCGGACTCGCTTTTTAGTATTTTCAAAATTGTTTCTCAACAACAACTGTGTTTCGTCTGGATCGCCTCATTGATGATCACTCACACTTAAGACCTCACCACTTTTACCTTTGAGATCGCCTCGACATCTTTTTGACCTCTCCTTTGAGCATCACCAGAATATTATTCCATCCACATTTTATCGCTAATAGATATAAGGGTAGCCTTTATAGAGCACGCACTGTCTACCTTTGTTAGTTGTAGTAAAATCCATAGTAGGACTAACTTGTCAATCTTATTTGCACACTATAAATGTTACAACAGTGATTCAGCATTGGCTTTTATTTCAGCTTATTTAGCGGGTTATATTATATTGGCTCATTTAGCGTCTTTTTTACTTACTCGCTTTCTGATCTCAGCATATAACGTGTTATTTTATGTTGGTTAAATAGGCTTATTAACAGATTATTTTATGTTGGCTTATTCAGTGGTTTATATTATGTCGGCTTATTTAGCGGTTTATTTCCTAACTGTTTAAGAAATAAAACAGTATTGTAACATAAAGCATGCATTCTCACCCCGTTCAAATCATTTATACTAACCACACTACTGATTCGCATAGTTCTAGCAACCCTTAGGTCTATATTGATACAGGATTCATAACTTAAGTGTATAATGATTATTGTTTTATTTCATGGTTTACATCATTAATTGTCAGATTGGCCAAGTGGCATTTGACTTAAGTTAGAATTTTCTGTATAGGAAGCGAGGGTTTAAATCCCTCACTCAACATAACTATTAACCCAACATTGATTGCCATCCCTGTATTATAATAGCTTTTGGACAACACATGTACTCCAAATCCAAATGAAAATAAAAAGAGAATGAGAATGATGTGTTTACATTTATAAAATCTTTTGTTAAATTTGTCCACTGCAATGACTCCCTATAAGTTAGTTAGTATCGTGTCCATTGTAAAACACGTCCATCAATTACATGTTTCCAAAGAGTTACAGTTATGTCAGGGGTGTAGATCAGTGATAGAGCCTTCAATTTGCAAGTAAAAAGCGTCGGGTTCTATCCATATCTCCTCCAACTTTCTTTGCCCACCTGTATCAATTTTCAGTGCTTTGTTTTACAACTGAATCCATACAGGGTTGGTCATACAGTATATGTATTCTAACAACATAACATGCAACCACGACTGTCACCTTACCAATCCTATCCTCAATTTGTATTTAAACCAACTACAACAAACACAATAATAACAATCATTGCCGACTTATTTGTCGGCTTATTTCATATCGGCTTGTTCGATGTCAACTTATTTGATGTCAGCTTATTTGATGTTGACTTATTTATCATTTTATTTTAATGTCAGCTTATTTGATGCTAGCTTATTTAACGTTGGCTTGTCTACACTTGTGTATAAATAAAATGGGTCCCTCGTGTAGTTAAGCTCTTTGACATAACATTTTGGTTAAATCCATGGACCTCAACAAAGGGTACATAACAAGCTTTCGTTTGAGCCGACACAAAAGTCCTTAGTGTTACTGGTTCACAAAATATAATGTGTGAATGACCTAGCTGTTTGTTAAAATTTGGGTTAATCTATAAAATAAGTGCGCCATAGCAAAAAAAAAGCGTCACCCCAAGTCATACGACACCTTATATGTAGCAATCCGATTATTGGTTTATAAAACGTCAGGCCAATGACCTTGTTGTTTTGGGTTATTTGGATAAATTTATGCGCCTTACAAAAGAGGGCTTCATCTCGAGTAATTTGACACCTCACACATCCAAATCCAATCATGTGTTCAGTTAATATCAAAAAAATGTAGTTAGGCCCTTTTGACAAAAAATAAAAAATAAATGCAAAATAAAAATTATGTAAATAATACATTAAAGAATAAATAAAATTAAATAGTCAATAAATCAAAATTTTCCAAATGTGTAATCAAACCCTTTGTCAAAACTAGGAAAATAAATAATAATTACAAAAAGGGCGTGTCACCCCAAATCGTACAACATAATACACATCTAAATCAAACCATGGATTCTGAAAATATTAAACAAAAGTGTAGTTAGGCCTTTTGACAAAAATTGAAAATATAAATAAATGGTAAATACAAATTATATAAATAATACATTAAATATTAAATAAAATTTAAAAAGTCAATAAATCAAAATTTTCAAAAATGAGTAGTTAGGCCCTTTGTCAAAATTAGGAAAAACGAACAATAAATTCAAAAGGGGGTGGGGGTCACCCTGAGTTCTAAGGCACCTTGTGTGTCCAAATCCAATTATTGGTTAGCAAAATATCAAAATATAAATATTATTAGTTGTCAGTCCTTTTATTAAATTATGGGGGTTATACAAAATAGGGGGGGGGGGTATACCCGAAATCCTAGAACACTTTGTGTGTTCAAATCCAATCACTGGTTATCAAGATATTTAAAAGCTAATGACCTATTAGTTTTGGATTCTTTGGTTAAATTATAAAAATAATAACTGATGCATAAATAATCATTTAAAATGTCCGTCCTCTTATAAAAGCCACAAGTGCTCATGCGAACAAAACAAAAAACAAAACAAAAATGTTGATTCATACTAAAGTTTGTCACTGTAAAACCTTATATCTGTTATACATGGAAAAGAAAGTTTACTAAAAAAAATTACTCTTTCACCCCCGGATAGGGGTAGTTTTTGTTTTTGGGGTAAAAATAGGTTCTCCGTAGGAAAGGGGATGTCCGCTCGAGTAATTTGACACCTTGTACAAGTCTTTAGCCATATTCTTTCAAAAGATATCACCGTCTTGGAATTCCAACAGAGGAGTGGCGGTGGAGGCTGTAGGACCGCCACTAAACCACTACTCTGAGATCACTGGGTTCGTTAGAAAGGATGGTAAGAGGTCTGGAATTCAGACAGGCCTCTATCTTCGTTAAGAGTGAGAACATTTCATCAAAAGTAAGAATGGAATTTCCAGCGACTCTTCGAAGTTGGCGTTTCATTGATTCCACTCCAGCTTCCCACAATCAGCCAAAATGAGGAGAGTTGGGGGGAATGAAATGCCACTCAATACCGTCGGCAGCGGCGAATGAATGTTTATTTTATATAATTTTCCTCCAAAAGGAACAGATTTCGGAGCTCTTGCAATTCCCTGTTAGCTCCAATGAAATTAGTGCCGTTGTCGCTATACAATTCAAGAACCATTCATTTCTCTTCTGGCAGTGAATCGTTTCAGGGCAGCGATAAATGAATCTGAAGCTAGTGAGCCTACTAACTTCAGATGAATTGCCTTCGTAGATAGGCAGACAAATAATGCTACATAACATTTCATAGTGGTCCGGCTTTGAGAAAACCGGCCTTGATGTGAATTGGCCCTGCATAATCAATTCCTGTGTGGAGGAAGGCACAAGAATGCGTGACTCTTGCAACAGGTACTTGGCCTATGAGTTGGTGCGTAGTAGCTGCTTTCATACTGATACAAGACAGGCAAGTAAGAATGACTCCCCTAACTACTTGGCGAATGCGTGGTATCCAATACCTTTGTCGTAATGAAGCAATGAGTAGATGAGGTCCTGCATGTAAGAGACGATTGTATTCAGCCTTGATGATGAGCTTAGTAAAGCGATGAGCTGTAGGTAAAATTAACTTATGCTTACTGTCGTAAGATAGTTGAGTGTGGCGAAGCCATCCATCTGCGAGAAGAGAACCATTTTCGTCTAGAAAGGGATGGAGATCACGAAGGTCGCTCTTGGGTGTGGTCTCCGTATGCTCTTGAAGGTATGCAATTTCATTTCTGTAGACTTCCTGCTGTGCAGTGAAGTTTATAGTTTTGGGGCAGTTAACTCACAGTTACTTTTATTGGCTGGGTGCTAAGAGTTATGAACAATTCTCAAGCAATAACTGACGACTCCCAGCAGACGAGTTAATGATGAGTATTTGACCAGTATCCTTTCTTTGTCACATTGCAAAGATAACGTGACAATGGTAAGTGTTCGTTGTTCCGGAAGATCTGTGCCTCAGACATTTGGTGTGAATGTAGGCCAGTCTAACGAAGGAAGAGTTAACCATGATGGTCCATTCCTCCAGAAATCAAGGTTACGTACAGACACAGGGTTAGTGCCTCGAGATATCAAATCTGCAGGGTTAGCTGGTGATGGAACAGGCATACATGTGCTTTCGTATGGTATATTTTGAATTTCAGCTACTCGGTTAGCAACAAACGTTTTCCATCTGGTAGGTGGTGATGATAACCATGCAAGCACAATGGTTGAATCAGTCCACAATATAATTCTAGGTATCTCCAACTCTAGGATAGGCACTGTTTTGTGCACTAGTTGGGCGAGTAACAAAGCTCCACAAAGTTCAAGTCTTGGTAGTGTAAATTGTTTGAGAGGGCTACTTGAGACTTTGAGCAAAGCAATCTTGATTGAGTCTCTCCTTGTTGTGATGTGAAACGTAGGTAGAGACAGGCTCCATATGTCTTCTCGCTAGCATCTCAGAAGCCAAGGAGTTTTATGTGAGACGGTGTACCCTTGACTAATACATATCTGTCAACGTTAATTTCTTCAAGCATAGACAATTGTGAATTAAGTTGATGCCAACGTGTACTGAGTTCAGTATCAAGTTTATCGTCCCAGCCGATGTTGTGTAGTTATAGTTGTTGTAAAAAGGACCCACAAGCCCCAATGGATCAAAGACCGATGCGACTGCAAATTACACATCTCTCTTAGTGACTGGTGAATCCCTTGTATTCCCATCACTAGCACAAGAAGATGATGTGTGTTTGGTAACAATCGTGAATTTGTCTACCGTGGGATGCCACAATAATCCCAATGTCTTCACTTCGATTGTAGAGTCCAGTTGAAGAGGGGAAATTGGTTTCTATTAATGCTGGAGGGAATGAGGCAAGTAGGGCGAGATGTTTTGAACAAAATTGCGTTAATGGAAATCCACCACCTTTGAGGAGTTCAATGAGTTCATGTAGGAGATTTTGAGCATTATTGATAGAGGTTTATCCACTAAGAACATCATCGACATAGAAGCCCCTATTTAAAATCTCTACAGCTCCCGGAAACCTTTGACTTCCGTCACCAGCTTGTTGACGGTGACACCGAGGTGCAAGATAAGGTGCTGATGCATTACCATATGTAACTGTAGTAAGTTCATAGATAGTGACCGACTGCTCTGGTGAATTTTACATGTACATTTTAGTTATGTCAGCTGTGAATACGATCTCATCAGTTCTGAATTTTAGAATAATGGGTTGCAAATCTTGTTGTACTGTAGGTCCAACTAGACGTTTGTCATTGAGAGACAAACCGGGTTTTTTTTAGCTAACGCTTCAAAAACTACTCGAGTCTTTGTGCTGGAACTTGATGGATTGAAGACTGCATGATGAGGTAAGTAACAGACTTGCCCTGCATTCTCTAGGCCTCTTGATATTTTCTTCATATGTCTCAGATCTTCATACTCTTGAAGGAATTCATTATAAGCAGCACGCGGGCCAGGCTGTCTTTGTAAAGGACGCTCTAATTGTTGAAGTCTACCGCTGGCATGCCCATATGAGTCACCTAATTGCCTGTCATCGTTGCGAATGGGTAGGCAAACTATATATCGGCCCGTGTCATCTCTGCTGACATTTTGTTGAAAATGTTGCTCACATTGGCATTCTTCCCTAGTTGAAGCAGTCTGGCTCAGTTCTTCAATTCCCAAAACTTCTGCAGTTGCTTGTCAAGATTAACATGGTTCCTAACCAAGAAGGGTCATCGGGTTTGTTTTTCTGCATTTTTTACTCGTCCGGAGAGGATGTATCCGAGCTCTGTGTCTAGAAGAACTGGATAATCACCTGGTCTCGTCTGTTTGTCTGCCCGAAAAAGACATTCGAATAGTTCGGCACCAATGAGTAGATCTATCTGCCAGTTTGGCTAAACCTATCATCTGCAAGTGCAACATCAGCAGGTAGGTTCCAACCTTCAGTGTTAATGAATGTTGACGGAATATCCCCAGTTATTCTTTGAAGTACTGAGCAACTGATATTCGCCTTGAAATTAGACACATTGGAGTGTACTTCGACCCTGACACTATAGGTGGTGTGCGACTCTACATTGTTTATTCCATGGATCGGAATGACATCTTTACATCGTTCTAAGTTGAGAAGCCGGGCCATGGAATCAGTGATGAAGTTCGTTTGAGAACCACAGTCCAACAGGTTTCGACAGGGGTGTAGCATACCCTTAAGCTCTTTCAATTTCACGATAGCAGTTGAAAGAAGAACCTGAATGTTTGGATTCATCTTTAAGGTGCCGTAACTGCTACTTGAGTGCAGGGACTTGACTAGTGTCTGCTGATTGTCGTGATATTGATGTGTTATTACTGAGCGGACTGGTTCTTCCAGGTGCTTGGCGGTCTTGATGGAGAAGTGCGTGATGTCTTTTTCCACATTTTCAACAGTTACCAGACTGGCAAGCCCCGTGCTCATGCGAAGATTTTATGCAATTAAAACACGGTTTGTTGTGTTTCACTAACTTGTTTCGATCGTGGACACTTAGTTGGGTAAATGGAGTACATTTATACAAGGTATGGCCTTGTTGACAATAGGGGCAAGTATTATTATTGATGGCAACAAATGCACTAGAATGCTTATTTGCCTTATTGCATTTTAATGCACTGGCATTACCAGACTTATGATTTACACTGATGTGTGCCTTAGATAAAGAGCCAGGCATCTACTTTCAAGGAAAGACAGAAGTTCATCGATTTAAGAATTTCCGGTGAATAAGTTTCCAATTCCCATGATTTCTTTGTAGTTAACTCAACACTGTCCAGCGGCAGCTGAGCTAACAGTACCTCATGGAGTTGGCTCTTTGTGCAGAATGTCTTTACCGCATTGATATTACGCCTCATATGATTGACAAGAAGACGTAATTCTGAAGCACAATCTTTACTAACACGAGGAGGTGACAGTAATTCAGTGGTATGTTTAGCAACTATTAACCTAGGGTTATTGTAACGCAGGTTTACTAAGCCCCAAGCAACTGAGAAATTGTCATAACAAATAGTGAGATTTTATAACAGCTCATGAGATTCACCTTTCATAGAAGATGATAAATAATGAAGCTTTTGCACCTCTGATAATGATTCATTTGAAATTACTAAGCTGTCAAACGTATCACGCAATTGAACCCATGTCCTGTAATCACCATCGTAACAAGGTAGATTGATGGTAAGTTAGCGGATGCTATTGTTATGACAGGTAGCATTAGCTTGCGTTGACTGACTGTCACTACTTGAATTGAGCTCAGATGATGCTGAATTTACTTTGAGAGCAATAAATGAATGTTCAAAATCATCCCTCTCTACGCCATGATCTTGACTTTCATCACCCCATTCAAGTTCAGACTGGAATTTGTCATATTTCTGCCATATCTCTGTCATTGATCCAAGCTGATACGAATATGTTACAGATCTTGATTACTGCGAAAGCTTTTAACGAAATTCGTTATGCGTCTTAAGCTGGCATTTGCCGAACACCTTTTCTTAATTAACACTCTGCACTGAGTTTCATCCATCATGTGAACAAAGCAGAAACAGAAACTATAGAATAAGCTTGAAAGGTACACTGTCTGCCTGAACTGTGAAACTTCTAACTTGGTACTGTGCTACCATTTGATCACTGTACCACTCTGATTGGTGATTGTCACTACAACTCTAGGTGACGAGCGTAGTATGCATTTCCGCTAGAACTGTACAGCACTTCTGTATGAACACTTCACGTAAGAAAGAAATTAATGCATATCACTGACCGTAATTATTCTCAATAGACAGCGTACTGATAAATATCCGTAACCGGAGATCCATATGTATATGTGACGACGCCGATCATTCTCTGGTTAAATAGCTTAGTAATAGTTATAGTGGACTGTATTTGGTGTATTTTAATAAATAGCAATTAATAATTACGTAATGAGAGGACTGTAACCGTTTGTATTTAGGATGACTAGAAATAACACTCCTTTATTGTTCGTCTGAACATTTCATGCATCTAATATTTCTGCATAGCCTTAATGCTTCTGGTTTGTAATATTTTGTGCTAGCCATAAGATTACAGCTAGTAGCAATTCACTGCGTCCATTAGCAGTCATGTATAACAGTGTACTTTACTTGCAGTCTGACCAAAATATAAAAAAATAAAAAAATAAAAATATCATCTCTGGTAAACAGAGAAGCAACTCATCTTCCATGGCCTCCTTCTTCACAAGAAGCGTGCTGCTATTTACTTGATGAGTGGAGAAAGAGCCGAGTTGTAGTAACACAACAGATACTTGCCCCTTGCAACTGAGAGGGATCGATAAATCTATGGCATAGTGGCCTAAAAAAACATAGCCTTCAAAAGGGACAGTCGACGCACATATCAAACCTGAACAGAATCTATAATGGATAAATTAAATTGCACGAGTTATGTTGACATGAAGGGAGGAGTTGAGAGCGGACCAATCAGGTGTAATCTTTTGCAGATGTTTTCTTTAATTGATATGCACTTCCATTTAACATTGAAATACAAGAAAATAACTCCTAAAATACGTAATGGAAATTAGGACACATCATTAAGACTGTGCATCAAAATGTACACAGTGAACAATACTGTGTCATTTGCCCGCATCATTTACATAATACGGTAAATTCAACCTCAAAAATCATGGCTGGAATTCCAAGTACAGTAAAATCATGTGTGAGAATGTATTCACCCTGCTCAGAGGAGATGTCCTCAGGTAACACGCTTCCGTTGATGACAAATTTCTGCAGAAGCACATTACCCTGAAAAAGAAGAACATGATAAATCAGACAAGTAATGAATTCCGTTTATCTAAGTTTAAATACACACGATGCCTCAAAACTGGTTGTACCTTTAAAATGATTCATATTTTGGGATATTTCCGTGTGATAATAAAATAAATTAAATTCCTAGACGCTTCGAGAGGGTCCTTGACTCATTTTTCAATAGAATTAATAATGTGTGTCAATGAGCATACAAAAAAACTAGAGAAATTCCTCTGTTCGTCACCAGAGAGCAGCCAGAAGCTACTGTATGGACTTTGGTAGAAAAACATGCCATATTAACCAGAACGGCGGAAAGAGTAGTAAGGAAGGAGAAGCATAAGGGGAATGGAAAAAAATTGAGACTCCTCGAAGAATGAGTATGTCCAAATAAGGGGAAAGGAGGGGGAGGGAAGGATGGATAAAAGGAAACAGAAACAAAAGGGAAAGTGTGTCTGTACAGTACCCAACGTCATGCCGCCCTCGACGAAAACACTGATAGAAACTCCTACAGTGACGATCAAAGGAGATCAAGATGAATAAAGGGGCCATAGAGGAAACCGAACAATTTGAAACAGGTGAAGAAATAGAGAAACTGAGAGGGGAACTATATTTCCAGATCTTTAATAACTGACAACCAAGTGTCCCTTAGCTGATAGCCAGTATCCTTGTTTAAGTTATTGGGGATTTTACGTTTTTCAACTGCCTCCCTTAGAATTCTAGACCTAATGTGCTTAGGGAACCGGGAAGTGTGCAATGCTGAAAAACGCTTATCATGGTACTACATCCATTTAAAAATAACGTTTTCAATGATTTTTTTTTCAAATTTTCTTCTCAGTCTTTATCAGGGCCTATTCTTTAATTCACAACAGTTTTATTGCTCTTAAATGAAAAAAACCACTGAAGTAAATAGGTCATAAATTTCCCAAAAAGTCATAAAATACTTGACATTTTTGGTACAATATCTGAGAATATTTTTCAAAATTTGGTCATGTGATTTTACATGATATTTAACCACTGATACTCGACCTTGATGACTAAATTCATCTTCCTAACTGAAATAGGTTCGAAGATATAAATTTTTAATTTTTTGGAATTTGGCAGATTTTTTTGAGTATAGCAATATTTTTTTTTACTGAAATCTATTTCAGTTAGGAAGATGAATTTAGTCATCAAAGTCGAGTATCAGTGGTTAAATATCATGTAAGAATCTCATGAGCAAATTTTGAAAAATGTTCTCAGAAATTGTACCTAAAATTTCAAAAAATTTATGACTTTTTGGTAAATTGATGACCTATTTACTTGAGTGTTTTTTTTTCATTTAGAGCAATAAAACTGTTGTGAATTAAAGATGATGATGATGATAATTGTTGTTTTAAGGGGCGTAACATCTAGAATAGGCCCCGATAAAGACTGAGAAAAAAAATGAAAAAATTCATTGAAAACTTTATTTTTAAATGGATGCAATACCATGATAAGCGTTTTTCAGCATTGCACACTTCCGGTTCCCTTAACAAGAGCAACCCATGAGCATCCTTGAAACATACAATCTACCCTGAAGACGGGGCATGTTCAGCTATATCTGATTTGTCAGGTTGGATTAGACGGATGTTCCTTTGATGCTCCTTGATGCGAGTCACAATGGACCGTTTTGTTTGTCCAATCTAGACTATTCCGCAAGTAAAAGGAACTTTATACACCCCAGGCTACACATTGGCTGTACCTTGTTTCCAGGGCATATCAGACATGACAATATTCGTCTAAATTAAAATTACACCATCGTGACGGGATCTTATTTATTTATTTATTTACTAGCTGTACCCCGCATACGTTGCAATGCAGTGTTGGCGTTGTAACTATGTTTGTTGAAGCGCTTTTGTATTCCCAATATTTTATTTCTGTTAACTACCTCTAAACTATTGTAAAATTGATTTACTATCTCAAAAAATCATGGGAGCGTGCTCCCTAACTCCACAAAGTTTCATCGCAATGAAATGAATGGCACATGAACGCATACGCGAATTTGTTGAAACGATTCGAGCGCCGTCACCCGTTTGTTGAATATACTCGTACGCTACCTATTGTAAAATGGATTTACTAATTCGAAAACCTTCCCTGGCGTGTACACAACAATTCATCAAAGTTTACTCGAAATCGGATGAATGGCATATGAACGCATATGGGATTTTGTTTAAACGATTCGCACCCCGTCACTCATTTGTTGAATCTACTTCTGCGCCACCCATTGAAAAAAGGATTTACTAATTCATACACCTTCGCAGGACTGTACTCAACTCACCAACTTTTATCACAATCGGATGAATGGTCTATGAACGCATATGGGACTTGGTTGAAACGATGCACGCGCTGTCGCTCATTAGTTGAATCTACTCGTGCGCTATCAATTGTAAAATGGATTTACCAAATCAAAAATCTTCGCAACAACATTTTACCAAATTTCATTGCAATCGCATGAATGGTATATGGACGCATACGGATTTTTTTTAAACTATACGCGCGCCGTTACTCATTTGTTGAATCTACTCGTGCGCTACCTATTGTAAAAAGGATTTACTAAGTCAGAAACCTTTCCTGAAGTGTACACAACATCTTACCGGAGTTTCATCGCTATCGGACGAATGGTATATGAACGCATGCGGGACATTGTTGAAACGCTTCGCGCGTCTTCGCACATTTGTTGAATCTACTTGTACCCTACCTATTGTAAAATGGATTTACTAAGCCTGAAACTTTCCCTGGAGTGTACACAACTACTCACCAAAGTTTAGTCTCTATCGGACGAATGGTATATGAACGCATACGGGACTGTGTTGAAGCACTTCGAGCGTCGTCGCTCATTTGTTTAATCTACTTGTGCCATACCTATTGTAAAGTGGATTTACTAAGCCAGAAACCTTCCCTGAAGTGTACACAACATCTCACCCAAGGTTCATCGCTATCAAACGAATAGTGTAAGAATGCATACAGGACTTTGTTGAAACGCTTCGCCCGTCGTCGCTCATTTGGTGAATCTACTCGTGAACTACCTATTGTTAAGTGGAATACTAAGCCAGGACCTTTCCTGAGGTGTACAGAACATCTCACCCAAGTTTCATCGCAATGGGATGAATGGTATATGATCGCATGTGGGACTTTCTTGAAACAAACGCAGGCCATTTTGTGAAGCTACTCGCGCGCCGTCTATTGTAAATTGGATTTACTACGCCTATAACTTTTCCGGGACTGTTCACAACAACTCACCAAAATTTGATCGCTATCGGATGAATTGTATATGAACGCATCGCCAACAGGCATTTGTTTAAATTACTCGCGCGCTTCTATTCTACATTGGATTAACAATGCATATAATGATTTACGAAGTATGCACAACAACTCCACAAAATTTGATCGCAATCGGATGAATGGTTTATGAACGCATAATAGACGAACAAACGAACATCCTTTTTTATATATTTATAAGATTTATTTATTTATTTATTTAATGCTGGTGCGAGTAATATCCAGAACCATAAAGTGATGGTTTTGGTGACATAGATTCCTTATTTAAAATGATCTGAATTCAAACTATTTTGAGCATATGCAATGCTTATCGATTACAATGCTTTTATACTTTGCCGCCATCTTGAAATTATTTTTGTGAGAAACGAAACAGGGAGTTCCCAGGGCCCTAAAACCAAATTCTATGAGATATTCCCAGAAATCTAACTTCGATCTGATAAACTGATGACGGAATGGCGAGCCCGTAACCATGGTAACAGTTTCTCAATTGATAAAGCTTGACCATTAATACCGAAAGCGGATACTTCTGCTAGAAGGGAAATAAAGATAGGAAGATTGACGAATCTTACACCTAACTAATCACTATGATACTTACTGGTCCAAACGGACATTTAAAGGGCGTGCTCATGTAACTAGAAATCATATCTATATATGCAGGAACCTCTTTGAGATACACTTCTAATGTTTTTGAATTTCTGATGAGTGTTACCCACGTTCCGAAGTTCTTCTTCTGTCCAAGTACGAAGACCTGAAATCAAAAATGAAATAAAGTCAACCAGGGAGCAATGGTACAATGGGAGTATTAACACAGTTCCATAAGTACCTAGTGATAAAAACTTATCCCATCTGGTTTTTATTGTACATATTGATATGAAATACCAAGTGGTATTAAATATATTAAAGCCACCTTAATCAATAATATTATAATTAATATGAACAAGTACATTGTGAGGTTTGAAGCCTTTTTCAGTGTTGCCTAAGTAAACAAAAGTTTGGTGCTTTTCAGTCGGTCAACACGAATGTACCCAAATAGAGCTGTGTTATGCCCTAATCCTGAAATAAATTACATGAGATTAATAATTACTCTAGGATGACCAGTTTCGATCGTCAAGCGATCATCATCAGATCCATTACACTTAGGCAATAGCATCTATGTTTGAGACTACAGGTGAAAAATATATACATTATGTACAATTACTTAGTTGCAGTGTTGGTAAAGCAACTGTCAGTGTATGCTAAATGTGGTATATCTAATGTTTGGTGAAATTCTAAAATGGTGATAAAAATCCGGAATTTGTATGTTCGGGGTGATTATATGGTTATATAAAATCAACTATGGTTATACTGTAATAATACAGGCTGACACTTATCCGGTTGTCTTCCTAACTGGGACTTCAAGCAGTTTCGTGTTCACTCTGGTACCAGTTATTGTCGACTAACCCGGGTGTTGACTGGGCGAGACTGGTTTTCCCTTTCTCCCCCTTTTGTTACTATGTTCGTTCTGAGGTCAGTGCCATGTTTATTTGTGTGACGTTGCCAAGTTTAGATAAGAATGGATGTTATTGAATACAGGAAGATCTACAACTATTATAGACCGCTGATGCGGATATTCCTTCTCCACGTTGTTCTATCCCGGACCATTTCCTCCACAAGCCCCCGCTGTTTCATGCTTCCTTGAATGCTGTCCATCCATCGCCTTTTTGGTCGTCCTCGACTCCGTTTCCCTGGTGGAAGCATTTGCATCATCCTATTGCCCACATAATCTTGTTCTCTTCTCTTAACATGGCCATACCATCTGAGGCCAGCTTCTCTGACTTTCTCTGAAACTTGCACCACGCTAAGTCGTCTCCTAATCACTTCATTTCTCACTTTGTCCAACCTTGTATATCCACTTGCCCATCTCAGCATACGCATTTCTGACACGTCCAGTTTTTCTGCCCATCTCCTTGTTATCTGCCCCGTATATCATTGCTGGTCTCACCACGGCCTTGTGTACCTTCCCTTTTAATGTTTCTGGTACCTTCTAGTCGCACAGTACACTTGATGTTTTCCTCAAGTTGAACCATCCCGACCGTATCCTGCTCTTTATTTCCTCCTCCAGTCCACCATCTTGTTGGATAACTGCACCAAGATATCTGAACGAACTTGCTGTTGGGATCTCTTCTCCCGCCAATTTTAAACCTGTTTCAGCACCCCTCAGGCCCAGGAACTCTGTCTTACATCTGCTTCTCATCATTCCTCGGCTTTCTAGTGCTTAAGAGGCCAAACATATCAGTTGCTTCGACTAATACTACAAGGCAAATTGGGCGAGACATATGTCCCGGCTTCAGAACATTCGATCTGTTGAAGAATTGTTCCGGCTTGCGGTGGACAGAGGTGTCTATTCCATGATGATCTCCAACGTTCAGGGGACCGAACACGGTACTTCAAGAACAAGAAGAACTGTGACTGTGTGTAGATATGGTTTTTCTTATAAAATTAGCAGAAGCCTTACGTTGTAAGATCAATACTAAGGTCGAAATGTCAGAAAACGGTATCATAATGAGGCTCATTATAGTAAACTACTATTTTTCATTATGAAACACTTTATCCAGCCAATCAGAGCTCATGCGCTCAAAATCCAACATGTCGGACATGAATTACATGATTTGAAAGTTCAAATTGGATATCGGATCAACCATTGTAGTTACAATCCCAAACACAAAGACAAAATCAGCACGAACCTTTCCGGTAACAAGAAAATACTATGACATATGCAAGAAATTTATGAATCTACGTCCAGAAGGTAGTAACACAGCATCCATCTACATAAATTACCGACATGGAAAGTGCACCGTCCCATATGTTCGCGTAAATAAACTGGCGAATATGACACATGAATTAGCACTGCACCTTAATATCCCCAACTCAAATTTCTACACAGCGCATTGCTTTCAAACGACTTCGGTGGATCCTAGTTCTGATCGGCACTAGACACCATGCAGGCTGTATACAATAGCATTGCCAATCAGAGTTAATGGTCTCTGCTTTCGAAATTCTTTGATCCACGCATGCGCTCTGATCACTAACTGAAGTTACTGAATCCCACAGATATTTATGAATATCTATGTTAAAACATATAATAAAGTTATAATTATCGTCGAACATAAACTGTGCCCAACTCTAGGAATGGGTATTCCAAGATTCAGACACCTAGATATCAAGGAAAAGGCTGTAGCCGCTTTTGAAAGTTCAGATATTTGAATATCGCGCTACATTGCTTCGAGAAGCATTTAGAAGAATTTTACCGATAGTTGGATGTCAAGTGACGTAGCGAGTAATAGCAGAGGTGGAGGCTATTTATTGATTAAATAGTTAACTATGGAGTAGAGACTTGAGACTGGGATCCGATTACTGGCACGGCCAAATGAAAGAGAATGCAATTAGTATCAAGTAAATCGGACCAGGGATTCAAGAGATATGAGGATTTCCAGATATCAGGCGATGACGCGTGACCCTGACCGTTTTGAATAAAAGCCAGCTGGAGCAGGCATGGTCAGCTCATTCTAACACAAGCACTTGGCAAGCAAGTTGCGTCTACGCTGAGCCAAGGCACATGGTTGCCGAATCTACGCAGAAGTTCTTTTCAAATCGTGATAGTCACGAGAAGTGCTGCGCAAACGAGTTGGAACTTAGTAAGTTTCTGGTGAGGAGAATCACTGAGGTGATTGTTTTTCTACAGACATTGGTGGAAATATTTATATTTCTAAAAGGACATATGCTAGACTTTGTCTAGAAAATAGTATTTTGTCACAGTCCAGTAGTAACTTAATACTTGGATGTTTAAATCCATTTCAAGTCAGTTTTCATTTTTGTAACTAGTTAACCACTTCGATCTGTCAGTACACTGAAGACTAGTCTATAACGGTGGCGTTCATTAGTCTACGCAAGGGAAACTGCAAGTTGTCTAGCGCATGGCAGATGGTGATATTAATAAACCATGCCCAGGGAACGATCTTCAGAACAGCCGTTAATTGCTTAGACTGTCAATGTTTTTCTTGTACTGATGAGATTACAGTGAGTTATGTTACAACTGACATATCTAAGAAGAGATCACTTAGATCTGACCCTATTTCAACAAACTGTTATGGCTTTGATAGAAGCCCATATTAAAATGGAACAACAGTTTATTCAAACGTCGAAAGATACTACCACTATGTCTGACTAGACGAATTGTGGGTCTACAATGGCGGCCGATACAAGGATTATACGTGCTTGTCCGATAGGGCATGTCTACGGATAAATCTGGTACAGACCAGGTTTACTACACTTCAAGACCATCAAGAAATGTAAGCCACATTTGAATTATATTATGCCTAGCTAATTGGAACAAACTATTTTTCTGCAGATGACCAACACATTTTTTTCTTCGTATTTAAATCTTGCAATGATTTACGCAAGACTTATTAGAGTTATTCTGAGTATTTTCAGCACTCAGAACAGTTTAGGATCGATGACCGAGCATTTCGAGCATTTATTTGAATTTTTCATATTTTAAGGAAACCACGGAAAACCCCCGATGTAACTGTAAAAGTTAATAATTTATTTTTGTTGAGGAATGGATATTTTTTCCATATTCGAAGGTTCGAACATGTGGATTCTCACATAATGAGATGATAATTAAACATATTTAAAATAATATAAATAATAATAATAATAATCCACTAATAATAATAATAATAAATTTTATAATTTTTCTAAATAATTCTTGGATATTATATTTTCTAATAATCATATGTATTGAGAAAGAGCCTATGAAGTAGTTTAATCATTTCTAGTCTGGAACAGGAGATTTTCCGAAGGAGAGTGGTTAGCGCAAGCCCGCATTCAACCAACATGTAAGTTCTGGTTGAACAGTTGATATTTGCAATGAGCAAAGTATATGTTTCAGATAACACGGAGAGGCATGAAACGGGAAGCAATTGATATTTGTATCAAATAGGATATTTTTGTATTTATATAAAATCATGACGTAAATACACTCGAAAGTGAAATAAAGATTTTCATAAGTATGGTAAATTCACGGGTTGAACTGAATGGTAAAATAAAATAAACTTGTAAGTTTATTAATCTTCCAGTGTTGATAACAAGCAGAGGCTTGATTTATTGTATAAATTTTGGGAAGATAATTTATGTGTGTGGAGTAGTTGAAATGCCATTCCCAGTAGCGCATGTTAAGTCGCAGGAATGAAGAGGTTTTTTCGAGCATCAATCAAATAGCAGGTTCGATGGCTCAGGTTTATAGTAGGAGTATTGGAGCCACACATTTCGTCGTATGAATAACCCGAAGGTTATTTCTTTGAAACCATCAGTTCTTATTTCAACCTTGTTTACGAATTCCATTTAGACTTTGATTTTGCTAGAACCCGGATTTGTCATGATAGTAGTTTATTCTTCTTCAGAGGAAGACCTTTGCCGTTGTTGTTGTAATATTGTGTTCTTACACAAATAGTAGAATGGGCCACTGCCAATTTAAAATAATTCTTTAACCACGAATAATTTGAAGGATATTTTCAATCCTAGTGCCATGAACTAAATGAATTTATTATAAAACTACAATTCTTATTTTCCGCATTCTGTCGAAGAATTGCAAGTTGTAAAAGTTACTAAGAAATGGCCATGAATATAAATATTTTTATAATAATGATTCCAAGTGGAAAATCTAATAGTTGAATGGTTCAACCATTTATTGATCAAGTTGATGATTCAGAAATCATATATTTTGTTTGGAACTTGAAGTTCATAATCGAGTCACTTCTCGAATGTTTAATGTCAGAAGAACAATTAATTGTTGCTGTGCTTCGCACAGTTCTTCGATGCTATGCTCAATGGTCAAATACTTTTCAGATGTTATTAATATGTGTTAATAATTTGTGTTGCTACGATGATAATAATATTTTCGACGATATATTTTTGAAACTGGAAAAACAAGTGAAAGTTTAAGAATTCTATAAACATTTATTCTACGAGTGTTAATATCATGTAAATAGTCAAACAGTGATCTACGTTATTTCCAGTATGGACAATTAATTTTGAACTGGAATTAAATATTAATAATTTTGGAACACAGTCCACAGGACTATTAATCGGACTTGTGTTTCCAAAAGGATTGTCAAGTGTGTTTGGAAGATTTCTGTATATTGTGTGTAAATAAGAGTGTGGATCGCCACACGTGGATGATGCTGCTTTGAGCATCTTTGCAGTCAGATTTTAACTTTTAAATAAACTGAGATAATTTTACCAGATGTGTTACTCCCAATTAAATCTCCTTCTATCCTTATTGTTGCATTGAGCCAAAAATCAGTAAAGCATTTTTTTAATTTGATGTCGTTTTTGCGATTTGCTTTAACCCATCTGGCGCTCCGGGATATTTTGACTCTCGTGCTGACTGATTATTGGTAAAATGCATATGTGGTCGTGCGGACTCCGGTCTAAACGGGCACATAAAATAAGATAGAGAGAGAAATGGCTTCGAACGTGGGTCCCGATTTAGACATGGTCAATCGCATGCCGATTTGAAATTGTGATAATTTTTATAGAAATATTTTGGGAGTTGAGAGATGTCTGGTTTGGATGAATAAATTAGTAGGAAACCCAATTAGTGGGGAAAATTAAAAATTTAACTGGTTAATAATTAGAATGGGTTTGATTATTTTTGATAATGGCTTAACCATTAGGGCGTCAAGTAAATTCAGTAGTAAACGTTCAATGACTGGACATACACATTATTAGAATCCAGGTGGAGGATATTTGAGAACTTGCATATTTTTCTTGTGATATTGTGGTGAATGTAATTCGTAAAAGTAGAGAATTTTGTTTTTCCATCACGTCGACATTAGGACAAATCTCATTTTATTATAGTGTTCCAATTAGCTATTCATATTTCTTGTTCTAGTTATAAGCTTGTGTTTGCCACTGTTGTATACCCCTAAGTTTTGAATAATAATTGAAATTATGGAAGAAATGATGAGGATGATGAGGAGTTTGGAGGAGAGTTAAAAAGAGGCTGGACTGCGTGTAGCAGCCATTATGAAAGAAAATACTGAGGCTTTGGAAAAGAAACTTAAAGAAAATTCTGATTCTTTAGAAAGCAGGTTAAAAGATAACTTGAAAGAAAATTCTGATTCTTTAGAAAATAAACTTAAAGAAAATTCTGAGTCTTTAGAAAATAAACTTAAAGAAAGTTTGGAGGATAAACTTAAAGAAAATTCTGATTCTTTGGAAAATAAACTTAAAGAAAATTCTGATTCTTTGGAAAATAAACTTAAAGAAAATTCTGATTCTTTAGAAAACAGGTTAAAAGGTAACTTGAAAGAAAATTTAAATAGTAAATTTAATTCAATGGAAAGTAAATTTAAAGAGAATTCTGAAATTTTGAAAATGACACTTGAGAGTAAAATGAATAAATTATGCGATAAAACACATGAGCTCGAAACTTCATTAGCTACTAACGCA
Organism: Meconema thalassinum; assembly: GCA_946902985.2. Lineage (NCBI taxonomy): Eukaryota > Metazoa > Arthropoda > Insecta > Orthoptera > Tettigoniidae > Meconema > Meconema thalassinum. Next base: position 225,579,347 of record OX336388.2, read on the forward strand.
AGTTTAATGGACGATAAATTTCGCGATGCCGATCTTCGATCCCAAAGCTTAGCTGATAGGATAGAACATGGTCTTAGGAAAGTTGGTGAAGACATGGTCAACCTGGAAGTCAGAGTGAAGAAGGAGAGTAACGAGATGGGAATTCTAGTTGTTCAACGTTTAACGGAACAATTCAAAGAACTTGTCATGGGAGAAATAAGAGAAGGTGTGATTAGTGAATTGCAAACTGAAATCAAAACCACAGTTGTCAATGAAATTAAAGACACACTCAAGCTGGAGAATCAAGAGGGAATCAAGGAGATTAGGGAATCTTTGTCATCCCATATTGAAGTAATTGCCAAAGATATCCAAGCAACTCAGAAGGACATATCAGATATGACAGGGTCATTGAAAAGTCATGAGGCTGTTATGAACCAGATATCCATCGATGTTAAGGACAATAGTAAAGAAACTGAAGCAATTAAGAAGATGGCAGAAGAAAACCAGAAGGAACTTGAGGCTATGAAAACTCAAATCAAGGATGAGAAACAGTCTGATCATCTTTTAAAAATGCCAAATGTAAGGGGAAAGGAACAGATACAGATAAATCTAGGAGCAGCTAGAGACACGGATAGTCAAAGACAGGATGAGGTCAGGAAAGTATTTCAATCCAACCCCATAACTGTATTTAAGAATATAGAGGATAAGCCTTCTAAATTTTCAGGGCAAGATTCTGTGACACCCGTGGAATTTTTAAGAGAAGCAGGTGATTACCTGAATGATTCTAAGATCCCTAAAGAAAGACAGATCCGAGTGATAGGGAAGTTCTTGGAAGGTCCTGCACTTCTTTGGTTTAGAGCATTTAGATCCACTCTAACCACTTTTGAGGAGTTTTCTCGTGGGCTATTGAAAAAGATTTGGTCCCCGGAAACCCAACAGCAAGTCAGAGCAGAGTTATATTCGAAGAGATTCTCGACGTCACAACCTACTCGATACTCTACGTACTTTTCTGGACACCTGTCTAAACTCCAACATTTAGATCCGCCGATGCCAGATAACGAGTTGATTACTGCATTGATACGTCAATTTCCAGCAGACGTCCAGAGGACTTTGATCGCTGCTGATATCTATAATATGGAACAATTTGATGAAGTATTACAGAAGCTGGATCATACAAACGCTCAATTCTTCCATCAGAAGGGAGTAAAGAATAATAACGCTGTGTATGCTGTTATGGCTGATAGTTATTCTCAGACACCTCGAGAGATTCGAGAGGAGCGAGAAGAGAAAACGCCGAGGGAAGATCCAAATAAAGGAGGATGGAACCAGTATAGTAACAGATACAGTTACAAACCATATGCGAGACCAGATGGTGGTAATCGATACAATACTAGATGGAGAAGACCACGAGATAGTCAAGGAAGGTACCAGGAAAGAAGATATTATGGTAGAAACAACTACAATAATAGAGGGAATGTAGATACTCGTCAGTCCAATGAAGAGTTTAACAAGGAGACGAGGAAAAATTTGGAAGCAAGACACCAAGATAACTTGCAATTTTTGGAGCAGAGGCCCAATGAACCAGGTCCATCGGGAACACAACAATCCCGGGGGAATGGTAATGAAAAAAAAAACTTCGAATTCACAGTAGAAGATAGAATTTTGAATACTTTCACTTCCAGAATTATTAAATGGCAAGCAGAGGATGATGACTTAATTCAACAGAATGACGAACGAAAAGAAATGGGTACCAGAATTAGAATGCCGATCATATCATGCGAAGTATTTGGTATGCCTGTCGATACTTTGATCGATACTGGGGCTATGCTTTGTCTGGTGAGTGAGAAGCTTTATATTCTGTGGAAGCTCAAAGAGAATTTAGAGGAAATTCCAGTATCAGGAATTAAGATCCAAGGAATAATACCCAATAAAATATCTCTGTGTAAAACACAATTATACTTATGTATTACGATTGGAGGACATGATTTCCGACATGTATTTGTTGTAATGAAGGACATGGCTTTTGACATGATATTGGGAGCAGATTTCATTCAGAAATATCACGCAGTGATAGATATGAAGACAGAGACGATCAAATTCAAGAATACCGAAGAGATTAACTTCGAGGGAAAAGAAGAGGAAGACATCGAGGGAGATGCTCAATGGTCTCTGATTTTTCATGAAGCTGAAGGAAGAGAAGTCTACACTGAGAAGGAGTCCCCAGAGCTAGGGAAGATTTTGGAGGAGTATCACGATATTTTTGATATTAAACCTGGTGAGATTGAAGATTTTGAATATTGTGGAAGTAAACAATAATGGAAGCTATGAAGTAGCCAATACACGAACTGGTAACATCGTGGGAACTTATAATGCGTCGAATTTGAAGATCTATTATTCAAGAACCAGATGATTTAATGTGTAGATAGGAAAAATAAAAATTTTTCAATTTTTATTTTTTGCTAGGTGTGGGGTGGATGTGCCCAACTCTAGGAATGGGTATTCCAAGATTCAGACACCTAGATATCAAGGGAAAGGCTGTAGCCGCTTTTGAAAGTTCAGATATTTGAATATCGCGCTACATTGCTTCGAGAAGCATTTAGAAGAATTTTACCGATAGTTGGATGTCAAGTGACGTAGCGAGTAATAGCAGAGGTGGAGGCTATTTATTGATTAAATAGTTAACTATGGAGTAGAGACTTGAGACTGGGATCAGATTACTGGCACGGCCAAATGAAAGAGAATGCAATTAGTATCAAGTAAATCGGACCAGGGATTCAAGAGATATGAGGATTTCCAGATATCAGGCGATGACGCGTGACCCTGACCGTTTTGAATAAAAGCCAGCTGGAGCAGGCATGGTCAGCTCATTCTAACACAAGCACTTGGCAAGCAAGTTGCGTCTACGCTGAGCCAAGGCACATGGTTGCCGAATCTACGCAGAAGTTCTTTTCAAATCGTGATAGTCACGAGAAGTGCTGCGCAAACGAGTTGGAACTTAGTAAGTTTCTGGTGAGGAGAATCACTGAGGTGATTGTTTTTCTACAGACATTGGTGGAAATATTTATATTTCTAAAAGGACATATGCTAGACTTTGTCTAGAAAATAGTATTTTGTCACAGTCCAGTAGTAACTTAATACTTGGATGTTTAAATCCATTTCAAGTCAGTTTTCATTTTTGTAACTAGTTAACCACTTCGATCTGTCAGTACACTGAAGACTAGTCTATAACGGTGGCGTTCATTAGTCTACGCAAGGGAAACTGCAAGTTGTCTAGCGCATGGCAGATGGTGATATTAATAAACCATGCCCAGGGAACGATCTTCAGAACAGCCGTTAATTGCTTAGACTGTCAATGTTTTTCTTGTACTGATGAGATTACAGTGAGTTATGTTACAACTGACATATCTAAGAAGAGATCACTTAGATCTGACCCTATTTCAACAAACTGTTATGGCTTTGATAGAAGCCCATATTAAAATGGAACAACAGTTTATTCAAACGTCGAAAGATACTACCACTATGTCTGACTAGACGAATTGTGGGTCTACAATGGCGGCCGATACAAGGATTATACGTGCTTGTCCGATAGGGCATGTCTACGGATAAATCTGGTACAGACCAGGTTTACTACACTTCAAGACCATCAAGAAATGTAAGCCACATTTGAATTATATTATGCCTAGCTAATTGGAACAAACTATTTTTCTGCAGATGACCAACACATTTTTTTCTTCGTATTTAAATCTTGCAATGATTTACGCAAGACTTATTAGAGTTATTCTGAGTATTTTCAGCACTCAGAACAGTTTAGGATCGATGACCGAGCATTTCGAGCATTTATTTGAATTTTTCATATTTTAAGGAAACCACGGAAAACCCCCGATGTAACTGTAAAAGTTAATAATTTATTTTTGTTGAGGAATGGATATTTTTTCCATATTCGAAGGTTCGAACATGTGGATTCTCACATAATGAGATGATAATTAAACATATTTAATATAATATAAATAATAATAATAATAATCCACTAATAGTCTAATAATAATAATAAATTTTATAATTTTTCTAAATAATTCTTGGATATTATATTTTCTAATAATCATATGTATTGAGAAAGAGCCTATGAAGTAGTTTAATCATTTCTAGTCTGGAACAGGAGATTTTCCGAAGGAGAGTGGTTAGCGCAAGCCCGCATTCAACCAACATGTCAGTTCTGGTTGAACAGTTGATATTTGCAATGAGCAAAGTATATGTTTCAGATAACACGGAGAGGCATGAAACGGGAAGCAATTGATATTTGTATCAAATAGGATATTTTTGTATTTATATAAAATCATGACGTAAATACACTCGAAAGTGAAATAAAGATTTTCATAAGTATGGTAAATTCACGGGTTGAACTGAATGGTAAAATAAAATAAACTTGTAAGTTTATTAATCTTCCAGTGTTGATAACAAGCAGAGGCTTGATTTATTGTATAAATTTTGGGAAGATAATTTATGTGTGTGGAGTAGTTGAAATGCTATTCCCAGGTGCGCATGTTAAGTCGCAGGAATGAAGAGGTTTTTTCGAGCATCAATCAAATAGCAGGTTCGATGGCTCAGGTTTATAGTAGGAGTATTGGAGCCACACATTTCGTCGTATGAATAACCCGAAGGTTATTTCTTTGAAACCATCAGTTCTTATTTCAACCTTGTTTACGAATTCCATTTAGACTTTGATTTTGCTAGAACCCGGATTTGTCATGATAGTAGTTTATTCTTCTTCAGAGGAAGACCTTTGCCGTTGTTGTTGTAATATTGTGTTCTTACACAAATAGTAGAATGGGCCACTGCCAATTTAAAATAATTCTTTAACCACGAATAATTTGAAGGATATTTTCAATCCTAGTGCCATGAACTAAATGAATTTATTATAAAACTACAATTCTTATTTTCCGCATTCTGTCGAAGAATTGCAAGTTGTAAAAGTTACTAAGAAATGGCCATGAATATAAATATTTTTATAATAATGATTCCAAGTGGAAAATCTAATAGTTGAATGGTTCAACCATTTATTGATCAAGTTGATGATTCAGAAATCATATATTTTGTTTGGAACTTGAAGTTCATAATCGAGTCACTTCTCGAATGTTTAATGTCAGAAGAACAATTAATTGTTGTTGTGCTTCGCACAGTTCTTCGATGCTATGCTCAATGGTCAAATACTTTTCAGATGTTATTAATATGTGTTAATAATTTGTGTTGCTACGATGATAATAATATTTTCGACGATATATTTTTGAAACTGGAAAAACAAATGAAAGTCTAAGAAATTCTATAAACATTTATTCTACGAGTGTTAATATCATGTAAATAGTCAAACAGTGATCTACGTTATTTCCAGTATGGACAATTAATTTTGAACTGGAATTAAATATTAATAATTTTGGAACACAGTCCACAGGACTATTAATCGGACTTGTGTTTCCAAAAGGATTGTCAAGTGTGTTTGGAAGATTTCTGTATATTGTGTGTAAATAAGAGTGTGGATCGCCACACGTGGATGATGCTGCTTTGAGCATCTTTGCAGTCAGATTTTAACTTTTAAATAAACTGAGATAATTTTACCAGATGTGTTACTCCCAATTAAATCTCCTTCTATCCTTATTGTTGCATTGAGCCAAAAATCAGTAAAGCATTTTTTTAATTTGATGTCGTTTTTGCGATTTGCTTTAACCCATCTGGCGCTCCGGGATATTTTGACTCTCGTGCTGACTGATTATTGGTAAAATGCATATGTGGTCGTGCGGACTCCGGTCTAAACGGGCACAAAACAGTCGTATGCAACTCGCCTATAGTGGTAATTAAGACACTCGTATCGTGTCTCGTGTCTTAAGTATTGCCATTATAGGTTCGTTGCATAATGTACTATTTTGATTTAGGGTAAAATTAAGTAACTCCGTGATACTAAGCTTTTTTTTGTTACTATTTCTGAAATTTTAGATTTTAGTTATTTCGATTCATTTCATGTTAAAGAGGGATAGCCTACCCTACGGAACATTTCTGGCATATATCTTACAAATATTCATAAGTTTTTTCAAGGTATTAACTAACGAATTCCGGTAGTAGAAATAGGTCACTCCGTGATAGTGATCAAGTTACTCCGTGATAGCACGGTGTTCACCATTCAGTGTACATTTTAATCGTGAAAACAAATGTTTAATGCAATAGAAGTGTTCAAATCGTATTTAGACTATAATTTCTATTACCCCATATTGCCTATCTTGAAACATTTCACAGTTTTTTATAGAAAAAAATCTATTAAAATATTCCATTAAACATATTTTAAGTCTTCTTAGTCACTATCAGATTCCTCGCACCTATCACACATAAAATAGACATTATAGGTACCAGACATTACAAAACTGATAATCAATCCATTCGGCTCCATTCTTCCTCTTGGTGTCATCCGCCAGGGGAACCACCTCACGCAACACAACCATCATCGTCATTGTTCTGGGGTCTGGAATTAGGCCAAAACCGATCTATTGTGTCTATCTTGACACACTATCTTCACTTGAAATTCAGGTGACACAACGAATGGCTTTTCAATTTTTGCAAGGGTTGCACTTCCTGGATCGGCTGAATATTTGTGCAATAATCCTTTAGTGCACTCCACTGGTTATTAAAACGTATATTGGCCTTGTATACTGATCATCCTTCTTCCTTCATCGACCTCAATGCTTCTTTAAGTGTTTCAGCTGTGTAGGAGCGAACCTCTTGATTCCGTTTTGGCGCCATTTCAGCGCCCAACCTAAGAAAATCGTACTTATTGCTAAGCTGACACATCTTGCATGCGTAACACTACATGCATGTAAGTTTTGTAAGCGAATGGTCTGCATCTTACCTCTGACTGGTGATAAAATGAATGTTATACAATGAAACAGCTGTTCATAAGAAATTAAAATCTTCACGACAGATTTCACTGGATGTGGATCACTTGTTGAAATGTCAACTCTCTGTTAATATATTTTTTAAACCTCATTGAGTTGGTCAAAGATAGAACGCAAGGGCTTCCTGGATTCCTGGTTTTTACTGCCATCTATTGGTAAAAATGTCGAACTTTCGGAATTGAACTAACGTAGTGATAGAGGAAATACGCTTTATCACGGAGTTAATTGATATCACGGAGTAACTTGACTCTACCCTACTTATAAAATTAGCAGACGCCTCACCTTGAAAGTTGAATGCTAAGGTATTTGACGCTATGAAAGTCAAGGAGGTTAGATATTTAAGATCCTTGGCACTATAGCGCTTTTTAGTAGAGAAAGAGGAACTTTTTTGATGGCAGAAAATCCCGAAATTAATGTTTCCATTATGAACACGGTCTACTGAAAACAAATGGGTTCTTTAACATGCCAACAACGTATGACATTCGTGACGTAAATTTTTGCCGCCTTTCAAAAATCACTTACCATGGCCAGGAGCGAACCTGCTAGCTTGTGGTTAGAAGTCCGACACAATAGCCACTCACCCACCATGGCAGGTATTCAGAAGACCAGTCGAGCAATATTAGAAATGAGTCAGTCCACCTAATGCTAGGGCTGAAGAGAAGTGTGCTTGGCATTCGTGAAGAGTCGAGATTGAAATGATTCGGTCATGTGATGAGGAAGCTCTCTTACAGAACACCTAAAACCTATTTTGAAAGGGTGATAATTGGCAAGAGACCAAGAGGTAGACCTCGAGAAGGGTGGATGAAGCAGGTCCACAGAGCTTTGGCTAAAAGGATAGTAGAATGGAGGACAGTGATGAAAGGACAGGCAGCTATGGATGGGGCTATGGATGATCATGATGATGATGACGATGATGATGGAGGAGGAGAAATTGGAGTTCTATTCAGGAATTAAATGGAACTGCAGCTAAAATAGGTCTAACGATTAATGAAGAGAAGACAGAATACATGATCATACAGAGAGAAAACATGATTACAGATCAACGCAATAACGTTCATATAGGCAATTTTACCTATAATAACACGCCAAACTTCAAATACCTTGGGGTAAATATAAATGACTGCAATATAAGACTAGTTGAACACCAAATTAAATTACAGAATGCAAACAAAGTTTACTTTTCCCTGCATACATTACTTTCCTCCAAACTTTTGACCGGGAAAACAAAGCTAAAACTATACAACACGATCATCAGACCAGTACCGCTATACGGAGCTGAAACATGGCGTGTGACCAAAAGGGAGGAACACCAACTTACAGTCTTCAAAGACAGGGTATATAGAAACATTCCCCCCCCCCCCATTTTTTGACTAGGAAACACAAAGATTGGTTCTCAGACCAAATCATGAGCTGTACAAGTTAGCCAATCAACCCAGGGTAGTGAACGTAATGAAAGCGAAACGGCTACAATGGGCAGGGCATGTCATCAGAATGGACGCTGCCAGAATAGTTCGCCAGGTGTACGAGAAGAAGATCGAAGGCTCGAGACCCCCTGGAAGACCTAGGAGTAGATGGCAAGATGAGGTGACCTCTGACTGCAGACAAATGGGTATTACTGTATGGGAGAATACTGCGCTGGATAGGAGGAAATGGAGACACGGGTTCATCACGTCCCAGAGATGCCAACGGAGTGAGTGAGTGAGTGAATGAGTGTATGATGATGATAATGATGATGATGATGATATGTTACACGAGTACTTATCCTATAGTCTTGATCTTCCCCTATGCGATTATCACGCCTTCGGTTCCTTAAAAGAGGCCTTCAGGGGTCGAAGATTCCTGCCTGACCAGTGGCGGCTGGTAATAACGTTGCAGTGTTGCTCAACGACCAGAATTCTTAAAGAAAAACAGTAATAATCCTTTAGCATAGTTCGGAGAATGTAACAAAGACGTTATAGAAATTGTTATTCGGGACTGAAAAATTATGAACAGGTTTGAATTCAGACACCTAATCAAAAATTACCAGGCATTTAAGGTAGGGGCAGAACTCAAAAGATGGAGAGGACCTCTTTCAGAAGATCGGAAGAGGGCGCTGGGCTCAAGAGATACTGGCAGGACATCAAAGCTGGCAGACGATCTAGAACGAAATATTGATTTTAATTGTTACTCCGTAGTCCATAGTGGCTCAATTCGAATGTAAAAAAAAAATACTTTTAGTAATAGAAGCAGGCGTATGACTGTGTTAGGAGACCTCAGTTGTATGCAGCAATGTTAGAGCTTGGAATACCTAAGAAACTTGTTGGTCTTGTAAAAATGACTTTGAGGAATACCAAGTCAAAAGTTAAAGTTCAAGGAATGCCTTCAGAATCCTTCGAAGTGAAACGAGGACTTAGACAAGGAGATGTACTGTCAACATTGCTCTTCAATGTGGCCTTAGAGAAAGTTATGAGGAGTATAGAATGCAATCGAGGAGGTTCCATTTTCAATAGGACACTTCAGTATCTTGCTTATGCAGATGATGTAGCTTTGATAAGCAGGAGCCAAAGATTTGTGTCAGAAGGTTTCTGTCAGATGGAAAGGGAGAGCAGAAAGATGGGGCTAGGTGTAAATGAAGGGAAAACGATATATATTATGGTAGCCCGTCGAGATCACAAACACCAAACATGCATAGTCGTTGACAATTACAACTTTGAGAGGGTCCCAAAGTTTAAATACCTTGGATCTGTGATCACTGATAGTAACGATGTACATACAGAGATAAAAGAAAGAATGTTGTCGGCGAACAGATGCTACTACGCATTCTTACCTCTCCTGCGATCGCGTTTGTTATCCAGAAGGTTGAAGTTGCGTGTCTATCGAGTAATAATTCGACCAGTAATCATGTACGGTGCGGAAACGTGGACTTTAACCAAAGTAGATGAGAACAGGATAGGAATATGGGAGGCCGGCCCCGTGGTGTTGGGGTAGCGCGCCTGCCTCTCACCCGGAGTCCCCGCGTTCGTTCCCCGGCTCCGCCAGGGATTTTAAAACTGATGTGAGGGTTGGAACGGGGTGCACTCAGCCTCGTGAGGACAATTGAGTAGCTGTCTGACAGTGAGACAGCGGCCCGATCAAGAAACCCAAGATTAACGGCCGAGGGGAACCGACGCGCTGATCACGCGTCACCCCAATATCTGCAGGCCGAATGGCTGGGGAGCGGTCGCTTGGTCGGCCTTAGCCCATCATGGGCTGTATAGTGCCAGGGGGGAATAGGAGTATTGGAGAAGAAAATTTTGCGGAAGATGTTTGGCGCTGTGAAGGAGAATGAAGAATGGAGAGTTAGAACAAATGCAGAGCTGAAAGTACTGTATGGGGAGCCAGATCTTGCGGCGGAAATTAAGAGGAGTAGGCTCAGGTGGTTGGGATATGATCAGCGTATGGAGGACAACAATCCCGTAAAGAAGGTGTTCCAAGGAAAACCACAAGGAAGGAGAAGTAGAGGCAGACCAAGGAAGCTGTGGATGGATGATGTGGAGGAATCCGAGGATGGAGGAGGAAGGCAGCGGACCGAGCAGAATGGGCAAACGTCATCAAGGAGGCCAAGGCTTTTCAAGAGCTGTAGTGCCATGGAGCAAGTAAGTAATAAAAGCTGTACTTTTCCTTTTATACGTATAGGAAATCATAATTTTGTTGTTCTTCTTCTTCTTCGTCGCGAATGGGTCTCTTAGGACCACGCGGAATCAACAATGGTTAGCCTTTCTTGCAGCCCAGTACTCCTTCATACGCAACGAATGGTTTGCTTCCGTTGTGCAGACCAGATATGGTGGTATGGCCGTCTTTCTTCCTCCTCGAGACCCCGTGTGAGTGCAAGTGTTCTGATGACATTTCGGTCTAGGAGATTTGGCGATCCTAATTCTTGCAAGTCTTTTTTAGTCCGTTTGTACCAATTTGATCTAGTTGTTTTGTTTTTCAAGTATGTGTGAATTTTGTGAGTTAGTCTATTTGGGTCCATTCTTTCCAGGTGCCCCAAGAATTGGATTCGTCGCATACGCATTTTGTCTGTGATTTTGGAGATGGTTTTATATATTTCAGCATTTGGCTTTGGAAGATGAACACCATCTTTGATTCTTGGCCCTAAGATTTTCCTCATTATTTTACGTTCCTTCACTTCCAACTGATCTCGAAGTGTTCTATGTTGAAGAGTGAGAGTTTCTGAAGCGTAGAGAGCTTCGGGACCGATCACTGTTGTATAATGTTGAATTTTGCATTTCTAGGAAAGACTCTTTTGTTGTAAATATTTTTCGTTAACTGAAAAGCAGTTTCCATTTTTGGAATTCTTGTTGTAATGGACCTCTTTTCATTACAATTGTCGGTAATCCATTCACCCAAATATTTAAATTCCTTCACACGAGATATATGGTCAGTACCAATTTCAATTTCAGATGGGGCATTCTTTATATCTGTCATAAATTTTGTTTTATCAAATGAGATTTGCAATCCAATTTTCTTTGCTTGTCCTTGTAGAAGTTCAAGTTGGTATTGCGCATCAGAGATGTTTTGGGCAATTAATGCCATGTCATCAGCAAATGCCAAACAGTCTAATTCTATGAATTTTGTTCTATAATTCATCTTGGCCGACAAGCCTGAGGATTTTAATGAGTTTTTGAATAGTATGGACTCCGTCTTACGGAAAGAATTCATGATGAAAATTAATAAATGTAAAACAAAAATACTGGAATGCAGCCGAAATAAATCAGAAACCTCTATGGAGATCAAATTGGCAGGTGAAAAACTGAAGGAAGCAGGAGACTTCTGTTACTTAGGAAGCAGAATAACCAGTGATGGACGAAGCAAAGAGGATATAAAAAGTAGGTTGGCTCAAGCAAAGAAAGCATTTCTACAAAAAAGGAATCTGCTGACATCGAATATAGATTTAGGTATTAGGAAGTCATTTTTGAAAGCCTTTGTCTGGAGCGTGGCGCTCTATGGAAGTGAAACTTGGACTATTGGTGCAGCAGAAAAGAGGAGAATTGAAGCATTTGAAATGTGGAGTTACAGGAGAATGATGAAGATCAGATGGGTAGATAGGGTTACAAACAAAGAGGTATTAAGACGAGTGGGAGAGGAGAGATGTTTCTGGCGACTGTTAATGAAGAGAAGAGATAGGTTGGTAGGACACATACTAAGACACCCAGGAATAGCAAGCTTAGTTATGGAAGGAAGGGTTGAGGACAAAAACTGTAGGGGTAGACCAAGGTTAGAATATGTTAAACAGATTGCCTCGGATGTAGGGTGTCGGAGCTATGTAGAGATGAAACGATTAGCTCAGGACAGGGAGGCATGGAGAGCTGCATCAAACCAGTCAAAAGACTGAAGACTCCAACAACACAGTAATTCAGAAAATTTTATCAGTAAGTTACCGTACTGCAAACTCTCTGAGAAAGCGAGGCGCGCTGTCTAGGAGCACTCGTCCGTTTGGTCGTTGCCAGACCCAAGCACCGACCAGATCTCAATAATGAATGGTATGGCAGAGATGATAGACCGAGTTCCCAACAGTTAACTCGGTCGGTCGTTGCCCGATGATTGCAACAAGGGAGCCGAGGCACGGACGGAGACATCTGAGATGCTCCGCCAACAGCCTTGCGCGTACTTGTGACTCTCTCGGTTCTTTCTCTCAATGAAACGTGTAGAACTATAACTGGATGCTTAAGAACAACACCAACAGAATGCCTCTGCCAGCTTGCAGGAATAGCACCACCCTCTATTCGACGAGAAGTAGCTGCAAACAAGGAAAAGAAGAAAGTTGTCCTGGAAGCAACCCATCCTCTACGTGGGCATGAACTACATGCTCTGAGGCTGAAGTCTAGGAAGAGTTTCCTAAGAACATCCAAAGAATTGAAGACTACATGTGAAAAAGCCAGGCTAGAATTATGGAAAGCTAAGAAATCTCCTCTCCTGGGCTGGAAAAGGATAGCCGAAACTTTACCTCCTGGTCATGATCAAGATTGGGTAACATGGAAATCCTTGAATAGATTAAGATCAGGAGTGCGCAGATCTAAGATCAATCTTGCAAAGTGGGGCTACATTAAGGAAGATGACATACAGTGTGACTGTGGAGAAGATCAGACTGTGAAACGTATGCTTCAGTGTAGACTGTGCCCGACCTCCTGCACAGAAGATGAACTGTATGAAGCATCACAGACTGCAGTGGAAGTCGCCAAGTTTTGGTCAAATATTATATAATGTTTGTAGTCATAGTATTTGTATCTGTGTTTATTTGATGTTTTCTGACTCGAGAATAATAATTAAATAAATACCCTAAAACATGTATATTTACAATGAAATAATGGAAGAATGCAACACGGTAACCATGGTAACAGAATCTCACAGGTCCATCAATTTCTGTAAGACGCAATACAATTCCAATTATTACATTACTGTGAAAGTTTCCAGACGGTTATAAGGTTATCACTGAACAAAATTAAGCTGTAAATTTCATCAATACATACAGTGTAATGCGCTTAAGGGGGTCGGTCAAGGGGCACTCTAGAATTTTTTCACGCAGTTTTCACGTGTGAGTGTGGTACGAAAGTTCTTTTTCACCCGACTATATAGGGTCTCCGAAAACCACATTTAAAGGCCCTTAAATTAACAGTGTCTGTGATATTCCCAGAAAACTAACTTCGCTCTGATATACCTATGAAGGAATGACAAACCCCTCACCACTGCACCAGTAGCTGAATTGATAAAGTCTGATTATTCATACCAAGGATAAATCAGTCATAGCATTCATGATTGAGATTTTGCTAAGTGTACTCTTTACAACTAGAATATTCGCGGGCGAAGTGGGTAATAATACTACAACTACTACTACTACTACTACTACTACTACTACTACTACTACTACTACTAATAATAATAATAATAATATCGTATGGCCTCAGTTGCCTGGTATAAGCTTTGTTATTTGACACCCAGAGGGCAGCTTGCATGTCGAAGTTTGTTGTTCCTGGGAGCGCTATGAAAATCAAGGAGGTTAGATATCTAAGCTCCTTGACACTATAGCGCTTTCTAGTAGAGAAAATGAGGAACTTTGTGTTGGTGGAAAATCCCGAGATTAATTTTGCCATAATGAACACGGTCTACTGAATTCAAATGGGTTCTTCAACATGCCAACGTCGTATAACATGCATGTCGTGATTTTTGCCGCCTTTCAAAAATCACTTACCATGGCCAAGAGCGAACCTGCAAGCTTGGGGTTGGTAGTCCCACACGATAACTACTTACCCACCGCGGCAAGCTTGCAACCAGGTGCGTTGGTGGGATGAGTGCCTGAATGCGCGGAAACTTTTTGATCTCCCCTTATATTATTTAAATTATTCATGGTAGTTCCGTATTGTTATGCTAAAATAGTTACAAAAAAGAATTATACACCCGCCCGAATCAATACTATAAAGAATTAATTATTAAACTTGTTCTTAGTACATGTTTCGGGGATTAATAAAAATGTTTCCCTTCATCAACTAAAAATATATTGAAAAAAAAAACAGTGACAGTCAGTCTGAAAGACTAGACTCTATATCATTTTAAATGCTACAAATGCTACAAATGCTGAAAAATGCTGGGTGAAAGCCTCATGATCATGCAGCGAACTGCGTGAACTCAAAGTCATAAGCAAGTGCAAACCAAGGTCAAAGGAGGTAGCTGGCTGGATGATGTCACGCTCACCGGAGCACGCGGGAAAAAGTGGCAGCTCAACCAGTACTATGACGTCACACACCTCAGTGCATTCTCGGTACATTTCGTCCCGTCACCGTAACGTAACGTAATGCCAGACCTCAGCGTAACGTCGAAGTCGACAAGATCATTTAAAATGAAAAAATACAGCGTAGCACTGTAATATAAAAGGTTATTAAACCTAATATGGTCCACCATATATTTAGGTTGTAACAATTAGAATAAAATGAAGTAGTTGGTGACGGTGATCAGCCTGCAGATGCTAATGAAGATGTATGACACTACCAACACCACCTAGCGATATGTAGTTGACAAGCGAGTGACTTCACGGAAGCCCGGCCGTGGACATTGAGACATAACATTCGAGTTTGCAGGTTATGGTGTGGTTTTCGCGTGTTGTGTGTCGTGTTTACAGTCCCAGGTACTGATTTTCTCAGATTTCCTACCCGGTTATACTTAATGGTGACCGACAGTAGTGGCTACGCGCGCTAAAGCGCAGCGTTAGGTCAAGGGGCCAAGCTCTCTGCTGACTCGGTAGACGCGTGGGTTCGAGCCCCACCGTCGTCTGTCCTTGAAATGGTTTTCCGTGGTTTCCCATTTTCAACACCAGGCAAATGCTGGGACAGTACCTTCTGACAGGCCACGGCCGCTTCCTTCCACATCCTTGCCCAGTTTCATTCATCTTCATCCATTCCATCTCTCATCCCGACGCGCAGGTCGCCCACGGGCGTCGACTAGAAAGACCTGCACTCGGCCTCTCAGGAGGCTACACGAGAAAAAAAAACTTAATGGTTATCAGTGCAGTGTAAAGTTATGCCTAATAAGTGCAACGTTCCAAATTGTAAAGGCAATTACGCCAATGGACCGATAGTAAACGTTTTCTCTTTTCCTAATGATGAAGGTGAAAATTCGAAATGGATACGAGCCATTCACCGCAAGGATTTTATTCCTACGAAATATTCCATGGTACGTATTACATCAATACTTATGCTCCAATTCTCACAAGTTTAGTGTAATGGGAGGAAGGAACTTTGTAACCAAGTGTCTTTTCTTGTAGGTCTGTGGCATCCATTTCAAGCCACATGAAATTCAATGGACCACTGGTATGTATGATGAAAAGAATGGAAAGCTAGTTACTGCTCCGTTGTATAAACCGAGACTGTTTAAAGGTTAGTATGCAGATAGCCTACCCCTAAATTTTAGCATAGGCTAGCTCTTCTGTTCACGAAAATTCATTAGAAAATTAGATGCAGAAGTCAGAATTTTCTAACCTAAATTATGTGCTACAGGCTAATGTCGTAGGTTAGGTGTATTTGTTTTATGGGGCTATCAATTTCAAGTGGGAGGTATAAGTGGGTGTTAATGTGGATAGAATTCACATTTCTATTGGGGTTTAAATTGCAAGCTGACTGCGTGAGGTTAGAGACGGATAACCTGTAGCAGGCCCTGATTAATCTTTTTTTTTTCTATTGCAGTAATCTAATTCATTATGGGGCGGGGGAAGAGGTGTGTGTGAATCAGGTTGGAGATTGAATAAATTTAGAATAAATAGAGTAATTAATGTAATGCAAGGTGATAAAATGATTGTATCGTAAGTTAATGTTCGAATTAAATTCCTAGGAGCAGTCCCGTCTCAGTTCCCCAACTGCCCAGAGTATTTAACTGACACTGCAACTGTCTGCCGAGAAGATCCAGATGATAGGAGGCGTAGGATTGATAATGAAAGTTTATCGAAGGCTCTCGCTGAATGTATGCAGACATTGGCGGAGAATCTGGAAGGAGTTTCATTTAGAAACTTTCAGGAACTGAAGGTGAAGTTAAACAGTGTGAGTCTTCATCCTGAGTGGAATTGCATTAGAGAGGAATCTACTGTAGTATATATTTTATTTTAAAGAAGGAAAATCCTAGTCCACACTTGCGTTGCTGCATTAAGATAACAGAAGGTTTGAGTGCCTCTTTGTATGTATCGCATACAGAAGTGAAACGTTGTAATAACATGTCTTTACCAAGAGAGTTAGGTACAGTGCTAGAAATTGAAGAACTTATAAGGAATGCTCATTCAGTGTATGCTGGTTCTGATGCATATGAACATCAAAGTGATGAGGATACTGTATCTGTTATGGACAGTTAATTTAAGAACTTGGAGAGTAAGTTCCCTGAGAAGAAGGATACATTAGACTTCTTAAAAGAGCAAGTTCACTTGCTAACAAAGCGTAAAGTGAAAAACTATTCCTGGGAATTGCTTGTATTCTCATCGCTGGTTCATTCTATTTCTCCTCACTGTTATAGATTTATAAGAGGTTCAGGAAATGTCACTCTTCCTGCACCCCGTACCTTGAAATTAGTGTGTTCCAAGCTTTTGACGAATCCTATACAGGAGCAAAGTGATAATTTTCTTTTGTATATGAGAAAGAAATTTTCACTCTTATCAGAAGAAGATCGACTAGTCCTCCTTTCGATGGTTGAGGTTCAAATTAAACCCCAGTTAGACCAAGTAAAGGGTAGGGGTGTAGGTAGTGCTGTAAATAGCGATGAGTGTGCAACAAGTGCTTATGTTTTTATGATCCACAGCTTGCTTTCTTCATACAAGGATGTTGCTCACATCATGCCCGTTGTGAACATTCCAGGTGAGGCATTATTAGATATGATGAAGAAAGTCATTCTTGGACTAGAAGAAGTCAGATTTGAAGTTCTAGCACTGATTTCAGACAACAGCGCTATTAATAGGAAAGCTGTATCTCTCCCGAGCGATCCACCCGAATTAAATTACATTTATAGTCACCCCAAAGATGCACACAAAAAGCTTTTCTTTGCAATTGACCCTGTGCACATTCTCAAATGTATTAGAAACTGGCTGTGCCTGGCATGCGTTGCAATGCCAATCAAAGAAAGTGTTGGCGTTGTGACTTTGTTAGTTGAAGTTATTTTGGATTCCCAATAGTTTCTTCTTTTTCCGTTAACCACCTCTAAACTATTATATATAAAAAAAAAATACTATCTCAGAAACATTCACGGGAGCGTGATCAACAACTCACCAAAGTTTCATCGCAATGAAATGAATGGTATATAAACGCATACGGGACTTTGTTGAAACGATTCGAGCGTCGTCACCCATTTGTTGAATATACTCGTACGCTACCTATTGCAAACTGGACTTACTGTCGAAAACCTTTCCTGGCCTGTACACAACAACTCATCAAAGTTTCATCGCAATCGGATGAACGGCATATGAACTCAATCGGGATTTTGTTTGAACGATTCGCGCGCCGTCACTCATTTGTTGAATCTTCTTGTGCGCCACCCATTGAAAAACGGATTTACTAATTCATAAACCTTCGCAGGACTGTACTCAGTTCTCCACAGTTTTATCACAATCGGATGAAAGGTACATGAACGCATGCAGGACTTTGTTGAAACAATTCACGCGCTGTCGCTTATTAGTTAAATCTACTCGCGCGCTACCAATTGTAAAATGTAATTACTAAATCAGAAACCTTCGCGGGAGTGGTAACAACATTTCACCAAATTTCAATGAAATCGCATGAATGGTATATGAACGCATACGGAATTTCGTCTAAACGATACGCACACCGTTACCCATTTGATGAATCTACTCGAGCGCTACCTATTGTAAAATGAATTTACTATGTCAGGAACATTTCCTCGGGTGTACACAACAATTCACTAAAGTTTCGTCGCAATCGGATGAATGGCATATGAACGCATACGGGACTTTGTTGAAACGATTCACGTGCCGTCGATCATTTGTTGAATCTACTCGTGCGCTACCTATTGTAAAGTGGATTTACTAAGCCAGAAACCTTACCGGAAGTATACACAACATCTCACCCAAGTTTCTTCGCTATCGGACAAATGGAATATGAACGCATAAGGGACTTTGTTGACGCGCTTGGCGCGTCTTCGCTCATTTGTTGAATCTACACGTGCGCTGCCTATTGTAAAATGGATTTACTAAGCCTGAAACATTCTCTGGAGTGTAAACAACAACTCACTCAAGTTTCATTGGACGATGGTATATGAACGCATACGGGACTTTGTCGAAACATTTCGCGCGTCGTCGCTCATTTGTTTAATCTTCTTTTGTGATACCTATTGTAAAATGGATTTACTAAGGCAGAAATCTATCCTGAAGTGTACACAACATCTCATCCAAGTTTCATCGCTATCGGACGAATAGTATATGAACGCATACGGGACTTTGTTGAAACACTTCGCGCGTCGTCGCTCATTTCTTGAATCCACTCGTGCGCTACCTATTGTAACATGGATTTACTAAGCCAGAAATCTTGCCTGGAGTGTACACATCCTCTTACCCAAGTTTCATCGCTATCGGACGAATGGTATATGAACGCATAAGGGACTTTGTTGAAACGCATTGCGTGTCATCGCTCATTTGTTGAATCTACTCGAGCGCTACCTATTGTTAAGTGGATTTAATAACCCAGAAACCTTCCCTAAAGTGTACACAACATCTCACCCAAGTTTCATGGCAATGGGGTGAAAGGAATATGAACGCATATGGGACTTTGTGAAACAAACGCACGCAATTTTGTTGAAGTAACTCGCGCGCCATCTATTGTACATTGGATTTACTATACCTATAACTTCTCCTGGTGTATGCAGAACAACTCACCAAAGAGTCATAGCAATCGGATGAATGGTATATGAACGCATATGGGACTTTGTTTAAGCGATTCGCGTACCGTCCCTCATTTGTTGAATCTACTCGTGCGCTACAACTTTCATATTTATTCACGTTTTAAACCATCTCTGGACTTCCACAAATAATTCAAAACCAAAATTAGTCAAATCGGTCCAGCCGTTCTCGAGTTTTAGCGAGACTAACGAACAGCAATTCCTTTATCTTTATATATATAATTCTTCGACACGTGTGTATGTGACTGAACTCCTCCTAAACGACTGAACCGATCTTGATGAAATTTTGTACGTATGTTAGGGTGGGTCCATGTATGGTTTAGATTCACAATTTGACCAGGTAAGTGGAATTTTAGAATTTTAGAACCACAATTTACACACAATTTTAGAACCATAATATACAGTCATAAACAGTCGTCATGGAAACCGCTAGCTTTAGTGAAAAGTGATGCCTTCGGACTGTTTGTCTCTGCACGTAGAGCCACCTGGTCGCAACCTGAGCAACTACCGCCATAACATACACTTCGCCTGTGGCGGAATGTTGTGTTTTATACCAAAGGTGGCAGTGTTGTCGAATTCTACTTTTTGTCACAGCACGTTAGATTGTTTCGAAGTCCTGTATGCGTGCATATACCATTCATCCGATTGTTATGAATCTTGGGTGAGATGTTGAGTGCACTCCAGGGAATGTGTTTGGCTTAGTAAATCCATTTTACAATAGATAGCGCACGACTAGATTCAACAAATGAGCGACAACGCGCGAAGCGTTTCAAAAAGGTCCCGTAAGCGTTCAAATACCATTCGTCCGATAGCGATGAAACTTGGGTGAGATGTTGTGTACACTCCAGGGAAGGCTTCTGGTTAAGTAAATTCATTTTACAATTGGTAGCGCACGAGAAGATTCAACAAATGAGCGACGACGCGCGAAACGTTTCAACAAAATCCATATCCCATTCATCGATTGAGATGAAACTTTGATGAGTTGTTGTGTACACTTACGTGAAGGTTTCTAACATAGTATATCCATTTCTTAGGCGGTTGCGCACGAGTAGATTCAACAAATGAGCGACGACGTGCGAAGCGTTTCAACAAGGTCCCGTATGAGTAGGGGAGTAGTGCCGATTCTAACCAGTGTCATGGCCGCCGCGTGAGTCCAAGCCAATATTTCGCGAACCCATGGTCGAATGTTGACATATAAGGTGTCGTTGAACTCGAGCTGACGTCCTCTTTCCTATTGACCATGTATTATATTTTTCAAAAATTCTTTGTTTTTTTTTGTTTTCGAAAATAGGCGATAGTTTGAAAACCAAACAGGATAGAACGTTGTGCCATGGCTCAAACGAACAGTCTTTATGACCTTTATTTTTTGTAATAAAAAATTTTTATTTTTTATATTTTTTTGAAAACACTCGAATTTTGAAAATCCTATATTTTGGAAACTAGGAACTCTACAAAAAAAATTGTTTAACGTAAATCAATGGTCCCTACCCCCTCTACCCCCAAAATAAATTTCAAGTCTCTAGGATGAAAACCTGCAGTAGTGTGGTAAGGACAGAGCTGCTTATAAAAGCAAGTGGTGAGCCCCTGCGACCTTGGAATGGAAGGAGCCATGCTAGGAGGGCGTGCTTGGATTCGTTTTTTTCGTCTCGTTGCGCTCTTTACGGGAATGTCGGTGTCGAAAAGATGAAAATTTGGAAACACGGTCTTTTTGGGGTAAAAACGTGATTTTAGACTTTTTGCTATATCTCGCGAACCAAGTATGCTAGAGACATGAACGAGGGGTCCAAGGACTCGGGCTGACGTCCTCTTTGCTATGGACCACACGTTATATTTAAAAAAAAAAATTGGAAACTCGATTTTGGGGTAAACACATGCTTTTTGTGATTTTGCCGATATCTCACGAACCAATAACGTTAGAGACGTGTACGAGGTGTCCTAGGACTCGGGATAACGCCCCCCTTTCGAGTGTGGTAGATATTGTTTTCCAAAAAAAAAAAATCGCAAAGGGACTAACGCCATACACATTGAAAAAAAACTGTTTTTTTTTCTTTACCTGTTTATAATGTCCATGAAGCGTGGTGGTTGAGAGAGACGATACGGCTGGGTGTGTGTTTTTCAACGAACCTGTCGCTAACCACAAGGACCATGCTTAATAGAACAATCGCTATTTCGGCTGGTCGGTGTATGACAGAACGAGCATGCGGTTTCTGATATTTTACCTTTAACGTGTAAACGGTGATGAGAACTTGATTCTATGTTGGTCGAAGCGAGTACAGAAAACAAACTTACAGGAGGTGAAGGTCATTTGAGCTTATTGGAAGGCGTTGATCTGATTTGACAACAGGTGACGCTTAAAGGTGAAATAATCTGACCATTGTGCTGGCAGGGAAGTGCGAAAGGCATGCACACACATTTGTGAAACCACAGGCACGCTAAACCAGTGACATCCTGTCTTGCTTCGTACGTGACAAAATGCAAGTCCATGTGACATTTGATCTTCCACAGGTGTTCGCTTGGGTGTTATCTGTCCACGTGCATGATAACTGTTAACAAGTCACATCCTGTTTTGCTTCGTACGTGACAAAATGCAAGTTCAGGTGAAATTTGATCCGGCACAGGTGTTCGCCTGGGACGTTAGCTGTCCACGTGCACGATAAGAGAATGTTCAAAGCGTGGGAAAAAAGATTATACATGCAACGTAGCATATATAAAGACATGTCGCTGACATTTCCACTCGCACTTATGTGACTACTTTTGAACACGCTACAGCGTTGTGTGAAACACTTGGCCTTGTTTAACAGTTTTGGTGTTGGTGGAAAATACTTACCCTTGTTGTGGGGTAGGTATATATTTATTCATTTATATATTTATTGATTTTATATAAATACATGCAATTATTTATTGATTAGGTAATTAATGATTTTATTTATTTATTTGTTTGCAGATAACCGGTATAGCCTACTTATCGTGTGTGTGAACGATATTAAAGAAAGAGAGAAAAACGGACAACTAGAAAAGAAAACCATTTCCATACTAGTCCACGAGACGGGAATATAGAAAAGCATTACACGTCGAGGTGAGATTTGTTTTTTTTAATATATAACCTGTTTGATTTTGTTTTGTTTATGAAATGCATAAACTATATGGAATGGATATACTTATGGTGGTTTATTTTATTTCTTTTTAGAGTGTTGGAAAACGCTTGACCTCTGTGAATAACCAGGAACGTGTGTGTTTTTTGGATTATTGTCAGACAGTCTACATTTCTAAACTCAGGTGAGAGTGTTCTTTCAAAATAATGTCTTTTACTGCTGAGAATACGTTAACTTGGGAACCCATAAACAGTTGTTTCAAATCGCGTGTGTGCTCTGGCCGCGTGGTCAATGTTAGAAAAAGTTTGATTCCCAAAGAATTTTTAGAATCTTGTTTTGAAATTTTTAAAATTGAAATTTGTACAGCGCAAAGGTTGCATACGGCTTTAAAGGTGAATACAGAACTGGTGTGTGATTTCATATATAAAAAGAAGGACGTGGAGCATAAAGAGACATTTTATATTTGCAGTAAAATGCAAGAGCTATTCATAGCCCATAATTTGGAACAGTGGTATGAAACCCACGTGGTGAATGCCTTGCTATCAAAATTTGATAAACTGCAACAAGGACCGAGTGGTCTAGCCTTAGACAAAATTCATCATTTACAAATCAACATTTGTCAATTCAACCCGTTGAATGCTGGGTCTAGCTATATTAAAACACCACCAGCTATAGCTTCGAAAAAGGCTGTGGTCAATATAAAGAATCGTGACAATGATTGCTTTCTGTGGTCTGTGGCTGCCTTTTTGCGGCCGGTGCAACATCATGGTTGTTGGCCGGGAAAGTACAAGGCCAAGTTTAATGAATTAAAACAAACTTTAAATTTAACTCGAGTATCGTTCCCTATGGACTTAACCGAGATTCATAGGTTTGAACAAGATAACCAGGACTTTTCGTTCATGGTGTATGGCCTTAATGGTAATGAGATTGTGGGTCCTCTTTATGCCTCAAAAGAACCAAAACGTCACTACATTCATCTTTTATATCTGTCTGAGGGAGAGGTAAATCACTATTGCCTCATTAAAAGCCTGAGTAGATTGCTAAGCAGTCAAACGTCTAAGCATGGACATAAAACACATATTTGCGACCGTTGCTTGCAATATTTTACAACCCCTACGCTTTTGGAACGTCATAGGGTAGATTGTGTTACTCAGGAAGCGGTGAGATTGATATTGCCACAAGGGGACAAGGCTGTGTTAAAGTTTAAAGACATTCATAAGCGTGACACTGTCCCCTATGTGGTATATGCAGATTTTGAAGCTCTCACTACACCCATGGCGGGATGTGAACCAGATCCCTCCATGAGCTCAACCACACCCATTCAAAAACATGAACCCTTTGCCATAGGATTTAATGTGGTGTGTGCCCATGACCCCACACAATCCGTTTACAAATATCGTGAGGGGCCAGATTGTGCCAAATGGTTCTTGGATGAACTTGTCAAGTTGGCCGACCATGTACAGGAATTACTGGACCACCCAGTACCCATGAGCCTATCTCCAGAACAACAGCAGCAGTATGAGCATGCCACGACATGCCATATTTGCGAAAAGCCACTGATCAGTGCTGAAGACACCGTTCGTGATCACTCACACTTTACGGGGGAGTTTCGTGGAGCTGCGCATAGTAAATGCAATTTGAACTTTCCAGCTCCTCGTTTCATCGGTGTCTTTTTCCACAATCTGGCAAATTATGACATTCAGTTTTTGATTCGTGAATTGGGCCATGTCAACAAGGGCTCGTTTACCATTATTCCCCAAAACCATGAGCGTTTTACGGCCCTGACATGGAGGTTGGGCGACTTTAGCATTCGATTTTTGGATTCCTTTAAGTTTATGGCATTCTCGCTAGACAGCCTTGTGAATGGCTTGAATGAGGAGGAATTAAAAAATACTAGAATGCATTTTAATGATCCTGAGCAATTTCAGTTGTGCATTCGGAAAGGTATATTCCCGTATGATTTCTGCAATAGCTGGGACGTGTTAAAGCAAAGAAAACTCCCACCACAAGAGAAATTTTACTCGAAACTAACACGCAGTACCGTTTCCGATGAAGACTATGCACATGCATGTCAAGTTTGGCGAGTGTTTGGCATGAAGACGCTAAGTGAATATGCTTTGCATTACCTAAAACTGGATGTATTGCTGCTCACTGATGTGTTTGAAAAATTCCGTGAGTTGTGTCAACACATTTACGGTCTTGACCCGGCTCACTATTATACGAGTCCTGGACTCTCGTTCGATGCCGCTTTGAAATACACTCAAGTGGAATTGGATTTACTCACTGACGTAGACATGGTTCTATTTTTTGAAAAGGGCATTCGTGGCGGCTTTGTGTCACTTAACCAACGCCATGCTGAAGCGAACAATGTCTACATGCCTGATTATTCACCAGACAAACCAGAATCGTACTTAATGTACTATGACGTGAATAATTTGTACGGTTACGCCATGAGTCAGCCTTTGCCCTATGGGAAGTTTGCTTGGCTGACAGAGAAACAAGTGTCAGAATTTGATGTGAACATGGCTAGCCAAGAAACAGGCCGTGGATATGTGCTAGAAGTGGATATTGAATATCCATCATCCTTGTATGATGAACATGCCGATTTCCCATTCTGTCTTGAGCAAATGGTTCCCCCTGACAGTAAAGTGAAAACTGAAAAACTCATGGGCACACTTTACAACAAAAATCGGTATGTGCTACATATCCAAATGTTGGTGCAATGCCTCGCCCAAGGCTTGGTGTTGAAGAAAGTCCACAGGGGTATTTCTTTTGCTCAAAAAGCATGGCTTGAGCCATACATGCGACTCAACACAGAGCACCGACAAATGGCAACACAGCAGTTTGAAATTAATTTTTTTAAATTAATGAACAACTGCATCTATGGCAAGTCTATGGAGAATGTCCGCAAATACCGTGACATTAAATTGGTGAATGTCTGGGAGGGGCGGTGGGGTGCCCGGCGGTACATTGCCAAGCCAAATTTCAAATCGATCAAAATTATCGATGAGGATTTGGCTACTATTGAAATGAGTAAGACCAGCGTGACCATGGATAAGCCCATTTACTTGGGTCAAGTCATTTTAGACTTTTCTAAATCGGTCATGTATCGATTCCACTATGAGTTTGCGAAACGCCATTTTGAGGACGTCTCTCTTTTGTATATGGACACGGACTCATTCATTTACCACATTCGCCACTGCAACCCCTATGACGTCATGAGGCAACATAGTGACTGGTTCGACACTTCTTGCTATAGTGCTGACAACGTGTTTCAGCTGCCCATAAAAAACAAGAAGGAAATGGGCGTTTTAAAAGATGAATGCGGTGATTCCATTATGATGGAATTCGTAGGTTTGGCTTCGAAAATGTATGCTTATCGCACACTCGACTCTAAGGAAGCCAAAAGAGCAAAAGGTGTAGGTAGGGCAGTGGTAAAATCGCTACGTGTAGACGATTACTTAGCGGTTTTACGCACGGGCAAAGCTATGTCTCATACACAGTGCAGGATACAATCCAGCAACCATCATCTGTATCTTGTGGAACAGAGAAAACGCACCCTCGCCTCCATGGATAACAAACGTGTGTGGGCTGATGACCTGCTCACCAGCCTGCCCTGGGGTTATGATCGCAAGGAGGAGGAGGTGTGATTTCACTGTATAATCGTTTATGGGACATGGCTTTTTGTAACTTGTAGATTTAGTATTTTGTAAATATTGTTTTCTTGTCATTGTAAATAATAGATTTTGTAAAATAGTGGCAATCCACTTGGACCTTTTGCTCTTTAAAAAGTTCTATGCAACCTTATTTTTTTTAAATTTTTTGATTGGTAAATAGTGTGATTATTTTAACGCTGTACAAAGTTGAGTTTTTTGTAAATATGAAATAAGTAAGATTTTTAGTAACTTTAATAACTAGTATTTAATTATTTTTCGTAATGTAAATGATAAACTAAAAAGTTCTTTTGGGATGAGTGAGCATGTCGAGAATGTGCTTTTGGGAATAAATAAAGTGGTTGTGTTTGTTCCCAAAGACAGGTGTGAATGTATGAGTGGAAAGAGAAAGCTGATGTATATGATTGACCAGAGCAAACACAATGAGGTAGGGTGGGGGGTGGGGAGGGGGTAAATGCTCACTTATATACTCATTTTGTTTTAAATAGTTTTGTTTTTTTTCATTGAAATGTGGCAGTCAAAAGACATTATTTTTGCAAAAACAGTCTTACCTGCAGTAGTCGTAGACCTCGACGTTTCTCCAAACACGCATCAGCACATTGCAGTATTATCAAGGTCATGCACTTGCATCAACATCATTATCAAATCTCAACATTCAACATACACCAAATGGAAAAAATATGAAAACAGCAAAATGGAAATTCCATGTTTCCATATCACCAAAACAGCAAAACTTAAAACGGGCATTTTTAAAAACTGGAAATGGCCATGTGTGAAATTTGAAAATTTAAAAACTTCAAACAGACATTGTTTAAAATGTGTCATCAACAAACTGGAAAAATCCATATCATCAAAAACGTTAAACTTGAAACGAATGTTTTCAAAAACTGTAAATTGCAAAATGATAAATGACAGTGTGTGGAATTCATCATGTGTGAAATGTGTAAAATGAAAAAATCAGCCATCAACATCACGATTTCTTAAAATTAAAAATAACAAAACATCGTGCTCTGGAAAACTTTTGTTTTTATTTCATAGTCATAGTGAATTGACAAAAGAAAAATAGAATACAAACAAATCCCAATTCCTCACTCCTCAATGTTTATGTCCATGCATCATCAACTTTCCTTTCATAGCACTCATGACAATCAGGGCTGCCATTCTTTCACCCACTGAGGCATCATTGGATGTGAAACGTTGTTTAGCTTTCTTCAATAACAATTTATCTGCCACATGTCTTAAACCAGGATGACTATGGCGATAAGAAAGGTCATGTTCCTTGCATGCTTGATCCAAAAGATTAATGGGTACTTCACCACGTTGTAAACGTTTTTCGAGACGAGTTCCAGGGCCACAAAAACGATAACCTGGAAGATGGATTTCGAAAGGTAAGTATTGAATCACTTTGTCAATGACGCCATTGCCAGTACAGGTCTGGCATATCCTTTTCCATCGATGGTAAAAAGGTTTGGTCTTCCTCCTCCTCTGTGGACGATGTTTGTGTTTGTTGTTGTTGTTGTTGCTTTTTCTCGCCATGACACCCGTGGAATGATTCAACAAAGTCTTTACATGGACTTTTATGACCGTGATACAGTTTCACTAGCTGGCAAGTCGCACACTGACGCATAGACGGTATTTTTGCCATGGCCACTTGCTTATGGTGATCGTAATCCGTACAGGGTTGCAATTCACTCAACACAGGATCTTGAGTCCATGATTTTGGTACATGTTGCCAGATTTCTTTGACCGCGTTGGCGGCCACATAATAAATGAACGACTTGGGCAGCGCCAAGAGTTCCTCTTTGGTAAAACTGTCTAGTTTCTTTTTGCACACAAAGAACTTGCCGATGGCTTTGTCCGTAGCATTGCCTTTCTCCATGGTATCACGTGCTGTATATGTTTACACGTCGCTTGTAGAAATCTCACTGACGTCATTCACAGGTAAATCTTGAGTTATAATTTTGTTCAACAACTCCCAGCAGGCATGAGTGGTTAACCAATGAAAGAGATGCCACGCATGTGACAGGGCTGTATGGGTAATGTTGCCACAGGAACAAGTATCCATGGGCGTTTGCAGGGAGGGGCAGCCCAACTCCATGAGGTCGATACATTGGCAGTAAGACGCCAAAAATGGTTGCAACCATTGACGTTTTTCATTACCTTTCACAAATACCACATTGGCCGAGGACAAGTGTGCTTTCATGACCACGTCCAAATATTTATAGGAAATGGTTCCCTGACTCCAGTCTAGTTGCCTATGATTTTCAATCCACTGGGTTTGTTTACGGTCTTTTTCACACAACAAATCAAAAGCATGGGGTGGTTTAAATAGCAAATGCGTAGCTTGTGATATCCAAAACGTGGTACAATCGATCATGGCCACTTGTTTAAATATAAATTTGTTGTCACCAATTTTAAACCCTTGGCAATCCACAATGAGTGTGCGCAACATGTTGACGCTTGCCTGGACCAAGTTCAACTGACGACTGACGGACGATCAGGTGTGATCATGCCATGGACTTACCTGCCATGCTAGTTTCAAAAAAGAAGGTTAGGGTAGGACAGGGGGACATGCAAAAATTAGAATTTAAGAATTACATCATTTTATTATCATAACACGTCTTACAGGCTTTTCTCATTTTAGGATAAGGACGATAGCAACTGATACAACAATATAGTCTCTTGTGTTTGTAACGTCCATAACACCGATGATGTCCCAATGTCTCTAAACTAGGTGTTTTTGATGGTGAGCTGCTCACCGAAGCACCATGGATACCATACGGCCCACATGTATCGTAACTTGTATTTTTTTCATCACCCAGAGACACAAGTGAGGGATAGCTTGAATGACAGGGTATATTTCCCACTTTCATTCTGCACAGGTAGGGGCAGGTGGGTGACCAGCGCTGATGTTCCTGCATGGGTTCATCGCCCTCCTGCCATTGGTCTATAATGATGGGACAAAAGGCACATTTCACTTCATCTCTTGTTTTTAAATAGTAGAATCCAGCGGCCGCCAAGGCTTGAGGGTTTATGAAAGGCACTGGCCATGTGGCAAAAGTCTTGAAACGTTGTTCCTCAGAGTTTAAATTCATGGATGTAACGTCTCTTGAGGCTTTAAAGCAAGACATGACTGAGCGGCTTGACGTGGGATGACCTGTTATTTATACACTCGTCACTTGGTTGGATAGTGGATAATAGTTGACTTGTTTGTGATGAATAATCAAACAGTAGGCCGTCGTATTGGCTGGTACATTGTCATGCGTTTCAAAATCTAGTCGAATGTCGATATTGGATGGCTTGACAGACTCTTCCAGGTATGAACAGTCAAAAACAATCAGTGGTGCTCTTGCCTTAAACGCTTGGGGTAGTAGCATGGGACCGTTCTCTTTTTGATAATACGACCATCGAAATTTAGAAAACAAGTCGTACAGGGGGCCAAACTTATTTTTTGAAAAATCCAAATCCAGTCCTTCATAGGGAAACACAGCTCCGTTGAGGAAAAGACGTGCATTTCTCAATTGCAGGTGATCAAATTGCGTGGCATCTTTGGTTTGTTGATACTTGCGATTCGTTTGAAAACCCACGATCAGGTAGAGAGGTCTCTCTGTATAGCGAGCTGTTTTTACAGACCAACTGTGTGTGTTGGTGGTGGGCAATAGCGGATACTCATGGAGTGCCCAGCTTCTAAATTCCATGGGTAGAGGCATATCTCTCTTTACCATTTTGAGTACGTCCAGTTTTTTGCTATCGTTAAGGGTCACATGAGGCACTTTCCATAGCAAGCGTTGTAGTTGAATTTTTGAATCGATGGGGGCATTGTCGGCCCCCTTGAGTGCATTGTTATCACTCCTGTCTCTCACTAGATAAAGCACTTGCCTTGCGTTAACCACAATGCGTTGGTGATCTTCGGCAAAGCCTAGAACCAGTTTAAGAGGTAAATATCCAGTAAAGGTCCCATCGGTGTGTACCATCCAGTCATTGGTCGAGTCAGGGCACCAAGCTGCCATGCAAAGTGTTTTACCTTCTTCCTCACTATAAGAGGGGTATAGTTTCATGACACTGGAAATACCCACATTTCGAGTGCTATCCACCACGATATCGTTAATGACATAACGTACTTCAGAAAACAGAAAGGCTAAACCATGGTTGGCCAACTTGGATGTAGTGGGTGTAGAGCCATCGGCTTTGGTGAGCCGACCTTCAATCTGAATAACACTTTCATGCGGTAGGGTGTAAATATCTTGGTTGTTGATAACAAATTGAATTTCATCATTGTTATTGAGTCCAGGTGTTTGAGCTTGATAGGAATGGAGATCAATTCTTACCACTCCTGGTTGCTCCTCGATGTGGTTCGCTATCTCTAGGATAGAATTCATTATAAGGGTTGACGTGGTAACCCAAATGCTGTAAAATCTGCTTGCCTTGAGATGTTAACGTGTATTCACGTGGCAAACAACTAACACCATTCCTAGACGGTGTTGTTGCTTTATACACAAACTTCATAGTGGCTTTAGCACTAACTTGTAAGTCACTGGTGTGGTAGAATCTAGATCAATGAGTTGTTGATCTCTATTGATCAGTCTTAATGTTATATTACTAATACTATCAACAGCCACAGCATGAAAAAGCACCACTGGAGGGTTTTCACGAATAATATACCCATTGGGCGATGTCACAATAAAGTCATAAAGCGAATGCGATGGTTCTTGATTGGTGTACACTTGGCTAATAATATTACACGTCACCGACACATGATGGTCTTCAATGAATTTCACTTCATGGTCTGATTCATGTTTTTTGTTGGGCTCCAACACACGTGGTTTAAATCCTAGTAATGGGCCAATGGAATCGGGGTGTGTTTTAAAGTCAATGTTGAATGAGGAGAAAATACTGCAGCGATGAGTGTTGGTATTTCCTACAAGTTCAAACTTGTGCGTTCCGTCGAGAAATGACTTTAAACCATATTGATTGATCAACACCACATAAATGTGTTCATAAATATCATCGATCGTGTATCCACCAGAGTTCAAGGTGAGCACAGAATCATCATAGTAAAACTTGTTGTTCACATTTTCACGTATGTTGTAAATTCGATTGTACGTTTCAAGAGAAACAAGTCCTAAACCATAGGGTTTTTCACTCAATTCGATAGGCGGGTAAAAGTCTAGGCTGACTTCAGGTCCACGTCCATGCACTGTAAACGTTTTACTTTCTGCCGACATACTGGTGGCGTTTTTGCTTATGCTGCGTCTTATATAAAAAAATTAAACACAAACGTCCACACTGTTGGCTGTTAAACGTTTGCTCTCGTTTCACATTATAATATAGCTTGATCCTGTTTCCAAAATAGGTCACTAGTTCCATGGGCGGGGGCAAATTCCCAAAACTGTCAAAGTACCATACCATGGATCCCTCTTTGACATAAGCTACATAATGCGTTCCTGGTCCTCGGTGATCATCCAAATTGACAACAGCACATTCCTTTTTCCAGGGTCGTGGGGGTAATTGGTTTCGCATAAACACACCTCGAAAATGAGAAAGCTTTAGTTGTTTAGCATAGCTTTCCACTTGTTGATGCGTCAGGGCATGTCTTGCTATGGCTGAGGTTAAATTTTTTTTTTTTTAATATTTCGAAATGGTGAAATCCCAAATCCTTGTTGATAAAAGGCTGGCTTTAAATTGGCATTTCTAGCCCCCATGGCAATCGCTTCCATCGTTTCATTATGTCGCTGACTTTCTTTGAGTTGTTGCTTGCCCTGCTGCGCGGCTTTAATGGTTTTCGCCACTGCACTGGCACCGCCCAAAAGTGAGCCCAGAGCAGCCAAACCAGCAAATAATGCAGGTAAAAATCCCGCTCGTTTTGGAACGGGAATCACTCGCCCTTGGTTTGAAACCTGTCGCCAACGTTTTGGAATAACCTGTCTCTGTGCTGCTCGAAGGGCTTTCCTTATGGTCAATACATTATTTTTTCTTTTTTTCTTTCGCAAGGGCTTGTCCTCGAATGTTGTAAGCCCAGGCTTTGCCAAGGACAAAGTCCTTTTTTTAGTCTTTCTCACTGCATACCTTTGTTTCACCATGATGATAATGACCAACAACCTTTCACAAGAAAGTTTAAATCACAACTAACGTCAGATGGTTATTTCATGGCTGTATATTCCAATTCCACATAAAGTGGGAAATCGTTTATGGTTTTTCCCGCTTGCTTTTCATCCCATGTCAACATGAGATGAAAAGATAATTCATCCCCTGCATTGACCATTTCATGGTTATGGATCAACATCCTATGACCATTTATCTTTATTTGTAAATGGTTCTCATCAGGTATGGCATATTTGATGTGAATGGTTCCATCATAGTGTAATCGATAGTGGCTTAAACCCGAAGCAAGCACATAGGTCGAGTGCTGATCATGGACTAGCGGTAAATGGTTTCTGTCATTCACAGGTTTTTCATTTGTCAGATACACTAAAAACACAGATGGGATAAATTTATAAAGCCTTTTCATTTCATGGGTCACGTAACGCTTGGTACAAACATCGTCTTCGTCTTGTGGGTCTTCCACGTGAATAATCCGATGGTGATTAGCGCTATAGCCATTCAGCATAAGCTGGGGCACTTTGTCATAAAACTCATACACTTTGTTATCCACATACTTTTTCGTAGTAACGTCTGTAGACACTTGAGGATGTTTTACACGGGTTAACCGCTTTCCCTTAAAGTCATAATCTCCCTGTTTTGTGCGTGGTACTACTGACCTATCCACATAGTGTTTATTAGCAGGATCTGTTTCCTGTTTAGGATCATGTATGGGGACAGGCCTAGCTTTGGCCATCAACGCACGTCCAAAGACATCCATCGTCAACCTGTAGTAGCAGTCTACTGTTTCTATGACAAGGCTCGGTGTCCTGTATATAGACAGCCGGCTAGCCTGTCTAAGCCTTAGTTGACATGAAGATTATTAAGCAGCAAGAGTCATTCCCCGTGGGGGACATGGTTTCCCATCTCTGTCCTACATCACGTGAACAACGCCATGGTTCACTGTTTCCATCTTCCATTCGCTGCATCATTGTGGGGCCTTCCGGCTGTGGAAAGACTAATCTTTTGCTAACGCTCATCACAGCGCCCAATGGTCTGCGTTTTCAAAATATTTATATTTTTGCAAAATCTCTCTACCAACCCCTCTACGTGTTTCTGGATCAAGTCATGTCTGGATTACAAAAAGAGAATATGGGTTATTTTACATTTTCCATGCAAGAAAATGTGATTTCACCGGATGAGGTAAAGCCTGATTCACTCATGATTTTCGATGATGTATCCACTGAACGTCAAGGCATCATTCAAAGCTATTTCAGCATGGGTCGACACAAACATATCGATTGCTTCTATCTTGGGCAAACGTATTCTAAAATGTCCAAACAGTTGATTCGTGACAATGCCAATGTCATTGTTTTATTTCGTCAGGACGAGAGGAACAGTCGTCACATTTATAATGAACATGTGAATCCGGATATGACCTTTCAAATGTTTACAGAATTGTGTGCCAAGTGCTGGAACACTCAACGTCATGCCTGTTTAGTGATTGACAAACAAAGTGAACTCAACCAAGGACGGTATCGCTTAGGGTTTGATCATTTTATTGCTATTTAAGGCCTTGTCTCATTCCCCGGCAAGTCATTTGTCAAGACACCATGGCGTTAGCAGAGAGTCAATTGAAAAAGCATATTATTAGAGCAAAAAATACTATTCGCCAAAAGTTTCGTCAATTGAAACAATCACGTGCCAATCATGCTTTGTTTATTCAGCAACATTTAGCACCTCCACTAAAAGCCATGTTGAAACCCTCTTTCAAGCCATCTGAAACGCTACCCACCGTTTCACAAGCCACGCAGACGCTGCACGAGGACCCTGAGGAAGAGGAAGTGGAAGATTTGACTAGTGATAGTGAAGTTGAGGATGAGGAGGAACAAGTGTTTACGCCTCAAAAAAAGGCCGCACCCCTTGCAGAGTTTTTGAGAAAAAAGAAATCCTTGGCCATGGTCGAAACACCTTGCCCTTCCAGAGCGTCTCCGTTTTCACAACTCTTGGCCACCCCTCAACATAAAGCTCAACTGAAAACCATTTTAATAAAATATTATGGATCAACATTGGAACCCTATTTCACCGATCTATTTATTGGAAACACAGATACCACGTATGGTGTTCGCTATGAGGATGATAGTTTTAAAATTGGCGATTCATCCATTAAATTTGCTCGTACTAAAGCTGTCATTAAAAACATCAACTATAAATTAACGCCAGGACTGTTAAAGCTGCTCTTTTCTCGGACCCCCTCTTCCCATGATTATACGTCAGAGGACCTTGACAAATATAAATCCATTTTATTGGATACCCATGCCCACAAAAGACAGTATGATCCCACGCAACAAGTGAATGCCAATATATCTCAAAAATATAAAACCATCATTGCAAAAATGTTTCCCACCAGTCAAAGTACTCGTCGTAAAGTGTCCGCTTCGGGAGTGACTTTTAAACCATTAAAACCCCTTGTGGATGTTACCTACTGGCACAATCCCAATAAGCTCGTCCAGCGGCTACAGTTGTTGCATGCCTCACGTCAAGCTGGCCATACCGGTCACGATTGGGAAATTCAAGAAATTGAACAAGAACTTCGAAATGCCAAAATTATTGTTTAAGCCCTCACCCATTAAAATGGGTATTGCTCACGAGTTGCATCGCCCAGCTAGGCGTCATTATCCACGACTCAAGGTGATTTCACGAGGTGTGGATGAACTTTGGCAGGCTGACTTGGTTGAAATGATACCCTATGCTGGCGTTAACGACGGTGTACGCTATATGTTGACCGTCATTGATGTCTATTCCAAAATGGCCTTTGTTGAACCTGTGCGTCGCAAGTCTGGTCCACTAGTTACCAAGGCCTTTCAACATATTATTCAACACTCCCAACGTCAACCTCAACTGCTACAAACTGACCAGGGGAAAGAATTTTTCAACAAGGATTTCTCCAGTTTTCTCAAATCTAAGGATATTCACCATTACACCACGTACAGCAATCTCAAAGCCAGTGTGGTCGAGCGGTTCAACCGAACATTGAAAACCCATATGTGGAAAGCGTTTACCGCTCAGGGCACGTATCGCTGGTTGGACATGTTACCTGAGCTAGTATCACGTTACAATGACACCAAACATAGAACGATTGGGACCAAGCCACGTCTCGTAACTAAAAATATTCAGCGATTGGATAAACTGTTTAACCCCATAAAAACAGCCGATCCTAAACGTCACCGACTGAACATTGGGGATTTTGTTCGTGTGAGCAAATTTAAGTCTGTCTTCAATAAGGGCTACACGCCTCAGTGGGGGACTGAACTATTTCGAATTCGTCGAGTCAACTTGGACACTCCAGTCACCTATTTACTCAAGGACCTCAACCATCAACCCATAAAAGGTAGATTTTATCTCCATGAACTTCAGAAAACAGCATTTCCTCAGCATTATCTTGTGGAAAAAGTGTTGAAACAAAAAGGAAATAAACTCTACGTCAAATGGTTAGGGTTTAACTCTACGTTTAATTCCTGGATCAATAAATTACATGTTGTGTGAACCTGTGTACTTTTTATTTATTCACACATGTTGTACACCACCTATAGCTCTATGTGTACAGCGCTCCGCGCTTCATGCATGTTCATACATGTTTGTCTTTCCCTTTCCTCCTGTGTTCTCTCATACATCACCCCCTCCCCTCTCCCTCCCTTCACCTCCCACCACTGCTGTTTGCAGCTCTTGCCTATCTATTGGTTGTGACATTATTCCGACAAGTTGCATTATACTTTTTACTGATTCAGCGATTCCCACGCTTTGAACATTCTCTTATCGTGCACGTGGACAGATAACACCCACGCGAACACCTGTGCCGGATCAAATTTCACCTGAACTTGCATTTTGTCACGTACGAAGCAAAACAGGATGTGACTTGTTAACAGTTATCATGCACGTGGACAGATAACACCCAAGCGAACACCTGTGGAAGATCAAATGTCACATGGACTTGCATTTTGTCACGTACGAAGCAAGACAGGATGTCACTGGTTTAGCGTGCCTGTGGTTTCACAAATGTGTGTGCATGCCTTTCGCACTTCCCTGCCAGCACAATGGTCAGATTATTTCACCTTTAAGCGTCACCTGTTGTCAAATCAGATCAACGCCTTCCAATAAGCTCAAATGACCTTCACCTCCTGTAAGTTTGTTTTCTGTACTCGCTTCGACCAACATAGAATCAAGTTCTCATCACCGTTTACACGTTAAAGGTAAAATATCAGAAACCGCATGCTCGTTCTGTCATACACCGACCAGCCGAAATAGCGATTGTTCTATTAAGCATGGTCCTTGTGGTTAGCGACAGGTTCGTTGAAAAACACACACCCAGCCGTATCGTCTCTCTCAACCACCACGCTTCATGGACATTATAAACAGGTAAAGAAAAAAAAACAGTTTTTTTTCAATGTGTATGGCGTTAGTCCCTTTGCGATTTTTTTTTTTTGGAAAACAATATCTACCACACTCGAAAGGGGGGCGTTATCCCGAGTCCTAGGACACCTCGTACACGTCTCTAACGTTATTGGTTCGTGAGATATCGGCAAAATCACAAAAAGCATGTGTTTACCCCAAAATCGAGTTTCCAATTTTTTTTTTTAAATATAACGTGTGGTCCATAGCAAAGAGGACGTCAGCCCGAGTCCTTGGACCCCTCGTTCATGTCTCTAGCATACTTGGTTCGCGAGATATAGCAAAAAGTCTAAAATCACGTTTTTACCCCAAAAAGACCGTGTTTCCAAATTTTCATCTTTTCGACACCGACATTCCCGTAAAGAGCGCAACGAGACGAAAAAAACGAATCCAAGCACGCCCTCCTAGCATGGCTCCTTCCATTCCAAGGTCGCAGGGGCTCACCACTTGCTTTTATAAGCAGCTCTGTCCTTACCACACTACTGCAGGTTTTCATCCTAGAGACTTGAAATTTATTTTGGGGGTAGAGGGGGTAGGGACCATTGATTTACGTTAAACAATTTTTTTTGTAGAGTTCCTAGTTTCCAAAATATAGGATTTTCAAAATTCGAGTGTTTTCAAAAAAATATAAAAAATAAAAATTTTTTATTACAAAAAATAAAGGTCATAAAGACTGTTCGTTTGAGCCATGGCACAACGTTCTATCCTGTTTGGTTTTCAAACTATCGCCTATTTTCGAAAACAAAAAAAAACAAAG
The DNA here is from genome assembly GCA_946902985.2 of Meconema thalassinum. Classification (NCBI taxonomy): domain Eukaryota; kingdom Metazoa; phylum Arthropoda; class Insecta; order Orthoptera; family Tettigoniidae; genus Meconema; species Meconema thalassinum. The sequence goes on from OX336388.2 coordinate 225,616,704, forward strand.
AATTTTTGAAAAATATAATACATGGTCAATAGGAAAGAGGACGTCAGCTCGAGTTCAACGACACCTTATATGTCAACATTCGACCATGGGTTCGCGAAATATTGGCTTGGACTCACGCGGCGGCCATGACACTGGTTAGAATCGGCACTACTCCCCTACTCGTATGCGTTCAAATACCATTCGTCCGATAGCGATGAAACTTGGGTGAGATGTTGTGTACACTCCAGGGGAGGCTTCTGGATTTGTAAATCCATTTCACAATAGGTAGAGCACGAGTAGATTCAACAAATGAGCAACGACGCGCGAACGTTTAAACAAAGTCCCGTATGCGTTCATATACCATTCATCCGATTGCAATGAAACATGGGTGAGATGTTGTGTACGCTCACGTGAGGGTTTCTAAGTTAGTAAATCCATTTCACAGGAGGTTGCGCACGAGTAGATTCATCAAATGAGCGACGGCGTGCGAAGCGTTTCAATTCCCGTATGCGTTCAAATACCATTCGTCCGATGACGATGAAACTTGGGTGAGATGATAAGTACACCCTACGGAAGGTTTCTGGCTTAATAAGTCCATTTTACAATAGGTAGCGCACGAGTAGATTCAACATATTAGTGACGGCACGCGAATCATTTCAACAAAGTACCGTATGCGTCCATATACCATTTATCCGATTGCGATGAAACTTTGGTGAATTGTTGCGTACACTCCAGTAAAGGTTTCTGGCTTAGTAAATCCAGTTTTTAATAAGTAGCGCACGAGTAGATTCAACAAATGAGCGATGGCGCGCGAATCGTTTCCACAATGTCCCGTATGCGGTCATATATCAATCATCCGATTGTGATGAAACCTTGGTGAATCATTGAGTACACTCCAGAGAAGGTTTCAGGCTTAGTAAATCTATTTTAAAATAGGTACTGCATGAGTAGATTCAACAAATGAGTGACGGCACGCGAATCGTTTAAAGAAAATCCCGTATGCGTTCATATGTCATTCATCCGATTCCGATGAAACTTTGATGAGTTGTTGTGTACACGCCAGGGAAGGTGTTCAACTTGGTAAATCCATTTTACAATATTGGTAGCGCAGGAGTGGATGTAACAAATGAGTGACGACGCGCGAAGCATTCCAATAAAATCCCGTATGCGTTCATATACTATTCATCGATTGCGATGAAACTTTGATGAGTTGTTGTGTACACTTACGTGAAGCTTTCTAACTTAGTAAATCCATTTCACAGTTGGTGGAGAACGAGTAGATTCAACAAATGAGTGACAGCGCACGAATCATTTAAACAAAATCCCGTATGCGTATATGCCATTTATCCGATTGCGATGAAACTTTGGAGAGTTGTTGTGCACGCTCCCACGAATGTTTCTAGATTAGTTAATTCATTTCACGATAGTTTAGAGGCAGTTAACAGAAATTGAAAAAAATATTGTGTATCCAAAAGCACTTCAAGAAACAAAGTTACAACACTTTCTTTGATTGGCAGGACAACGTCTGCCGGGTCAGCTAGTGTATATATAGATATCTGTCTGAATGCAATGCACCAAGAGTTGCGTCTTCCAGATCTGACAGAGCATGACAGACTTAAGATTGCATCATTTGGTTCACTGAAGGAGTTGCATGTGTTGGATAAGAACAATCTCCTGAAATATGGATTTACCTTGACTCTGAAATCCCTTTACCCTACCAATTTGAAACGACAGAATGTTCCACTAGCTCTGCAAATTTTTAATAAACCTCTAGCTGTGGCAATAAGGGAGATTGGGCCGACGAAGAACTTGCCCTCCTGGGACAGTACTGCACAGTTTATTGAGTTGATTTGCAGATGGAGGGACATCATGAACGTCAAGACCCTATGGAAAGGAAAACGCCTTAGGAATCCTCTTCAGGAACCAATAACGACCAACTCTTCTCATATCGAGTGCCTCCAGGAAATCGTGTCATGTCTAGATAGGTGGAAAACAATTGACTCACCTGGAAAGCTGAGCAAGGAAACACGTGCGGCAATTACCCTTTCTACCAAGTGCATGATTGAAATGGCACAATTTTGTCTCTCTGAGAAAGGCCATAGCTTCTTCCTACCAGGCAAAATACAGACAGATAACCTAGAAGCTCGATTTGGAAAATATCGCCAACTGGCAGGGAGCCAGTACAATATTTCCCTGAGGCAAGTGTTTGAGGTGGAGAATAAATTGCGCCTTCAGAGCATCCTGGACCTCAATGCTGCAGTGAGCGAGTATTTTGAATAAGAAAAGACATGTGTCATAAGTGCTTTTGATGCTTGTGTTGCTGATGATAGTGATGTAGAAGTCCTACAAGATGAGTATTGGCCTCTCTTACACTATATCACTGGTTATTGCTCGTATGGTTTTTTAAAGCGATATGATTGCAATTATTGCAAAGTGTTTCTTTGCGATGAGGCAGGCCAGAGTGATCACGTCAGCCTAATAAATGCCAATAACCGAGGAGGACTATGCTATCCCCATGCAGATGTAGTCAACTGTGCTGCATTTACTTTTGTTGTTATGAGTAAGCTACTCAATAGCTACAAGACAGAATTTTTGCATCACTGCAACCAGCAGAGTGTTTTGGTGAATGTAACACAAAGATGTCTGCCCACTGCACTGTTTATGGGGCACAGCTGCCCAAAGCATGCCAGGGCATTAATTGAAAAGACTGTACTGGGCACTGCCAGTAATAACTTGATTAATAACTTTGTACACAATGTTAACGACAGGTTTTCACCCAAAACTTTGGCTCAGCATAAGAGGAGGAAGCTTGTCCAATAACTTTTCATGGCCGTTCAGTAGAAATTAGGAATTTTACAATATTCTTTCATTGTATGTACAGTGTCGTTATCATTGTGCGCCCCGGTAAACACGGCAAGCTAAGCCGGCGTTGACTGGCGCTGATCGCGGGTACGCGTACAATGTTCAGTCGGTGGTTGGTGCACACTTGATCACTTTTACCAACCATGTTCAATAATATGTACAGTGCTCATAGTCGATGCCGAAAATGTCCTCCTTCTCTTGTAACACACACCTGACATCTTCTGATGAAAGAATGGATAACAATCTCAGCAATTCTGCTAGGTTTGTGCCGTGTCTTGTGTGGGGTTTCGCCTAGGACACCAAGCTGGCTCATCAGCTGGCACTTGGTGTTCCCGTTCTGTAAGAACACAACGTTGTCTGTTAAAATGTTTATTATTTACCGTGCCTGTTTTCTTGAATCGTTTGGCGAGCCTCCTAATTGTACTGGCATTACGCACAGGTCTTCCTGGAAATATGATTCGACATTTTAATCTTGTTTAAGAACAAGACTTTCTGCTTTTCATATACGAATTATGAATATACACACGTTCGCGCTGTGTCAATTGGTGTCTAGGCATGACCAACAATCACAGTAATCACAATACTCACTAAACGTGCAACACTAACTTCTAAGCTTTGCAGATACACATCCATATAAATGACAAAACACTAGTGATCTAACGATATGAGTCATCGGAGCAGAGCATTGCGAGGTCCACTCGCTCCGCACCTGACCAGCCAAATGACGCCATAGTTTGCCGCGATTTCCAGGGCGCACCATGATAATGACCCTCTGGTTCAATTAATATTGTGTTACATGATCCACTTCTGTACATGGCTAATTACTAATCTGTAAATATAGCAGTGGCGGCTGGTGGATAATTGTTATGGGTGTTGTCCTCTTTCATTAAGGGGGGGGGGGGATAAAAGACTGCTTGGTATCAAAGAAAACTGTATTCAATTGCGCGGTAAAACGGATGTACCTCATTCATCACGAATGCCGCAGTTCAGAGAACATCACATTGCCACTGGATCACCGGATTAAATAGTTAGGCTACATGAAAACCTGCAAGACATGGTATCGGCAGTTGACGGAGCATCTCAGAAGTCTCCGTCCGCTCCTCGGCCCCCTTGTTGCAATCAGCGAGCAACGATCAGCCGAGTTAACTGTTGGGATAGGACCTACTCGGTCTAGCATCTCTGCCATACCCTTCACTATTGAGATCTGGTCGGTGCTCGGGCCTGGCAACGAGCACTCCTAGACGGTTGGCGCGCTCTGCTTTCTCAGACAGTTCACAGTAACTTACTATAAGATTTCCTGAATTATTAAAGGACAGAATTATGAATTCCTATACATATAATAGGAAACGTACAGCTTTTATTACTAAAAATATTATTACGGTATTAATTGTTTTATTGAATTAATCTGGTCGTAGTGCATCACTGCAACCTCATTACCGGCCGCCACTGAAGTATAGGATGAACAATGAATTGGCATTTACAATAGGTGACCATTTCTTGAAATTATTGAGGCATGTAGTGTTAGCACACCAAATGTTGAACTGATTGCAAGAAGTTGTCCTATAGTGGAGATGTCAGTTTAAAATGCAACTAATAACCTCTGTGTACAGATACTTTAAACGTCCAGTCCAGAAAGTGGTAAATAGCTCTGCAACCAGCAGAGTGTTTTGGAGAAAGTTGGTTGTAAAGAGAAGGTTAGAATGGAGAGGGTAAGTGTACGCTTTAAATGGGATATTTCATGCAATTTTAACATACAATTTCTAAGAGGGCTTTTGTCTCAATTTCACAGATAAAATGGAACACAATCTGAAGAATGTTGCATGGAACAAATTTTTATTTGTTCAGATTTTTAACAATGGACTGAATGAAGTCTTGCAAGTTTCTTTACATCTAGTTTCATTGGATGAACGTTAATGTAGGCCCACTTTAAAAGTTTTAATCTAATGTAACATACGTGCTAGAGAGTATTTTTAGGAACTGTTCGCATAAGGACTTTTGAAGGTGCAAATGCCTAAAACTGTATCCACCCTGTAAATAATATAATATTTATTCTAAATGAAAGTAAAACGCAGCTTATACACTTGCATCAACATTGAAATTAGGAAACCTGGTCAATACTGCACCTCATATAAGTTATGCGCTAAAGTACATAAATATGTGTTTATATTTATTGCTCTTTTTTAAACGGTTGCTATGTTCTGACAGAGCTTGCATCTCGTTGAACTCTCAACAAGGCATACTTTAGCAGCACACACTGTTGATTAAAAAAAACATACATCGGGGCGTGTTATGCTGTAACCATTTTCAAAAACCATTGATCTGGATGCGTTAGGCTGTAACCATTGTCAAAATAATTGGATTAGACAAAACGAAGGTTAGAATGGTTAGGTGTAGGTGCGGCCTTGGCCGCGCGCAGCTAGTGGGACACGGTTGACACAAAACGCTGGGTGCGTTAGGCTGTAAACATTTTCAAAACCACAGTTGTGCGAAAAAAAAACAAATATTTACTACAGTTGATCATAGAATCGCCGATTTGAATTACAGATCGTTATGAAGCAATTTCCACAATACATGGTGAATAAACGATTCAATTCGGCGCACGATGTAATGAACTAAGTGGTGCGCACTAAAGATGCGCACTAGCGGCTAAACTGTCATGGTACTGTCTTTATGACGATTGATTTGAACAATAGCGCTGACAGCTGTAATTTTGGCTATATAAGTCGTGATCCTATTTGGGATGGCTGGGTGGGTCACAGACAGCGGATGAGGAAATATCTATTAAAACATCGCTCCTTGATTTATTTCTCATCGTTTCAAAAGGTATTTTGGCTAATTCATGTATTGTAGAGAATTTTATCGCGCGTTCTATCTTCATTCATCACTATCGTTGATTTCAATTTGAATTGTCATATATGTGCTGAAGTTCGTAAATATGTGTTTTTATTTATTGCTATTTTAAAAACGGCTGCCATATTTCTACAGTGCTTGCATCTCGTTCCACTGTCATCACGGCTCACTCTAGCGGCACGCACACAGTGTTCCCAACATGTGAGATACAAAATCACTGTTGATCAAAGAAATCATCGAGATGCGTTATGCTGTAACCATTTTCAAAACCCATTGATCTGGGTGAGTTAGGCTGTAACCATTGTCAAAAAACATTGGATTGGACAAAACGAAGGTTAGAATGGTCGCGTGCTGGTGCGACTTTGGCTGCGCGCAGCTAGCGCGGCACGTTTGACACAAAACCATTGGTCTGGGCGCGTTGGCTGTAACCACTGTCAAGAACCATTGAATTGGGCAAAACGAAGGTAGAAGGTCGGGTGTAGGTGCGCCCTTGGCCGAGCGCAGCCAGCGGGGCACGGTTGACACAAAACCATTGATCTGGACGCGTTAGGCTGTAACCATTGTCAAAAACCATTGGATACCACAAAACGAAGGTTAGAATGGTCGGTGTAGGAGCGGCTTTGGCCGAGCGCAGCCAGCGGGGCACGGTTGACACAAAACCATTGATTTGGACGAGTTAGGCTGTAACCATTGTCAAAAACCATTGTATACCACAAAACGAAGGTTAGAATGGTCGGTGTAGGAGCGGCGTTGGCCGAGCGCAGCCAGCGGGGCACGGTTGACACAAAACCATTGATCTGGACGCGTCAAAAACCATTGGATTGGACAAATCTAAGGGTGTTGGTGTGGCATAGTACCGTAAGGGCGAGGTTGGCAATATCGGTTTGATGATGATTGATGTGGACAATGGTGGCCACAGCTGGAATTCTGCCTACATAAGTCGTGATCCTATTTGGGATGGCTGGGTGAGTCACAGACAGTGAGGAGGAAACATCTATTAAAAATCATTCCTTGATTTATTTCTCATCGTTTGATGAGGTATTTTGGCTAATTCATGTAATGTAGAGAATGTTATCGCTCGTTCTACTTTCATTCAGTGCTACCAATATAATAGGGAATACATCAATTCTGTATTGAAAAGTGGAAAGGATCTTTTGAAAAGGCTCTATTTATTTAACTAGTGAAGGATAGATATGGTCATCTTTTAGTTATTATTATTTTTTACAAAACAGCACAGTTTGTGTAACATAGAAAATATGAGAACAACATGTTTTTGCAGATGACTCACTGTATTCTGTTGAGAACAAAGTGCTAAGATCACTGGTAATTAGCATGTTTTATGTATTGTCGGGTAAGCTTATGCCATGCCTGATATTGTAAATATTGCCATATGAAAACTGTTACTGTAGGATAACTCTATATCAACCGGGTGAGTTAGCCGTGGTGGTTACGGCATGACTGATGGCAGTCGCTCACATCCGGGAGGCGAGGAGGTTCGAATCCCCCCGCCGGCAACCTTGAAGATGGTCTTCTGTGGTTTCCCATCTTTCTTCCAGGCAAATGCCGGGGTTGGTCCCTAACTATAGGCCACAGCCGCTACCTTCCAACTCCTCGTCCTTACATTCCAACTTCCCTCCTTCCCTCCCCAACGGTACTTGTAGCTCACCCATTGGGTGTCCGTCTCGAAGCAGCTACAAAACTGGCGAGCCGAACATGTCCTAGGACACTCCCGGCACTAAAAGCCATACGCTAAAAAAAACTCTATATCAAGTGTTTGTTTCTAAATTATTACATTATCATGCCCCTTTATGAATCAACAACAACAAGTTTCCTCTTTGGTAAATGTTCTCATGTGTCATGACTGCTGCTCTGTTCCATTTCAGTAGGTAACCTTTTCTGTCATAGGCATTCCATTACTAGCCTGTTTTCCTATCACGGATGAAAACTTTCTGTGGCTACTTGTTGTTGTTGTTTTTTTGCGAGTGGGTTACGACATCACTGTCATCAGCCATGTGTACTTGGATATGGATATTTATTTAACTAGTGAAGGATAGGTATGGTCATCTCTTAGTTATTATTATTTTTTACAAAACAGCACAGTTTGTGTAACATAGAAAATATGAGAACAACATGTTTTTGCAGATAACTCACTGTATTCTGTTGAGAACAAAGTGCTAAGATCACTGGTAATTAGCATGTTTTATGTATTTTCGGGTAAGCTTATGCCATGCTTGATATTGTAAATATTGCCATATGAAAACTGTTACTGTAGGATAACTCTATATCAAGTGTTTGTTTCTAAATTATTACATTTTCATGCCCCTATATGAATCATCAACAACCAAAAGTTTCCTCTTTTGTAAATGTTCTCATGTCTCATGACTGCTGCTCGGTTCCATTTCAGTAGGTAACCTTTTCTGTCATAGGCATGCCATTACTACCTGTTTTCATATCACGAATGAAAACTTTCTGTGGCTAGTTGTTGTTTTTGTTGTTTTGTAAGTGGGTTTTGACATCTCTGTCATCAGCCATGTGTACTTGGATATGGGTAGAATTTGTATGTGGGTATTGTGATGCTAGAATTGGGAAGGTTAGGTATTGTAGTTTTAAGGGGAGGAACTACGAGGTCATCTGCCCTTGGGAAGGAGGTGACCATGGTCTTCTGCTAGGAACAATCCCAGCATTTACCTGGAGGAGAAAGGAGAAATCGAACCCACTTCTTCTCAGTTCAGTTTTAACTCATGAGGCTGAGTGAATTTCGTTTCACACTCAAATCAGAATTGTATTTTTAGGGGCAGATGACCTCGTAATTGCGCCCCTTAAAACAACAATAATCAACAATAACTAACTAGAATTATATTTCTCGGCAGAGATGGGAATCAAACCTAGACCTTTGGACAGATATGATTGACTATACTGTAGACATTAATTTCTGTTTTAACTGTTACAGATTAATTGGTTATTTGTTGTTGTGTCTTTTCTTCTCGTTGTGTAGTCGACATCTCACGTTAAAATGGGGTGAATATTTTTCAAGTTTTCTATTGAATCCTTCTATATATCGCATTTATTGAGACATCAGTGTTTTCGGTCATGTTCACACGCGCAACGTTCGAAATGCATACTTATCGATTATGATCAAAAACGTCGATTTATTAGCTAGAGTAATGTATCGATCGCATCAACTTCTGATCATATGTTTCATTTATGGTTACGTTATTTATTTATTCGCGTCTGTAGAACGTAATTTGATATATAAACACTCAGTCGCGTTTCCTCACAGGTTGTTCATAGCAGCAGCGCTGGGTAGTGCACTCGCTGACGGCCGGAAGGCTATGACGTCATAAATCGTATCGCAAGGCTTTCTCTCTAGGTGGTGTTGCCACTACATTCGCAGTTCCGTATTGAGAAGGTCAAAAGCTTGAGATGACAGGCTTGGTATTTCAATACGTGTATAATTAATGAAACCTTTATGCTTAAAGATCCATAAGTCAATCAAAGCGGCATCAAATAAATACGACGTGGTGGAAACAGTACAATTCATGGTAAAGAGGTTAGCTCAAAGTATATGTTGGAGGTTAAGTCAATGTTTCATTTAGAAAATGATTTGTGAAATATTTTATATTATATTACGATATACTTACCTGTGTTGAACACGGGAGTTCCTGGGTTAAATCCGCTACTGCGTTCATCTTCCTAATACCGTCCTTCTTGTCCTTGGTCACTCGTCCTGAGCCTTTTCCAAACGCTTTGTCAATTTTCAGCTGCCCACTGGTCATAATCACTTCCACCTTTCAAGATAAGAGAACAAACCTTGTATTATGTATACCAATTTGTTCACATAAAAATGAATACTGCCCTATAACAAATTAGGGAGTTGCAAATTCGGACTACAAATATCATTTGAAAAAATTAAGTTCATGACAAACATCACCGATGCCCCGAAAAGTATCACTATTCATGACAGTTCAGTATGTAAAACAAATTCCTTTAAATACCTAGGAGAGTGGATAATGAACGGCTCTCAGGAAAATACAGCAATAAAAACGCGTATGCACAAATTGCAAAGGTGCTTCCATATGACAAAATATATTTGTAATAAAATAACCATATCCTGAAACACTAAATTAAGGCACTGTCAAAGAGTGGTCAGACCTGAAACTTTGTATGCTGCAGAAACACTTAAATTAACAAGATTTGGTGATTTTGACAAATTAGAGAAGACTGAAAGACGAATTCTGAGAAAATTACTGGGAGCTAAACGAAATAATAACGCAGGATACGACCAAATAGAGAGTTCTATTTGAAATGTGAAAAACTCAACTGATGTAATGAAAAATAGAAGATAACAGTTTTTCGGGCACATTTATAGAATGGAAAATAGTTGACCAACTAAACAGATCTTCAACTTACTGACTAGTTACAAATCCAAACCCACATGGTTCATTGAAAGTGATAAAGATTTGACAAACGCCAGAATTCAGACAGACACAATAGCAAACAGATCACTCTTCAGAGAAGCTATTCAAAAGGCAGAATTTCAAGAAAGAAAGAAAGAAAGAAAGAAAGAAAGAAAGAAAGAAACAACTCGCAGAAAATGGACTCAAGAGGAGAAAGATCGACACTCAAGGAGGAGGAAGGAAACTTGGAAACTAAGGAAATTGAATACAATGGACAACAGCCAAAGTTGATTCATCGTACCCTTCAAATGGTTATTCGAAAGAAGAAGAAGAAGATGTACACGAATACGTAAAAACACTTAAAGTGGCATGCTGAGCTTCTTGCCAAAGGTCGTGGGTCAAACCCGGCGTTCAAGTCCTTCAGTATGCCACCCTTCGGAGGGGAAGTAAAGCCGGCGGTCCCATGTCATAGATTTATGGCATGTAAAGGATCCTTCCACAGACTAAACTTGTGTGAAGCTAAATTTCTAGGTTAGATTTCGTTGGAACGCTCTATCAAAGTTCCAACGTTCACCACTAGGTAACAGTGACATTTGTTAGCGAAAGTTGGAACTACTTGAAATTAAACGGAAATTGTAGCTCACCCTAAGGGTGTCCGTTTGAATCAGCTACAGCCTCTGGCGAGCCGAACATGTCCTCGGATACTCCCGGCACTAAAAGCCATACGCTAAACACTGTATATAAATAAATTATTATGAGATTTGGGCTGTTTTCGTAGAAGGCCTCAGGGTCCTAGTTTAAGAGCTAGTGTATAATGTTCGCAGATATACAACAAATGAACCAGAATTACAATAGTAATTCACGTGACCAACAGAGAGTTAACTTTAATTTATTACGTAAATTGATCCTTTTCTTAAAAGTTGAGTTTTACACTCCTGCCCTAACAGATTCCAAACACACACCTAAGTTCACAGAGCTCAATGAAGCAAGCTTAACGACAACTCTTGAAAAACAAAGTTCCGTACTTACATCACAATCACTTTTAGGTTTGTTTCCCAGCAGTAACGAGACGTCCAAATTAAATATTAATATTATCAAGAGAATAGCGCTGTGAATATTCATTCTCGAGCAATTAAGTTCTGGGATGAAAAGACCGTGGTCAATTATATATAAAATGTAATATTGTGAAAGTAACTTCCTGCCACTGCAACATCTGATAGCATGCGTTTATTCAATGAATTTCTGCATGATGGGTTTCCAAGCTCTTTAATTATCTCTCGTGACACAATTGCATTTAAAGGATGCTATATCAGAATAGATTGCATGTGTAGTCAGTACTGAGCCCGTATGGATCACGGCCAGTGATATCTTTATTTATCTTCAAGTTGATATTAATCCAGGATGAGCCAACTGAACTTTGAGCTCGATCGTATCACTACTTTCACAAGTATAATTTCCCATTTTGAATGTTGCGCCACTGAAGTTGGCAATATGTTGAAATGATTTGAGACTTTTCCATAGTCCCGGAAACATAAATTTAATAACGCAAGACTTGTGATGAAATTAACACGAATGCATAGTTGCAAAATGACTGGTGTCCTTCGGGAAAACTCTAGCCACGTCACGGGGAGACAACTACTCTACTTTGATCTGCGTGAGAGGCGGGCGCGAAATGGTGTCTGCAGAGGAACGTAATCAAGAGACCAGGTATAAATTCAGAAGCCAAGTAATTGTAGTGTCTGTTATAATGATAAATGTGAAGACGACATATAAGTGCGTTCAAAAAGTAACGAGCCGGAGGCTGTAATGCGCAAACCGGTGATGACATCGGCTAATCGTGGCGTGTGTAACGAGGTGTGGTTCCGACCAGAGCGTGGATGGTCACAGCCCGTCGCTAGAGGGCACGCGTGCATGTCACATGACGATACAAAGCGAGCAGCAGCATGCATCAATCGTCAACCAAGACCAAGACAGTGGGCCATTCGACATGCTTCCTGAGGTTGTTGAAGACTGTGGGACACCCATTGGGCACACACTTTGCGCAAGTGAAGTCGTTCCTTCATGACGGTGTGCTCCCTTCCGATGCTCAATCCGACCACGACGGCTATGGCGTTCACTGTCACTCGGCGGTCCTGGGTAATGAGTGCATCAACCAGCTGGACGTTGTCATCGATAATGCAAGGGGGTGCCCCAGACTGGGCATCATCGGCTAACGACACCCGTCCTTCCCTGAAGCGCTTGTGCCACGCCTTGGCCCTTGCAAGGGACATGCAGTGTTCGCCGTACACTTGTGACATTCGGCGATGACTGTCCGTTCCCCCTACTCCTTTCGCTGTCAGAAACCGAACAACACCTCTTTGCTCATCGGTTTACGCCTCCATGTCACTGTTTGCAAAGCGACTGACAGCGTTGGACGATTGATGCATGCTGCTGCTCACTTTGTATCGTGCTCTCTAGCGACGGGCTGTGACATTCCACGCTCTGGTCGGAACCGCACCTCGTTACACAGGCCACGCTTAGCCGATGTCGTCACCGGTTTGTGTATTCCAGCCTCCAGGTCGTTACTTTTTGAACGCATTTTATATTTCGCACACATTATTCAGGTATTATTTATTCCGGCGATGATGATAGGATTTTGAATCACATCGGCCGAGGTCTAGCGAGCCAGTGCGCTGCACCACTTTCGTTAATTGTAGCGCATGTTATTGTATTAACCGTGAGTGCGGTAATGATGGTTCTTTTAGTTCAGACAACGCCATTTCTTTTTGCTGTTGTTGCTTTGTGTCAATACAGTCATTATGTACAACTAAATCATCCTATAAGGGAATAACCTTGACAATAAAATTGAATTATATAATAAAACTAACTTTAACCAACCTTATCTTTCTTTATTCGTGTCAGAAGTATCATTATTTTAAAAAGAATATCAATACAGGATATCTACATTTCTACCATACATATATACAGGTCTAAAACAAATCACATATTGAGCAACAAATTTCTGACCTAGATCAAATCTTTCTTAGCGCACTTGGAAGTACATAAGCCACACTGACATAAATGTTGGATTGGCTGCTGCTCTCCACAGTCACAGAGTGATGAGTCGCTTGAGTAACCCCACTTCCGCAGATTTACTTTTGTTCTGCCGACTCCTGAACGGAGTCTGTTAAGGGCTTTCCAGGTTGTCCACTTCTCCTGGTATCCACATGGAAGACTTTCCTTTGGCTCCATCCAGTTGGAAAGGTGGTTAGTTCTTTCTTTCCACATCTTGATTCTAGCATTCTCTGCTTTTCCTTGAAGCTTAATTGATGTACGGAGATAACGCTTTCTAGATTTCAGCCTCCGTGTGGCTGGATGGTATCCATAGAGGGGATGTGCTTGTGAAATAGATGATTGGAGCCTCTCTTTGTTGGCTGCTACCTCACTACGAATCTCACCAGGAGGAATACCAGCTAGAAGTTGCATCTTCTCAATAGATGTTGGTTTTAAGCTTCCTGTAATGATCCTGCAACTTTCGTTGAGAGCGATGTCGATCTGCTTCGCATGAGCTGACCTGTGCCAAACCGGGGAGGCTTATTCGCCTGCAGAGTAGCATAGAGCTAGAGCTGATGTTCTGATTGTTTGTGGTTGGGTTCCCCAACTGGTTCCTGACAATTTGCGTAAGATGTTGTTTCTAGCAGCTATCTTATGTTTAAAGTTTTGGCAATGTTTCTTGTATGTTAATGTGCGATCCTGAGTAACCCCCAAGAACGTAGGTGTAAAGCAGTGTGCCAGTAAACTCCCTTTCCAGAATACATTGAGATTCTGAGAGGCCTATACATGCCGTAGATGGAAGGCGCAAATTTGAGTCTTAGCTCGATTTGTTTTCAGGTGATTTTTCTCATAATAAATATCTAGTTCTTCTAATGCTACAGTTAAAGAAATCTCAGCTTCATCAAAGGTATCAGTCTGAGTTGTAAGTGCAAGGTCATCGGCATAGATAAAGCTTTTGGTGCCTTCTGGCAATGGCCGGTCATTTGTGTAGATGTTGAAAAGAATAGGAGCCAGTACACTGCCTTGCGGGAGACCATTCCTTTGATTTCTCCATCTACTTCTGCGTCCTTGAAATTCAACAAAAAGGCGACGATTTTCCAGCAGAGTAGCTTTCATCTTGGTTACCTTGATGTCTTTAATCATTCTATAGAACTTGTGTAAAATATTCTATGTGTGTTGAGTCTTCAGTCTTTTGACTGGTTTGATGAAGCTCTCCATACCTCCCTGTCCTGAGCTAATCGTTTCATCTCTACATAGCTACCACACCCTACATCCGAGGCAATCTGTTTAACATATTCTAACCTTGGTCTACCCCAACAGTTCTTGTCCTCGACCCTTCCTTCCATAACTAAGCTTGCTATTCCTGGGTGTCTTAGTATGTGTCCTACCAACCTATCTCTTCTCTTCATTAGCAGTCGCCAGAAACATCTCTTCTCTCCCACTCGCCTTAATACCTCTTCGTTTGTAACCCTATCTACCCATCGGATCTTCATCATTCTCCTGTAACACCACATTTCAAATGCTTCAATTCTCCTCTTTTCTGCTGCACCAATAGTCCAAGTTTCACTTCCATAGAGCGCCACGCTCCAGACAAAGGCTTTCAAAAATGACTTCCTAATACCTAAATCTATATTCGATGTCAACAGATTCCTCTTTTGTAGAAAGGCTTTCCTTGCCTGAGCCAACCTACTTTTTATATCCTCTTTGCTTCGTCCATCACTGGTTATTCTGCTTCCTAAGTAACAGAAGTCTCCTACTTCCTTCAGCTTATCACCTGCCAATTTGATCTCCATAGAGGTTTCTGATTTATTTCGGCTGCATTCCAGTATTTTTGTTTTACATTTATTAATTTTCATCATGAATTCCTTCCGTAAAACGGAATCCATACCATTCAAAAACTCATTCAAATCCTCAGGCTTGTCGGCCAAGATGACGATGTCATCAGCAAATCTCAGAGTTGAAATTATTTCTCCTTGAATCTTCACTCCCACTTTAAATTTTTCTCCAATTTCCTTCATTGCTTGTTCAATGTAAAGATTGAAAAGTATGGGTGATAAGTTGCAGCCTTGCCTTACACCTTTCTGAATACCAGCTTCTCTCTCATGTCCTTCAGCTCGAATGACTGCTGTCTGGTTTCTGTATAGATTGTATATCACCCTCCTATCCCTGTACTTTATTCCAATCGATTTCAAAATGTCAAACAATTTAGTCCAATCAACGTTATCAAAAGCCTTTTCTAAGTCTACAAAAGCCATGAACGTTCTCTTATCTTTCCTTATTCTACCTTCCAAAATCAGCCTAAGACTTAGTACAGCTTCCCTTGTTCCTACATTTCTCCTGAAACCAAACTGGTCTTCACCCAACTCCGTTTCTATCTGGCATTCAATCCACTTGTAAATTATTCTAGACAGGATCTTTGAAGCATGAGTAATCAAGCTGATTGTACGGTATTCTTCACATTTGTCAGCTCCCACTTTCTTTGGTATAGGGATGATAACATTCTTCTTGAAATCAGGGGGTACCTCACCTGTCTCATAAATCCTACACACCAAGTGAAATAACCTGATCAGATCTTCATCTCCTATGCAGCGTAGCAACTCAATCGGTATATCATCTATGCCTGGTGCTTTGTTCCTGCCTAAGTCCTCTAATGCTCTGTCAAATTCTGATCTCAATATTAAATCTCCTTTTGCATCCTCATCAATTTCCTCCTCCCTTTCCATTACATGATTCTCTATCTCCTTTCCCTTATACAAGCACTCTATGTAAGCTTTCCATCTCTCAACCTTTTATTCCCTATCTGTCAGAGGCTTTCCATTTGTGTCCTTAATATTACAGCACTTAGTCTTCTTTGCCCCAAAAGTATTCTTAATCTTTCGATAAGCTGTGTCTACTTTTCCTAATTTCAGACAATTTTCTATACCTGCACATTTCTCTTTCAACCATTCTTCTTTCGCTTCCTTGCACTTCTTGTTAACCTCATTTATCAGACGTCTGTATTCTGCTTTCCCCTTTTCATCTCTTAGATTCTTGTGTTTCCGCCTTTCATCCATCAATTCTAGTATATCCTGAGTGATCCACGGTTTTCTGCCTATTCTTTCTTTCCTACCAATGTTTTCTTCTGCGGATTTTGTTATTTCATTCTTCAAAAGTGCCCATTCGTCTGCAATTGAAGTTTGTTAAGGGGTTTGGATTAGTCCTTCCTTTATACTCTTCTTGAATCTTTCGTTTATATCCTTTACTTTCAGTCTGTCTATTGCCCACCTTTTTGGCTTTTGACTTTTCTTCAGTTTCTTCAACTTTAATCTGCATTTCATTACAACCAGATTGTGGTCAGAATTTATGTCAGCACCAGGATATGTTTTACAATCCAAAATCTGGTTTCGAAACCTCTACTTGACCATAATGAAGTCGATTTGGTAACGCCCTGTATCTCCTGGTCTCATCCATGTGTATATTCTTCTTTTGTGGTTATTGAATAAGGTGTTAGCTATGACCAACTCATGTTCGGTGCAGAATTCCATCAGCCTGCTTCCTCTATCATTCCTTTCAC
The DNA here is from genome assembly GCA_946902985.2 of Meconema thalassinum. Lineage (NCBI taxonomy): Eukaryota > Metazoa > Arthropoda > Insecta > Orthoptera > Tettigoniidae > Meconema > Meconema thalassinum. The sequence goes on from OX336388.2 coordinate 225,633,378, forward strand.
CTAATCCGAAATCTCCTACTATCTTCCCTTCTCTCCCTTTTCCTACCACAGCATTCCAATCTCCCATTACTATAACATTTTCATCACCTTTGATATACCTCAGAATGTCATCTATTTCTTCGTAGACCTTTTCAACATCCTCATCATCAGCTTGACTGGTTGGCATATAGACTTGTACCACTGTGGTGCATGTAGGTTTAGTATTGATTTTTGCTACAATAATCCGTTCACTGTATTGCTCATAATATTCCACCCGCTGGCCAAGTTTCCTACTCAATATGAGACCAACCCCTGCTTGGCCATTGTTTGATTCTATGATTAACCGTATCGTAGGCGGCGGATAGATCCACAAATGCCACACCAGTGATCTTCTTCATCTCAAAACCGTTCTCAATGTGCTGAGTTAGATGTAGAACCTGTGCCGTGCAGCTCTTACCTGGGCGGAAGTCACACTGCTGAGGGATTAGTACTTGGTCTACTACTCCCATTAAGCGGTTGAGTATCATCATTTCCATTATTTTGTATAGGTGGCAGAGTAAACCAACCTTATAAAAGGAATAAATTAAATCAGAAGTGATTCTTTCTTAATTTGATTTATATTTTATTACATGACCAACGCCTGATACAGCTAGTTTTTAGAATTACAGACATTTAAGTACAGCTGACAGGAGCTTCGAGACTACTAGTTGAAATGTCACGGTAATTCAGTATTTGTGGACACTTGACAACTATGTGGGGTATAAAGCTCTGTAGCTATGTCACCACCTACATCAACATGAATTTAGATGACTATTCAATACAAGGAGTATTGGAAAATCGTAGGGAGTAGTGTGTTTATTATCACTGTGCCTCTCAACGTGTGGGTCCGGGGGGTAAGGACGTCGGGAAGGCTATCCGCTACAGATAGTCGTATGATGAACATCCCCAACGTGCACAGTACCGGAAGCCAAATTATGAAGACCATTTTACATTCTTAACAAGAAGTTCCGTGAAGAACTAAATAGCCTATTTTCAAATATCCTACTTATTGTGTTGCCCTGGGGGGTTGGTAACTCGAATTAGGGTGGCGCTTATTAAAAGACGTGAAAGCTTATTTGCAGGGCGTCACGTGAGTGTAGTGAAGTGAGTGAGGTAAAGACAAGCTGAAGGCTAGCCTTGCTTACTGAGCGAGTAGCGAATGCTGACTCGTGTTTACAATGTTAAACTCCTGACAAGCAATGCAGCCGGTGTGGCGCAGCTGAGTGAAGGCTTCCTAGCAGCGGTCCAGAGTTCGAGCAGAGGGCCCAATAAATACAAGAAGACAGTTTAAGAGAGTGAGAATGGTTTTAGTTATTATAAGAGTGATGCAAAGTGCCCAAGAATGAATGAGATGATTATCATTATTGGGTTTGGAATAGAAAGGAATTACTAAGGATAACCTTTGAGTACACTTACCAGAACTGCAGAGCGGTCGAGCTGGCGTCGGACAGCACCTCGGTGGACGGAAGATGATCAGTTCCTGGCGGTGCTGGTATTTATGTGAATGGCCCATGTTTGTGTAATGTAGTCAGCAGATTCCTGCCCCACATAGCAGGTAGCTGTGTGTTTAGATTTATGTTTTAAGAATTACCACATGTGCGAGTGGTTGGCCTGCCAAGCCAAGTGTACTTTCAATGGCTAGATGTTTGCTGTTGTTGGTTCATCTAGGGTTTGTAGCATGAAATGGGGGTGAAAGGTGACGAAAGGTGAGGTAAGGGGACGATAGGGGGTGGCCATACCCTGTGGGAACCCCCGGGTATAACAACACCTCTTCTGGGTCGAATGATCGTCCTCGATCATTGTGAGAGTCGTGGGACGGTGTAAAAATGCAGTTTCTTCTTCTCCTCTTCATCTTCATCTTCTGCTCCTCCTCCTGTCCTGGTGTCTCCTGTGTGTGCAGTTTTTAAGCGATGTAGTTGTAGATGTAGGCGATGTAGCTGGTGGCGTGCGTGTTTTCTGTGTACTCAGGTTTAGGGTAGGTATGAGGGTGGTACATTGTTATATTTTTAGTCTGTGGATGATGATGGGACATGATGATGATACAAAGATTCAACGATGTAATAATAAATTACCATAAGCTACAGAAGTGGTAAATATAAGATATATATTTCGAATGACATAAAGGATACATTTGTTAAAGTAAGGTGAAAAACTTAATTGCTAGTATATATAACAAGTAATTCTATAAAGAACTGAAGCCTATTTTCATGTATCCTACTAACGTCAATTGACACTACCAACATACAAAATTTCAGTTTGATTGCTGTAATAGATTCGTAGATATTGAGAACCGTCTAATACTTCGGATGGTAGCCAAGTTGGATTTTTATATATGTAGGTATGTACTATTACATGCAGATTTTTGTGTGGGTGTAGTATTCAAACTTCAATCGCATGATTAGTACAGAAGAAGTAACAACGAGATTTATAAATTTCGCACAGCTGCCATTTCTGGTTATGAAAACAATGGAAATCAATTATATGCCAGTGGATTAACATTTGTATAGCCTAAGCATTTACCGTATCGAGTTTTCTGGACATGGATGGTTAAATCGCGAGAAACGTCCATTTAAATATCTATACTTCGCGACGCCGCGCCGCCATGTTGGATTAGTGTTCACCAGGTTATTGAAAGTTCTATAGGTGAACTTATGTTCATAGCCACTATGAACATAAAGAATTACAGTTTGATTGCTGTAAAGGATTCGTAGATATTGAGAACCGTCTAAATATTTCGGATGGACGCCATGATGGATTATTATATGTATAGGCCATAGAGTTATGTACCATTAAAGGCAAATTATTGCGTAGGTTCATTATTCAAGCTTTCACTTACATCGCATGATTACGACACAAGAAATAAAAACTTAATTTAAAAATTTTGCACAGCCACCATCTTGAGGTTACGTAAACAATTGAACTAAATTAGCTGCTAAGGCATTACAATATGTATAAACATTTTAATGTACTTTATTTCAATCCATTCAATTGGTTAAATCGCGAGAAAAGTCTATTAACATATTTCAAATTTGCTTGGCCGCCATGTTCGTATTGTACTCTGCAGGTTTTTGAAACTTACAAATATAAACTTGTAGCACTGCCCTGTATCACCATACTATATTTCAGGGTGAAATCAGAAATAGTTTCGGAGATACATAAAGCCGGTAAAATATTTCGCTCATCCGCCATCTTGAGGTTATGTAAACAATTGAACTAAATTAGATGAGAGTGTATTACAATGTGTATAAATGTTTACTGTACCAAGTTTCATTGCGTTTGGATGGTTAAATCGCGAGAAAAGTCTATTTAAAGTCGCAAATTCGCCTGGCCGCCATGTTGTATTTTTAGTAACCAGGTTTTTGAAAGTCTCATAGGTGAACTTGTAGTTGTGTCCTTTATCACCGTACAAAATTTCAGGGTGATATCAGAAATAGTTTCGGAGATATTGAATGCTGGTGAAATATCTCGCACAACCGCCATGTTGGATTGGTGAGACGGAATTAAATTTGAAGGCCACGGTCGGAATCGGCCAAAATAGTGCTATGATCTTACCGAGTTTCATTGAAATCGCCCCAGCCGTTCAAGGGTTATTAGGGGGGGGGGCACACAGACAGACACACAGACACGCTTACGCACACACACACACACGGACAAAAGGTGATCTCATAAGCCTATTTTTTTTTTCATTAAATGAAAATAGGCTAAAAATGTACATATGTTCTGACAGGGCAGAAGATACAAGCATTACAAATGGATTTCCAACGAGTTTAACCAATTCACTGCTTCATCTGTAGCCTCATGTATTTCTTGTAGCGTCCCACTGAACCTCTTATTGGACATTCCATGACAATGTGAAAAACAGTCTGTGGCACTTCACTGCAATCGCAGGCTGGACTGTCGATCATCTTCCACTTATGCCTCCAATACTGGCATCTTCCATGTCGGGTTCTTATTCGATTTAGTGACGTCCAAGTTTTTCGGAATAAGTTGAAACCAGGGGGCGTTGAGTTGGATCCAGAATTTGATGATATTTGTCTGGATTCGAGAAAACCCAATTATTGCGCCATGCTTGATAGACATTAAATTACTCTTGAACCAATTCCTCACATAGTAACCAGGGAGGTTTACTAGATGTTAATCTGAGATGTGGTTGCAAAATGTCCTGATGTATTGGTAATCTTTACAGTATTTTTCCCATTCTTTCGACAATGCCAATTGTCTACGGAGGTGAGGATGCGGAATGTTTGAGAGGACTGGTAACCAATCCAGAGGTGTAGATTGGATGGTTCCCGATATAGTCCATAGTATCATTGAGCTCAGTATCAATTTTCTGTATATGAGCGCAATTTAACCACACAGGACAGCAATATTCGGCCACTGGGTATACTGGGGCAAGAGCTGTTGTTCTAAGAGTTGATGCAGTTGCACCCCAGCCTGACCCAGACAATTTATGAAGAATTTTGTTTCGGGCTTTGACTTTAGCAGATGTTCTGCTTAATTGTTATTTAGGAGGATTGCAAGGGACTTACTTGGGATTATCTTCAAAAATTTCAGAATCATACCTTAGCGCCAGACAGTATCATACGCTGATGTCAAGTCTACAAACACAATGATTGTCTTCTGATCTTGCAAGCCTTTCTCAATGTGGGTAGTTAGAGCCAACAACTGATCAGTACAGCTTCGATTTGGTCTAAAGCCAGCTTGTTCAGCTGGTATATGCTCTAAAAGTCTGCTTGAGATTCTGTTATAGATGAGTCCCTCTAGTAGCTTATCACATACACTTAGGGATGCAATCGGTCTGTAATCTTCTGCGTTTTGTCCACTTTTCCCAGGTTTGATTATAGCCACTATCTTAGTTCTTTAAGTAATGGTGAGAGTTTGCCTTCTTGTAGAATATCGCTATAAAATTTAGTTAACCATTGAATTGTGCAAGGGCCACAGTGCAATATAAATTCAGGATATATTCCATCTGAACCTGCTGCTTTACCTGGTTTCATTTCACGGAGTGCAGAGGAGACTTCAACATTATTAAATATTGCAGAGAGTTGATGTGATGTACTGGCTTGGGAAAACTAGGTTTTTAATGCTCGTAGAATTCTTTTGGATTCTGGTTTCGAGCAGTTGCTAGGATTTCTAGTCAGACCCAGTAACCTTCTTGCCACATCATCTGCTTTTACTATGGAGTTCTTACTACTGAATTTTGGAGTGCTGATACCTAACTTCCTGAGGAAAGACCAGACTTTTCTGCTCGAGTGTTGAAAGTTCAGGTTTCCCATTAGTTCGGACCATTCATTTGCAACATCTGGATCACTAAACATTTTCTAGTTCTGGTACAATTCGGTACATCTGGGGATCCATTCAGGTATGTACTCTCGTATGTATCCTCTTGGGATGTGATTTTAGCTAAGCAGCACATTAGGCCTACAAAGCGCTCATGTTTTCTTTCTTGGGTAAGATCCACTATAGCCTATGTTAGGATCTACCTCGCTTGTGAATTGAGACCAATTTGCTTTCCCAAAAGTCCAGCGAGGCAATGGGATTGATCTAACAACTGGGATTTCTAGGCCAACTTTGGCAAGAACTGGTCTGGGCTGGCTTCGAGGAAAATCAGGTAAGACTTTCCGACTGCAGTGAAAGGGTCTTCCACGGGAATCCTTTGAAACAAAACATTGGTCAGGGTTAAAATCCTTATTCCATCTGGCAGTGTGGAAGGTGCCATTTTCCTTGGCATCATACACTAGGAAAATATTCTCAGCATCCGCCCAGTCTAGCACGCCTCGGCCGTCGCTATTTGCATCACTGTAGCCCCAGTTGGAGTTCCGGCTATTAAAATCTCCGAGAATAACTGCTGGACGTTGGATGTTTTGAATGGTTGTATTCAAAGTCCAAGGTTTGTAAGGAGGTTTATAAATATTAAGAATTTCAATATTGGCTATCGTCATTCTAGAGGCAAACATATGGTCAACAGTGTTTGAGCTTATTATTTGAACTTCCTCAATATCGTTCTTCACAAAGACTGCACAGATTAAAGTGTACCCAGGAATTTTGCATCTGAAGTGAAGCTGACTTAGATCTTCACAATGAGTCTCTTGCAATAGGATGACATCCACCTGAAATTCCTTTAGTGTTTTAGTCAGATATTCACTCTTGGACCTGCTTGCTCCTTCAATGTCAAGTTGAAAAATCCGTATGGAATGAAGAAAATCTCTCCCTGCCAAGCTCCGACAAGTTCTGTTTCTAGGCTGAGTCATAGTATTCATCGTATCCTCAAATTGCTGGGATATCTAAACGTAAAACTCAAGGTCCAGCAGCCAATGTATCTGTTGCTTTCTTTGCACCACCCAGGAGGCACGTGTAGGGCACGTTAAAGTGAAGCAATACAGGGTGATACAATAGTAAAATAAAATAAAATATACAAATATCAAAGTCCATACAATGGTTATTTATTTATTCGTATCAGAAGTATACATTTTACATTTAAAATATGGTACTTAAACAATGCACATATCAAATCGTTTCTGTCCAAAATTTTGCCAAGTCACGGGAATTAGGTGTCACAGCCATCAAGTCCTCCATTGCGCAACTTAAAGGACACTTAATGCAGTTCAAGAAATGGACTGTGGTTTGGACTTCACCAAAATCACATAGCCAGTATGTGCCAGGAGAACCCCACTTTAACATATTGGTTTTTGATCTACCAACACCAGTGCGAAGCCTATTCAATGACTTTCACATAGACCAGTGTTCCTCATGTCCTGGAGGGAGATGTTTAATTGGTAGCATCCAGCCATCAAGTTGAGTATTTCTAGACCTCCATAATATTAACCTTGTGGACTTAGCAGATCCATGTAGATCTTCTGTTGTACTCAGGAAACTCCTCCTGGACCTCAGTCGTCGATGGGCAGGTTCATATCCGTACAGTGGGTGTGCGCATGAGGTAAATGCTTTGGTTTTCTCAGTCCTGGCTGCAACTTCTCTTCTAATATCTGGAGGGGCGATTCCAGCCAAACAGTAGATTCTATCTCGTGATGTTGGTCTCAAACAGCCAGTGATAAGTCGGCATGTTTCATTAAGAGAAGTGTCAATTTGTTTAGCATGACTGGAACTGTACCAAACAGGACAAGCGTACTCTGCAGCGGAGTAACACAGAGCCAGGGCTGTAGTTCGCATCGTCATTGGCTGTGTACCCCATTTGGTTCCAGACAGTCTGCGAAGGATGTTGTTTCTGGCTGACACTTTCTGCTTGACGTTTATGCAATGCTGTTTATAGGTGAGAGCACGATCAAATGTTTCACCTAAATATTTAGGTGTTGGGCAGTGATCTAGTTGAGTGTCTTCCCATGCTACCTGTAATTTCCTTGACGCCTGTCTGTTCTTTAGATGGAAGGCACATACGTGAGTTTTAGATGGATTAGGCTTCAATTGGTTTCCTCTGTAGCAGTAGGATAGTTCAGAAAGAGCCTCTGATAGCTTACCTTCTATAGTCTCAAAGCTGTTTGCTTGAGCAGCAATGACTCGATCATCCGCGTATATGAAGCTTTTGGTATCAACTGGAAGAGGTTGGGCATTAGTATAAATATTGAAGAGCATTGGGGCAAGAACACTGCCTTGTGGCAAGCCATTCTTTTGTTTCCTCATACAATGGTTGAAAATATACAAGACAATATAAAATATGCAAGGGAATACAATAGTGTAAGAGTACAATGATATATAGTGGGCAGAGTAATATAATTGATAGGATTATTGTGGACATGATGTGAATGAATAATTATTGTTCTTTATTTGATGAGGTGAATAGGTGATGTGTTTTATGTGCTGATGGATGGACAGGTAATTACGTATGACAATGATTTATATTTAAGGTGACTTCTTATGTTTAGGCCTTATGATCAATGGTACCGTTCTTTATGTAAGCATATAATCGAAACGATAATAACCTATAATCCAAACGCTAATAATCTATAATCTAAACGGCCGTGTTATATCTAGCTTACAAACTATGTGGCCACACTAAAGTAGGGTTGTGAGTTTATCTTCTGTGGGCAGATAGGCTCTTTTATTAACATCGAGGAACGTCATTCACATAATATGACGTCTCTCAGTGTTGTGTTTTGTGCCTCATAGGTGGCATTTTTTTTGTGTATTTGTAAATGAAAGAATGTAGTGTGAGTGTGTATGTACTTATATTACCGTGTCGGTGTTCCCTTAGCATGCGCTGACCTGTGAAAAGATAATGTTGCATTCTACTCAGTCCGATTTCTCATGTCCTGCTGCTCGTGCTTTCTGGAAGTATAAGAGATTAAGATATTTCTGTATTGGTGCAGCTGCTGGCTTATGTATAGGTGTGTGCGCGAGTGATCTACGCTCGTTTTCTTGGTGTAAGATCGATGTTAAGCGCCGGAAGTGTTAACTGTAGTAACATAGCATGTCTAATTTACGCATGTGGTGCACGCTGTTCTTCTGGCAAAATTTGCCATGCTTTTTGAGTGGTACACCTAGCGAATTTGAGTATTGTGTTGTCGCTTTTTTATAATTTCTTAATATCTAGTTTTTGCGAGTAGGTGTGTATTACGCTGGTGTTTCGTGTACGCATGTTGTTCTGAATTAATCTTCATGCTTCATCTGCACCATCAGGCATCTCGTCGTTCAGAGGCGGTATGTATTTTGTCCAATGGTTGCGTGCTATCATTTGTATACGTGACTTGGTGTTCCCAATTTACTTCGCTTATGCGGCATCTCCTTGGAGGCATCTCGAGGAATTTTCATTTATTTATTCTGGCTTTTATACGCAGAGTGTATTGTTTGTGCACAAGCGTATATACGACATGTGTTACTGTGTTGGGTGAGTCGAGCTCTTACGAATTTTTCTTAATATTAATAGGCCTACTTATTTTCTAAGGTTAGGAATTAGTGTATCTGTTTGTATGTTAGTGAGTGAGTGTATGCACCTTCCCGGCATGTGTGCATATATTTTGGGCTTTTCTCCGTCTCGTGAGATGTTGGAGAAAGCGCGCCATGTTCCCATACTAATGTACCTTCATGGGTGTCTTGGTATATCATTGCACTGGCCCATCAAGCAGGGTGGGTCGATCTCCCAAATGTTGCATCGCTTATTACGGGCAACAAACATAACCTGGTTTCACCCTCCAGTTTAGTTGTTACGTTTCATTCAATCTGGTTTCTCTCCCTATTTTTGCTGACTGGTCTATTATAGAAGTCATCACACAGCCCGGTCAGTTCCCCAGTGGTTGGGCCAACTTCCCCGAGTCCACTGGTTGGCTCGTCCTTGAAGCTCGGTTGGTCTCCCCTTGATCTTCCGTCTTTGTACTTGTACAGTGTAAGATTTGTGTGATAAATGTGAGTTATTTGTGATATGATTCGTGTAGACTGTGTATAGAGAATTGGGCGTACAGTGTGTGTATGTGTGATTCGTTTAACGTGTGTGATCTTTGGGTGTCTGCCCTTGGTCCTTCGGTACTCACAGATAGGCTGAGTGTACTCATAGGTTATATACTGTGCCCGCTGGCCGAAGTTTTCGGGGAACCACCGGTTTCAAATGACCCTTCTGAGACCCTCTTCCAGTTAACACACAAGTATAGGGGACGATACATTCATAGGCTGGTAATGCACAAAGGTCTGCACTCGGGGGTATCGGGAATTGGTGAGGTTCGATCTTTAACCAGCTCAGAGGAATGCATCAATAACAAAACTAAGCAAGAAAGAGAGGTCAGTCTTATGTTAAAATCACGAATAAATTTTTATTCAGAATAGATCCCTAGCCTTGCATGAGAGTTGCAAACGGCTAGTCCGATACTATTCTGCACAGAAAGAAAATAAAAAAAGTCTTAAACAAGATCTAAATTACTCTCATGGTCCTAATACAAAATTCGACTAAGAACGAACAAGCTAAGAGAGTGGCACGTAAGATCAGCCCTAAGCAATTACATCGAAAATGACTACGGGAGGATCAAACATGAAAATAATCTACTGCGAAGCAAGACATTTACTTGTTTACAAATACTAGAACATTTACATTTAATAGCAAGGGGGAAATTTGTTCTATGCTATGATGGTGCCATCTCTAACATTTATCTTTAAATTACGGGTTTAGCTAGTCCTAAATATCATTAATTAATAAACGAGACGCGTTTATTACAAAGAAAATCAAGCTATGTGCACAACTTTGCTGCATAAAAAGCTATGCTAATACAACACAAATGCATACAATAATTCAGCACTCCTAAGGTTGTGCAATTGGCACTGCCAGCGTACTCGGGTTGTTACTGTTTGTAACAAATGGTCATAGTTTCAATGTGTTAAGAGAGTAGAAAAATAGGAAAGCCTGCAAATGCGATGGTAATTAAACAATTACATCGACTCATATTGCTACCAATGTAATGTGTGTGCTACCGTTATCACATAATGAATTGGTTGTCGACTATTCATGTGAAAGTGTATCAAAATGTATCTAAAATGGTTTAACCATAACTAAGTGTTAACATTCGGTCCAGAAAATATGTTATTTTTAGTATTTATTATCTTATTTACGTTCAGGGGGAATTATGAGATTTGTTTAGTTTTACAAAATCCTATGTTTGATTATTAAAGCTTCACACAATTATTTATTCCTCACGGTATAGTTGTTCAGTTTATGGACCTTTAAATAGCGTTCAGTGTACTCAGGTAACGTGTGTATCCAACTTAAGCAAAATAACTCAAGAGTTTAATAAATTACTAGACACCCTGTGTCTTCACCAATACTTCATCATTATTAGACATCCTGTGTCTCCACCAATTACTTCGTTCTTATTACGGATTAATCAATCCAGGCGACCTCAGTTAGGTACGACTGCAAATAGTTCATTACCACCGGTATAACCACAATAACAATGTCGGAGATATTAATCCACCATCACGACTCATATAATACTCTAATAATGTTAATTACAATAGGTGTGGATTCCTAAATTATACACGTTTTAAATGCTGGTCATAAAGGTTATGTGTACAGAAAACACATCCTGACAATGCTTTGTATTGACATGAAGGCTTCTGATACAAACTAAAGTGTGTGATTGCGCATTTATAAAATTGCCTCTTCCCTGAAAGAGGTCGAACCTATGTTCTTTGGGTTACATAATATTGTATCTCTCATCGCCTGTCTGGCTTCACGTAACGAAATAAACCTGTTTCCAAGTATTGATTTGGCCAAACAAATGAATAACGGGATTGCATTCCGGTGTTATAATACTAGGAATGTCACAGCCTTCTGAATAAATATACAATGCACTGCCTAAGATTGAGTGTGCTGTGGACTGGCTCGGCTTGTAACCTTGGCCTTGATTTAACATCTGCCAAACTAGTTTATTTGTCATCAGCTTGACAAAATAAAAGTTGATAATAACTGTTTGAAATGATACGAAATGGACATTACAAAATACCACCTTCCTGGCATTTATAAATGTTCAACAAAACTATTACCTTCCACACGCGTTCTTCTAATAGCTGCCTGCGTTGTGCACTTAAAGAAATGAAACCAAATTAAATTAAATCTACTGTTTCCAACTCATTACTATACGCTACTAATACATGATCTGACTTACAGATGCAGCGACCTTGGTTCGAGACCCGCCATGAGCTGTTATAAGCGGTCTCTTATATGGTATTAGATCATCTCCTCATTGTATCCGGTCATCTTCCGCTGCCAGTTCCCCACGCATGATTTAGAAATCGATTGCCATAGCGTGGTTGGGGTTATATTCGAAGATCTGATGTTTTAGCAGGATCATAATGTTAGCGATGGTGGTAATATTACACATGTTTAAGGAAAACTTGCACTCACTGATGCTAATGTGCGGTAATAAATTGCCCATTTTTACTCCGCCACTGGCGACATTCACTGATATTTACATAAAATATTAAACCAAAAATTACTATAAATCCGGCAAATAAAAAAATATACTCGTAGATTTTATACTGTTCATCAATTACACAGTTTATGTAGCACTGAGGTTTGACCATGCGGTCGTAAAGTTTGCGTTACACACGTCCATCATTTCACCTCTTGAATAAAAAATATTTCACAGTTTATGTATTAATAAACGTCTCCAATAATTAGATTGTCAAATAATGCTCTGATGGCTGTCCATTAGACAAATACACACTGATTTTCCGTGTCACATGGTTTCCATTTACGGAAGTACTTTTACTTTTGTTCCAACATGCACATCGATGTTGCTTCATCCAATGACAAATAGGAACTGGTGTTACTAAATATGGCGTGCTCTTAGGATATGAGTTAGCCGCGCAAATTGACAGTTTCGTTGATCTGCGAAGAATACTGTATTTTAAATAAGCAGAATTGCTTTGTTTAAATTATAGTTGATTTATGGAATGTCTAAAGTGCATAAAAATATGATTATAAGCGATTTTGCTTCAGCTTCTTCCCGCCGCTCGCAGGGTATGTTCAGTTACTCTTCAGCATGGATCTTGGTCTTTGTTAGCTGTGCAAACATGCGTCAACGGGCACAATATATATAAGGATATAGAGGTAGGGTAGGTATTAGGATGTAAAAGCTGTACTTGGCCTTGCTATTGGGCTGGCTGGTTGAATGATTTATTATACATGTAAATCTAATTTTCGATGATTATCCTGCTAGTAATGCGGCTCCGTGCATTTAAATGAAGCGCGCGGCGTCCCGTGCTTATTGCCGGCTTGACGTCATGTGTGTATGCCTTCTGTGAAATGCTGTGGGAGGGGTATGGAGCACTGCTCGAAGAGATCACTAGGGTGTAGCGTGATTCAATATGGTGGCGACTGTGAGTCTCCAAGCGCGTCGCTCGTGGCTTGGCATACTGGCGGTCTCGCTTGTATCGTGGTAGGCGAGCGGCCTGTAAAATGATTGCGCTACTTATTCCTGGCGGTTGCTGATGATAGCTAAAAACGTGTCATACATCTATTGGCAGGCGGTATAATTATATTGCTATTTTTAGTGATGGAAAAGATAATAATAATAATAATGACATAATAATAAAACTAAATAATACTAAATCATGTTTATTCATGGTGTTTCTGTATTTGCACTCTATTCCTTGCGTTGTTTGATAATTAATACCAATGTGTGTTGGTTTTATGTAGTTTCGCTCCTTAAACATGAATAATTAACATATAAGATAACTTCATCAAATTATTCCTTAGAATATAACTTCTTATACCTAACTCCTCTTCGATGCGTTTACCTCTCTCCTCTAAAGTGTATATTTTATTGTAGATAGTAATATTGTAATTTACCTCCTTATAATGACAATAATGATCCTAATAATAACAATCCTGATAACAATTTAGCAATAATAGCAATAATCCTAGTAATGATAATGAGGCTTATAGTATGCTATAGAATATTGGTCGTGCCTTGTATGAATGTTATGTTGCCGCTGCAGTTTTAGATCCTGCTGTCCATTGCTTATTGCCAATTTGCGGTATGTTGAAGTGTTGCTTTTGGGTTTGCGTGTAATTAGGTGTGCCCTTTGTAGTGGGTGGATTATCTGCATGCGTGTATAATTTGAGTTATGTTGTACCTGATAGAGTTCCCCGTATTCCTGTATCGTGTCCGGCTTTCGCAGTTTTATTGGGTAGATCCGCGGTTTCCTATATGTACTCCAGGAAATTCTGTGGCCTTGTTTCTAACTGTGGTACGGCCAGACAATTTAGAAAATTGCCGTGCTGTGCTTAAGTGTTTTCCATTGTCTTTTATAGCCCTTGTGCTGGCGGTATGTTCCGTGTATTTGAGTGTGTATATTCATCACCTATCCTGTTATTCGTACTTATTGTGTTGTGATCGCTTCTGCGTGATATTTCCTGTTGTTTATATGTTCGGGCGTAGTGCGCGTTTGTTATTTGTGGCTTATTGCAATGTGGGTTTTCGTGTTGCATATTGTTGAGCCTATTGTTGACCTTTATTGTTGCGTTTTTGTTAGGGAGCTAATAATAGAAGGTTGACTCGCGATGCTTCCTTACACTATTTCCTTGTCCCTATGATGTGTGGAATTGTGTTTTGAATTACGTGAATTGGTTTTGTGATTGTGAGTAGCCTTCAATTTCATATGTGGCAGTGCGGAATATAGTATTTGCATTAGTGGATGTGCTCTTATTATCCAGGGGTGGGTAAGGGTTGTGGATCCCTAGCTAATTTAATCTATCAGGACTCTGGGATATTGTCGCATCCATATATATACACTGGGTGTATAGGCGTCATCGTGGGCTAGACTATCTCTTGGAGAGAAGGCAATGGCCCAACTCAATCCTGATTCAGGGTGGCCCCGAGCTACTCTCCTATCTACTGGAAAATGGGGAGTTGTCCCGCACTTACCCCTGTGAGAGGGAGGATCCAGTTTTGTTGGCTAAAGGGTTTTTGGTAGGATAGCTGGATTGGCGCTCCAATGAACAACAAGTACTTTGCCTTTGTCTCTTCATTTCCTTTGTAGGCTATCTATGGCTGTTTATACATTGCCTCTATATGTTGGATCGTGTCGTCATCTCGTCTATCTCCTCTATATAGGTTCGTGTACAAATGCCTGTGTGAGTGAGTGTATACATTCGGTTTGTGTGGTGACATCTTGGGAATGCCAAATGTATAGCGCTGCGTATAGATGTCTGCGTTATTGTATATATGCATTAGTATAATGTATCTTATGTGATTTGTGTTTGGCTCAGAGCTATCCTAACATCTCCGGATGTCGACTGCCACATGCAGACTTATGCTGTGTTGACCCTGTTGTTGTTTTATAGTATTTGCAAGGTCGGTATGTGTGTAACTGATCAGCGCATGTTTGCCTGGTATTACTGCTGAGTCGGTTAAAGCATTGTCTTGCTTCTTCCGCTTCCGGTTGCATAATGCGTGTTGGCCTTTCTACTGTTGAAATCTTTCCATGAATTTCACAGTGTTTGCACTTGGGCGTTCTGTATCGCGAATCTAAATATGGGTATTATCCCGTGTTCCCTGTTTGATGCCCGGTGCCATAAGTTTCCCCATATGAGTTTCGTGTATATAGGTGTTCACTGGTCTTCCTGCTATTGTTCCTAGAGTTTTTCCCTGGGTGTTTGTGGAATTTCCCCCATGTTCTTGGGTGTTATGTTCTCTGACAACCTGTGTTATTAGGTGAATGCATGTACTAGTGTGTGTGGCTTGTGCTTTCTATACAAATAAGTAATAGCGTTTTTTTTTCGGTACACAATTATGCTGTTTAATAATCACTAGATGATGTACAAAATATACATATACAACATATTACTATAAATCCCTGGGTGGGGCACAAATTATATGTATGCAATATGGTATTATGAATTAGTGCACTATTATGTTATTCTATTAACATCCTTTCCGTACTCCTTTGGAAATGAATGTTCTTAGGCTTTAATTTTAAATATATACTGTATAGCCTATATATATATTATACTACGTGTGGACGGTACTGTATGTTTGGGGCTGTTTCCTGTTTCTTAATTTGTGTTGATTGTTGATTGTGTGGCCGTGTATAGCAACTATTTATGTTTTGTGCTCAAGGGGTGGCTTGTTGTCGCAGCAGGTTTGGCAGCCCTGTGTACCTGGCATCTGGTGTTTGAAGTAGTGTAATTTCTTGGCTTGCTAGGCCCGTATATCGTGTTTGGGGCTGGTAGCAATGTGATTTTTGGCTTGATCAGGGGCAAGGGGTTCAGTGGTCCCTGCATGATTGCCATTCGCAATTGTGTATGTGCAGCATGTAACTGCATGATTTATTTTTTTCTTTAATAGTGTGTGTTGTATTCTCATCCCTTAATGGCGTGTTAACTGTGCGCATGAGCATATGTGCTGTGTTGAGTAGAACGTGTCCCTGAATCAGCCGGGTGTGTTTCCTGTGTAATTCCTCATGTGGTGTATCTAATTGTGTGATTTCAGTATTTTCTCCCTTGTGTTTTGCATCTAATTGTGAGTGCATCCCCTGTAATTGCGTGTATGCCCTTTTTATATCTCGTGTGCTTTATGCAATCGTACTTTATCTGTTTTTAAACTCGTGTGCCATTTGTGCAATCTCCTGTATTCTTCAGAATGGATACTCGTTTCCCTGCCACTTGTGTGGGCGAGGGGCTGTGCTGAACGTTTTCCCAAGATCCCTGTGTGAATGTAAGTGCTGATTTTTTAATGTGTAGCTCCAGAGTGTAGGTAATGACTGTGTGAGCGTGAGTAATAAGTTTATATGTGTAAGGTATTAGTGCTTTAGTGTAAACTGTGTTTTTATCTAGGGGGTGGGTTGGGTGGGTGTTCTTTATTTAGGACTGAGCTGAACCTGTTCTGTCCGGCGCTGTTGCCAAATTTATTATGGCAGAGCTGACTGGACGCTTTTACCAAATTTGTGTTTGGTGGTCCCTCTGTGTGTTTTCGGGGTGAGTAGTGCTACTTGGCTAGCTAGGGGTCCCTCTGGACCGGGTTAAACCGTTTATCTTTGGTTTTAATCCTTGACGTATTTGCCAAATGTAGCAACGTCGGACCGGCCGTCTTTACCAAATTTGTGTTTGGTGGCCCTTTTTGCCAATTCGTGTGGATGTTAAGGGTAGGTTCTCTTTAGTTGCTGTAAGTTAATTTTCGCTTGGCGTGTCGGGAGGTTCGTCAGGACCGAGCTGAACTGTACTACCCTGAGTTCAACCCTGTTGCTATTGTCAACTTGTGTGGCGGCACTGACTGGCGCTTCTACCAAATTTGTGTTCTCTAGTGTTACGAGAGGGTGGGTGGGAGCGTTATCTACTTTTGCTTTAAGGGGTAGGTTTTCTTGCTTGGCGACCTAGAGGTGGTTCTACCTATGGTCGGTTGAGTCGTTTGAATTGACTCAACCCCGAGTGCACCAAATTTGTGTTTTGGAAGGGCGCTTTCGTTTTGCCAATTATGTTCCTTGCTTTACTTACATGGCTATTGGGAGGTGGTACGGTTTCGAGTTAAACCTGCTCTGCCTATCAGTTTAACCTCGTCGCTAGGCCAGTTTTCTTGGTCCTTTAAATTGAGACGGCTCGGCGTCTCCACCAAATTTGTGTTACCCTGGGGGGTTGGTTGTTCGAATTAGGGTGGCGGTTATTAAAAGACGTGAAAGCTTGTATGCAGGATGTCACGTGAGTGTAGTGAAGTGAGTTAAAGAATGAATGGAACAGGCATGAAGAAGGTTAGCCTTGCTTACTGAGCAAGTAGCGAATGCTGACTCGTGTTTACAATGTTAAACACCTGACAAGCAAGGCAGCCGGTGTGGCGCAGCTGAGTGAAGGCTTGCTAGCAGCAGTCCAGAGTTCGAGCAGATGGCCCAATAAATACAGTAAGAAAGTTTAAGTGAGTGAGAATGGTTCTGGTTATTATAAGATTGATGCGAAGTGAACAAGAATGAATGAGATGATTACAAGTATTGGGTTTGGAACAGAAAGGAATGACTAAGGATGACCTTTGAGTACACTTACCAGAACTGCAGAGCGGTCGAGCTGGCGTCGGACAGCACATCGGTGGACGAAAGATGATCAGTTCCTGGTGGTGCTGGTATTTATGTGAATTGCTCATATTTGTGTAATACAATCAGCAGATTCCTGCCCCACATAGCAGGTAGCTGTGTGTTGAGAATTATGTTTTAAGAATTACCACATGTGTGTGTGATTGGCCTGCCAAGCTAAGTGTATTTGAAATGGCTAGATGTTTGTTGTTGTTGGTTCCTCCAGTGGTTGTAGCTTGAAATGGGGGTGAAAGGTAACTAAAGGGAACGATAGGGGATATCCTCTATCAACATACTTCAGTGTGATTGCTGTAATAGATTCATAGTTAATGAGAACTGTCCAAATATTCCAGATAGTCGCCATGTTGGATTTTTATATGTGTAGGCCATAGAGGTATGTACTATTAGATGAGGTTTATTACGGGGGTTCATTATTCAAACTCTGACTTTGGTTGCATTGATAAAAACTTAATTTTAAAATTTCGCACAGTTGCCATCTTGAGGTTATGTAAACAATTGAACTAAATTAGCTGTCAGTGGATTACAAGTTGTTTAAGCGTTTACCGTATTAAGTTTTACTGCTCTTAGATGGTTAAATCGCGAGAAACGTCCATTTAAATATATACATTTCTCGTCACCGCCATGTTGGATTCATGCTCACCGGGGTATTGAAAGTCCCATAAGAGAAATTACGTTCACAGCCTTAATCAACATACAAAATTTCAGTTTGATTGCTATCATCGATTAGTAAGTATTGAGAACCGTTTAAATATTTCGGATGGTCGCCTTGTTGGATTTTTATACTTTATGGCCATATAGTTATGTACTGTTATATGACGATTATTGCGGAGGTTCATTATTTCAACTTTGACTTCGATCGCATGATTAGGACAAAAGAAATAAAAACGTAATTTTAAAAAGTACGCTCAGTCACCATCTCGAGAATGAACTAAATTATATGTCAGTGCATTGTAATGTGTATAAACATTTGCTGTACCAAGTGTCACTGCGCTCGGGTGGTTAAATCGCAAGAGAATTTATTTAAATGGTTCAACTTTTCTTGGCCGCCATGTTCGTTTTGTTGTTAACGGGTTTATGAAAGTCACATAGATGAAGTAGTTGACTAGAGCCCTTTATCACCGTACAAAATTTGAGGATGTTATGTGTTACTGTTGCGGAGAAATGATATGCTAGTGAAATATTTCGCGTGGCCACCATGTTGTATTGGTGAAATGTATTAACATTTGAAAGACACGGTAGAGGTCGGCCAACGAAGTAGTATGTACTGAACCCGAGGGGGTCATGCTGACTGGTATCGAACGTGGATCTCGGAGATAAGTTGAGCTCTGAATGAAGGTTCCACCAGGGAACGAACCCGAGATCTGTTGAGGGTTTTTCGTTGTAAGAACCCCTAGAGGAAATTATATATTTAATCACTGGTATGGTATCAGTTGATACTGACATTATTTAGTGAAATAATGCAGGAAAATGAGTGGAATATAGCATTATTTGGACTACATGAAGTAGGCTATGCTGGACTTGGAACACAGAAGTGCAGAGTTTGACGTTTTACTAATAGCCCCAGAATTGTAGGAAGAGACTCTTGGAGCCCTGTCAATCTCGCTGACCTAGTTAAGTCGTCTGGAAGAGGTCGGGGGGTTGAATAATGACCAGGTTCTTCCCCGTTTGAGAATGAAAATGGGAGTGGGATGGGAAGATCCCAAGGAAAATCATTGATTACTCGTGATTGGAGCAATGCAATGTCATGAGAGTTGCACACAGGTGAATCTTTAGCCAGGAGGCCAATTTTGAGCCATCAAACGGCGAAATCAAGGCATATTTAATGCAGTGCGTAATGATACAGGACGAGTGGTGTTCGCGGACTGACCTGACCAGTGAAAAGGGGATTTTTAAGCAACGCCGCGTCCCCACGCCATGGATAAGGCAATTAATATTAATTAATTGGCCGATCGATCCTCGAGCACACATGCATTTTCGTGACCAGCGAAGAAAAAGGAACAATATGTATATTATTCCAAGACAAGAATCATCCTGGAAGAGGAGATGATATAGCACGGGAATTCTTGCCCTACTTTTTCGTGTGAAACGGATATAAGCGGTGGACCCAGTCAGAGAGACAGTTGGAACTTACAGTCGTTGGCAGTCAGTTGAAAGTAGTTGGTGGGAGTTGTTGTGTTTGAAAGTTGCGGAGCGCCCAGGCGCGCACACAAAGACTTAAACCTTTTACTGGTAATCAGCATGTTAGCTGTGCAGTGTAATGCACCAGTGATAATATATTCATGCATGGTCATGAAATAAGAATGAGGACAGTAATCGACAAACTTGATTATGCAAAATGCATATTACCGAAGTTAAGAGAGGAGGCTCGGACTTCAGTTTGGGGAAGCCATGCAGTAAGACTGTTATATACTGTTTATTAAGTGCCGTGTGATATGCTAGGCAGAACTGTTGAAAGTAATAATTTATGTAAAATACAATGTACAATGTTGAGCGCGGTGAAAATAGCGATTGGTTATACATATCTGGAGTATACCAATAAGTAGCGTTCATGACGATATGTAAGCATATTACTGCAATATCAGGAAGGTTATCAAGGGATAATCGATAGACTGTTGGTGAATCCGTGAGCAGATGATCGAGATGTTCAATCAGGAGGGGGTAGGACCGAAGAAAGGGCCGTCCGCACCTGCAATTCTGATATCTTGCCTGGGAATTTCAACCAGTCAGGAATATAAAGTGTAACTTGTGTTTGTGCAGTGATTTTATGTAAAATATCTCTTAAATTAATAATATAACCAGTGTTATAAAGTGTCATGCGTTTTGGAAGCATTAGCTTCATTATAAAAATGGCAAAGTGTCGTGTGTTTATGAATCAGATGTCATATAAGATGTGTATTAGCAGTATGGCAATGTGTCACTAAGTAGGCCAATGGCAGGTGACACTGCAAGATATGGTGGTCGGAGCCACCTAGATAAGCCTACGTAAGTACCCCACAAATCATGTTATTATAGAAGTATAGCCACTGCATGTAATGTGATTTCGGAAGTATAAAATATGCCAGTAAGAATCAATGTTAGGAGGTATACCCTCATAAGTTTACTGTTTGATTTCAGTAAAGTTAAGATGTTATTATACATCAGAGAGTGGATTAATCGTTACCACTATTAATATTGTTAATAAAATGGCAAGTCAGTTATGTAAAACTTAACACGGATGTTCGATCATTGAAACGGTTACGTTGTGTCGGAGAAATAATTTATGTCAGTAATAATAATAATAATTTAATAATGATAAACGGTATAATTGAATACATCAGGATAAAAGGTTGTAAGCAAGAAATATTTACGCTAATTGGATTATTTATCTAGCCAAGCAGTAGATTACATTAAGGGAAGAGAAAAGAGTTAATATTAAATATATTGTATTAATGGGAATACAATTATGCAAGGAAATGAAGGAGCTTGACAGTGAATTGAATTTGTGGCTTGTGTATAAGCTTGTAAAGTAACGGAGAGAGTTCTCTTAATAATATAGGACGAGATCATAGACAGGTAGGAGCCAGGTGATCTAATCGACGTGTGAAATCTCGTACAGCATGGGCGTACAGAGATATTAATTTATGCTGGAGCGTATTTAGTGTGTACCCTATCTCCGATGTTGGATATGAAATGTTCCGGGCTCGAATCCGGTGGTAGGTGAGGGGAGAACATTGGAAACCTCTACACTATACCTGATTGCCCGAGAACTTGTTATTGAATGATTCGGCTCTTGTGAAGCGAGTCCCATTGGCGGCAGCTGTTGACTGACCGTAACATTTATTAAGATACCGTCTACCCATTAGACCTGTGTTTTATGAATCTCGTGCCTTCATAGTATGATACGGACCTGTTGAGGCCGTTATTAATATCCTAAGGCTAGGATTAAATATTCAAGCTCACCCAGAACCATTGCATAATATTCAGTTTAGATCATATGGGATCACGTGGATCATTGTGACCACAATATTGTATTCAAAATCGTAATACTGCTTGGGGAGATGAAGTCCAGGAATCAGGGAGACAAGGGACGGTTTACAGCTGTGAACACCCCTAATCTGTTCTATTGTATACAGGCAACTCCAAGGGGCTGGGTTGCTAAACAAACCGTGAAGGCGAGCGTTTTGAGAGGACAGATTTAAGACCTTGCTTGTATTGAAAGGAAGAATTGTTATAGTGTGTAATGAATGTGTGTGGTTTAAAAACACATTGCTATTCATAGATTACCCTGATGATATAAAATTTTAGCAATCTTACGAATGGTCGGAAGTTGCATTTTATACTGACAGTGACACATAGTTAATGAAGTTGGGCACTTGACGCCACAGGCTACGCTCGCAAGGGTAGCGTAATAATACTATCCGACACAGCGATAACAGAAGTTATTTATTGAAATCACAATGGCATGCAGTGGAACTATAAAAAGGAGGGGTAGACTTACGTAATTTTGGTGTTGCAAGTAGATTGTAGTGCAACCCATGAGTTGGCTAATGCATGAACGCATTTGGTGGGAGAGAGAGATATAACGCAAACAGTACACATGATGTAAATTAAGATGTGTTGTAAGAAACAAGTAACTTTGTGGGTTTAAAGAAGTCACATTAGGTGACATGAGTGTAATAGTTCAGTTTTTGTGAAACGTTACATGTGCATTAGCGCACTTGAGTGAAGTTTAAAGTCCACATAATGGTAAAGGATTGAATAATGATATGGATTTAATTTGTTAAACTATGTGAATAATTAGTGGATTGTGGGAGTAACTTTGTTTGTTTGTGTATTGTTTATTGGGATTGTGTTCTTTTTATTGTATGAAGCCATGAGTTATACTGAATTAAAGTCTTTAGAGTAGAGTTGTGCCTTATCATTGTAGAGTTGATACCTTTTAGTCTCAAATCAAGAATATGCAACTGCTCAGTGGGAGAACGGTACACGCCGAGGTCTGAAGCTAGCTGGAGGCGGAAGCATATTTTCCATGGAGATTACTCACATGGGTACAGTACTTACCGAATTTCATTTAAATTGCTTCAACCGTTTAGTTTTTATTCGGGGGACACACACACGGACAAAAGGAGATTTCATAAGCCTAGTTTTTTTTCTCATAAATTACTCTAATGAGTAAATATTTATTTGGTCTATCTTAGGTACAATAATTTTACAAGGCTAATGCTGCTATGGTATTATTTCAAAGCTAAACTGATTTCCAACTCGATGGTCAGGACGACAGTTTTCTGGACACTGAAGTAATGTGTGACGATGTATTCACCCATCTGGCACTCCCGAGGTAGTGTTGAAGGGTCAATCTTAAATTTTTCCATAACAAAATAACCCTGAAACAGAAGAATATTGGACTGGGTTTAGAATAGAGCTGATGATACGCGATGTTCGCTTAATCGATTATAATGAATCAATTTGAAATTAATCGGAAATGGTTAATCGATTACTTAACTGACCATACAATCGATTAATCAACTTACTGAATAATAGATTAATAGGTTAGCAGAAGAATCTATTCATTTATTAGTAGACACGAGACAAAAATAGTAGTTTAAATGATAGGCCATCGCGTAAGTTGAGGTACGCTAATTTTCTGAATGATGTTAGTTATTATTGTTTTAAGGGGCGGAACTACGTGGTCATCTGCCCCTCTTACCACAGATTAAAGTATACAAATTTGGAATGGAATTTCAAATTTAGAAGTGATCACGTAAATATGAAAATACCGAACATTAATAAAACAAAGAATCAGAACAAGAAGCTATTAACCAAATTGATCAGTTAAAAGAAACGGCGGAAAAAGCGGGCTTACAGATTTCGTTGGTAAAAACAGAGATGATGAAAAGTGATCAGAAATACACTAAGAAAATGATAAAAACAAATTATGGGAGCATCAGGGTCACTGACCGATTTAAATATCTTGGAGAAATAATTAGTAGCAATGGGACGGATAAATTGGCAATTGAGAACAAAAAAGGGTAAATGGAAAGATTAAATTTGTGTACAAAAAATATATACAATAAAAATAACCTGTCTATGAATGCAAAATTACGACATTTTAATACAGTTGTTAGACCAGTCATCTTGTACGGCATGGAAACTACAAATATAACCGGAATGGAGAATTTGCTCAAGATAGAAAGAAGAATTTTAAGAAGGATTTATGGTCCTAGGAAAACACAGGAAGGTTATAGACTGAGATCCAATTTAGACATTTTTAGTAAAATCGACAACTTTGAAGTGATGATCAGAAAACGGCGACTTCAGTTCTACGGACATATGGTCCGCATGGATTTCTCAAGGTTAAACAAACAAATTTTTGATAAAATCTGGAATTATAAAGGGCAAGGAGGCTATGCAAAACAAATGAAAGGAGAACTTCAAAAATTTAAAATTACTGAAGAAGATTGTCTAAATCGAATAGAGTACAGAAAAAAATATTGGCCTCAAAATTCTTGTCGGAGAGAAGAAGAATCTCAACAGAGGAGAATGAACTGCTGAAAGAAGAGCTGCGCAGTCGACCAGGATGAAAGACTTCTGGAAGAGAAAGAAGGAAACTAGACCTATAAAGAAGTGATATTTGCGTGATCCTTGTTGGCCTGTCCGCGGTGTATATATATAAAAATAAAATTAAAAAATATAATATAAACAAAAAATTACAGAAAAACATTTCTGAATAATGTACCATAAATCCATTAAAATTACCTTTTGCCTAAATATACAAAGTGCTCTTCCTAGTTTATGTTAACAATAACCAAATGAGAGTCAGTGACAGTGGAAGGACGAACATCAATCAAATTGGGAAGGGTTTCGAAAAAAGAAAACGAAAAGTTTTCAGCAAAGATTTTGAGTTCTTGTTCAATGTTTAAAATTTAGGACAGGAACATTTTCCTTCTTTAGAATAGTTTTCACAAAGAATGTATATTATTGGAAACTATGATACAAGAAGAACCTATTTACTGCAAAGAACATACGTCTTGATGTGAGGAAACAAATGTTGAAGACCTTTGTATGGAGCGTCGCGCTATATGGCAGCGAATCTTGGACAATAGGAGAGAGAGAGAGAGGAGACTACTAGCATTTGAAACCTGGTGCTATAGAAGGATTATGAAAATCAGCTGGAAAGATATGGTCACAAATGCGGAAGTCTTTAAAAGAATGGAAGAGAGAAGATGCTACCTTAACTAGGCTACTTAAAAAGAAGACTGAAACACCTCGCGGGCCACTTACTCTGACACAATGGACTGCTTAAGCTTATGATAGAGGGAACAGTAGACGTCAAGAATTATAGAGGAAGACCCAGACTGGAGTACACGAGTCAAATACTGGAAAATATGAGTTGTGGCTCAGACTGTGAACTGAAGAGGAAAGCGGAGAGAAGGGAAGAATGGCGAGCTGCTGCCAACTAGCCTCATGGCTGTTAACCACGGAGGGATGTTGATGATGAATTTGATGATTATTGATGTTTTAAGGGGCCTAACATCTAGGTTATCGGCCCCTAATGGTTTGGGTTACCGTGAAGATCACAATGAAATGCAAACTATAACCAAAACCAACTACTAACCAACATACTAGAAGACGAAATGGAAAACAGAAGGAGAATAAGGCAAATAAAGAACTGGAGGAAAAGAAATGTCCCCAACCTTCGAAGAATGCGGATTGAGGGACCTGGAAGGGAGGAGAGCCATAAAAGGCAGATAGTAAAGTGAAAGAGGAGAGGGTCCGCCCCACAGTTAATGGATAAAAGTTGGAAAACAGGACCCAACTCTGGAATCCCTGGTGGTCGCCAACTTCCAAACTGTATGAATAATAGTATTCGTGATTTTCCACAACTGTCATTTCGTTTTATGACGAAAATATTTTATACATAATTTTGCTTTTCTTTCAACAATATTTCATTTCATTATACTTTCATATTTCACAAATATATCTCTCAAAGAATTAAAGATTGATCACTATCAAAAGAAACAATTCAGTTTTCGCCTAAACAAAATTCGAAATGGAGTTCCGCCTCCAAGGAAATTAGCATGAAACTACACCATGAAAAAAAACCTGTCTGAAGAAGGTACCAATAATTAGAATCATACGGTGAATCAAGTGGGAGGTTTCCAAAAGAAAAATGAAAATTGAAAACCTGAACGAACTCGAAAAGTGTCAGTATTCAACAAGAAATTCGAAAAAGTAGACTGCAAAAGCCTAATCCAAATATCGTAATTGTTCACTCCAAAAATTACTATATTTCCAAGTCTATATCGAACTTGACGTAAAATAGACTATCACATCTATCAAATAATGTTTCATGGAATGTCAAAATATTCTGTTTCGTAGCTCATATTATCACAAATATATATTCCGAAAATGTTCAAGTGTATGTGAAATATCGGTCATCTTCTTGCTAACGACTATTCTTATATAATATTATCGTAATCTTGGCCCGGTTTCTTCTTGTATTGTGTGTCTTCACAACTAATTATAATGATCAATTTATCGCCAAAGTAAATTTAGAAAAAGAAAAGTAATGCTCTAAAAATAACATCACATTAACATTATCTACAAGGTAAAATACATGCTTGGACAGAAATGATAAACGTATCAGATCTAGCCCTTGAATGCACTTTCTATCATCTGAATAAAAATTGGTGAAAGAAGGACATTCTAAAATATGACTAATTCATACTGTCTACTTATATGAAATATTTCCAGCTACCTTATTCGTTGTCATCTCGATGAGAATGGAAAAGAATGTTGGAACACACATTCCTTGTAGGGATTGAACACTTGCCCATTGCGCTGAGTAGTTCACGTATCGCCTGGAACTGCGTGTGATCTAAACCCGATCCCATCCGGTTCGAAACAGCTGTTCACGTAGCAAAATCATCGCACCGACACGTCCTAAGTCTGCTCGATAGCTTAGTTGTAAATGCCATTTGAAGTTCATATTTGTAGCAGTATAAATTGCAGTGTTAATATTACACAAGTGCCTTCAGTCTTTCCTTATATAGCATTCTGCTAACGAAATCCATAATTCAGCTTAGTTGTCTTTACAAATGCTCAATTCTGCTAGGCTGCTGCATTCCTGTTATTCATTTAGTAGTTCATCATCATATCTATAGTGAATTGTAGTGTAATTCCAGACATTGTAATCTCAATGTTCATTGCTGCAGTATATATTGACCACTGTATAATGTCAAAGTCTCTTGTGATGGCAGTAGAATTATTACAAGTCTATACGAAAATCTAAGTTCACTTTCATCGTATACAAAGTTAACACAATGGGCTATCCATCCGTCCCATGCATTCCTCGCACTCGTGTCTTGCTGTAACAAGTCAAGACCAACCGTGTTGTACCGGACTCTTTCACACTCCGCACAAGTTTTAAGTTTCATTCGTAAAGACTTGATTTCAATCATGCCAGCGGACACGTTCCTTGGCAGATTCTGAAGACGGAGAATAATGTAATGTCTCACCGCCGAGCGAGATACATTCAACTGACTTGCCAGTCTACCCAGAATACCTTAGGTTCAAACGATATGGCAATCGAAGTCGACACAGTATGATTGCGATAATCATCAGATATACTACAATGTTCATTTATAATCCCAAAATTGTTCTCAAGTCGTTTCTACTTGTAATACAATGTCTTTTCCAGTTGTCGATCCACTCTGTGATCTCAGTAATGCTTTATAATAGCGTATATCGGAGTCACGTTTGTACTGCATCCATCTTGTAGAAAATAACAGTACCTTGGCCGGTCACATGGTCAAGTCTGTAATGCAGGTAGCAGTACAACCCCTAAGCGCGCGTCATAGAGTCACCGCTGTTGCTTGCAGTTGAAACATTGCCATAAAAATACCAGCTGTGTCTTTCTAACATAACCAGGTTCCAAACCAATGCAAAATACTGGCTCAGTACTGTCCCCGATAAATGAATTATTTGGGACTTAAATGAGAATATTTTCCAAGCCCACGATACAGTTTAACATGGCAATATAAATTCTGGAACCTGACACAAACCAGTCGTGTTAGCAAGCAAGCAGGCAGGGAGATTCCGATCACGTGATATGTTGCGCAATAGAGATTACTAGAAGCTTGATTTCGACATAGCAACAATGAATTAGTTACGGAATATTATAAATATTGTTATAATTTATCTCATTGGACATAAGCCCACAGCCAATTAGGAGAAGCCTTATTGAAGACGAGAATACTTTCAACTATATTACATGGAGAATTTATGCATTTAGGCCCCAAGAAGGATATTTTATTCATTGGTAATGAGAAGAAAATTAAAGGAAAATATTACAGATACATTGAAACTCGCCGAATGGACGAATTACGCAGTAATAAGCTTTACTAAAGTGCGCGCTAAATTTCTGGTGCGAAACAGAAATGGCCGCCAAAATTTCGACTTGGAGAGGGAAAGCCAAGCAGCGAGGTTCTTTATCCTACAGACTTTGATGAGAGTGGAAGTGTTTACCGGGTTAACCGTGGTCCCGAAGGCTTTGTCCGAGTACGCTATAGAGACTACTCGTTGAGACAGTGTGATCGCAGGGTCGAGGGTGGAGATCCCCGTGCATCCAAACTAAGTGAAGTCCACAAGAGACTTAATATTGCATTTGCTCATGATTAGTTGAGATTTTAATTCAATTATTGTTATAATTATATATAACAGTTCACATACTATAATACTACGAAGTTTCAGCGTCACAAATTGAATAGTTTAAAAGTTATTGACTTGTTAAAAGTACATATCAAAAGTGGCGGACGTAGAAGCTGTACAGCTTTTTTGCTGGAACGAGATTGCGGTGAACACCATCCAAGTGAGTAACAGTGATAAAATTTCTCATTGGTGCAGCAAACTAACATTATTACTATCACTGCTAATGTTCATCGAGTATTTGTATTCGACATTTATAACATTGTTGCGATGTTGAACTAAGAAAGTTATGCGACAGGGACATATTTGAAGTAGAGATATAGATTGCAACATGGAGCTTCGTTAACCAGATTACTTCTGAATGTAGACGTTACGTACACTTACATCTTGTGCAGTATCGTGATTTCACGAACTTTATATAACATCAACGAGCTATAGAAATGTTTCATTAACCAACTATATGAATATTTCTACAATGTTACTCAACAATGACACTGAACTATATCTACGACGGAGAATAAAGATGCATCATAGGAAGATTTGTCAAGATGCCAGGGAAAGTCCCGACAACCCAGAAGAGTTATACCAAGAGGATGCCTTTCGATTCCAGTCGGAGGTTGGTGATTACCGGAGAGGAATTTCCTTCCTTATCCGCGGTCACTGGTTCGAGGAAACGGACGTGGGTCCAACTCAGTATCTTGATTGAGGAAACATCTACGTATTTCCAAATACTTAACATGATCAGCGAGATATCGTCTGATAAGGTAGCAGTGTCATTTGCTTTTGTATTGAGAGCTATATAGTGACATTCAGAGCAAACGCTTCACTCCATATTTTCTGTATTTCGATGTTTCGACTTACAGTATATTTATTCTTCATGTGTGTAACAAGATTTTATTCTACAAGATCATTAGAGATGATTGTCTTTCATCATTTTCACATTTATATTCTACGGATCAGTTTCTGAACTGACATGTTTATTTGTTTAAGGAACCAGTATTCCTTATTTGAGACCAGTCCTTTTAACTTTCGACGCTTTGAATTTTATTTTGAGTTGAGGCTACAGACATTTATTCATGAATGCCAATTAAATTCCTTTAGGTAATTTAATTTGGGCATCTTACTGTAAGGAATGCTTCAAGAGCAGAAGAAAACTACGAATGATATATTGTTATAGTATCAGAATTTCTATGAATCTCGCGTCGAACTGACAAGAAGTATTCGTCATGATATGATAGAAGTCATACACGCATAGACATTCTTTGTTTAAAATGGAGACACATTGCGGAATTGACAATCCTTACTTTATTTGAGAAATCTAAGGGCTTTAGTCATTTAATTGTATTAGGAGATATAACTTAATAGAATATAATTTTTATCTTACGACAGGAAACTCAAAGCTAGTTTTTCCCAGTCAAGATTGAATTCTATTGGACATAATAAATAACATGTGTGGTTTTTTATACACTATATGTGGTGTCACGACGTATTGTGGACCTGACATTGCAAAAACGTGTAATTTAAAGCTAGATCAGAACAGTGGACGGAATAGTATTTCTATTAAATGTATATGTAACAGCTGTGGACAAATAAGTAACATTTCATTAAGTAAACTTATGGAGGTCATAAACGACATGTCTAAGGTCGTTTTTTATTAATGGACGTTTAATTTAAGAAAAAAGGAAGTGTTCAGTTTACCAGCGATTGGATGTTGCAACGCTGAAGATTGTGCCAGTAATTTAAATGCAAGTCATAGAGAAGAGATGCTGGTAACAAATTATTTGTGTTAAGAAATTGTTCAACATAGTAGAGGAGAGTTTTAATACCATATACTGGGTGTATATGAGGCTATTTGAAGAGATG
The DNA here is from genome assembly GCA_946902985.2 of Meconema thalassinum. Classification (NCBI taxonomy): domain Eukaryota; kingdom Metazoa; phylum Arthropoda; class Insecta; order Orthoptera; family Tettigoniidae; genus Meconema; species Meconema thalassinum. The sequence continues at coordinate 225,663,465 of OX336388.2, forward strand.
TTTGAGCTCGTGCGAAGTTGTACCGCATTTGAGGGAAGTTACAGAAGTATAGTTCTTTTGGTAAGAACATGGCATTAATAGCAAAGGAGTCGTTGTGTTAAGAACTCCGATATATGTAAATTTACGACTTAGCAGTGGTGACACGAGAGTCAATAAGAGGAAAATATCTTGGGAAAGGTTGTCTACTTATGTTAACTATTACTTTTATTAAACCTTTTATTAAAACCCGGAGCTGAGTATTTACGTGCATTTGACCTTTGTTGGTTGAAGGCATTTGACTGATATTGAAGATAAACCCCAATTATAACAGGGTGTTGTAGTACATTAACATTGGTGAGTGATTAAGGAATTATATGTGAAGATCACATATTTATACTTGTTAGAAGGTATACTTTGAGAGAGATCTAAGACTCTATTTTATAACGTTAAACATAACGAATACTATGTGTGTAAATATTTTTCACAATTATTAATTAGGGAAATTCATCATCATCCCTGGCACTATACAGCCCATGACGGGTTAAGGCCGACCAAGCGACCGCTGCCCAGCCATTTGGCCTGCAGATATTGGGGTGACGCGTGATCAGCGCGTCGGGTCCCCTCGGCCGTTAATCTTGGTATTCGTGATCGGGGCGCTGTCTCACTGTCAGACAGCTACTCAATTGTCCTCACGAGGCTGAGTACACCCCGTTCCAACCCTCACGTCAGTTTTTAAATCCCTGACGGAGCCGGGGATCGAACCCGGGGCCTCCAGGTGAGAGGCAGGCGCGCTACCCCAACACCACGGAGCCAGCAATTAGGGAAATTATTTTAGTAATAATTATTCGACCAGATGTTTTTGGAAATTTAGTGTATATTTAGAATGAATGTTTTGGAATGAAAGTTTTTAAGTTGTTAAGTGTGATTGAACAACTCTATGGGTTATGAACCATACGGGAGAATGCATGAATGATTGTATTAATAGTTGAATGTGTTTGGTGGAAAACTGATAGAAATATAGCCACTTTTGTAAAAAGTAAACTTTTAGGCAAGGCTTCTGTATGTTAATATCGCGTTCGCCATGAATACAGGAGGGAGAAATTAAAACAGTTATATCTCAAGGCCAGTCAATTATATAATGTGAAGAGAGAAATGAATCTCGTTTTAAAAGCAAGGCATCTGTGTTTAAAAATTAATGGAACGATTTGTTGAGAGCCACAGCCTTGTGGATGAGAGCAAGCTTACCGGCTGATACTGTAAGTGTGTCAATATTACAGGTCTAAAGACCAGATGCGCATAGTGACGTGTGCCAGCCTTAATAGATTCCAATAGGAATGCTAAACTCGCCGGAATTTTTGTTAAACGTTTCATTAGTTCTAATATACGTAATCCTTTCAAATTTTTTATATGTAAAGCTAACGGTACAGTAACTTCAGTAGTGTGTGTGTTGAGGTAGAGGAGACCGTATGAATGTATTAATTAATTTATTAATTAGGAATTGTTATTAATTGTTTAGTTATTAGTTATAGTTTACATTTGTTAAATAAATTTACTTAGTTCGTGTTTCTATACTGCCTTTAGAGTGATTTATTTTAAATATAACTGAAACAGTGGTATCGTGGATCCCTTTTCAGGACGGAGCTGAGTCCCTACAGACACCGAGAAATAAAGGTAGGTGTTCAACTGAGCCCAGTGTATTTTGTAGTATATCCAAGATATCATTGATCAATTCTGTGTAAATTCCCGAAGACCTTGTTGGAGCTATTTCTGATGGATTTTTTCCAGAGCCCTTTTCAGAAATAAGCGATCCCGCTTTCCGATGGATATCCGACGGGCATCTTCCCAAATTTACGAGCACAGTACTGTACCCGTAAAAATTGAAAAGTTACTTGCTGGGAATCCAAAGCACAGATGGATCGTAGAATTATGAAAGTTTCCGGCTAGACAAACCATCAATATCCCACCAACAAGCTCTAAGGGATTATACACAGTATTCTACGATCGTGTTACGCATACAAAAATTAGCGACAATGTTATGGAGAGTCTGACATTCCTTTAAAATAGTTAACAAAGTTACGCGTGTCGAGACCAACACCTGCTTGCTGTCTCGTCTCTGAGACACGGTTCATTCATATTTCCCTTCAATAAATTCCCACCTGCACTCTGCCATCACCATCATATAGTCGAGCCTGGGATTCAACAAGCTGCTTAATCGTTTCACACCTGCTCTCAACTTCCCGTTTCATTTTAACACGGTGAAGCTGTAATATTGCCGGTTCACAAACAGATCCCAATGTCATTCATTTATGCATCAAAAAAACTTCATAAATCTGTTGTTTCTTTATCAACCACTTCCATACAATACCATTCTAATTATTTAAAATACTATCGCCATTTGCAACTGACGAAGTTCCATTCATTCATATCTTTTAATTAACTCACACTCTCATCCCAAAAACATCTACTCTCAAACATTCTAAACAATTTAAACACGCAAAATACATCATTATTATTAGAAATAATAATACCCCTAATTAAATATTTTTTTTACATTCATTATTTATAATTGTCTATCACATCAAGTTTACTTGTGAAGTGTATTATTCTTGTTATTATTAACACTAGCTATAGTTTTAAGTTCCCTCTTCTATCTTCTCTCAAAATGCTATACCGTTTTAGTCTGTATTAGGTTTAAAGTCATCATCGGTCCAATATGACCAATCATCTAAGATAAGTGCATATGATTATTACTCAGTTCCAGGTTTAATAAAGTTTTAATAATAGTTTAGTGAACAAAGATTAATAATATTAACAAAAATCATTCCGCCTACTCCGCTTCTATCTTTCCCTCCATATCGTGAATCTACTCACACATAGAAGTTCTCATTAACTATACCCAATACAATAATGCTTTAATCTCCACACAACAGTAGTACAATGCACAAATACGGCAAACACCTTCGTGTTCCAACAATGATTTCCTCGCAGTCTCCTATACTATATACGGCATGAACCCTCCTCGTATACACAATAAACAATTCTTACAATCTCAATATAATTGTTTCCAACAATTCTCCTGTAGTACTTACATTAATTACAACTTGCATTTATCTTAGCGTTGTTTCAAACAACTGCTTACACTGTCAACAGCAATATCTGTTCTTATGACTTCACATTTGCTCTCAAAACGATCATTGAAGTTGCTTATGAAAGATCTCCGAAGGTTTACTAAATAATGTTACTTTGTTATCAATTCTTTGCTGCTATACATGTAATAAAAATACATAAATGTGTTGCACCATACTGATCTTAACTTCAAAGTTACACGGTTGCAATATTACGTTCTCAATATAACGTAGCATTACATGTGTGTATAAATAACGACACGTGTTATTTAAGTGTCGCATAAAAATCAATCACGACTGGAATAGACTATATCTGAATTCCCTGCTGTCGGATAAAATTATCTTCTAAGAAGATATGACTCAAATAATGTAACATTTAATGAAAAGTGCAAAGCTTTCCTTCAAATAAATGGGTATGTCAACTCCTGAATGTATCTCCATTATATACTAAGAATATCCATGAGTATATGACTTTATATCTTAATCGTGACGAATATTACTTGCCAGATCGTCGAATTTCCATAATCTTAGTGATATTTCACAATATATCACACGTAGTTTGCTTCCCTGCACTAATATTGTCTTCTTACAGTAAGATGCCCAATTCATTTTACTCAAAATGAATTTACTAGACAGCCAAGACAAAACTGGCTAAAATCCAAACTCAAATATCGAAAAACGTCGATTACTAATCTCATAAAAATTTCAAAAGTGGAAAATAAATTCCCAAAGAAATAATCTTCAGTCCAGAAACTGAATCGTTGAATTTTGATGTATGGATGACTAAAGACAATCATCGTACATGATCTTGTAGAATAAATCTTATCAAACATCAAAGCAAAAATACATAATGAAAGTATGGAGAAATATGTTGCTCAAATGCCACCACATTACTCTAACTACATAATAATGCTGGACACTTTTACCTTGTCTGAAGACTCCTGAAGCTCATATCAGGTATTAGGAAAATACCTACATTAGATGATTCATCTTCCCAAGAATACAATGTTGAAACCAAATCCGTCCACACCAGAGAAAGAACGGCGACCTCGGATAATGAAGGATTTCCTCTCCGGAAAAAAACCCATCTCCGCCGGACATCGAACTTCGACCATTTCGTACATGGATTCCAAGTTTCAAGCATTTGTCGGGCCTTGTCTCTGACATTTTCTCTCTCCATTCGAACTTCCAAATTATATTCGAGCAATATTGTCGATTTAGTTCCATTATTACAAATAAAATTTGTAAATTGTAGATCGAATCACAATCGTAGTTAGTAATGTTCATGTAGTTGGTCAATGAATTATAATAATTGCTCGTAGTCAGAAAGTACAAGTACATGATTATACATTAATTGTACTGGATAGAGATGTACATATGTTTCATGTGTACTTTAAATTGTAGACATTCTAGATGTTGTACATAGTTCGGTAGTTAACTAACGTTGCTCCATGTTGTATAATCACAACTCTGCATTAACATATCCCAGTCGCATAAATTTTCTACTCCATAATCACTAACATCTTCATAATGTCTAACAATGTTTCTTCTATATTCATGTTTGCAGTCATAATAATGTTCAAATAATCAATGGCTTCAATATTCATACAACACGCTGTAACTCACGTTGTATTGTGGAATGATCTATCACTCGCTGCTAACTTGCCGAACAAAAATGCTTCTCGTATCGAAATGCGTATCTTTTCTTGCAGTAGTTATACTGTCTATAAATTGCCTTAATCTTCAAATCTGCGACGTTGAAACTTCATAAAATGTTTGTTAATACTCAATAGTATAACTTATATTCACTTTTATATTAATAACTCTGTATAATAGTCCAGAAATGTGCATTTAAATCTCCGCTCAACTTGCACTAGATTTGCAATGAGCGCGGCGGTACATTAACTATGCCTAGAATCGGCGCTGTCTCCTCGAGTGGTGTAACACCGTACTCGGCATTACTTCCTCAGAATTAAACACTCCCGGTAACACGTCTGTCTTCGACGACTTCTCTAGGCTTAAGAACGCTCGTTCTGAGTACCCCTTCTCCAACTCGAACTTATTCCAGCTCCATTTTAGCTCCCGCTGAAATAAAAGGCGCGTACCTGAATAATACTAATTACAGTGTACTTCTCACTTCCATCGACTTTCAAAGTACTGATAATAACCTCTCGTAATTTTCTTCGGTATTCCAAACAATAAAATGTCTTTCTTGGGGCTTAACTGGAACAATTAATGATATTAATTAGGTAATGGTGATATTCTCTTCCATAAAACCTCTTCTCATTGGCTGTCAATAAAATCCAATGATTCATTTTATAACAATGATTTATCATTGATCCGCGGTAAAATACTCGTTGCCATGCACGTTTTCACCTTGCTATGATCTCTCGAGCGTCACAAACAATGTGACCAAGCTCTCCCCTAGGCTGAGTTTGCTGACAAAACTCGTTTGGGTCTCGTTCCAGCGTCAATCTTTACACGTTACGTTTTAGCATTGGGCTCGAAAAATATCATCATTTTTGTCTTAAAACATTCAAATTTCGGGTGCAGAACCTACCGTAAGGCCAGGGCCGCCTCCTTCCCCCTTCCTTGCCTAACCCTCCCGCTCTTCTTTTCCCTTCATCAGGCCCCTATTCGCTTTGCAGGTGAGTCCACCTGGCCGTAGTGCTGGTCACACACCCCAGTTCTATCCCCGACTTAGAGTCTCAAGCTCCGGGACACTGCCCTCAGTGGCGGTAGAGGTGGGATCCCTCGCTTAGTCCGTGGGAAAAGCCAACCCTGGAGGGTAAAACGATAACGGAAACAAAAACGGAGATACGGTTTTGGCCCTTATCCTAAGAATAGTACGAACTACACACATCAAAAAAAGTTTTGCTTCACCTCGGTTCCCAGATCTCCGGCATATAGACGTTGACTGTGTATATTGTATCCAAGATACAGTCCCTTTGACTGTTCATAGATGTCACTAAAACTGCTCAAAGATGTAAACAACCATGCATGAGCAGGGCCTATTAGACGGAGGGGGTACGACAGCCGATCAGTTCCAGTCATTCCACCAGGACGAAGGTACGCTGCTCATGTTGTCTGTAGTTCTACCATGCCTAGAAGGTCAATACCGCAGTTCGATCGCGTCCGCATTGTTACTTTGTGTCAAGAAGGGCTCTCAACAAGGGAAGTTTCCAGGCGTCTCAGAGTGAACCAAAGCGATGTTGTTCGGACATGGAGGAGGTACAGAGATACAGGAACTGTCGATGACAGGCCTCGCTCAGGCCGCCCAAGGGCTACTACTGTAGTGGATGACCGCTACTTACGGATTGCCGCTCGGAGGAACCCTGACAGCAATGCCACCATGTTGAATAATGCGTTTCGTTCAGCCACAGGACGTCGTGTTTCAACTCAAACTGTGCGCAATAGGCTGCATGATGCGCAACTTCACTCCCGACGTCCATGGCGAGGTCCAGCTTTGCAACCCCGACACCATGCAGCGCGGTACAGATGGGCCCAACAACATGCTGAATGGACCCCACGGAATTGGCATCACGTTCTCTTCACCGATGAGTGTCGCATATGCCTTCAACCAGACAATCGTCGGAGACGTGTTTGGAGGCACCCTGGTCAGGCTGAACGTCTTAGACACACTGTCCAGCGAGTGCAGCAAGGTGGTGGTTGCCTGATGTTTTGGGGTGGCATTATGTGGGGCCGACGTACGCCACTGGTGGTCATGGAAGGCTCCGAAACGGCTTTACGATACCTGAATGACATCCTCCGACCCATAGTGCAACCATATCGGCAGAATATTGGAGAGGCATTTGTCTTCATGGACGACAATTCTCGACCTCATCGTGCACATCTTGTGAATGCGTTCCTTCAAGATAACGACATCGCTCGACTACAGTGGCCAGCATGTTCGCCAGACATGAACCCTATCGAACATGCCTGGGATATGTTGAAAAGGGCTGTTTATGGACGTCTTGACCCACCAACCACTCTGAGAGATTTACGCCGAATTGTCGTTGAGGAGTGGGACAATTTGGACCAACAGTGTCTTGATGAACTTGTGGATAGTATGCCACGACGAATACAGGCATGCATCAATGCAAGAGGACGTGCTACTGGGTATTAGAGGTAGTGGTGTGTACTGCAATCTGGACCACAAATGCTGAAAGTCTAGCTGTATGATGGTACAACATGCAATGTGTGGGTCTCATGAGCAATAAAACGAGCTGAAATGTTGTTTGTGTTGATCTCTATTCCCTTTGTATTTAACGGTTCCGGAACTCTTGGAACCGAGGTGATGCAAAACTTTTTTTGATGTGTGTAGTAATGGATTCCATTTTTCCATACCAGTCTTGAAGCAACAACACTGCCAGGACCAGCAATCAGCCGTCTACTGGCTGCTGAAATGAGGTTCCTCCGTTCCTGCTTACAAAAGACAAGGAAGGATACAATAAGGATGTTAATACCTGAGAAGAGCTTGGATTGGAAAGAAGCCTTTTGGAATTAATGGAACTCAACAGACTATAGTGGTATGGCCTTATGAAAAGAATGGTTCAAAATAACTCCTAGAGCTTATTTTGAAAGGGTAGTTCCTGGCAAAAGGCCCCGAGGACGACCTCGAGACTTCTGGGTGAATCAAGTTTCAAAGGATGTAAAGACGAGAGGTTGGTTCCTCAGTTAAGGGGATGCGACAACGCGGTCATGTAGCCCCGTGTACTTTGGGTGTGTGTAGAATCTGTCTGATAACCGGTGTTAATTGTGATGGCCGTATTAGTGTGTGTTATCTGTTTTTAATTCAAGTAAGGACTGTAGACATTGAATTTTCAAGTAGTTCGTACTTTCGTCACCAAACGCCACCGTCAACGACTGCTAGTGCAGAACGTGGTTACTAGATGCCACCGCAGTCAGTTCCTGGCAACGAACGTTGGAACCTAAGAGCGTTGGTCGAATTTAACCTATAATCTAGCCTCACACAAGTGTAATTAGTGGAAAGTTCTTTAACCTGCCATAAATCTATGACATGGGACCGCCGGCTATACTTCCCCTCCGAAGGAAGGCATACTGCCGGATTTTAACGCTCTTAAACATCCGACAACTTATGTAGACATTGAATTTTCAAGTAGATCCTACTTTTGCCGCCAAACACCACCATCAACGACAAGTAGTTCAGAACTTGGTTACTAGATGCCACTGCAGTCGGATCCTGGCGACGAACGTTGGAACCTAAGAGCGTTGGTCGAATTTTACCTATAATCTAGCCTCACACAAGTGTAATTAGTGGAAGGTTCTTTAACATGTCATAAATCTATGACATGGGACCGCCGGCTTTACTTCCCCTCTGAAGAAGGCATACTGAGGAATTTTTAACGCTCCTAAAAAAAACGACGACTTGGGCCGGGTTTGAACCCGCGATCTTGGGCATAGAAGCTCAGCATGCTACCGACTACAACACCGAAGCCTCCTGGGAAGAGAGGTGTAGACTGGCGTACTGTATCCGAAGAATAGCCATGGATGGAAAACAGAGACTGGAAGAGGCTCTTGCACTACCACACCCGGCTTGCTGGAGCGAACACTTGATGATCATTATTAGCAGGGCCCGGATTCTGATGATATGTCATCTTTTAAATTGTTCACCACAGACATTGCTAACTTATATACAAATCCTGTTCATGGCTCCAACATTACAGAAATGCACATTTATTATGATATTTTTAGCCCACTTTTCACATTTTGCAAAAATGAGGAAAAAGTAGACTTATAAGATCGATCCAGGAAAATGTGTGTCTGTCTTTCTGTCTGTCTGTCTGTCTGTCTGTGTGTGTGCCCCCACCCCCATATCAACTCCTAAACGGCTGCAGCAATCGAAACGAAATTTGGTAGAAGAATATCTCAATGCCGTATTTGAATATGATGTCAGTGCTACCAACTGCTGAAAAATCACAATTGAAATTTGAGCTCCATGTTGGATATCTTGGAAGGTATTAAGCTGATTAGTATGTTAGCGCTGGCCTTGGATGCAAAAGGTATACAGTTCACTATAGCCAAAGCAGACGCTGACTGCAGCATTTTCAGGTATGGATTACAAAATACCCCTCATTCGACTGTGGTGCTAATTGGCGAGGACGTAAACCTGCTCGTCTTACTTGTGGTACTCACACCACGAGACACGAATGTCCTTTTCATGAAGCCTGGACGATGCAACACTGAAGACAGACTGTACTCCTCCCAACAACTTCAGACCTTGCCATTCTGCCAGTACATTCTATTTATCCATGGCTTCACTGGATGCGATACCACTTCTGCCATTTTTGGGAGAAGTAAAGCAGCCATAATCAAATGTTTCGAACGGTATCCTAACGAAACCAAAAGCATCGCTGAAGTTTTGTATGACTCCACATCCTCACAAGGAGATATCGCTGAAGCTGGGGAACAAATGTGCCTACTGATGTATCAGGCACCACTCCACGAGCATGACCTCAACCATCACAGGTACATTTCATTTTCTATTGCATGCACTAATTTCGTTACTGTTTGATAAATACATATTCTATTGTATTATGTTCTATTCACAGGTACATGTGCTTCGTCAAATCGTCAGCCAAGATGAAAGCAAACTTGTCTTCATTGCCACCTACAAAAGATGCTGCTCTATATCACTCGTGCAGAGTGTTTCTACAGGTTCAGCAGTGGTTTGGAAATGAAACACTCGAACCTGAACATTGGGGGGGGGGGGGGTTGGACAAGGGGAGATGGGGGATATCTGATTCCTATTAAGACCAAGGCCGCTATTGCACCTGACAGCGTGCTCAATTCTATATTTTGCCGTTGTGCCACAGGCTGCGGTATGAGATGTGGATGCAGGAAAGCCGGCATCCACTGCTCACCTGTCTGCGGCAATTGACACAGCGCTTGCACCAACAGTGCTCCCATTCAATTAGAGTCAGAAGAGTTGGACGGTGAGGAGTATGAAATGTTTGATAGTCAATAAAAACGATTGTATTAGAATTATGTTTGGGTTGTTACTTATTCCTCTCTGTCTCATTCCTAGGTGGTCACTTTTTTAAAACTGTGGCCTTCTTGTACCTTGGTGTATAGGTTCCAGACATACATTTACAGTGGACACCGGTAATTGGGGACATACCAGGTGACCCATTTTACGCACTAACACGTACTAAACGGGCTAGGTACAGTCTCACAGAAAAATGTACGCATTTCAAACATATACAGTTTATAACCAACACCCCCCCCCCCCATTTTGGTCAGTAATTTATGAACATTTTAAACAATTGAATGCCATATTCAAGTTTCTCTTTGTCCAACAAGTAAATTTATTTTTATTATAAGAGGGTAACAGTGGCGTTAACTATAAAAGAGGCATTTATAACTTATTTTTTAAGAATATATACAACGAAAAATAACGAACTCTTCAGAACATATATATACCGGTATACTCCGATGGGCTGGACTGTAAACTATTAGATTTTGATCATGTTTTCATTCCCATAAAAACGAAATTGTATTCCGAAATATTGGGCTCCCCGAAAACAATCATATATACGCCACTGCGTTCATATATATTTATACATTCTAGGTATTGTACCCGATACCTAGTTGAGGCTATCGGCTACGGCTACGCCAGCTGACATTGAGCCGTAGTTGAGATTTATGGGAAGAATTGTAAAGATAGCGCTCAGATCGAGTCGAAAGGAATGTTAGGAAATGACGTAGAAGGCCAAGGATCAAGAAGGCACTGCCAGTCAAGTAGATGGAATTATGGGAGGAATATTAAAGTTTTATTAAGATCTTTATGGAACATAGTATTTAAACATCTCAGAAGAGAGGAAATGTCAAGCATTATATATGATAATAACTTGAAGAAAGACAGATAATCCCTTAAGTTATTGTATAACGTAATAGCCGAGATTGTGGTGGTCGAGATTATATTTGTGACGCACGACCGCAGAAAGTGGGGGAGCATCACGTGACTGCGCCAGGTACGAGCTCCTTAACGCAGTACAGACACATCAGTCGAGTTCAGCCAGCGAGCTGAGTAGGACACATGCGCAGAGCGCACGGCACAGTTGAGCGGTGCACAGCACGTGTTGCGTGGCGTGGAAACGAACAGTATTACTTAACCAAGCAGAGAGCGGAAGTAGGTCAGTGAGCCAAGGCTAGCAACGCACGGTAGACGGCGAGAGAACCGGTTGCGAGGCAGGTTGTTCGGGCCGTGTAGGCTGGAGAAAAGCCGGGGTCAGAACAGCATTGTAATACGAGATTGAGAACTTTATTTCGAGCTGCATTTTGTAACGCAGAACAGCACAGCGAAACGGCATGGCGATGCCGGCTTTAAGCGTAGATCATTCTGGAACAGTGCAGTAGATCAGAGTGGGCTGTTTCCGACTTTTATACGCAGGCAATATTAAAGAAGCTGAACTTCATTTCAAAATTCAGTTACAACATTGAGCTGGGACTTGTATTCAGTAATAGAATTGTGCAGGCGGATGGTTGTAATATACTGCAATTATGAACTTAGATATTCAAACGACATTACGACTATGCATTTCATAACGGAACATGTAGAGCGACCATGGGGTCAAGCTAACATTAACGCTTTTAGGCAAACGAAATGTTACAATTATATGCACTTATGAACATTGGCATGTGCATTAACATAATTCTTTTCATGAATTATTATAGAATATCGAGTACGAACACAACTACAGGGTGTTTCAAAAACTTATACACTCTCATAAATAAAATTTATTTTCTGCAAGTGAGACTTAACCGCTGTGGAGATTGAACTTTTAACAAGCGAACCGAACATTGTATGGGACAGTGGCGTAACATAGAAGAGGAATATGGGGTACGCTGCTTTTATGAACATTTACGTAAGGATTTGGACAGTATCCGCTATGGATAACATGCAGTTCATCATGTCGGAGTAAACGAAGACAGAGACGCGATGGCACCACGGAGCGATGGATTCGGTTCCTGAAGAAGAGGAGGTCTAACAGCTGATTCACTTGGGATATGAAGGCGATCGTTTTTGCGTGGGTGATACGATATTTACGTCGATCTTTCGAGAAATTTATTACACACGAGGATAATCGACGATCTTTGAAGTATATTAACAGCTGATATGAGAAGGTACTGTAAGATTTATGACTTTCTGATATGATTTTTCCATGAACACTGGGCATACTTGTATATATTTTTCTAGTAGGAGTTCTACGATTATTTAGACATGGCTTAGACATTATTTGCTTCAAATTTGCTAGAATATGGCGTTACCATATGATATGGCAGGCACCATTATACGAAATTCTCACCATTGGTTGGCTTTATTAAGCAGATGTTTGGTCTTTTAGACATTTTCCAGTAAGGATAGTTTTCTTGGACAGTATTGGCGAGTATTTCGAACTCGTGATCTGCAATTGGATTATTTAAATCACTTCGTCAGTTCATTGCATACTAGCGAGTGTGTATTATTCATCATTAGGGGTTTTTCCATTGGATTGTTTGGAGATATTAAGATGTTATTCACTCAAGTGAATGAATATCGCTTTTATGTGACAACTAGAGACTTGTTGAATCCAATCTGGTACATTAACTCATGAGACGACGAGATGGGTCCTTTCGTATTTATACGATTGCGTGGTGGTACACATCTTTACCCATCGTTCAGGGCATTATCATGATAACGGGGCGAGGCCTTTCGTATTTATACGATTGTGTGGTGGATATTCACCTTACTCGCCCTTGAGGAACTCATTTTATCATCCGAGTGTACTTGAGATTGTAAGAGGATCAAACAAGAAACTACCAGTCACATATCAGTCGAATTTTGTTAAATAAATTAGAAATAAATGTCAGCAGGGTTACATTTGTAATTCTTGTTTGCCAATCCAATATTTTGTTGCTATACTCTTTTGAGAGTACTTTCATTTAACAGCTGTTACAGCTGATGCTTTTGATAATTTTTATGATTGAGTTTGATACCTTTGAGAAGGATTTAAAGTAATTGAATCTTGTAAGATGGATCATTAATGGTCAGATTTATTTTAAGGCAGATCAGTATTGCATATTTCGATGTGAGAGGTTATAGCACATTAGTGTTTTTCTGTGAAGTGAATTATGAGAATTTTAAGAGAATTTATGCTATTTGAAAGCAGATTTTGAATTTGATTACGATTACTAAGGTAATATTTTTCCTAATTGTTTAAGAAGTTGTCTAGATGTGATCAGATTAATTACAGTTATTGGAGATTGTGTGCGTTGATAATTTGAAGCCAGTTATATTTTTTGTAGATCATGCAACGTGATTAAGTGAAGTTTGTGATAGGCATTTTGTGGAAGTTGCCAAGTGGAAGTTGCAATATTGCTAATGTATTTTGAAGCAGACATGAGATTGTCGAACCCAGTCTAGCATAATTTTGAGATTCATGCTGTGCGCTGAATATTTAAGGAGTTTTGTGGAATAATTGTGGTATTCAAATGTGATATTTGATAAAGTGAAAATATATAATGAAGTTGTGGATAGTGAGATCCAACTTGAATTTGTGAAGGCAATAATATTTTTTTGGCATGGTAATTAAATACGAGATAGAACTTGGAAGTGATAAAACTGTAAGACAACGTTCTATAAACCCATATTAAACAATTTGTTAGGAAATTAAACAAATAAATTAAGTTGATAATACAAGAATTTCTGATAATAATAATTAATGAAATAACAATCTGAAATTTAAGCATATTAATGATCTGACCTAATGAAATAAAAATCAGAATGACTCGATGAAATCATGAAAATCTGAATAACCAGATGAATAAAATTTAAATAAGTTGATAAATTAAATTTTGGAATAGATCAATGAATTAAATAAATGGATGAATTAACGATTGAATAAATAAGCTGATTTAGATGAATTAATAGATGATTAAATAGATGATGAATAACTGAATTAGAAGGTGATAATTAATTAAAGAAGCTAATGATTAATAAATTTGAATTGATTTAAATATATTTAATTGAGAGATATGATTCGAATGATTTGAAGAATTGCAACATGAGTTGATGAATTAAACAATTTATATTGATGATTATAATATTCATTTAAATGATTTAATGATGATGAATTAATTATTCTGACTTGAATATATTGAATTTTGAGATGAGAACTAATGTGAGAAATATTTAATTTTGATGATGATGATGATTATAACCAATGATTAGTGGATTTTCTGTGATTCACGAACAAGCAATTATTAATGACTGTGTAAAAAGTGTAAATTAATTATTCGATGTTTAGGAGCATTTTACTAACATATTCTGCATTTGAATAATGCCATGCAAGCCATAAGTTATGTGATATTTAAATATGTGATTAGAATATATGTGTTTAGACCGATTAATTAATATTTTTACATCCACATTCATGATGTTAATTTAAAGAGAAGTTAGGTCTCAGTTATCACGAATGTCAGTGACGCAAAGACATAGTGCTACGGTGATCCTGAGAACCCAAGAGAACTTTAGAAATTTCTCCTATTTTATGTGGATTAAATACACTTTGAGTAGAATAGAGATGGTTCGATTTTCTGGACAATGACAATTTAACGTTGGCATTCGACCATGCTCTTAGGTAGGATGAGTGTTTAATATGTCTGTCTGACTATCAAAGTTGAATAAATTTATTTTTATCTTAGTTGTGATCTGATGATGATGTGATTTTCCTATTTCTTTCCTTGTCTTAATTAAGGCTTAACCAGGGAAGGATGTGGTTTGCTAGGGATTCAGTTGATGGCGCCCATTTATATTTGCATTTTTTAAAATTAAATTTAAACCCGTAACGACCCTGGAGATACTTTATCTCGTGTTACCCTCTGCTTTTGTGATATTTCAACTGGATTTCCGACACATACCTTATTTGACTTCATGTTCATTTAACTCCGCTCTGTCCTGGAAATCCAGGAATGCGATGTAATAGCAGATGGGTCATCGCATCCCCAGGACGAACGGGTACAGAGAGAGAGGGAGAATTGGCTTTACCCATCTGTGGGGCTTCGATTTTGTTTATTCTATGGAATCACATCAGATTCAGATTACGAAGAGATTAATCTCAATTTCATTTAATGGTGTTATAAAATTTATTAAACTTTGTCAGACAATATACTTGTATGCCCATTCCAGTGATCATGTTAATCATATTAGTGTTATATCATGTTTAGTTATAAGTCATTTTTCTTATACCCAAGTGAATGCAGGAATTGATACATTGTGATGTGTTGTTGTCTAACGTCTCTGAATAAAACGTTTATTGAAAGATATAATTATGTTACCGGAAGATTTAGCTAAGGTGTTAGGAGAGTTACAGAATGGCATGTCTAGTATTGCAGTAACTATTTCTAAAATGGAAACAGAAGTTAAAGAGCAGATAACTGATTCAGAAGCTAGATGTAGGGAAAACTTAAAAGCTTTACAGACTAGTAATAGGGAAGATTTGAAATTATTACAGACTAGTAATGAAGAAAACTTAAAATTATTGCAGACAAGTAGTGAAGATAATTTAAAGTCATTAGAGACTAGATTACAGTCAAGTAGTAGGGATGAATTAAAATCATTACAGGCTAGCAATGAAAGCAATTTGAAAGCTAATGAAGCTAACTTGAAGGATAGTTTTAAATTATTAGAAACTAGATTGCAAGCTCGTAGTGTAGAAAAGAACACAGAGTTGAAAAACAATTTAACTAGTTTGGAGAATAGATTAACGTTAAAGAATGATGAAATCTTTAAGGCTTTACAATTAGATATAAAAGCTGTAGAAATGAAAGGAGAGGAAAATGTGCAAATGTTAAGAAAAAATATTATTGATTTAGAAATTAGGGAAGAAGAAAATATTTTTAATTTGAGAACAGATGTTGTGTCTATACAGAAAGATATTAAATCCGATGTATCGAAGTTGAGATTCGACATTGATGGTTTAGTGGCAGATGTAGGCAAAATACAAGAGTGGTCTACCGAAATATCTTTCGAATCTAAAATCAAAGGTCTAGAAATGAATCTCGGTAATGAAATCAAAGGTTTGAAGTCAGTAATTGGGACCGTTAAAGAGGAAGTCTTAGGAGAGGTTAATTCTAACTTGAAATCCTTAGAAAACCAATTGCAGATAGACATTAGGAAAATTGATGACGATATAGAGCAAAAGGTTAATGAAAACTTAGCTTTATTCAAAAATAGAGTCGGTGCAATAGTGGAAGATCGGTATAGTGAGGTCGATGCCGAAGCAAAAGAAAAACGTGCAGGGTTGGATGAGAAATTAATCGCAGGTATGGCGAACTTGGAAGCGAGATTTACTGAGAATAAGGAAGCGATGAAGATAGAATCAACTCAATTTAGGACAGATGTTGATCAGTTAAAGGAACAAGTCGCGTCAGTAAAGACTACATGCGAAGACAAGATAGACAAATTGAAGAACGATTTAGAAGAGAGTAACAGAACGCAGAATGTTACTTCGTCAGGTCAAGACGGTAGAAAACGAACAGAAGATATGATGACTAAAATAGAGTCTATAATAGATAGTTTCGCAAGTCAAAATGTTACAACGGGGGAGGTATCGATAAATCAGACACCGATAGACCGCAGTATGAACAGTCAAGAGGTTAGCGTGGGAGAAGACCGTCATACGCAACAGAATGTAACATTCGAAAGGGCTAGTTCAACCCCTCAAGATAATCCGAATTCGAATAGGAGTACGTTTGGTACGAGTGAACGATACTCAGGTCCAGTTACCATCATCCGAAATCTGGATGATAAGCCAAGGAAGATTTCAGGGAACACAGGAGTCACACCAGTCGAGTTTCTGAGAGATATTCGCGATTACATGGCGGAACATAGAGTAGCCAAAGAGAGAGAAATAAGGATAGTCGAACGCGCCTTAGACGGGCCTGCGTTAACTTGGTTTCGCGCATTCAGAAGCAATTTTGCAAATATGGAACAATTTGCCATAGCATTCTTAAGGAGATTTTGGAGTGCAGAGGATCAGCTGAACGTAAGAGCAGAAATGTATTCGAAGCGTTACTCTATACGTCACATCCGACGCATTATGCTAATTACTTTACCTCGAAATTGGCTAAGTTACAGTTTTTGATTCCTCCATTGCCAGAAGAAGAGCTTTTGCAAGCTATAGCAAGACAGTTGCCAATTGAGGTACAACGATCACTCATAGCATCGGGAGCGAACACACTTGAGCACTATGACGATATCTTACGCCGATTCGACTATACAAGCGCTCAAATCACACCCAGAACTGCAAGGAACGATAATCGAAACACGCAAGAGGTGAATGCGGTAGTTGTCGATAACGCAGCAGAGACTGATAGAAGAGATTCCTGGGGAAACAGAAGGAACGAAGGGAATAGAGGTAATATTCACAACGTCCGTGGGAATGATCGATATCGAGGACCATATGAGAGGCCATACGATCAGGACGCAAGAAACAGTAGATAGAGGAACTATGATCAGAATTCCAGATACCAAAATAGGAATAGATACAATAATAGATATCGTTGTAGATACAACTGGAATCAAGGTCAACAGTCTAGTCAGAACGATAGGCAGGATAGCAGAAGAAATTATCCAAATGAAAGACAAGACAATCTAGAATATGGAAGATCAAGGCAAGAAAGTAGACAGCCTAGTGCACCACCCGAAGAGATAACTAGAGATATCAATCGAGCAAGCACGAGTGTGGAAGGAAGAGATAAACGACAAAGTAACGCAGAATCAGAATACTAATCATTGGGAATCAATCATCATTGTTGAGAGATAGCAAGTCAAAGAAGAGGATTTAATTTAAGGGAGATATAGTACATCGAGGGAATGGATACTAATGAAGTTGTGGGGACTTTTAACGCAGCTAGCATTAGAAAGTATCATTATGCTGAGTAAGAGGATTGTAGAGCTATCGTGTACATATGTTGTGTATAGAATGCCTGAGAGTGTATTTTTTTTCTCAAGCCTGATAAAAAAGGAGATGTACGGGAGAGATGTACCCGATACCTAGTTGAGGCTATCGGCTACGCCAGCTGACATTGAGCCGTAGTTGAGATTTATGGGAAGAATTGTAAAGATAGCACTCAGATCGAGTCGAGAGGAACGTTAGGAAATGACGTAGAAGGCCAAGGATCAAGAAGGCACTGCCAGTCAAGTAGATGGAATTATGGGAGGAATATTAAAGTTTTATTAAGATCTTTATGGAACATAGTATTTAAACATCTCAGAAGAGAGGAAATGTCAAGCATTATATATGATAATAACTTGAAGAAAGACAGATAATCCCTTAAGTTATTGTATAACTTAATAGCCGAGATGGTGGTGGTCGAGATTATATTTGTGACGCACGACCGCAGAAAGTGGGGGAGCATCACGTGACTGCGCCAGGTACGAGCTCCTTAACGCAGTCCAGACACATCAGTCGAGTTCAGCCAGCGAGCTGAGTAGGACACATGCGCAGAGCGTACGGCACAGTTGAGCGGTGCACAGCACTTGTTGCGTGGCGTGGAAACGAACAGTATTACTTAACCAACCAGAGAGCGGAAGTAGGTCAGTAAGCCAAGGCTAGCAACGCACGGTAGACGGCGAGAGAACCGGTTACGAGGCAGGTTGTACGGGCCGTGTAGGCTGGAGAAAAGCTGGGGTCAGAACAGCATTGTAATACGAGATTGAGAACTTTATTTCGAGCTGCATTTTGTAACGCAGAACAGTACAGCGAAGCGGCATGGCGAGGCCGGCTTTAAGCGTAGATCATTCTGGAACAGTGCAGTAGATCCGAGCGGGCTGTTTTCCGACTTTTATACGCAGGCAATATTAAAGAAGCTGAACTTCATTTCAACATTCAGTTACAACATTGAGTTGGGACTTGTATTCAGTAATAGAATTGTGCAGGTGGATGGTTGTAATATACTGCAATTATGAACTTAGATATTCAAACGACATTACGACTATGCATTTCATAACGGAACATGTAGAGCGACCATGGGGTCAAGATAACATCAACGCTTTTATGCAAACGAAATGTTACAATTATATGCACTTATGAACATTGGCATGTGCATTAACATAATTCTTTTCATGAATTATTATAGAATATCGAGTACGAACACAACTACAGCGTGTTTCAAAAACTTATACACTCTCATAAATAAAATTTATTTTCTGCAAGTGAGACTTAACCGCTGTGGAGATTGAACTTTTAACAAGCGAACCGAACATTGTATGGGACAGTGGCGTAACATAGAAGAGGAATATGGGATACGCTGCTTTTATGAACATTTACGTAAGGATTTGGACAGTATCCGCTATGGATAACATGCAGTTCATCATGTCGGAGTAAACGAAGACAGAGACGCGATGGCACCACGGAGCGATGGATTCGGTTCCTGAAGAAGAGGAGGTCTAGGGATATGAAGGGGATCGTCTTTGCGTGGGTGATACGATATTTACGTCGATCTTTCGAGAAATTTATTACACACGAGGATAATCGACGATCTTTGAAATATATTAACAGCTGATAAGAGAGGTACTGTAAGAGTTTTGACTTTCTGATATGATTTTTCCATGAACACTGGGCATACTTGTATATATTTTTCTAGTAGGAGTTCTACGATTATTTAGACATGGCTTAGACATTATTTGCTCCAAATTTGCTAGAATATGGCGTTACCATATGATATGGCAGGCACCATTATACGAAATTCTCACCATTGGTTGGCTTTATTGAGCAGATGTTTGGTCTTTTAGACATTTTCCAGTAAGGATAGTTTTCTTGGACAGTTATTTCTTTTTGTGGCGAGTATTTCGAACTCGTGATCTGCAATTGGATTATTTAAATCACTTCGTCAGTTCATTTCATACTAGCGAGTGTGTATTATTCATCATTAGGGATTTTTCCATTGGATTGTTTGGAGATATTAAGATGTTATTCACTCAAGTGAATGAATATCGCTTTTATGTGACAACTAGAGACTTGTTGATTCCAATCTGGTTCATTCACTCATGAGACGACGAGATGGGGCCTTTCGTATTTATACGATTGCGTGGTGGTACACAACTTTACCCATCGTTCAGGGAATTATCATGATAGTCAACGGGGCGAGGCCTTTCGTATTTATACGATCTGTGGTGGATACTCATCTTACTCGCCATTGAGGAACTCATTTTATCATCCGAGTGTACTTGAGATTGTAAGAGGATCAAACAAGAAACTACCAGTCACATATCAGTCGAATTTTGTTAAATAAATTAGAAATAAATGTCAGCAGGGTTACATTTGTAATTCTTGTTTGCCAATCCAATATTTTGTTGCTATACTCTTTTGAGAGTACTTTCATTTAACAGCTGTTACAGCTGATGCTTTTGATAATTTTTATGATTGAGTTTGATTCCTTTGAGAAGGATTTAAAGTAATTGAATCTTGTAAGATGGATCATTAATGGTCAGATTTATTTTAAGGCAGATCAGTATTGCATATTTCGATGTGAGAGATTATAGCACATTAGTGTTTTTCTGTGAAGTGAATTATGAGAATTTTAAGAGAATTTATGCTATTTGAAAGCAGATTTTGAATTTGATTACGATTACTAAGGTAATATTTTTCCTAATTGTTTAAGAAGTTGTCTAGATGTGATCAGATTAATTACAGTTATTGGAGATTGTGTGCGTTGATAATTTGAAGCCAGTTATATTTTTTGTAGATCATGCAACGTGATTAAGTGAAGTTTGTGATAGGCATTTTGTGGAAGTTGCCAAGTGGAAGTTGCAATATTGCTAATGTATTTTGAAGCAGACATGAGGTTGTCGAACCCAGTCTAGCATAATTTTGAGATTCATGCTGTGCGCTGAATATTTATGGAGTTTTGTGGAATAATTGTGGTATTCAAATGTGATATTTGATAAAGTTATATAATGAAGTTGTGGATAGTGAGATCCAACTTGAATTTGTGAAGGCAATAATATTTTTTGGCATGATAATTAAATACGAGATAGAACTTGGAAGTGATAAAACTGTAAGACAACGTTCTATAAACCCATATTAAACAATTTGTTAGGAAATCAAACAAATAAATAAAGTTGATAATACAAGAATTTCTGATAATAATAATTAATGAAATAATAATCTGAAATTTAAGCATATTAATGATCTGACCTAATGAAATAAAAATCAGAATGACTCGATGAAATAATGAAAATCTAAATAACCAGATGAATAAAATTTAAATAAGTTGATAAATTAAATTTTGGAATAGATCAATGAATTAAATAAATGGATGAATTAACGATTGAATAAATAAGCTGATTTAGATGAATTAATAGATGATTAAATAGATGATGAATAACTGAATTAGAAGGTGATAATTAATTAAAGAAGCTGATGATTAATAAATTTGAATGGATTTAAATAAATTTAATTGAGAGATATGATTCGAATGATTTGAAGAATTGCAACATGAGTTGATGAATTAAACAATTTATATTGATGATTATAATATTCATTTAAATGATTTAATGATGATGAATTAATTATTCTGACTTGAATATATTGAATTTTGAGATGAGAACTAATGTGAGAAATATTTAATTTTGATGATGATGATGATGATGATTATAACCAATGATTAGTGGATTTTCTGTGATTCACGAACAAGCAATTATTAATGACAGTGTAAATAGTGTAAATTAATTATTCGATGTTTAGGAGCATTTTACTAACATATTCTGCATTTGAATAATGCCATGCAAGCCATAAGTTATGTGATATTTAAATATGTGATTAGAATATATGTGTTTAGACTGATTAATTAATATTTTTACATCCACATTCATGATGTTAATTTAAGGAGAAGTTAGGTCTCAGTTATCACGAATGTCAGTGACGCAAAGACATAGTGCTACGGTGATCCTGAGAACCCAAGAGAACTTTAGAAATTTTTCCTATTTTATGTGGATTAAATACACTTTGAGTAGAATAGAGACGGTTTGATTTTCTGGACAAAGACAATTTAACGTTGGCATTCGACCATGCTCTTAGGTAGGATGAGTGTTTAATATGTCTGTCTGACTATCAAAGTTGAATAAATTTATTTTTTATCTTAGTTGTGATCTGATGATGTAATTTTCCTATTTCTTTCCTTGTCTTAATTAAGGCTTAACCAGGGAAGGATGTGGTTTGCTAGGGATTCAGTTGATGGCGCCCATTTATATTTGCATTTTTTAAAATTAAATTTAAACCGGTAACGACCCTGGAGATGCTTTATCTCGTGTTACCCTCTGCTTTTGTGATATTTCAACTGGATTTCCGACACATACCTTATTTGACTTCATGTTCATTTAACTCCGCTGTCCTGGAAATCCAGGAATGCGATGTAATAGCAGATGGGTCATCGCATCCCCAGGACGAACGGGTACAGTATATATCATTTATATGGGTAATAAATACCATTTATGTTTACATAATCAATAAATAACGAGTTACAGAGAGTTAAAGACGTTGAAAACATAAGTAAAATAATTAGCAGTTTACTAGCGAAATCTCGAAACCGACCCCGATATGTTAATACGCTATAACGTTTAAAGATATAAAGATAAATTAGCATAAGTATATATATTCTTGAAGGCAAATTTTTGCTCCTTCCTCACGACTTTCCTGTAAAATGGAAGGCAAACGGAATGGAAGGGCAAGTTTGACAAGAAACGTGAGGCGCTACATATTTTTCTGCAAATTTTCCATGTTCACTAGCTCATAGAAGAAAGTAACACACAGGTGTGAAAATGAATATACCATTTTGTAGGGCATTTAATTACCTTTCAGTTAGGAACGTATAACAATTTCTGTAAAATGCACCGTTTTAAAGTTATGCGCCAAAAACGAAAAAGGGGGGGCCTTCGAGCCCCCCCCCCCCCCCCCAAGCCCCTCCGCAGCACCTGAAATTGACGGTACTTTATTAGGCGTTGTTCAGGGGACCTCCCTCTACACATTCCAGAAAAATTGGAACTACATGATTTAATGCTGCAAAAAATCCTAATTTGACTGGACTAATTCCAGGGGACACACTGCGCTTGCAACTAATCCAGAAGCGATGTTGAAATCGAGAGGGTAGAAAGACAGACAACAGTAGGCGAAATTCTCTCTTTTTTGTTCTTCAGATGTTACAGACTTAAAGTTCCACATACCATGAAGTGTAAGAACACAGAACTTGGAGAGCCAAACCATGGACTGAAATAATAACCAGTATGTGTGCAAATAATTCGTATTTGTCAAATGATAATTAAATTATATTAGCTTGCTATTAAAATAATTTCAACTTACAATGACGTAGTCTGCGTTTTTTGTGTGATGAAATTATGTCAGTTTCATTCAATGTTTTAGGTAATTTTCTAGCCTATTTTCATTTATGAAAAAATAGGCTTATGAGATCTCCTTTTGTCCGTGTGTCTGTCAGTGTGTGCGTGTGTGTGTGATGGTGTGTGTCCCCCCCGAATAACTACTAAACGGCTGGAGCGAGTTCAATGAAACTCGGTAAGTTCATAGCACTATTCCGGTCCACCTCTACCGTGACCTTCAAATTTTATTACGTCTCACTAATCCAACAAGGCGGCTGTGCGAAATATTTCACCAGCATTCCATATCTCCGAAACGTTTACCGATATCACCCTGGAATATTTTACGGTGATAAGGGGAACTACTAGAAGTTCACCTATGTGACTTTTGAAAACCTGGCAACTATGAAACCAACATGGCTGCCAAGCGAAGATGTGACTTAAAATAGTCGTTCTCGCGATCTATCTAACCAAACGCAATAAAACTTGTTAAAGTATATGTCTATACACATTTCAATGCACCAATTATTTACATAACCTCAAGATGGCGGCTGTGCGAAATATTTCACCGACACTCTATATCTCTGAAACTATTAACGGTATCACCCTGAAATTTTGTACGCAGATAAAGGGTACTACTGGAAGTTCATCTATAAAATTTTCAAAAACCGGTTAACTACAAAACGAATATGGCGGTCAAGCGAAGTTGGAAATTTTAAATAGACCTTTCTGGCGATTTAATAATCCAAACGCAATGAAACTTGGCACAGGAAATGTTTATACACATTGTAATGCACTGGTATCTAATTTAGTTCAATTGTTTAAATAACCTCAACATAGCGGCTGTGCGAATTTTAAAATTAAGTTTTTAGCCTACTTTCGATTTTTGCAAAAAATGAAAGTAGACTTATGAGATCAACACAGGGCGAAAAAAGTGTGTCTGTCTGTGTGTGTGTATGTGTGTGTGTGAGTCTGTGTGTGTGTGTGTCTGTGTGTCTGTGTGTGTGTGTGTGAGTGTGTGTACTCTGAATGTCTGTCCCCCCCTATCAATTCGAACACGGTGAATGCGAATTGAACGAAATTTAGTACAAAGGTAGCACTAGCAAAGGACACCTCAGTGTCATATTTTATATCGCCGCCATCTTGACGGAAACGTAATGGCGGCCACACAAATGTTCAAAGCTTAAATCAAATTACGATTAACCTAATCATCCGATCTCTACCAAATTTTGCAACAACATACCTTTATGGGGGGAGCATCCTTTGACCAAACTAATAAGTCATCAGCGTAATAGTTTGCGGATGGCGGCCATCTTTGTGTGAAAATCGATTCCCCCTATTAATTCGAACACGGTGCAACCGAATGGAACGAAATTTGGTACAGAGGTAGTACTAACAAAAGGCACCTCAGTGTCATGTTTTATATCGCCGCCATCTTGACGGAAACGTAATGGCGGCCACACAAATGTTCAAAGCTTAAATCAAATTACGATTAACCTAATCATCCGATCTCTACCAAATTTTGCAACAACATACCTTTATAGAGGAAGCATCCGTTGACCAAATAACTAGGTCATTAGCCTAATAGTTTGCGGATGGCGGCCATCTTTGTGTGAAAATCAATTCCCCCTATTAATTCAAACACGGTGAAACCAAATGGAACGAAATTTGGTACAGAGGTAGCACTAGCAAAGGGCACCTCAGTGTCATGTTTTATATCGCCGCCATCTTGACAGAAACGTAATGGCGGCCACACGAATGTTCAAAGCTTAAATCAAATTACGATTAACCTAATGATCTGATCTCTACCAAATTTTGCAACTACATACCTTTATGGAGGGAGCATCCTTTGACCAATCTAATAGGTTATTAGCCTAATAGTTTGCGGGTGGCGGCCATCTTTATGTCAAAATTGATTCCCCCTATTAATTCGAACACGGTGGAACCGAATGGAACGAAATTTGGTACAGAGGTAGCACTAGCAAAGGGCACCTCAGTGTCATGTTTTATATCGCCACCATCTTGACTGAAACGTAATGGTGGCCACACGAATGTTCAAAGCTTAAATCAAATTACGATTAACCTAATCATCCGATCTCTACCAAATTTTGCAACTACATACCTTTATGGAGGGAGCATCTTTTGACCAATCTAATAGGTCATTCGCCTAATAGTTTGCGGATGGCGGCCATCTTTGTGTCAAAATCGATTCTCCCTATTAATTCAAACACGGTGAAACCGAATGGAACGAAATTTGGTACAGAGATAGCACTAGCAAAGGGCATCTCAGTGTCATGATTTATATCGCCGCCATATTGACAGAAACGTAATGGCGGCCACACAAATGTTCAAAGCTTAAATCAAATTACGATTAGCCTAATCATCCGATCTCTAGCAAATTTAGCAACAACATACCTTTATGGAGGGAGCATCCTTTGACCAAACTAATAGGTCATCAGCCTAATATTTTGCGGATGGCGGCCATCTTTGTGTGAAAATCGATTCCCCTTATCAATTCGAACACGGTGAAACCGAATGGAACGAAATTTGGTACAGAGGTAGCACTAGCAAAGGGCACCTCAGTGTCATGTTTTATATCACCGCTATCTTGACGGAAACGTAATCGCGGCCACCCAAATGTTAAAAGCTAAAATGTAATTACGACCAACCTAATAATCTAGTCTCTACCAATTTTTGCAACACCATATCTTTATGTGGGAAACATATTCAGACCAAACTGCAAGAACATCAGCCCAATAGTTTGCAGATGGTGGCCAAGTATGTGTGCAAATCGATTCCCCCTATCAATTCAAACACGGTGAAACCGAATTGAACGAAATTTGGTACAGAGGTAGCACTAGCAAGGGGCACCTCATATTCATGTTTAATATCCCTATAGCACGTTGTATTTCAACAAGCTACTACAACCAACATTCAATCATACTCCTTGAAAAGGACAAAGAGTTATAACAATACCCATGCATTTAGGAGAAAGTAGGCTATATGTTCTTTACTGAACATCTCGTTATATCTTGTGTCGTAATCATGCGATTGAAGTGAAAGTTTGAATAATGAAACTGCGCAATAATTTTCCTTTAATGGTACATGACTCTAAGGCCTATACATATAACAATCCAACATGGCGACGATCCGAAATATTTAGATGGGTCTCAATTTCTACGAATCTATTACAGCAGTCAAACTGAATTTTTTAAAGTTCATAGGGGCTATGAACATAAGTTCACCTATAGGACTTTCAATAACCTGGTGATCACAAATCCAACATGCCGGCGACGCGAAGTATAAATATTCACATGGTCGTTTCTCGCAATTTAACCATCCGAGTGCAGTGACACTTGGTAAAGTAAACCCTTATACAAATGTTAATCCACTGGCATCTATTTTTTCAATTGTTTCCATAACCAAAGATGGCAGCTATGAGAAATTTTAAAATCTCGTTTTTACTCTTGTGTCCTAATCATGCGATTGAAGTTTGAATGTTACACGTACACAATAATCTTGATGTAACAGTTCATAACTCTAAGACCTACATATATCAAAATCCAACATGGCGACCATACGATATTTTTAGTCGGTTCTCAATATCTACGAATCTATTACAGCAATCAAACTGAAAATGTGTATGTTGATAGAGGCAAGTAACATAAGTAGGATATAGGAAAATAGGCTTTAGTACTTAACGGAACTACTTGTTTAAATTTTTGGGTCATTTTATGTGGTCGTTGAAGTCATTTTTTAAAAATTTTTAGGTCATCAAAATCAGGGCCCTAATGATGACCATGAAAGTTTTAGCGATATTTCATTGTTTAGAAAATATCCCCCATTTTGCACCCCATTATCCAGATTTTGCCCATTAACGAACTCAGCCTAGATTTTGATTTGTCATATTTTTATGTTAACACAAAAAGTGATAAAAATGTTCAGCATAACTCAACAAATGTTTTATCACTTTTATGTTAATTATAATGGCTCAACGGACAATACTCATTTTGATTTTCTTTCGAGAATATTTTAATTATAATCAATACCAAAGCAAGTTTTATTGTTTTGGAGTGGAGTTTTTGACTCCCGTGGTGCACTGGCTTGCTCGTGACGTGAATACATATGTAGCGAGGTGTCTTTCATGGCCTTCTCAGTGTGTAACTGCTACGCGTCTTGGTAGGTGTACCTTTACCAATTGGTACACTGGGGCGAAACGCTAGCAATGTTTTAAGTTATGTTGGACATTTTTATTACTTTTTGTGTTAATTATAATGGCTCAAAGGACAATACTCATTTCGATTTTATTTCGATAACATTTTGATTATGTTTTTTTGTATAAATTAGTAAGTGATTGGTGGAAAACGACGTCAGTTATAGTGTCCACAAGAAAGTGATCTATCTCTATATATACAGGGTGTATTTGATATGATGAAAGTCCTTTACACTGGTGATAGAAGCGACTATTCTAAACACATATCTTCATGAAATTTAGTCGTATCTTAATTAGTGTAGGTGGAATTAAATCACAAAAATCGTCAGTCAATGTCTTGGAAAAGATCTTAGGCTGCGTTCCCATCAGCAGCACAGCTGACTTCTCCCCGTCACCCTCCCCTCCTACTCTGAGGAATGTTGACAAGAGTCTGAAGTCGAGTGACCTACTCGCCTTGTCTGCCAATGACATTGAAATACTCAAACCGAGCCTATGAACAGCTGATTCACACCTTCATGGGGAGTGGCTACATGACTAGTGATGGTGGATCTGTTTAGGATTTTTCCAGCCTCATGGACTATGCATAGAAAATAGAAATCCTAAAGATTTGGGCAATTAATTTAATGAACTGTTGGTCTATCTTTGTGTGAAGATAGTGCAACAACTGTAATAAAATATTAATAATACTAATAATAGTAATAATAGGCTTTTAGGCACACTAACTTATTTTATGTTTCTTTTTGGTAAGTCGAGTTGCCAGACTTTAATGTACGTAGGATTTCTTGTATGTGCCATGAAATCCATGGATATGATCGTATTAGATCCCATTCATTTACTACATGACTGAACGTAGCTCGCACCCTCGGGAAGATTAGCACTGTACCACCAGAACTACACATGCTGACTATTATTATTATTATTATTATTAGCCTATTATTATTATATTTAATAACACTGTATTATAAACATGTATTTGTATTTTATTTACATATTCGTGTATTTTCATATGTATGTACGTTGTTCATTGACCAATAAATCAACACCTCCCTCCCCCCCCCCCCCCCCCCTCTCCAGTTTATGGCCACCCCAGGGCTGGAGATGGAATGTGACAATTCACAATATGAACATGTGGTACCGTACTAGTATTATATCTTGGAAGTAGTTTTCCATGGGTTCCCACTTCTACCCCAGGCAAATGCCGGAATTGTTCCTAACTTAAGGCCACGGCCGCCTTCTTCTCAATAACCATAACCGCTGGCAGTGCAGCCCATGAAGGGCCTAGGCCTACCATGCAACCGCTGTCCAGCCATTTGGCCTGCAGATATTAGGGTGACGCGTGGTCAGTGCAACGGGTCCCCTCGGCCATTAATCTTGATTTTCCTGACTTGGGCACTGCCTCACTGTCAGACAGCTACTCAATTGCCCTCACGAGGCTTAGTGCACCGCGTTCCAGCCCTCACGTCAGTTTCTAATATCCCTGATGGAGCCGGGAATTGAACCCAGGGCCTCCGGGTGAGAGGCAGTTGCACTGCCCCAACACCACGGGGCCAGCGCCTTCTCCCGAATCCTCACCTGAATTACAAATACCCACATTACTACAGAAACCCAAAATCACAGGTTATCACACAAATTCTACCCACACCCAGCTACATGGGGCTAAATGATCAAAATCACCAAGCCTCTCAAACAAAACATCATGTATTTTACTTCCGTCTTAAATGCCTAGTTCTGAACAGACTACGGAATGTCGGAATTTTGTCACACTGCATTTCATTGAGTGAATGTTTTTAGTATTTTCAGAAACTAGTCAACAGAAGGTCCGACACGGACGCCAATGATACACCAGGGCTGAGTATCGAAATTATTTTATACATGAACATCAATCAATGAATTCCACACTTACAAAGTAGGCTACACAATACTACCGGTCCTAACGTCCCAAGCCATTGCGTGCGTTGTCAACAACAACAACAAGAACAACGGCAATGCACATTTTCTTATGAGACGGTAGCGCTTATCCTCATAACAGCTGATAGCCTACCACCCCTCAAGTCAACCGGTAAGCTCAATGCTCCGATTACGTAACAACTTCCCCTTCGCGCGTCGTCAAACCTGGCTCCGCCTCGTTTCCCCCAGCCTGCCGCACCACTTTCTGCCTGATTAGTTTCTGAAAAAACTAAAAACATTGAATTTTTCATGATTAATTATCAATTTCAAGATAGGTGACAATTTTTTTACCTAGGAAGCTTAGAATAGTCTCTTCTATCACCAGTGTAATGGACTTCCATCATCTCTATATATATAAGAATGAAAGTTTGTCTGTTTTTTCTGAATTTCTATGGAAATTTGCGTTATTTATGCGCTTTAGACTGTTTTATGACGGATGCGCGCGAAAATAAAATTTTTGTCTGTCTGTTTGTCTGTCGTTCTGTGGACAAAGTTGTTCCCTTATAACTCGAGAACGGCTGGGTGGATCAACGTAAAATTTGGTACAGATATCCTTCAGAGGCACGACACTAATCATTGATGTAACTCTTCTCTTTACCTCTCATAAAAGGGGGCCTACCCCCTTAAGATACTTGCTGAAATAGGCGTAGAAGGGCGAGACAAAGCTCATTTTCAGCCCCTCATTGTGAGAAACGAAACTCGGGGGCCCCAAAGGGACCCCGAAAACCACATTTTAAGGCCCTAAAACCAACAGTTTTTGAGATATTTCCAGAAAAGTAATTTCATTTAATACAATAACGAAAGAATGCAAGCCGGTAACCATGACGACGGAATCTCACTGGTCCATCTATTGCTGTAAGACGCAATACAGTTCCATTTATTACATTACTGAGATAGTTTGCAAACGGCTATAAGGTTATAACGGAACCAAATTAAGCTGTAAAATTCATCAATGTCATATAATGCGCTTAAGGGGGTCAAGGGGTCCTCTAAATTTTTTTCACGCGAGTTACACGTGCGGGTGTGGTACGGAAGGTCTATTATATCCCTATCCCTATATTGTTATATTATTATTATAATTATTATAATTATACTACCGCCTACAACGACGAGACAAAGCTTGGTGTCAGAAACAAAACTCGGTGTCCCTAAATAGCCGTAAAGGGTACCCGAAAACTACATTTTAAGGCTCTAAAACCAACAGTTTCTGAGATATTCCCAGAAAACTAATTTCATTTAATAAACTAATGAAGGAATGCAAGCCAGTAACCATGACAACAGTATCTCGAGAGGTGACATCCAACTTTCCATCTATTTCTGCAAGAAGTAAAGCCACACCATTTATTAAATTTCTGTGAATGTTTGCAAATGCCTATAAGGTTATTACGGAATCAACTAAAACTGTAAAATTCATCTATGCGCTTAAGAGGGTCAAGGGGTACCCTATATTTTTTCACACGACTTAAATGTGCGTTAAGTCGTACAGAAGGTCTATTATATCTCCAAAAAGCAACATTATTTTCAAAAATTCCTGAATTGAATTTTTTTTTTTTAGGAATTTGGGCCATTGGAGGCTAAAAAACCTGAATTTTCATGCACCACAAGCCTTTATAATTTACTAAAGGGGTCTTCCTCTGGATGGGGACTTGACACAACAGTGAAGGTCAGTTTTATTTGACGTGTATTGCGTTTCGTTTACGAGGTTTTCAATTTTATTTTCACGTCAGGAAGTACACGTTAGGTAAATTTAGTTTCAGAGCATATTTTAACTAATCATTTTTCTTTGTCGACAAACAGGTTCGAAGTCTCTAACCATTGCAACAGTAGCTCAATTGATTACGTCTGGTTATTAATACCGAAGACCGTTCGAAGAATGGGTACTTCTGCTAGTATGTATATAAAATGAAAACACTTCTGAACTGACGGTGGTTTTGGGGTCTGGGGAATGTGAAACGCGAAATATGTCGGCATTGTCGGGAAGTCGTAACATGGTATTCATTGCTTCTTCATGAAATATACCTGAAACTCAATGCAGTGGTAAAGCTGGAGGGGAGTCTCTGTGCCTTAAAATACCCACATCATTCTCAAGGAATATGCACATTTAAATTTCCCTATTTTTCATTGGCATAGGCAAATAAAATCTCTAGTTTTCGATGTTATTATCTGTAGCCACGGTGGGATTGACGCCAGCTTCTCAGCGCCGGACTAAGCAGCCAGTGAGTCTTCTTTGGAACAGGCTCAAGTCTCTGTGGGTATAGGCGATTGCGCATGCGCCAAGCGGAAGGTCGATAGCTGAATGCGTCATCAGAGAACCTAGGTTCCAAGCAAGCAGTGCATTCGTGAAGCGGGCGGTATCTCAGTGCGTACATGTTCGTTTTGTGAGTTTTAAAACATGGAGCAGTGTTGTGATTTCATAGTGTATTTAAAATCAAGACCATTTTCTTCGTTGCCCTATAGAGAGAATATTTTTTGAACAAGGGCCTAAAAAAAATATAACAAGAAACAGTGCACCTCGTAAGACTGATTCTTACCTTCTTGTTTCTTTTGCTTCGAGTGAGGGAAGAATGAGTGCTTTGAACAGAGTTAAGACATTTTTTAGGAAATCCATGTCAGATACTTGATTGAGCAATTTGAGTAGTCTGGCTATTGAGAAGAGTTTGGTGAACAATCTTTCCAGGGATGATATCTTCAAAGAACACATCATTGATATCTTTGCTGAGCGAAAAACACGACTGGACTTTATCTACACCCACTGTCGGAAAAGTTCGGTGAATGGGCTATATTCCGAACGTATTGTTGGCTTACCTGAAACAGCCATTACTGTCCTTCGAAGTAATCTCCGTGGATGGTTATGCAGTTGTTAGAACGGCTGTTCAAGTCCTGGCATAGTCTTCCTTAGGGATAGCCTTCAGTTGGGTCGTCACATTACGTTGGATGTCCGAAATGTCCGCAAACCTCTGGCCCTTCAGGGCTTTTCCGCGACTCTGGACCCCGATACTCCATACTTTAACGCTTGCCTTCGAGGTCGTACCTCAGGCAGCAGGTTTCGTCACCCGTGACGATGGTTTTCAGGACCATTCCATTGCATTCCACGGAACATTCACCATTCTCACTGCCACCCGTCGAACAGGTGTGCACGTTAGGTTGCAAAAATTCACCCATCTCACTGCCGCCCATCTATCAGGTATGCAAGGCAGGTTGCATAAATTCACGCTTCTCTCTTGCTTTCAATTTAGAGTTTTGACGACCCAAACTGAAGGCTATTCCTAAAGAAGACTATGCCAGGAGTTTCCAGGACTTGTTCAGTCGTTCTCAGAAGTGCATAACCATCCACGGGGATTATATCGAAGGATAGTAGCGGCTGTTTCAGGTAAGTCAACAATCCGTTCGTAATATAACCCATTCACCGAACTTTTCAGACAGAGGATGTACAGCTTGTTCCTATTCAAAACGGAACTGTAAAATGGGTTGCCTACCCAACCGCTAGCGACGGGGCTGAGTTCGATTTCACTGATTGCCTCCTTCTTAAAATGCAGCATTGCAAAGTATTTTGCTCTTTCGAAATATATTTACACAGGCTTCACAATAAGTTTGAACGATTTCTGTTTCAGAACTTGTTATTTTACGCTTCTGTTAATGGCTTTTGCAGAGCATTCCTATGAAAGAAAATTGTATTTTACAACATAGTTTATTACAACAAAATGTTTTTTTGTGTTGCATTTTATTTAGAACACAATGTATTGCTTTTTGACCCAATACCACAAAACGAGATACAATTAGGAAATGATTTGTTACAAAATTGTAACCAGTCTTCGATGCGACTGAAAAGTTAATTTATCACAGACGTTACATCTACTGCAAATGAACATTTACATAAGGGTTCGAAGTGGCGTCCAACATTTTCCAAGCAGAGGGTCACTCGCCGAATAACGTTCTCTCTTGCGTTCGACAATATCAGAGGAGTAATTTCCGCAAAGTCTTCGGTATTGACGAGCTCCATTTCTTCGGGAGTTATTGGTGATCTTAAAAATACTCTCGTCCTGACTCGACTCAGCCCCGTCGCTAGCGCGCTGAGAGCAGATTTCAAGCCGATTGCGGATGGGTAGGCGACCCTTTTTGCAGTTCTGTGTTGAATCGGAACAGGCTGTACAAAAGACTATAAGGTATGAACTTGAAAACACCCATTTGCATGAATGTAGCTTTGCCCCTGAAACTCATGCCCGGTTTCCGTAAATAAGACCTTCTATTGAGTAAGAATTATAGGCTACTTACCGGTCCTAAAGGACATGAATACGTCGTGTTTATATGTTGGAAAACCATATCAATGTATGTTGGAATTTGTTTCGCATACTCATCGAAAGACATTGGTCCATTTCTGAAAGCTTGCCCCCACATTCCAAGGTTCTTCATTTGTGCATTCACGACGACCTGAAAAAAAAATACACTGTTTTTTTTTTTTGACAGACCCTTTACATCAATGGTGTCAAAATTCACACATGGGGCATTGACCAGGGTCCAGATCTAAACTCAAACTCATTTTAGCCTACTTTTTTGCAAAAATAATGAAATAGACAAACATCAGTGAATCTCCATGTACACTGCATTTGGACCAGGGAGAGATCAAGAAAACTGACAGATTTCAGTACCTAGGATCGGCTGGAAGCGTATATCTCGGAAGTAAGGGCATTATCAATTCCAGTAAACAAGTTAGAAATGGCTTATGAACTAACAAAGAAGTGTACAGCAATCAAAACTCACCCATTTTTTTTGAAACTGACTGTACCTTGCGTTCGCTTTTTTGCCGGTATTTCCCGAACCAATTATTGGATTTGGGCGTGTGACGTGTCCTAAGATTCGGGGTGGAGCCTCTTTTCCTATGGACTACCTATTATCTTAAATTTTGCCAAAGGGCCTAACTACATATTGTGAAAATATAGATATTGTTTTACTTTTTAATTTAATTTTATGTTTTAAATTTTTATTCATATAATTTTTATCTATCATTTATTTTTAGCCTACTTTTCACATTTTGCAAAAATGAGGAAAAAGTAGACTTATGAGATCGGGCAAATGTGTGTCTGTCTGTCCTTCTGTCTGTCTGGCTGTGTATGTGCCCCCCCCCCCTATCAGCTCCTAAACGGCTGCAGCAATCGAAACAAAATTTGGTAGGAGTAAAGATCTATACCTGAATATCTCACGGCCATATTTGAAAATGATATCTGTGCTACCAACTGCTGAAAAATCGCAATTGAAATTTGAGCTCCATGTTGGATATCTTGGAAGTTATGAATGGGAGCTATTTCAAAGTTGGCACACGTATAGATAATAATATTGCAGTTTAATTTCCAGGAGGCCATACATGGCAGTGTTTCGAAAATGATTATAAGCCTGCTGATAGGTCCAAATTTTAAATGCATATAACTTCTCCACTATCAATTGTATTTCAATGAAATTTCGTGTGTGCTATGTGTACCATAACAGATATGACTATGCCGATTCTTAAGAGTAACCAGGGGTGCCAACTGTTAATAAATACAGTGTCTATATTTGTTACCCTAATACCAATATATCAGAAAGTGTGCAAGCCAATAGCTCTAAACTTCGCATAGGTATAATACCTTGCATTCTAGATTAATTTGATTAACTAATATACGCCAGTGCTGCCAACATGATTCTAAGCCTCCTGATAGGTCTAATTATAAAATGCATTTAACTTCTTTACTAACTAATGGATTTCATTCAAAATTGACACAACAATAGATCATATTATTTGAGATTATTTCTGACCAATACATGTTTGTCATTGTTGTTGCCACCATGATTTTACGCGCGCTGTTAGATCCAATGCTTAATTGTATGTAACGTCCATGCTATCCATTGGACTTTAACCAAATATTGTATTCTGTACCTTAAGAGATGGAACTAAGATTATATTCAGTCACCAGGGCTGCCAACTGTAGTTCTCTATTAGCCTACATTATGCCACGTATACAGTATTTCGAACTAATTAGAAATTTCGATATCACCAACTTAATTTCGTCATTATTCTAGATAGATCCATATAGATTAATCATTGGCATGAATCTTAAATTTTAAGAAAAGTTGGTTCTTTAGTTCGTCACGGAACTTCTTGTTATTTTTTGAATTTCACAAACGCCTAACTACACATATTTAAATATTTAATTTGTTGACTTTTTAATTTTATTTAATATTTAAATTTATTATTTTTATAATTTCTATTTATTTCTTTGTTATTTTTATAATTTTGACTAAGGGCCTAACTATACATTTTGAAAAGTTTGGTTTTTTGACTTTCCAATTTTATTTTAGTATTTAATTTATTATTCATATAATTTCTACTTACCGTTTATTTCTATTTTTCTGAATTTGCCAAAAGGGTCTAACTAGACAACTTGAAAATTTTGATTTTTCGACTTCTTAATTTTATTAAATGTTTAGTATAACTGCCTACAATGTTTTGTCTTGCAATGAACGATTTCATTAGAGTTTTCTGCCGTTTTTGTAAACCATTTGATACTAAACCCGTATTATTTTGTTCAGTATATTCCTAAAGGGATACAAACTTACGAAGTTACGTAAATATATGGATTTACGAGTAAAAATTTGCCAGGAAGAGACATCTAGCATTTTATGGACACGTCGGCGGCGTAGTCGGTAGCAAGCTGAGATTCTATGCCCAAGATAGCGGGTTCAAACCCGGCCGTCAGTAGGGGAGCAAGGCGGTTTCTAACCAGTGTCATGGCCGCCGCGTGAGTCCAAGCCAATATCTCGTGAACTCAAGGTCGAATGTTGACAAATGAGGTGTCGTTGGACTATGGCTGACGTCCTCTTTCCTATGGACCACGTATTATATTTTTCAAAAAAATTTGAAAATTTTTGTTTTTGGAAGTAGGCGATAGTTTGAAAACCAAACGTTATAGAACGTTGTGCCATGGTTCAAACGAGTGGTCCTTATGTCCTTTATATTTTATAATAAAAGTTTTTTATTTTTTATGTTTTTGAAAACAGTTCAATATTGAAATTCCTATATTTTGAAAACTAGGAACTTAAAAAAAAATTGTTTGACATAAATGAATGGCCCTGAAACCCCTCTACCCTCAAAATAAATTTCAAGTCTCTAGGACTAAAACTGTGCAGCAGTGTCAAATGGAGAATTCTACCCATAATCGCGTGTGTGCTTGAATACGTTGGAAAAAGTTGGTGGTTGGGGAGGACTAGGGTCGAGTGAGGGGTCTTTTTTCCGCTCTATTTGAAATGTGTGTTGATATATTTTTTTAATTGAACATTTTTGTTTTTTGGATTGGCGCTATTTATTTTTATTTTTTAAAATAAAAGCGTGTTTGTAGACAGAGAGCCGATAGCGCTTGACGTATGTTACAACGAGGCTATGATTGGCCAGGGTGGACACTGGAAATGGCTATTTCGACGGGGGCGATGTATGGCAAAACGAGGGGTCGCTTTTCGATATATTTTTTTTCCTATGACGAACGAATGAAGCCGAATATTTCGAAAATCCCTCATGACGATCTTTAAACATGTTGGTAAACACTGACCAGTAACCAGACAAAATTCATAATGCTATGAGACGAATAAAAATAGTCGACAACGACAGAACTTGTATTTCTATGTCTGACTGGCAGCCAGAATGGGAAAACAGAATATCTGCTCGAGAGGCCAGCTTGGAGCCTGGCTGGCTGGGTGACAGGATGTAACATGTTATCGCGATTCAGGAATGTAAGCGGACGGGACAATAGGCCAATTGAAAATTACTGTGACGTAGAGGTGAGTTGGAGGTCGAAAAATATCGCAACGACGTCAGAGAAATAATGCAGTAAACGAGTATAATTCCTACCCCTACCACTGCCATAGCCAATTGCAGGGCAAGAGCGATGTTAACAGCTGTGGTACGAGGGACACAGGTGAGGGGCTGGGGCGAGGAGAGGAGGGCAGGGGGTATTAGAGTGTTGATCATGTTATGACACACAGTCAGTCATTACTGTTTTACACGTTACTGTGTTAACATAGGCTGTGCCTTATGTGTATAAAATTAATTGCATTCGTGTGCTCAACCCCAGTTGGTTACTACATTGGATACATTATATATTTGAGGTAAGTGTTGGAATAACACTGTTAAGTTTATTTTATGCTAATCAATGATTAAATGATTATTGGTTTACCATTTGATTGATGAATTGTTTTTTATTTTGTTTGTTTTAGATAACCTGTATACCTGTTGTTGTGGACAAAGAGAGAGAGAGAGAGACAGAGAGAGGCAAACTATTTCACAGAAGCCTACAAGACAAGGCAGAAAAATCAAGTTTCTTTACAAAACCCAGGTAAGATTTTTGAAATTATATATATACTAGCTGAAGTACCCGTGCTTCGCTACGCGTCATAAATAAATTAAAATGTGAAAGTGACAGTTAAAACAGGGGATAGGCGAGGCGCTGCGCAGAGGGAGATTAAGGATGGAACATTTTGTCCAACTACACCGTTCGGCGTTGACCGTGTTTTATAGCACAAATTTAGGTTTTACTCGCTAACCGTTGGAGATACCTTTCGGATAGAAAATGTAATTTTAAACCTCGTATATGCCATCAAAAATTTGCTATTTCTTAGCGTTCACTTTTTATTTGAAATGGAAATATGAAAGTTTGAAACCAAATGGTGTAGTGACGTCACTAAAATGGTCGCCATAGTGCAAAGTATTGAAATCAAAAGTAGCCTATATGTTAACCAGTTAAATCAGCTACTTTCATGTAAAATTCATGTAAGTCGGACCAGTGGTTCTTGCGTGATTGAGTAATACACAGACACACACCATCTCATTTTTAGCCTCGCTTCGCTCGCGTCATAGTCGTGTCATATTGTTATTCAATGACATGCAGGTTTAACCCCGTTAACACCCCTTTAGAACCTGAATATCCAAAAATCCCTCCTTAGTAGACATTTTCGACACACAACAAACATATCCCCTTCTTCTAACTTCAATAGTTTTGATTGGTCGATGAGAGTGAACATCCAAAAATCCTTCCTTAGTGGACGTTTTTATTCCAGAATTTCACCCCTCCCCATATGCCCCTTAAATTGGATTTATGAAAAAAAAAACGGTCGAACATCTACTTATTTTAATTATTTATTCATTTATTAATTTTTAAGGTGATTGGAACTCGGAGAAAATCAAACTCCTCGTCTATGTCGTTTAAGAGATACACGCTCCGTTCGGAATCTTTCAACCCCCACTTTTCATCCCTTTCACCTCATAATATACACCACATCGAAAAACCATTAGACATGTGTCAGCTTATTTTAAATGATTAGTATATATGCCAAGTATCACATCCCCAAATGAAACCACTCATGAGATATTGTTATTCAATGAAATGCACGTTTACCCCCTTAACACCTCATTAGAACCTGAATATCCAAAACTCTTTCCTTAGTGGACGTTTTCGACATACCACGAACTTATCCCCAAAATTTCATGTTTCTAACTTCAATAATTTTTGCTGGGCGATGATGAGTGAGTGAGTCAGTCAGGACATTTTCTTTCATTAATATTTGAGAATTTCACCCCTCCCCAAGAACCCCTTAAATTGGATTTATGAAAAAAAAAACGGTCGAACACCTATTTACTTATTTAAAGCTGTTTTCCCCCTGAGTTTGATAAGTGAGTAAGTAAGTCAATCAGTTAGGACACCTTCTTTCCTGTTCCCCCCCCCGAATTTCACTCCTCCCCATGGGCCCCTTAAATTGGATTTATGAAGAAATGGTCGAACACCTATTTACTTATTTTTAAGCTGCTTTTTCCGCTGAATTTCAAACTTATCGCCTATGTTGAATAAGAGATACAGTACACGCTCCGTTAAGAATCCTTCAACCCCCAATTTTCTCCCCTTTCACCTCATAATATACACCATATCGATAAACCCTTAGACATATATCTGCTTATTTTAAATGATTAGTTTGTATGCCGAATATCACATCCCCAAATGAAACAACTCGTGAGATATTGTTGTTCAATGAAATGCAAGTTTAACCCCCTTAACACCCCTTCAGAACATGAATATCCAAAAATCCATCCTTAGTGGACTTTTTCGACAAACAACGAACATATCCCCAAAATTTCAAGTTTCTAACTGCAATAGGTTTGCTGGGGGATGATGAGTGAATATCCAAAAATCCTTCCTTAGTGGACTTCTTTCCCCAGAATTTCATCCCTCTCCATGAGCCCCTTAAATTGGATTATGAAAAAACGATCGAACACCTATCTACTACGTTTTCAATCTGATTTTTCTCCCTGAGATTCTTACTTTTTGCCTCTGTCTTTTAAGAGATACTTGCTCCGTTAAGAATCCTTCAACACTCACTTTTCACACATACACCTCATAATATACACCACATCGAAAAACCCTCAGACATGTGTCTTCTTATTCTTAATGATGAGTTTATATGCCTAGTATCCCATCCCAAAGGAAATCATTCGGGAGATATTGTTATTCAATTAAATGCAAGTCTACCCCCTTAACACCCCTTTAGAACCTAAATATCCAAAATTCCTTCCTTAGTGGACGTTTTCAACATACAACGAACATAGCCCCTTAATGTCATGTTTATAACTTCAATAATTGTCGCTGGGGGATGATGAGTGAGTAAGTCAGGACATTTTCTTTCAATTATTTTTCAGAATTTCACCCCTCTCATGAACCCCTTAAATTGGATTTATGAAAAAAAACGGTCGAACACCTATTTACTTATTTTTGAGCTCTTCTTCCCCCCTGAGTTTGATGAGTGAGTGAGTTAGGACACTTTCTTTCCTGTTTTCCCCCCAGAATTTCACCTCTCTCCAAGGGCCCCTTAAATTGGATTTATGAAAAAACGGTCGAACACCTATTTACTTATATTTTAAGCTGTTTTTTCCCGCCGAATTTCAAACTTCTCGCCTATGTCGTTTAAGAGATACACGCTCCGTTAAGAATCCCTCAACCCCCAATTTTCACCCCTTTCACCTCGTAATATACACCTCATCGATAAACCCTTAGACATATGTCTGATTCTTTTAATGATTAGCTTATATACCGAATATCACATCCCCAAAGAAACAACTCATGAGATATCGTTATTCAATGAAATGCACGTTACCCCCTTAACACCTCTTTAAAACCCGAATAACAAAAATCATTCATTAGTTGACGTTTTCGATATACACCGAACATATTCCCAAAATTTCATGTTTCTAACTTTAATAGTTTTCGCTGGGCGTGACGAGTGAATGAGTCAGACAGGACATTTTCTTTCAATTATTTTTACCAGAATATCACCCCTCCCCATGGGCCCCTTAAATTGGATTGATGAAAAAACGCTTGAACACCTATTAACTTATTTTTTAAGCTGTCTTTTTCCCCTGAGTTTGATGATTGAGTGAGTTAGTCAGTCAGTTAGGACACTTTCTCTCCTTTTCCCCCCCCAGAATTTCACCCCACCCCATTGGCTCCTTAAATTAATTTATGAAAAAAATGTGGAACACCGACTTACTTATTTTTTAAGCTGATTTTTTTTCGCCGAGTTTCAAATTTCTCGCCTATGTCGTTTAGGAGATAGGCCTACACGCTTCGTTAAGAATCCTTCAACCCCCAATTTTCACCCCTTTCACCTCATAATAATACACCACATCGAAAAACCCTTAGACACATGTCTGCTTATTTTTAATGATTAGTTTATATGCCGAGTATCACATCCACAAATGAAACCACTCGTGAGATATTGTTATTCAATAAAATGCAGGTTTAACCCCCTTAAGACCCCTTTAGAGCCTGAATATTCAAAAATCCTCCCTTAGTGTATGGTTTTGACATACAACGAACATATCCCGAAATTGACATGTTTCCAACTTCAATATTTTTGGGTGGGCGATGATGAGTGGGTGAGTGAGTCAGGACATTTTCTTTCAATTTTTTTCTTCAGAATTTCATCCCTCCCGATGAACCCCTTAATTTGGTTTATCAAAAAAAACCTGTCGAACACATATAAGTTATACTTATTTTTAAGCAGTTTTTCCCCCTGAGTTTGAAGAGCGAGTGAGTCAATCGGTTAGGACACTTTCTTTCCTGTTTTTTTTTACACAGAATTTCACCCCTCGCCATAGGCCCCTTAAATTGGATTTATGAAAAAAAAACGGTCAAACACCTATTTACTTATTTTTTATGCTGATTTTTTCCCGCTGAGTTTCAAACTCCTCGCCTATGTCGTTTATGAGATACAGGCTCCGTTAGGAATCTTTCAACCCCCACTTTTCACCCCTTTCACCTCATAATATACGCCACATCGAAAAACCCTCAGACACATGTCTTCTTATTTTTAATGATGAGTTTATATGCCGAGTATCACATCCCCCAGTGAAACCAATCGGGAGATATTGCTATTCGATGAAATGCAGGTCTACCCCCTTAACACCCCTTTACAACCTGAATATCCAAAAATCCTTTCTGAGTAAGCTGCATACCAAATTTCATTCCAATCCGTTGGGTGGGTTCTGAGATTTCGTGATGAATGTGTGAGTGAGTGAGTGAGTGGTATTTGACAAATATCTAGTAGATAGTGTCAAGTCTTTGTTATGCTATACTCGGTTGACAGTGCTGTGT
Organism: Meconema thalassinum; assembly: GCA_946902985.2. Taxonomy (NCBI): domain Eukaryota; kingdom Metazoa; phylum Arthropoda; class Insecta; order Orthoptera; family Tettigoniidae; genus Meconema; species Meconema thalassinum. The sequence goes on from OX336388.2 coordinate 225,705,765, forward strand.
GAGCAGTTGAGTAACTAACGGGATTTCAAGTAAAGATCCTCATTTTCTATACCGGTAGTGCAGAGCGCAATTGGCATCCAGACGGCCGTGTCTCGACTTGAGCTATGTTGCCATGGAAACTATCTGCCTTGCCATTCCTTCATGAGTATATTTTATGATTTGATTAGCCTGTTTTTGAGTGAAAAAGGGCCGAAATCAGAAGAATGAGAAAGACTATCGAAAATTCATGTAGCCAGCGGTTCCTTCTGGGTCCTAAACTATGTGTATGCAAAATATGGTTGAGATTGGTGGAACGGTGTAGATTTGTATACGGAACCAACATATATACATACATACATACATACATACATACATACATACAGACTTTCACTTTTATATATTAGATATATATCCTGTTTTGTTTATTTTTATTTTTTTATGATAAATGCTATTTGGAATGGATATACTCTTGGTGGTTTAATTTATTTCTTTTTTAGTGTGTTGGAAAACGCTTGACCACTACAACCACTGCTGTGTGTTGGGGACCAGTGTTTTCCGAGCAGTCTACGGCTGAAAACTGTGGTGAGATTGTTTCTTTTATAAAAATCATGTCTTTTGCCACTGCTACCGATAGCTTAACTTGGGAACCCCTTGACTCTTGTTTTAAAAAGCGTGTTTGCTCTGGCCGCGTAGTGAATGTTAGAGAGAGTTTTATCCCAAAAGACTTTGTCGAATCATGTTTTGACATTTTTAAAGAACAAATTAGTACAGCGCAAAGGTTGCATACGGCCTTAAAGGTCAATACACAACTCGTGTGCAATTTCATTTACAAAAACAAGGACGGTGAACATAAAAAACATTTTATATTGGCAGTAAAATGCAAGATCTTTTGATAGCCGATAATGTGAACGAGTGGTATCAATCCCATGTGGTCAATGCCTTGCTATCAAAATTTGATAAACTGCAACAAGGACCAAGTGGTTTAGCGTTAGACAAAATCCATTACCTGAAAATCAACATTTGTCATTTCAACCCGTTGAATGCTGGGTCTAGCTATATTAAAAACCACCAGCAATAGCTTCGAAAAAGGCTGTGGTCAATATAAAGAATCGTGTCAATGATTGCTTCCTGTGGTCTGTGGCTGCCTATTTGCGGCCGGTACAACATCATCGTTGTTGGCCAGGAAAGTACAAGGCCAAGTTTGATGAATTAAAACAAACTTTAAATTTAACTCGAGTATCGTTCCCTATGGACTTAACCGAGATACGTAGGTTTGAACAAGACAACCAGGACTTTTCGTTCATGGTGTATGGCCTTAATGGTAATGAGATTGTGGACCCTCTTTATGCCACAAAAGAACCGAAACGACATCACATTCATCTTTTATATATGTCTTACGGAGAGGTGAATCACTATTGCCTGATTAAAAGCCTGAGTAGATTGCTAAGCAGTCAAATATCTAAGGACAAGCGTTCAAAACATATTTGTGATCGTTGCTTGCAATATTTTAAAACCCCTACGCTTTTAGAACGTCATAGGGTAGATTGTGTTTCTCAGGAAGCGGTGAGACTGATATTGCCACAAGGGAACAAGGCTGTGTTAAAGTTTAAGGATATTCATAAGCGTGACACTGTTCCCTATGTGGTGTATGCAGATTTCGAAGCTCTCACCAGACCCATGGTGGGATGTGAACCAGATCCCACCATGAGCTCAACCACACCGATTCAAAAACATGAACCTTTGGCTATAGGATTTAATGTGGTGTTTGCCTATGACCCCACTCAATCCGTTTACAAATACCGGGAGGGGCCAGATTGTGCCAGATGTTTTTGGATGAACTTGTTAAGTTGGCCGACCATGTTCAGGGATTACTGGCCCACCCAGTACCCATGAGCCTAACGCCACAACAGGAGCAGCAATATGAGCATGCCACGACATGCCATATTTGCGAAAAGCCACTGATCAGTGTTGAAGACACCGTTCGTGATCACTCGCACTTTACGGGGGAGTTTCGTGGCGCTGCACATAGTAAACGCTACTTGAACTTTCCAGCTCCTCGTTTCATCAGTGTCTTTTTCCACAATCTGGCAAATTATGACATTCAGTTTTTGATTCGTGAATTGGGTCATGTCAACAAGGGCTCGTTTACCTTTATCCCCCAAAACCATGAGCGTTTTACAGCCCTGACATGGCGGTTGAGCAACTTTAGCATTCGATTTTTGGATTCCTTTAAGTTTATGGCATAATCGCTAGACAGTCTTGTGAATGGCTTGGATGAAGAGGAATTAAAAAATACCAGAATGCATTTTAATGATCCTAAGCAATTTCAATTGTGCATTCGGAAAGGTATATTCCCGTATGATTTCTACAACAGCTGGGACGTGTTAAAGCAAACAAAACTCCCACCACAAGAGAAATTTTACTCGAAACTAACACGTAGTACCGTTTCCGATGAAGACTATGCACATGCATGTCAAGTTTGGCGAGTGTTTGACATGAAGACGCTAAGTGAATATGCTATGCATTACCTAAAACTGGATGTATTGCTGCTCACCGATGAGTTTGAAAAATTTCGTGAGTTGTGTCAGCACATTTATGGTCTTGACCCGGCTCACTATTATACGAGTCCTGGGCTCTCGTTTGATGCCGCTTTAAAATACATTCAAGTGGAATTGGATTTACTCACTGATGTAGACATGGTTCTATTTTTTTAAAAGGGCATTCGCGGTGGCTTTGTGTCGCTTAACCAGCGCCATGCCGAAGCTAACAATGTCTACATGCCTGATTATTCACCAGACAAACCAGAATCGTACTTAATGTACTATGAAGTGAATAATTTGTATGGTTACGCCATGAGTCAGCCTTTGCCCTATGGCAAGTTTGCTTGGCTGACAGACAAACAAGTGTTAGAATTTGATGTGATGAAGGCTAGCCAAGAAACAGGCCATGGATATGTCTTAGAAGTAGATATTGAATATCCCTCATCCTTGTGTGATCAACATGTCGATTTCCCATTCTGCCTTGAGCAAATGGTTCCCCCTGACAGTAAAGTGAAAATTGAAAAACTTATGGGCACACTTTACAACAAAAATCGGTATGTGCTACATATCCAAATGTTGGTGCAATGTCTCGCCCAAGGCTTGGTGTTGAAGAAAATCCATTGGGGTATTTTATTTGCCCAAAAACCATGGCTCAAGCCATACATGCAACTCAACACAGAGCACCGACAAATGGCAACACAGCAGTTTGAAATTAATTTTTTCAAATGAATGAACAGAAGCCTCCGTGGCTTAGGCGGCAGCGCGCCGGCCTCTCACCGCTGGGTCCGTGGTTCAAATACCGGTCACTCCATGTGAGATCTGTGCTGGACAAAACGGAGGCAGACAGGTTTTTCTCCGGGTACTCCGGTTTTCCCTGTCAAAATTTCATTCCAGCAACACTCTCCACTATCATTTCATTCCATCTGTCATTCATTTAATCATTGCCCCCAGAGGAGTGCGTCAGGCCTCGGCAGCCGGCACAGTTCATATCCTCGCCGCTAGATGGGGGCTTCATTCATTCCATTCCTGACCCGGTCGGAGACTGGAAGCAGGCTGTGGATTTTCATTTTCAAATGAATGAACAACTGCATCTATGGCAAGTTCATGGAGAATGTCCGCAAATACAGTGAATTGGTGAATGTCTGGGAAGGACGTTACGGTGCCCGGCGGTACATTGCCAAGCCAAATTTCAAATCGATCAATATTATCGATGAGGATTTGGCCACTATTGAATTGAGTAGGACACGTGTGACCATGGATAAGCCCATTTACTTGGGCCAAGTCATTTTAGACTTTTCTAAATCGGTCCTGTATCGATTCCACTATGAGTTTGCCAAACGCCATTTTGAGGACGTCTCTCTTTTGTATATGGATACTGGTGACTGGTTCGACACCTCTTCGTATAGTGCTGACAACATGTTTCAGCTGCCCATAAAAATCAAGAAGGAAATGGGTGTTTTAAAAGATGAATGCGGTGATTCCATTATGACGGAATTCGCTTCGAAAATGTATTCTTATCGCACACTAGACTGAATGGAAGCCAAAGAGCAAAAGGTGTAGGTAGGGCAGTGGTAAAATCGCTACGTGTAGACGATTACTTAGCGGTTTTACGCACTGGCAAAGCTATGTCCCATACACAGTGCAGGATACAATCCAGCAACCATCATTTGTATCATGTAGAACAGAAAAAACGCACCCTCGCTCCATGGATAACAAACGTGTGTGGGCTACTAACTTGCTCACGAGCCTGCCCTGGGGTTATGACCGCAAGGAGGAGGAGGTGTGATTTTTCTGTTTGTTCGTTTAGGGACATGGCTTTTTGTAACTCGTTGATTTAGTATTTTGTATTTTGTAAATATTGGTTTTTGCCATTGTAAATAGTAGATTTTGTAAATAGTGGCAACCCACTTGAACTTTTTGCTGTTAAAAAAGTTCTATGCAACCTTATTTTTATTTTAATTTTAAATTTAACCGAGTTGGGAATTGGAAAATAGTATATAGTGTGATTCTTTTAAAGCTGTACAAAGTTGTAGTGTTTGTAAATATGAAATGAGTAATAGTATTTTTTAGTAACATTAATGACTAGTATTCATATTGTTTTTTGTTATGAAAATCGAAAATGGAAAACTAAAAAAAGTTCTTTTGGGATGAGTGTGAATGTGGAGAATGTGCTTTTGAGGATAAATAAAGTGGTTGTGTTTGTTCCCAAAGACAGGTATGGTTGTGTGAGTAGAGAGAAAGCTGGTGTGTGTGTATGACCAGAGCAAACACGGTGAGGTAGGGTGGGTGGGGAGGGGAAAATTTTCACTTATATTCTCATTTTGTTTTGTCGATAGTTTTTTTTCTTTGAAATGTAGCGGTGAATAGACGGTATTTTTGTAAAAACAGTCTTACCTGCAGTGGTCGTAGACCTCAATGTTTCTCAAAACACACATAAACACAATGCAGCATTATCATGGTCAAGCACTCGTATCAACATCATTGACAAATCTCAACTTTCAACATACACCAAATGGAAAAATGTGAAAACAGCAAAATGGGAAATCCATGTTTCAATAACACCAAAATTCAAAAAACGAAAAACAGTCATTTTAAAAACTGGAAATGGCCATGTGTGAAATATAAAAATTCAAAAACATAAAACGGACCTTTTTAAAAAGTGTCATCAACAAACTGGAAAATCCATATCATCAAAAACGCAAAACTTGAAACAGACATTTTTTAAAAACTGTAAATTGCAAATTGGCAAATGACAATGGGTGAAAATGTAAAAATGAAAAATCAGCCCATCAACATCATGATTTTCTTTTAAATTAAAATGAAACATTGTGTTCTGGTAAAAACTTTGTTTTTTATTTCATAACCATAGGGATTGACAAAAGAAAAAATAGAATACAAACACATCCCAATTCCTCACTCCTCAATTCCTTAATGTTCATGTCCTTGCATCATCAACTTTCCTTTCATAGCACGCATCACAATCAGGGCTGCCATTCTTTCACCCACTGAGGCATCACAGGATGTGAAACGTTGTTTAGCTTTTTTCAGTAACAATTTATCTGCCACATGTCTTAAAGCAGGATGTCTATGGCGATAAGATAGGACATGTTCTTTGCATGCTTGATCCAAAAGATTAATGGGTACATCACAACTCTGCAAACGTTTTTCAAGATAAGATCCAGGGCCACAAAAACGATAACCTGGAAGATGGATTTCGAAAGGTAAGTATTGAATCACTTTGTCAATGACGCCACTGCCAGTACAGGTCTGGCATATCCTTTTCCATTGATGGTGAAAAGGTTTGGTCTTCCTCTTCCCCTGTGGACGATGTTTGTGTTTGTTGTTGTTGCTTTTTCTCGCCATGACACCCGTGGAATGATTCAACAAAGTCTTTACACGGACTTTTATGACCGTGATACAGTTTCACTAGCTGACAAGTCGCGCACTGACGCATAGAGGGTATTTTTGCCATGGCCACTTGCTTATGGTGATCGTAATCCGTACAGGGTTGCAATTCACTCAACACAGGCACTTGAGTCCATGATTTTGGTACATGTTGCCAGATTTCTTTCACCGCGTTGGTGGCCACATAATAAATGAATGACTTGGGCAGCGCTAAGAGTTCCTCTTTGGTAAAACTGTCTAGTTTCTTTTTGCACACAAAGAAATTCCCGATGGCTCTGTCGGTAGCATTGCCTTTCTCCATGGTATCACGTGTTGTAGATGTTTACACGTCGCTTGTAGAAATCTCACTGGCGTCATTCACAGGTAAATCTTGAGTTATAATTTTGTTCAACAACTCCCAGCAGGCATGGGTGGTTAACCAATGAAAGAGATGCCATGCATGCGCTGGGGCTGTATGGGTAATGTTGCCACAGGAATAGTATCCATTAGCGTTTGCAGGGAGGGGCAGCCCAACTCCATGAGGTCGATACATTGACAGTAAGACGCCAAAAATGGTTGCAAACATTCACGTTTTTTATTACCTTTCACAAATACTACATTGGCCGAGGACAAGTGTGCTTTCATGACCGCGTCCAAATATTTATAGAAAATGGTTCCTTGATTCCAGTCTATTTGCCTATGATTTTCAATCCACTGGGTTTGTTTGCGGTCTTTTTCACACAACAAATCAAAAGCATGGGGCGGTTTAAATAGCAAATGCGTAGCTTGCGATATCCAAAACGTGGTACAATCGATAATGGCCACTTGTTTAAATATAAATTTGTTGTCACCAATTTTAAACCCTTGGCAATCCACAATGAGTGTGCGTAACATGTTACCGCTTGCCTGGACCAAGTTCAACTGACGACTGACTGACAATCAATGACTAAGGTGTGGTCATGACATGGACTTACCAGCCATGCTAGTTTAAAAAAAATAAGTTTAGGGTAGGACAGGAGGACATGAAAAAAATAAGAATTATAGAATTACATTATTTCATTATCATAACACGTCTTACAGGCTTTTGTCATTTTGGGATAAGGACGATACCAACTCATACAACAATATAGTATATTGTGTTTGTAACGTCCATAACACCGATGATGTCCCAATGTCCCTAAACTAGGCGTTTTCGATGGTGAGCTGCTTACTGAAGCACCATGTACACCATACAGTCCACACGTATCGTAACTTGTTTTTTCATCACTCAGGGACACGAGTGAGGGATAGCTTGAATGACAGGGTATATTTCCCACCTCCATTCTGCATAGGTAGGGGCAGGCAGGTGACCAGCGCTGATGTTCCTGCATGGGTTCATCGCCCTTCTGCCATTGGTCTATGATGATGGGACAAAAGGCACATTTCACTTCATCTCTTGTTTTTAAATAGTAGAATCCAGCGGCCGCCAAGGCTTGAGGGTTTATGAAAGGCACCGACCACGTTGCAAAAGTCTTGAAACGTTGTTCCTCAGAGTTTAAATTCATGGATGTGACTTCTCTTGATGCTTAAAAGCAAGACATGACTGAGTGGTTTGACGTGGGTTGACCTGTTATTTATACACTCGTCACTTGGTTGGACAGTGGATAATAGTTGACTTGTTTGTGATGAATAATCAAACAGTAGGCTGTCGTATTGGCTGGTACATTGTCATGCGTTTCAAAATCTAGTCGAATGTCAATATTGGATGGCTTGACAGACTCTTCCAGGTAAGAACAGTCAAAGACAATCAGTGGCGCCCTTGCCTTAAACGCTTGGGATAGCAGCATGGGGCCGTTCTCTTTTTGATAATACGACCATCGAAATTTAGAAAACAAGTCTTTCAGGAGGCCAAACTTATTTTTTGATAAATCCAAATCCAGTCCTTTATAGGGAAACACAGCTCCGTTGAGGAAAAGACGTGCATTTCTCAATTGCAGGTGATCAAATTGCGTGACATCTTTGGTTTGTTGATACTTGCGATTCGTTTGAAACCCCACGATAATGTAGAGAGGTCGCTCTGTATAGCGAGCTGTTTTTACACACCAACTGTGTGTGTTGGTGGTGGGCAAGAGCGGGTACTCATGGAGTGCCCAGCTTCTAAATTCCATGGGTAGAGGCATATCTCTCTTTACCATCTTGAGTATGTCCAGTATTTTGCTATCGTCAAGGGTCACATGGGGCACTTTCCATAGCAAGCGTTGTAGTTGAATTTTTGAATCTATGGGGGCATTGTCAGCTCCCTTTAGTGCATTATTATCACTCCTGTCTCTCACCAGATAAAGCACTTGCCTTGCGTTGACCACAATGCGCTGGTGGTCTTCGGCATAGCCTAAAATCAGTTTAAGAGGTAAATATCCAGTAAAGGTCCCATCGGTGTGTACCATCCAATCATTGGTCGAGTCAGGACACCAACCTGCCATGCAAAGTGTTTTACCTTCTTCCTCACTAAAAGAGGGGTATAGTTTCATGACACTGGAAATGCCCCCATTTCGAGTGCTATCCACCACGATATCGTTAATGACATAGCGTACTTCAGAAAACAGAAAGGCCAAACCATGGTTGGTCAACTTGGATGTGGTGGGTGTAGAGCCATCGGCTTTGGTGAGACGACCTTCGATCAGAATGACACTTTCATGTGGTAGGGTGTAAATATCTTGGTTGTTGATAACAAATTGAATTTCATCATTGTTATTGAATCCAGGTATTTGAACTTGATAGGAATGGATATCAATTCTTACCACTCCTGGTTGCTCCTCGATGCGGTTCCCTATCTCTAGGAAATAATTCATTATGGAGGTTGACGTGGTAACCCAAATGCTGTAAAATCTGCTTGTCTTGAGATGTTAACGTGTATTCACGTGGCAAACAACTACCACCATTCCTAGACGGTGTTGTTGCTTTATACACAAACTTCATAGTGGCTTTAGCACCATCTTGTAAGTCACTGGTGTGGTAGAATCTAGATCAATGAGTTGTTGCTCTCTATTGATCTGTCTTAATGTTATATTACTAATACTATCGACAGCCACAGAATTAAAAAGCACCACTGGAGGGTGTCACAATAAAGTCATAAAGCGAATGCGATGGTTCTTGATTGGTGTACACTTGGCTAATAATATTACACGTCACCGACACATGATGGTCCTCAATGAATTTCACTTCATGGTCTGATTCATGTTCTTTGTTGGGCTCCAACACTCGTGGTTTAAATCCTAGTAATGGGCCAATGGAATCGGGGCGTGTTTTAAAGTCAATTTTGAATGTGGAGAAAATACTGCAGCGATGAGTGTTGGTATTTCCTACAAGTTCAAACTTGCGCGATCCATCGAGAAATGACTTTAAACCATATTCATTGATCAACCCCACATAAATGTGTTCATAAATATCATCGATCGTGTATCCACCAGAGTTCAGGGTGAGCACAGAATCATCATAGTAAAACTTGTTGTTATTTTTTTCACGTATGTTGTATATTCGATTGTACCTTTCAACATAAACAAGTCCCAAACCATAGGGTTTTTCACTCAATTCGATTGGCGGGTAAAAGTCTAGGCTGACTTCAGGTCCACGTCCATGCAGTGTAAACGTCTTACTTTCCGTCGACATACTGTTGACGTTTTTGCTTATGTTGCGTCTTATATTAAAAATATAAACACAAACGTCCACACTGTTGGCTGTTAAACGTTTGCTCACGTTTCACATTATAATATATCTTGATCCTGTTTCCAAAATAGGTCACTAGTTCCATGGGCGGGGGCAAATTCCCAAAACTGTCAAAGTATCATACAGTGGATCCCTCTTTGACATAAGCTACATAATGCGTTCCTGGTCCTCGGTGATCATCCAAATTGACAACAGCACATTCTTCTTTCCAGGGTCGTGGGGGTAATTGGTTTCGCATAAACATATCTCGAAAATGAGAAAGCTTTTGTTGTTTAGCATAGCTTTCCATTTGTTCATGCGTCAGGGCATGTCTTGCTATGGCTGAGGTTATTTTTTTATATATTTCGAAATGGTGAAATCCGAAATCCTTGTTGATAAAAGGCTGGTTTTAAATTGGCATTTCTAGCCCCCAATGCAATCGCTTCCATCGTTTCATTGTGTCGCTGACTTTCTTTGAGTTGTTGTTTGCCCTGCTGCGCGGCTTTAATGGTTTTCGCCACTGCACTGGCACCGCCCAAAAGTGAACCCAGAGCAGCCATACCGGCAAATAAAGCAGGTAAAAATCCCGCTCGTTTGGGGACGGGAATCACTCGCCCTTGTTTTGAACCCTGTCGCCGACGTTTTGGAATAACATGTCTCTGTGCTGCTCGAAGGACTTTCCTTATGTTCAATATATTATTTTTTCTTTTTTTCGCAACGGCGTGTCCACGAATGTCGTAAGCCCAGGCTTTGCCAAGGACAAAGTCCTTTTTTTAGTCTTTCTCACCACATACCTTTGTTTCACCATGATGATAATGACCAACAACCTTTCACAAGAAATTTTAAATCACAACTAACGTCAGATTGTTATTTCATGCTGTATATTCCAATTTCACATATAGTGGGAAATCGTTTATGGTTTTTCCCGCTTGCTTTTCATACCATGTCAACATGATATGAAAGGATAATTCGTCACCTGCATTGACCATTTCATGGTTATGGACCAACATCCCATGATCGTTTATCTGTATTTGTAAATGGTTCTCATCAGGTATGGCGTATTTGATGTGAATGGTTCCATCATAGTGTAATCGATAGTGGCTTAAACCCGAAGCAAGCACATAGAACAAGTGCTGATCATGGACTAGCGGTACATGGTTTCTGTCATTCACAGGTTTTTCATTTGCCAGATACATTAAAAATACAGATGGGATAAATTTGTAAAGCCTTTTCATTTCATAGGTAACGTAACGCTCGGTACAAACATCGTCTTCGTCTTGCGGGTCTTCCACGTGAATAATCCGATGGTGATTAGCGCTATAGCCATTCGCCGTAAGCTGAGGCAGTTTGTCATAAAACGCATACACTTTGTTATCAACATACTTTTTGTAGTAAAGTCTGTAGACACTTGAGGATGTTTTACATGGGTTAACCCCTTTCCCTTAAAGTCATAATCTCCCTGTTTAGTGCGTGGCACTACTGACCTATCCACATAGTGTTTATTAGCAGGATCTGTTTCTTGTTTAGGATCATGAATGGTGACAGACCTAGGTTTGGCCATCAACGCACATCCAAAGACATCCATCGCCAACCTGTAGTATGAGTCTACTGTTTCTATGACAAAGCTCGGTGTCCTGTATATAGACAGCCTGCTAGCCTCTCTATGCCTTAGTTGTTATGAAGATTATTAAGCAGCAAGAGTCATTCCCCATGCGGGACATGGTTTCCCATCTCTGTCCCACATCACGTGAACAACGCCATGGTTCACTGTTTCCATCTTCCATTCTCTGCATCATTGTGGGACCTTCCGGCTGTGAAAAGACCAATCTTTTGCTAACGCTCATCACAGCGCCAAATGATCTGGTTTTCAAAATATTTATATTTTTGCAAAATCTCTCTACCAACCCCTCTACGCGTTTCTGGATCAAGTCATGTCTGGATTACAAAAAGAGAATATGGGTTATTTGACATTTTCCATGCAAGAAAATGTTATTTCACCGGATGAGGTAAAGCCAGATTCACTCATGATTTTCGATGATGTATCAACTGAACGTCAAGGGATCATTCAAAACTATTTCAGCATGGGTCAACACAAACATATCGATTGCTTCTATCATGGACAAAGGTATTCTAAAATGTCCAAACAGTTGATTCGTGACAATGCCAATGTCATTGTTTTATTTCGCCAGGACGAGAGGAACAGTCGTCACATTTGTAATGAACATGTGAATCCGGATATGACCTTTCAAATGTTTACTGATTTGTGTGGCAAGTGCTGGAACACTCAACGTAATGCCTGTTTAGTGATTGACAAACAAAGTGAACTCACCCTAGGACGATATCGCTTAGGGTTTGATCATTTTATTGCTAATTAAGGCACTGAATCATTCCCTGTCAAGTCATTTGTCAAGACACCATGGCGTTAGCAGAGAGTCAATTGAAAGAGCATATTATTAGAGCAAAAAATTCTATTCGCCAAAAGTTTCGTCAATTGAAACGATCACGTGCAGATCATGCTTTGTTTATTCAACATCATTTAGCACCTCCGCTAAAAGCCATGTTGAAACCCTCTTTCAAGCCATCTGAAACGCTACCCACCGTTTCACAATCCACGCAGACGCTGCACGAGGACCCTGAGGAAGAGGAACATGAACAGGAAAATTTGACTAGTGTTAGCGAAGTTGAGGGTGACGAGGAACGAGTGCTTACGCCTCAAAAAAAAAGGACCGCACCCCTTGCAGAGTTTTTGAGAAAAAAGAAATCCGTGGAATGGTCGAAACACCTTGCCCTTCCAGATCGTCTCCGATTTCACAAGTCTTGGTCACTCCTCAAAATAAAGCTCAACTGGAAAACATTTTAATAAAATATAATGGATCAACACTGGAACCCTATTTCACCAATCTATTTATTGGAAACACAGATACCACGTTTGGTGTTCGCTATGAGGATGATAGTTTTCAAATTGGGGATTCATCCATTAAATTTGCTCGTACTAAAGCTGTCATTAAGAACATAAACTATAAATTGACGCCAGGACTGTTAAAGCTGCTCTTTTCTCGAACACCCTCATTCCATGATTATACGTCCGAGGACCTTGGCAAATATAAATCCATTTTATTGGAAACCCATGCCCACAAAAGACAGTATCATCCAGCTCAACAAGTGAATGCCAATATATCTCAAAAATATAAAACCATCATTGCAAAAATGTTTCCCACCAGTCAAAGTACTCGTCGTAAAGTGTCCGCTTCGGGAGTGACATTTAAACCATTAAAACCCCTTGTGGATGTTACCCACTGGCACAATCCCAATAAGCTCGTCCAGCGGCTAAAGTTGTTGCATGCTTCACGTCAAGCCGGCCATACCGGTCACGATTGGGAAATTCAAAAAATTGAACAAGAACTTCGAAATGCCAAAATTATTGTTTAAGCCCTCACCCATTAAAATGGGAATTGCTCACGAGTTGCATCGCCCAGCTAGGCGTCACTATCCGCGACTCAAGGTGATTTCACGGGGTGTGGATGAACTTTGGCAGGCTGACTTGGTTGAAATGATACCCTATGCTGGCGTTAACGACGGTGTACGCTATATGTTGATGTCTATTCCAAAATGGCCTTTGTTGAACCTGTGTGTCGTAGGTCTGGTTCACTGGTCACCAAGGCCTTTCAACATGTTATTCAACACTCCAAACGTCAACCTCAGTTGCTACAAACCGACCAGGGGAAAGAATTTTTCAACAAGGATTTCTCCAGTTTTCTCAAATCTAAGGATATTCACCACTACACCACATACAGCAATCTCAAAGCCAGCGTGGTCGAGCGGTTTAACCGAACATTGAAAACCCATATGTGGAAAGCGTTTAGCGCTCAGGGCAGTTATCGCTGGTTGGACATGTTTCCTGGGCTAGTGTCACGTTACAATGACAGCAAACATAGAACCATTCGGACCAAGCCACGTCTCGTAACCTAAAATATTCAGCGACTGGATAAACTGTTTAACCCCATAAAAACAGCAGATCCTAAACGTCACCGACTGAAAATTGGGGATTTTGTTCGTGTGAGCAAATTTATGTCTGCCTTCAATAAGGGCTACACGCCTCCGTGGGGGACTGAACTATTTCGAATTCGTCAAGTCAACTTGGACAGTCCAGTCACCTATTTACTCCAAGACCTCAACAATCAACCCATAAAAGGTAGATTTTATCTCCAAGAACTTCAAAAAACAGCATTTCCGAAACATTACCTCGTGGAAAAAGTGTTGAAACAAAAAGGAAGTAACTATATGTCAAATGGTTAGGATTTAACTCAACGTTAAATTCTTGGATCAATAAATTACATGTTGTATGAACCTGTGCACTTTTTTGAATCGTGTTGTACGAGAGCTCTGTGTACGGCGCTCCACGCTTCATGCATGTCTATACATGTTTTTCTTTCTCTCTCCACACCCGCGTCTCACTCCTTCACTCCATGATGACATACAACTCGTTCAGCTATTGGCTGTCATGGGTTCTCCCACTCCTCCCCTCACCTCTCCTCCGGCTCTGTGGCCCCGCCCCCTCACCACTCTGCAGTGGTCACGTGATTTCCTGTTCTCCCTTTGTGTTCACCATTCCCTCTTTTCCCTTTCCTCTCTGCGGGACCCCTGCCTGCTGCTGCTGCTGCTGCTGCTGCTGCTGCTCGCCTGCCTAGCCGTTATCACCTTTTTACAGAGTTGCCACATGGTACACACCTGTTATCATTTTACACCAATGTTGTCAGCTATCACCCACATTCCATTCTCTTAGCCAACTAGCCAGGCTCCAAGCTGGCCTCTCGAGCAGATATTCTGTTTTCCCATTCTGGCTGCCAGTCAGACATAGAAAAAGCAAGTTCTGTTGTTAACAACTTCCCCTCATACCATTATGAATTTTGTCTGGTTACTGGTCAGTGTTTATCAACATGTTTAAAGATCGTCATGAGGGATTTTCGAAATATTCGCCTTCATTCGTTCGTCATAGGAAAAAAATATATCGAAAAGCGACCCCTCGTTTTGCCATACATCGCCCCCGTCGAAATAGCCATTTCCAGTTTCCACCATGACCAATCATAGCCTCGTTGTAACATACGTCAAGCGCTACAAGCTCTCTGTCTAAAACACGCTTTTATTTTAAAAAAATTAAAATTAAAATTAAAATGCATAATTTTTTTGTCCTAGAGACTTGACATTTATTTTCATGGTAGAGGGGATAGGGATCTTTAATTTATGTCAAACAAAATGTTTTGTCAACGTGTTAGTTTCCAAAATAGTAAAAATTCAAATTTTAACATAAAAAATAAAAAAGTTTTATTATAAAATATAAAGGATATAAAGACCACTCGTTTGAACCATGGCACAACGTTCTATCATGTTTGGTTTTCAAACTATCGCCTACTTTCAAAAACAAAAATTTCCAATTTTTTTTGAAAAATATAATACGTGGTCCATAGGAAAGAGAACGTCAGCCAGAGTCCAACGACACCTCATTTGTCAACATTCGACCTTGGGTTCACGAGATATTGGCTTGGAATCACGCGGTGGCCATGACACTGGTTAGAAACCGCCTTGCTCCCCTACTGCCGTCGGATTTCTTAAGAGCGTTAAAAATCCCTCAGTATGCCTTCCTTCGAAGGGGAAGTAAAGCCGGCGGTCCAATGTCATAGACTTATGGCCTGTTAAAGAACCTTCCACTAATTGCACCTGTGTGAAGCTAAATTGGATAGGTTAAGAATGTAAACAACGCTCTTAGATTTCAACGTTCGTTGCCAAGAGCCGACTGCGGTGGCGTCTAGTAGCTAAGTTCTGATTCTGGCCTAGTAGTCGTTGACGGTGGCGCTTGGCGGCAAATGTAGGAACTATTTGAAAAATTCTAACTTTTACTACTTAAATTAAAAAACAGATACACACACTAATACAGTCATCACAATTAACACCGGTTATCAGACAGATTCTACACACACCCAAAGTACATGGGGCTACATGACCGCGTTGTCACAGCCCCTAAACTAAGGAACCTTCCAACCAAGTGAGTCGTCCAGTTGCTAAACTCCTTTAACAAGAATCATTTTCTTGAGAAACGTTTCTCTGCACTTTGTCTCGCGTATCTTTTGTGTTTGTTGTTTTCTACATTCTTCTTTCTGCTTTGTGTTTCTTGTTTTTTGTTTTCTGCTTTTGCTTTTGTTTTTGAATTTTTCTTTTTCGCTTCGTATTTTTTGTTTTTTGTTTTATGTTTGATTTCTGGAAAATCAAAATAAAACAAAACAACATTTAAAAAATTAACAACCCAAAATGAAAACAAAACAAAAAATAAATAAAACAATTAAAACTAAATAAAAAGAAATAAAATAAAACAAAACAAAATCAAAACTAAACAAACAAAATAAAATAAACTAATTAGATAAATAATTTTATGTTCGACCCTGGCTATTGTATGTCAGAAAACTGTACTATAATGAGGCTCATTATAGCACAATTTTTCATTACGAAACAGTTCCTCCCACCAATCAGAGCTCAAGAAACAGTCGTGTGAACAATTAGACAATTAGATGCGCTGAGTTCCACGACCTTCTAATTTAAATTTCACTGCGTGTCTTAGTGTCATAGTAGGGTGATCGAGGAGGCCATGGTCAAATACAAGGCATTCGCTGCGTCTCATGCGCTCTGTTCAGTACATAAAACTGGCGAAATCTCGACAGATATTTATGAATATTTATGTTCGAATATAAAATAGTTATAATAATTATCGTCGAACATAAACAGTCATATGCAACTCGCCTATAATGGTAATTAAGACACTCGTATGGAAATTATAAAACTCGCATACGCTCGTTTTATAAACATACTCGTGTCTTAATTATTGCCATTATAGGACCGTTGCACAATGTACTATTACTACAAGATCCTTATTCATAAGTGGATTAAACGAGTTTTGCAACTGGACGGCTCAAGTCAGGGTGTCTGATAAAAGTGGACGAAGATCTGCTGGAGCTGAAAGTTACATGAAAAGACATAAAAGATCAAACGTCTCTCAGGAGTAAATTAAAGCAATTGAAGTTCCAGGGGATAAAACAAGGAAGAAGACAGGTGCTCTCTGGACAAAGGAGAGAAAGGAACAACACAGCCAGAGGATGCTTGGCTACTGGGCGAACATCAAGACCCCTCCAAACACAATAGTTGAATGTCGTGGTTGGCCTATATGGAACAATAATAAGAATATTGGTAGAGTCGAGAGAGTAAGGAAATTGAAAATTAATTCAAGAAAATGTTTGAGACAAAATTGCAATAGATACAAGTAGTTCCCTGAAGAAGTATATCCTACTTATGTTAATTGCCTTTATCAACACACACAATTTCAGTTTGATTGCTGTAATAGATTCGTAGATATTGAGAACCGTCTAAATATTTCGGTTGGTCGCCATGTTGGATTTTTAAATATGTAGGCCATAGAGTTATGTACTATTAGATGACGATATTTGCTTAGGTTCATTATTCAAACGCTCACTCCAATTGCATGATTAATACACAAGAAATTAAAAACTTAATTTTAATATTGTGCACAGCCACCATTGAACTAAATTAGATGCCAGTGCATTACAATGTGTATAAACATTTGCTGTACCAAGTTTCACTGCGCTCAGATGGTTAAATCACGAGAAAGGTATATTAAAATGTTTTACCTTCGCTTGACCGCCATGTTCGTTTTGTATTTTACAGATTTATGGAAGTCTCATAGCTGAACTTTTGGTAGTACTCTTTATCACCGTACGAAATTTCGGGGTGACGTCAGTAATAGTTTCGGAGATATCGAATGCCAGTGAAATATTTCGTACACCCACCATCTTCAGGTTAGGTAAGCAATTGAACTAAGTTAGATGCCTGTGAATTACAATGTGTTTAATCATTTGCTGTCCAAGTTTCAATGCGTTTGTATGGTTAAATCGCGAGAAAAATCTATTTAAAAGTATAAATTTCGCTTGGCGGCCATGTTCGTTTTGTAGTTAACAGGTTTTTGAATGTCTCAGAGGTGACATTTTAATAGTGCCCCTTATCACCGTACAAAATGTCAGGGTGATATCAGTAATAGTTTCGGAGATATAGAATGCCGGTGAAATATTTCGCACTGTTGCCATGTTGGATTGGTGAGACGTAATAAAAATTGAAGGGCACGGTGTGGGTCGGTCGCAATAGTTCTACGACTTTACCGAGTTTCATTGAAATCACTCCAGTTATTAGGGGGACACACACACGGGCAAACGGTGATCTCATAAGCCTATTTTTTTTTTTCATAAAATGAAGATTGGCTAAAAAGGGTACACAAGATGCAAATAGCATATGGTATTACTAAGAATGTTTATAACTTGTGCCTATCTAAAAATCCTAAAATAAGACACTCGATTAGAGTGGTAAAACCAGAATGAATATATGCGAGTGAATGCCTAGTATTAAATTATAAATTAGATAAACTTGAAGTTCCACAAACGAGAATTATGAGAAATATCTCAGGCCCAGTGAATTCAAACGTTGTATGGAACTTAGGATGTAATGATGAAATATACAGGACTATAGAAAGCATAATGATAACGATAAGAAAAATCAGATTGATATTTATGGACAGATTTACAAAATGGCTGATTCCAGATTAACGAACAGGATATTCAAGTACCTTTGGGAAAAAAAGGTCAACGAGTATCTGGATCCAATAGGTAGAGAAAGATTTAGAAAGAAATAATATAAGAGAAGAAGACTCTGTGGGCAGAGAGATTTTTTGAAAGAAGGTGTATTAAGTATGGAAGGATTCCATGGAAGAGTGCAATGGAAACCTGGGGCGAAGTGGTCTGGGGACAGAAAGTGCTACATACTCTAGGAATGAAGAATTATAGGGAAGAACGGAAGAGGAAAACAACAAATTGTGAAGAATTGAAATTGGCACGTGGTCCATAGCAGGCCTGATGTAGAAGAAAGTATGTGAAAGATGAAAAGAGCGTATGGCATAACTAGGAATACCTACAACAAAATGTGTTTGTCTGAAGATCTTAAAATACAGCATTACAACACCGTAGTCAAACCGGAATGTCTGTATGTCTGTATGTCTCGTACTGATCTACAAATTGGATAAATTAGAAGTAGTAGAGAGAAGAATTATACGCAAAATACTCGGTCCTTTAAAAACTGCAGAATTCTGGGAATTAAGAAGTAATGATGAAATATATCGAAAAATAGAAAACACATCAGAAACGATACGGAAGACGAGATTGCTATTTTATGGACATTTGTACAGGATGGTTGACTGTAAGTTAACCAAGCAGATCTTCATAATTCTGTGGGACAAGAAGTCAACAACAACCTGGGTAAAGAAGTCAAAAAGGATCTGGAAACAAACAATATCAGAGAAGAAGATACACCACAGAGAGTTGATTTTAGGCAAAATGTGCTAAAAATGGAAGGATCCTAAGGGAGGAAGGGAAAGAAAACCGGCTGGAAATGGTCCGAGGAAAGGAAGAGGAAACATAGTGAGAGGAATACTGGAGGAAGAAGAAGGAAAAGCAAAGGACAAAGCATTGAAATTGTCTCGTGGTCCCCAGACGACAGAAATGATAATAATACTACTACTACTAATAATAACAATAATAATAATGAGACTATGATCGGAATGGTTTTTACCCTTTCTACATGCCATTGTCTTTAATATATATATTTTTTTACGGGGGACTGGGGAAAATCTTCAAAAGACACTTGTGAAGGGTCCGCACTCCACAGTAGTGTGAGATTCTTACCCACTAAAAACCACATCCCTTTTCCCACGATGCGTTCATCACCCCGGAACCGCTCTCGCATTACTTCAGGGTGATGTCGTGCTTACTTAGCCTTTCAGACTTCTTCTTTCTTCATTTCTTCTTAAGGGCGTTCGTACGCTTCCAGATCTCGCTTTTTATGGCGAAGGACATCCTCCACATACACTGCTACATGATCCCATGATTGCTGGTTCCGTAACATCACAGAAATAATATTATCTGGTGACAGTTCTCCCAATTCAGTTTCCACATATTCTCTCTTTATCATCCAATGGCCGCACACGAAGAAGGTGTGAAGTACATCATCAATGTCGTCACAATATATGCATGTTGCACCACTCGCTCCGGCTACTCTATGCAGGAATTTACGGAAATATCCGTGTCCTGTTAGAAGTTGTGTGAGGTAATAATTGACTTCACCATGGACTCTTTCCACCCAGGTATCCAGGCGTGGTATCAGTCGCTTGGTCCATTTACCACGAGGGTCACTTTCCCATCTGAGTTGCCATCGCCTCATCCGTTGGTTAAAGGCACGCTTCTTTGCACATTTCTTTCCCAGCTCTCCTTGGGTACGCCAGATTTCTTGTCGCTCCAATGCAAGTAGATCTATTGGGGCTATTGCTGTCACCGTGAGGATTGCAGGTTCAGAAACTGTGCGGTATGCATATGCAATACGTAAAGCTGCTCTCCGTTGTACGGCAGCTATCTTTCTACGATACCACGCAAATCTCAAGGATTCGGCCCAAACTTCGGAGCCATACAGGAGCACTGACTGAACCGTCGTCATGAGGAGGCGTCTTTTACTTGATTTTGGGCCATTAATATTGCCCATCAGCCTACTAAGTGCTGTCATGTATTTTACTGCCTTATCTGTCACTCTCTGAATATGGTTCCAGAATGTGAGCTTGGAGTCAAGTGTCACTCCTAAATATTTTGTACTCGTAGATTTTTCAATCACTGTATCTCCAACAGTCAATGGTACAAGAGTCTCAATCCTTTTCCTCGTCAGAAGAACTATCTCCGTTTTATGTTCTGCTAATGTTAGTCTGTGACTCGTCATCCAGTTTTTTATGCGCCGCATCACCTGGTTCAATTTGATTTGAGCCATCTCAACATTGCGGGCCACTATCAAGGCAGCCACATCATCAGCGTAGCCCACTAGATTCGTATCCTCTGGCATCTCCAGACGTAACAAGCCATCATACATGATGTTCCAGAGATCTGGACCAAGGATCGATCCCTGTGCTGCTCCAGCCGTCAGTCGTTTTGCCCTTTGTCCATATTCCGTATCATACAGCAAAGTGCGATCCCTGAAGTAGTTTCTCATAATGCGCATAAGATACTGTGGTACTTTGAAAGTCTCTTCAAGAGCTTCCAACATGTCATTCCAACTTGCCGAATTAAAAGCTTTCTTTATATCCAGGGTCACAAGAAGTATCACTTTGCGAGAATGATGATTGCCCGTTTGCGCTCTTTCTACTGTGCTCACCACCTCCCATATTGCATCAATAGTAGAATGTCCTCTGCGAAATCCATGCTGATGAACAGATAAATCACCTGCTATCTGAACTGCTGAGAGAATTCTTGGCTGCAGAAGTTTCTCAAGGCCTTTTCCAGCTGTGTCCAACATACATAAAGGTCTATAACCAGCAGATTTTCCTTTGCTGATCAAAACCAATCGAGCCATTTTCCATCGGGCATTAAAAACACCCGCTTGCAGGCAATGATTGTACATATTCAACAACAGTTCTGGACAAAGTTCTGATATTACCTTTAGCACTTCTGCAGGTATATCATCTGGTCCTGGAGCCTTCTTGTTTCTAAGAGAGCTAAAAGCTGTATTCAGTTCTTCTACTGTGAAGAGAGGTATATCATTCAGTTCACTTTCATCGTCAAAATCAGTCCTCTCTGGATGGTCGGGAAATAGTGCGTCCACAATTTTTTTTAATGGTTTGTGAATCCATGCTCGGGTTTGAGAATTTTCCAAGTTTCTTCATTACAATCTTATAACCCAGACCCCATGGATCATCTTCCACTTCCTTAGCCAAAGTCAACCATTTATCAGCTTTACTCTTCTTAATTGCTTTGCCGAGTTCCTTCTTTGATGACTTATACTCCGCTGTGACTGAGGTATTCAGTTCTCTGCCTCTCGTCCTCTCGGCCATGCGTCGAAGTCGCAGACAGTTTCTTCTCAATTCTGCAATTTCTTCGGTCCACCAATACGCTGGACGTCTGCTAGTTCCAGGTCTCTTTCGGGACATTGATGTATTGCATGCTTGCTGGATTAGCTGCATGGTGAGTTCAACACGTACACCAGCTGCTTCTTTTCCTCGACAGCAAGAACATTTTTCTGCTATGTTCTCCATTCCATTTTGTATTACATCAAGAAACGTTTCCTTGTCAATGCTGGCTATATTCCACCGTGCTGGCATGCGCAGTATGTTTCTTGCTTGAGGAACTTCCTGAAGTAAACGAAAGATGATATATTGGTGATCACCCCCTGTATAGTCCTCAATAACTTGCCATCCAGTAATCTTAGGCGCGATATCCTCCGTTGAGAATGTTACATCCGGTATTGTTCCCTGACATCCTGGCCGTCGGAATGTTGGTACATTTCCAATGTTATTGACCAATAAACCTGTTCTAGCTGCCATTTCCATTATGCGTCTTCCTCTGGAGTCTATTTGCGGCATGCCCCATTCCAACGCTTGAGCATTAAAATCACCAGCGACCACTAGTCTTTCGTCCATTCCACGCAATGCATCCTCAAGGCCATCAAGTTTCATTTGAAAGTTTTGGACAGATTCATTTGGCGTAAAATAACAGCTTACAATAAGTGATTCCCCCAATCTGTACCCAGACAAAACCATTTTCACATCTATGCTCTGCGACTGAGAATTTTCTTAGATCTGGTATCCAAATTGCTGCTGTTCCAAGATTATCCGCAAACCACCCAGGATGGTCCCTCTCTTGATATTGTTCACTAATAATAATGATGTCTGCTTCCATCTCATAAATCAGCTGTGTCAGAAGGTCGTTAGCTTTTTGACTCCTGTGCATGTTTGCTTGAAGGATTCGCATCTTTTGCTGTTATTTTTGGCCTTTTCAAGAGCTTCACGAAAAACTGTGCATGCACCTGATCCAGGAGCATGATTTCGTTTAACTTCATTGACACCTTTATCTGTACAAAGCATGCATCGCGGATTATTCTTTTTACAGTCTACTGCTTTATGACTAGCTTCTCCACACATAAAACAAAGTTTACTTCTGTCAGGGCCTTCGCATTTCCGTGCCAAATGTCCATATCGAAAGCAGCGAGGTAAAATGGTTCTAACACGTACTCTGCAGTATAGCCATCCTGTCTTAATTCTTCCTGCTTCCAGAAGTTTCTGAGCATCCTCATCTTTAGTTTCAAAAATGGCAGGTTTCTGCCCCCAACTGTTTGGTTTAGTTACCGAAATTTTCAGCTCTCCATGAGTATTACCAGAATCCCGTCTTACAGCTTCCTCCACATCTGCAACGGTAGTGATACCATCCAAGTCCCGAATCTCCAGTGTAGTTCGGGGAATTAAAGCCTTTACATCACCATCTTATCCAAGAGCATCTCTCAGAGATTTACTGAATTTCTCCCTGTTTTCAATCTGCGTTGTTTTCTTGAACTGAAGAAGAACAGCCCCATCTCTAGTTTTACGGATAGATCGAATGTCTGCTCCATTGTCTTCCGGCTTCACCTTATTCCTGATATCCTTCAGAACATCAGCGAAAGTCTTACCCTTCATTGGTTTGATGATTACGGCTTCTGAACGACTCCTTAATTTAGAATAAGGTCGTTTTCCACTCCCGCTAACCGCTGTATCTTTAAGATCGTTTTTGACCTGCTCCATTGGAATATCATCAGGTTTCCTCTCTTCACTCTTCTTCTTTCTCCTCTTCTTAGGTAGAACCCTTTCCCAATTTCCTGGATCGTCCACCATTTCATTTGTTGCTAATGATGTCCTAGTCAATTCTTTGTTCTCCATGATAGTTATTTCCTGCTTCAGTTCTTCTGCTGATTTCTTCCATGACAACCTACATGTTGCTCCAGCATCTAAAGCTTCTTCCAACTTCATGAGACCGCTTTTTATATCCATTTTTAAGTTCTTAGGAGGAATAGCCATAATCTTCTTTAGTAGTGATCTGGCAGTCTCAAGATGCATATCTTCTTCATATTCTCTCTTTTCTGCCGACCGATATCATCAATCTGGTTTAAGTCACTGCGCCTACCCTCTCCGCCATTTTGGATGCTCTCCTTTGATGCTCCCGTCAACTCCACTGTATCACGCTGAATATATGCTTCTTCCGTCATACCGATGGTGGAGTCTAGTAGGCCGTGACTCGAATCGAGAGAATGAGGTCTTTGGTTAGCGATAGGAGCGCTTGCACAAGGAAATGATCGTCTATCTATCTTCTGTACGATTTCATCTTTGACAAGATGGCTGTTCACACCAAGGTTATTTCACCACAAGATTTTTAATACTACACACGATATTATGTCTTTCCAATTGAAAACTAACACATCTACCACACAATGGAGGTTAAACAACTGTACTAACCCGCTTTGGTAAGTCACTTCACAATTCAAACTCACTCTCCGGAGCTATTTTGCAGTTGCGAAACTCACGTGCACCTTCCTTAGAATAACCACAACAACAATCAATCATTGTCTTTAATAATAATAATAATAATAATAATAATAATAATAATAATAATGCTCACCTCCGCTTCACAAGGAATTCCCTGTGTGAAATTCATATGTCCGCTCATCTTCCTCACACCGTCTGTCTTGTCCTTCATCACCTTCGCAGAACTAGATCCATAGGACGGATCTATACTCATCATTCCTCTCGTCAGATACACATCGAACTGCAAGTAAAGAATTGAGTAATTGGTTAGTTATAGTTGTTTTAAGGGGCGAAACTAAGAGGGCATCTGCCCCTCTCAACACAAATCAAATTATAGAAATTTTGAACATATATTTAGATTTTGAAGTGGAAACTAAAGTATAAAACAAGTAGTTCCGTGAAGAACTATACAGCCTATTTTCATATATCCTACTTATGTTAATTGCCACTATCAACATACACAATTTCTGTTTGATTGCTGTAATAGATTCGTAGATATTAAGAACCGACTAAATATTTCGGATGGTCGCCATTTTGGATTTTATATATGTAGGTCCTAGAGTTATGTACTGTTACATGCAGATTATTGTGAACGTGTAGTATTCAAACTTCAATTGCATAATTAGAACACAAGAAAAAACAAGGAGATTTTAAAATTTTTCACAGCTGCCATCCTGAGGTTATGGAAACAATTGAAATAAATTAGATGCCAGTGGATTAACATTCGTATAAGGATTTACTGTACCAAGTTTCACTGCACTCGGATGGTTGAATTGCGAGAAACGTCCATGTGAATATTTATAATTCGCGTCACCGCCGTGTTGGATTTGTGATCACCAGGTTATTTAAAGTCCTATAGGTGAACTTAAGTTCATAGCCCTTATGAACATTAAAAAATGCAGTTTGATTGCTAAAATAGATTCGTAGATATTCAGTATCGTCTAAATATTTCGGATGGTCGCCATGTTGGATGGTTAAATGTATAGGCCATAGAGTCATGTACCATTAAAGGAAAATTATTGCGTGGGTTCATTATTTAAACTTTCACTTCGATCGCATGACTACATCACAAGAAATAAAAACTTAATTTTAAAATTGGCACTGCCGCCATCTTGAGGTTATGTAAACAATTGAACTAAATTAGATACCAGTGGATTACAATGTGTATAAATATTTCCTGTACCAGGTTTCAGTGCGCTTGGAACATTAAATCGCGAGAAAGGTCTATTTAAAATTTTCAAATTCGCTTGGCCGCCATGTTCGTTTTGTAGTTAATCGGTTTTTGAAATTCTTATAGATGGACTTCCAGTAGTGCCCTTTATCTCCGTACAAAATTTTAGGGAGATACCGCTAATAGTTTCAGAGATATAGAATGCCGGTGAAATATTTCGCACATCCGCCATCTTGTGATTATGTAAACAATTGAACAAAGTTAGATGTCGGTGCATTACAATGTATATAAACATATACTGTACCAAGTTTCATTGCGTTTGGTTGGTCAAATCACGAGAAACGTCTATTTAAAAGTCGCAAATTCGCTTGGCCTCAATGTTGGTTTTATAGTTACCAGGTTTTCAAAAGTCACATAAGTGAACTTATAGTAGTTCCCTCTATCACCATACAAAATGTCAGGGTAATATCGGTAATAGGTTCGGAGATATTGAATGCTGGTGAAATATTTCGCACAGCCGCCATGTAGGATTGGTGAGTCGTAACAAGATTTGAAGGGCACGGTCGAGGTCGCCGGGAATAGTGCTATGAACTTTCCGAGTTTCATTGAAATCGCTCCTGCCGTTTAGATTTTATTAGGGGGGGGGGGACACACACGAATCACACACACACACACACACACGCACGCACACACACACGGACAAAAGGTGATCTCATAAGCCTATTTTTTCAAAATTGAAAATAGGCTAAAAAGACCTAAAATAATAATTTAAAAAAATTAAATCAAACTAGTAATTATAACTAGTGGGCCCGTGCGAGCTTTCGCAACGTGAATGTAGGTTTATGGGGTAGTTGGGAAGAATGTGGGAGAACGAAGTTTTAAATATTGAAGCAATGCATGTATTGTTGTTAAACGGCACACGTACATGAGATGAACAGAAAGAATTAGGTAGAACAGTGTTTTGTACTTGTCACAGCACCTCTTTGTAGACAATATTCAATGTTCCAACGAATTCATCGGTTATTGTTTACTCGGGAGTTTCTTCAACAGCAATTTTTACATTTGCAAAGGATTGAACCCTAGAGAAATTCTTGGCGAGACCACACCGGAGCAATCTGCTGGGAGACTCCTCAATAGCAGTACGCCACGCTCCCGCTAGATGGCTGCCACCGCCGCGTGGCCCTGCGCTCTAGCGGCAGGCTTGCCTTGCAGTACGCCGCGCTCCCGCCAGATGGCTGCCGCCACCGCGCTGCCCTGCACTCTAGCGGCAGGCTCGCCAAGTTACGGTGCTCCCATTTTATACGTACATTTTTAAGGTATTTAATTCATTGTGAGGCATTTAAAGAGGAAGTGAGTGCGTTCGGGCACACATGGGGTTATGCGGAACCTTTAGGTACCCCATATTGTATGTGTAGGTTGGTGTTAACAGGACCTTATTTTCGGTACGAAATCGGAATGAGACCTTAGCAGAATAATATAGAGAGGATAATAAACAAAAATTACAAAATCTGAATTTCGAAGAAAAAAACAAGTTTTTGAGTCAATAACCACTCGTAAATTTAGATTGTGGTGTGGATTGGGACGAAAGCATATTTTACATCTATAAACATACCGTACTCAAATTGTACATATCCTGTACTTCCATTTCTTAGGACCGATTTCACAGTCAGAACTTAAGCTGAGGGTTTTACTAAATGTTTGGTCGGATTTAAGCTATGGCTTAAAGCTCCATTAGCACATATGGAAAGGGTCTCCAGCAAGCAGGGTGGTGCAATTAAATATTAATAGAGTATGAAGCACTTTATGTCACAGAAACAACACTCGGTAAGGTCATAGCACCATTTTCGCCGACCCTGACCGTGCCCTTCAAATTTCATTACGTCTCACCAATCCAACATGGTGGCTGTGCGAAATACAGTATTTCACCAGCATTCAATATCTCCGAAACCATTACCGATATCACCCTGAAATTTTGTACGGTAATAAAGGGCACTACCAAAAGTCTACCTATAAGACTTTCAAAACCCTCGTAGCTGCAACACTAACATGGCGGCCAAGCGAAGTTGAGACATTTAAATAGACTTTTCTCGCGATTAGCCATCCAAAGGAAATAAAACTTGGTATAGCAAATGTTTATACACAATTTAATGCACTGTCATCTATCTTAGTTCAATTGTTTACATAACCTCAAGATGGCGGCTGTGCGAAATATTTCACCAGTATTCTATATCTCCCAAACTGTAACTAATATCAGCCTGAAATTTTGTACGGTGAAAAAAGGCACTTTTAAAAGTTACTCCATGTAGCCTAACTTTCGAAAACCTGTAAAGTACAAAACGAACATGGCGGCCAAGCGAATTTCAAACATTTTAATAGAGTTTTCTCGCGATTCAACCATCTGAGTGCAGTGAAATATGGTACAAATGTTAATCCACTGGCATCTAATTTATTTCAATTGTTTCCATAACCACAAGTTGGCAGCTGTGTAAATTTCAAAATCCCGTATTAATTCTTGTGTCCTAATCACGCGATTAAAGTTTGAATACTACACGTACTCAATAATCTTCATGTAATAGTACATAACTCTAAGACCTTCATGTTGTTGTTTGAGTCTTCAGTCTTTTGAATGGTTTGATGCAGCTCCCCATGCCTCCCTGTCCTGAGCTAATCGTTTCATCTCTACATAGCTACCACACCCTACATCCGAGGCAATCTGTTTAATATATTCTAACCTTGGTCTACCCCTACAGTTCTTGTCCTCGACCCTTCCTTCCATAACTAAGCTTGCTATTCCTGGGTGTCTTAGTATGTGTCCTACCAACCTATCTCTTCTCTTCATTAGCATTCGCCAGAAACATCTCTCCCCTCCCACTCGTCTTAATACCTCTTCCTTTCTAACCCTATCTACCCATCTGATCTTCATCAATCTCCTGTAACACCACATTTCAAACGCTTCAATTCTCCTCTTTTCTGCTGCACCAATAGTCCAAGTTTCACTTCCATAGAGTGCGACGTTCCAGACAAAGCTTTTCAAAAATGTCTTCCTAATACCTAAATCTATATTCGATGCCAACAGATTCCTTTTCTGTAGAAATGCTTTCCTTGCCTGAACCAACCTACATTTTATATCATCTTTGCTTCGTCCATCACTGGTTATTTTGCTTCGTAAGTAACGGATGTCTCCCACTTCCTTTAGTTTTTCCCCTGCCAATTTGATGTCATATTATATAAAAATCCAACATGGCGAACAACCCAAATATTTGACGGTTCTCAATATCTATGAAACTAATACATCGATCAAACTGAAATTTTGTATGTTGATAGAGACAATTAACATAAGTAGGATATATGACAATAAGCTTTAGTTCTTCACGGGACTACTGTTTAATCGTGTTAATCAAAATGTGATTTCTCGATACAATGCCTGCTTAACTGCGGGAGGCGGCACCTCATATAAGGTAAGGTATGAACATTATTAACAATATACAGGGTCATCGAAAAATAATGCCAACATTTAAATAATTATAGCACCGAAACCCTTTATGTTAAACGTGTAATTCTTTCACTGAACGCCAGCTGGTTAAAGTAAGTTTTGTTTTGGAGGGGACGTGACCTTGATATGCGCACACTAGATGCGCAGTAGCCAAGGTCGGCCGAGGGCGCGCGCGCCAATGAAGTCCTGACCTCACCCCCTTTGGATTGTTTTTTTTTCTGGGGGTACATTAAAATCATTGTGTATGCAGAAAAAAATCGGGATTTGGAGCACCTGCGGGAGCGAATTTCTGCCGCCATCTTGACAGTTACTCCTGAAATGATTGCACGTACTAATCCAGCCATTGGGAAAGCGTGCGTTCAATGCTGATGTTGGTGGTCGGCCTGGCTTAATCTGATTAAACCATCGAATGACAGCTTTGTAATCAGGTGCAGTTTGTCGGGCGACCAGTCATTGGCTCGCGCACCCCCGGCCAACCTTGGCTACTGCGCATCTAGTGTGCGCATAGCAAGGTCACGTCCCCTCCAAAACAAAACTTACTTTAACCAGCTGGCGTTCAGTGAAAGAATTACACGTTTTACATAAAGGGTTTCGGTGCTATAATTTTTTGAAATGTTGCCATTAGTTTTCGATGACCCTGTACAGTATAAGAGATAAAGCTTGAAAAGCTAGTTTAACACGGGGAGTTATAGCAGCGTGAGGTCGGCCGATGAACGGGCGACTGCCGAGAGGAGAATCCCCGCGTGACGGTGCTGATATATAAATATAACCCTGTGTCATAGTAATGCACTTACCAGCCGTTCTCCATTATCTGCTGAGAGAGTAGGGGATGTGGGAATGCCTCCAAAGTGTAGCGAAGATTGCACAAATATTAACAAGACAATCAAAACAGCGCTGTATAACTTCATGTTGAAGCAAAAATTAAATCGTACTGCAATTCAAACGTCATACTTATTTATATAGCCCATCATTGATCTAACAGTGGACCTTCATCATGAATAATTCCTAGTAGGATGCGTGCAGCATCTGATAATACAGCAGTAACACAATGACTGTTTTGTGGTTTCTATCACAAAACCTATCTGTCCTTTTCTGTCCCTGGCACTACAGCCCATGAAGGACCTAGGCCTACCATGCGACCGCTGCACAGTGGGTCAAAATCGAAATCTAGGAGGACAAAATTATTTATTTTCATAATTAAAAAATCAAAATGTATTACTTCTACAGCATTCTCATATAATTGCCGCTCACTATTCTGAGATATAAACGCATCTTAATGTAAATCTGTCACCACTGTTCGAGCAGTCTGAATTGGAGGGTGAATGTAAGTGGCTGTGGTTTGGTTGTCTTTGTGGTTAGTGTGATGCTTTAAGATGGAACATGCAGCTGAAGGTATGATCTTTGTAACGCGTTCCAGTTATTAATGGGCGTAATTGTTACGTAGTTTTAACTATATTTGCATTATATAATATTTAACTATTATTAGCCAACTTTCGATTTTTGCAAAAAATGAAAGTAGACTTATGAGATCAACACAGGGCGAAAAAAGTGTGTCTGTCTGTGTGTGTGTATGTGTGTGTGTGAGTCTGTGTGTGTGTCTGTGTGTGTGTGTCTGTGTGTGTGTGAGTGTGTGTACTCTGAATGTCTGTCCCCCCCCTATCAATTCGAACACGGTGAATGCGAATTGAACGAAATTTGGTACAAAGGTAGCACTAGCAAAGGACACCTCAGTGTCATATTTTATATCGCCGCCATCTTGACGGAAACGTAATGGCGGCCACACAAATGTTCAAAGCTTAAATCAAATTACGACTAACCTAATCATCCGATCTCTACCAAATTTTGCAACAACATACCTTTATGGGGGGAGCATCCTTTGACCAAACCAATAGGCCATAAGCGTAATAGTTTGCGGATGGCGGCCATCTTTGTGTGAAAATCGATTCCCCCTATTAATTCGAACACGGTGCAACCGAATGGAACGAAATTTGGTACAGAGGTAGTACTAACAAAAGGCACCTCAGTGTCATGTTTTATATCGCCGCCATCTTGACGGAAACGTAATGGCGGCCACACAAATGTTCAAAGCTTAAATCAAATTACGACTAACCTAATCATCCGATCTCTACCAAAGTTTGCAACAACATACCTTTATAGGGGGAGCATCCTTTGACCAAACTAATAGGTCATCAGCGTAATAGTTTGCGGATGGCGGCCATCTTTGTGTGAAAATCGATTCCCCCTATTAATTCAAACACGGTGCAACCGAATGGAACGAAATTGAGTACAGAGGTAGTACTAACAAAAGGCACCTCAGTGTCATGTTTTATATTGCCGCCATCTTGACGGAAACGTAATGGCGGCCACATAAATGTTCAAAGCTTAAATCAAATTACGATTAACCTAATCATCCGATCTCTACCCAATTTTGCAACAACATACCTTTTTAGAGGAAGCATCCTTTGACCGAATGACTAGGTCATTAGCCTAATAGTTTGCAGATGGCGGCCATCTTTGTGTGAAAATCAATTCCCCCTATTAATTCAAACACGGTGAAACTGAATGGAACGCAATTTGGTACAGAGGTAGCACTAGCAAAGGGCATCCCAGTGTCATGTTTCATATCACCGCCATAATGACAGAAACGTAATGGCGGCCACACAAATGTTCAAAGTTTAAGTTAAATTACGACTAACATAACCATCCGATCTCTACCAAACTTTGCAACAACATTCCTTTATGGAGGGAGCATGCTTTGACCAATCTAATAGGTTATTAGCCTAATAGTTTGCGGCAGGTGGCCATCTTTATGTCAAAATTGATTCCCCCTATTAATTCGAACACGGTGGAACAGAATGGAACGAAATTTGGTACAGAGGTAGCACTAGCAAAGGGCACCTCAGTGTCATGTTTTATATCGCCGCCATCTTGGCTGAAACGTAATGGCGGCCACACGAATGTTCAAAGCTTAAATCAAATTACGATTAACCTAATCATCCGATCTCTACCAAATTTTGCAACTACATACCTTTATGGAGGGAGCATCCTTTGACCAATCTAATAGGTCATTCGCCTAATAGTTTGCGGATGGCGGCCATCTTTGTGTGAAAATCGATTCCCCTATTAATTCAAACACGGTGAAACAGAATGGAACGAAATTTGGTACAGAGATAGCACTAGCAAAGGGCATCTCAGTGTCATGATTTATATCGCCGCCATATTGACAGAAACGTAATAGCGGCCACACAAATGTTTAAAGCTTAAATCAAATTACGACTAACATAACCATCCGATCTCTACCAAACTTTGCAACAATATACCTTTATGGAGGGAGCATCCTGTGACCAATCTAATAGGCCATTAGCCTAATAGTTTGCGGATGGCGGCCATCTTTATGTCAAAATTGATTCCCCCTATTAATTCGAACACGGTGGAACCGAATGAACGAAATTTGGTACAGAGGTAGCACTAGCAAAGGGCACCTCAGTGTCATGTTTTATATCGCCGCCATCTTGACGGAAACGTAATGGCGGCCACACAAATGTTCAAAGCTTCAATCAAATTACGATTAGTCTAATCATCCGATCTCTAGCAAATTTAGCAACAACATACCTTTATGGAGGGAGCATCCTTTGACCAAACTAATAGGTCATCAGCCTGATATTTTGCGGATGGCGGCCATCTTTGTGTGAAAATCGATTCCCCTTATCAATTCGAACACGGTGAAACCGAATGGAACGACATTTGGTACAGAGGTAGCACTAGCAAAGGGCACCTCAGTGTCATGTTTTATATCACCGCTATCTTGACGGAAACGTAATCGTGGCCACCCAAATGTTAAAAGCTAAAATGTAATTACGACCAACCTAATAATCTAGTCTCTACCAAATTTTGCAACACCATATCTTTATGTGGGAAACATATTCAGACCAAACTGCAATAACATCAGCCCAATAGTTTGCAGATGGTGGCCAAGTATGTGTGCAAATCGATTCCCCCTATCAATTCAAACACGGTGAAACCGAATTGAACGAAATTTGGTACAGAGGTAGCACTAGCAAGGGGCACCTCATATTCATGTTTAATATCCCTATAGCACGTTGTCTTTCAACAAGCTACTACAACCAACATTCGATCATACTCCTTGAAAAGGACAAAGAGTTATAACAATACCCATGCATTTAGGAGAAAGTAGGCTATATGTTCTTTACTGAACATCTTGTTTTTAAAATTATTTTTTCACTTAGATTTTTAGGATGTCGCGTCACTCTGCGTCACTTTCTACTTAATATTAAAATGTAGATAAAGTCTTGTAGTTTGCGCCTGTTATAAGATTTTTTGCATCTTTTTGCAACTTACTTAGTTATTTTACGTTTTAGAAGATGCCGCGAAACCAGTTCTCACTCGTTTACAACTGTTTGAAGCACTGGGTTCGACTATTATGTCAAAAGTGGACCTATGTGACTTTGCTAAAAGTAACTTAGGGGTAGAAAATTGTTCTGAAGAGATAACTGAATGCTCTATCCAACTCCTAGTCATAGACAATTTCTTGCATGTGTAGACGTAGCTTAAAATGGACTTAACTGATGTTTATTATGAAGTAAACAACTTATATACGTTGCTTTCACTCTAAATTCATGATTAAAACGTAAAAATAATTTTGTGCCCCTAGATTTCGATTTTGACCCACTGTGCGCTGCCCAGCCATTCGGCTTGCAGACATAACCTATGGTGGTGCTATTTGCCGATCCAACCAGCCTCTACAGTAGGCTGACTACCTAACAGACAGACAATGACTGAGCGCAATGCGTCCTTTCATACATTAAGAGATTTATAACCTACTTTTCACATTTTGCAAAATAATATGATGATTAATTAGTCTTAAGAGATCCCCCGGGCAGATGTGTGTCTTGTCTGTCTGTCCATGTGTATGTCCTTCTGTGTGTCCCCCCCCCCCCCCAATCTATGAATTCCCAAATGTCTGCAGCTATCGAAACTAAATTTGGTATGAGTAAAGACCTATATCTGAATATCCCACGGCCATATTTTAAATGATGTCAGTGCTATCAACTGCTGAAAAATCACAATTGAAATTTTAGCTCTATGTTAGACAACTCAGATGTCATGCATGCGAACTATTCCAAAATTAGTACACACATTGGATAATAACAATCCTGAATAATTTTCACTGACCCATACATGACAGTAGTGCCAACATGATTCTAAGCCTGCTGTTAGATCCAAGTTTGAAATGCATGTAACTTCTATAATAACATTTTGATTTCAGCCAAATTTCGTATGTGCTACCTGTACCATAACAGATATTGCAATGAGTATTCTTTAGAGCAAGTAGGATTGCCAACTTTTAATAAATGTTCTTTCTCTTTGTTTAATTCTAATACCAATATATCAGAGAGTATGCAAGCCAACAGCTGTAAACTTTGTACAAGTATAGTACCGGACATTCTAGATAAATTTGAAGTAGCTAATATACGTCAGTGATGCCAACATTGATCCTAGCCTGCTGATGGTTCCAATGTAACTTCTACACTAACAAATGGATTTTATAAAAAATTGACCCCATAATTGATCGTAATATTTCAGATTAATTCTGAGCAACACATCCAACATGATTTTACGTGATTAAAACGGTGCGACGGGCGAAGTTAACTATGAAGCAGTAGTCCAGGCCGCGGCTCAGTCATGGTGTGGGAGGGCATCACAATTGATGGCCGATCGAACCTTCAGATAATCAGAAGCCGACTTAATGCTCAGTGGTATATCAACGAGATTAAACTAGGTCATGTTATGCCCATTGCAGTTGTAAGGGGTTTCCAGTTTATCCTGCAACACGACAATGTGAAAATAGGCTAAAAATAGTGTAAGATACGCAGATCAGTACGTAGTTTATATTTGTGATTACGTGTATGTAATAAACAGATTAAAAGATCCGTCTAATCAACACTTTTTATTAAATATGATCACTGTGTGGTCATTGGTTGGACGTGTTTCAAGGCATAATTATTTTTGGCCCCTTCATCAGCAGATATGAATGCATTAATAAATGTCAAAGGCACAAGAAGTTATTAGGGGAGACACACAAAAATCTATCACACACACAAGGAAGAAGAGCCATAAATGAACCTTCCACTAATTACACTTGTGTGAAGCTAAATTATAGGTTAGATTTGACTAACGCTCTTGGTTTCGACGTTCGTCACCAGGAGACGACTGCGGTGCCATCTAGTAACCAAGTTCAAAATTAGTTGGTCCTTGACGGTGACATTTGGTAGCAAAAGTTGGAACAACTTGAAAATCGAATGCCTGCAGTCCTTACTTGGATACTCTACAACAGGCTGTTCCAGCCAGTGAGCAGCGGAGTACTCGCCGCCCTACGTGAGTAAACCTGCAACATGCAATACAGCTCTGGTGTGGGGGCCGCCGTCACTGCGCCGTGGATACATCAAGACTGGCAGGAAGCGCATGGACTTGTGTTATAACTTTCGCCCAGTGACGTATTGCTTATCACCCCCAGTCCCTCTCCTACCATACTCCGAGCATCACTGCTGAGTACTCACGTGCACGAATACTCAAACGCGTCGTGGATTTAAAAAAGCCTGTTCCACAGGACTTCACGATTCAAACATCCGACTGGCCTGCGTTGAGTCCTGACCTCAATCCCAATGAGCATTTATGAGATATGCTGGACAGACACTTTCGGGCCCGTCCTGTAGCACCTCAGTCACAAGAACAACTTGCCGAGGCCCTTATGGATGAGCGGTACAAGATTCCACAAGAAACTTTTGGCAGACGTGTCAGGAGCACGCCACGAAGATGTGAGGCAGTTAAACGGACACATGGAGGCCCTAATAGATATTGAACTGTTTCTTTTGTGCACTCTGTGAATTCATAGAAGGACGTTCCACTTTGTTTGACGACATTGCGTTGTATTTCTGGTTATAGCACCAACATGTGTGCTACGACGTGTACAGGATATGTACATTACCGTTAAATAAACGTTTCATTTCCCAGATAATATGTCTGTTCCAGTCCACCTATTCCTGAGCAGAGTATATGAATAAAAAGTACATTCCAGGAGTGTAATTCACATACTATACAGGGTGTAACAAAAATGTACGGCCCGAAATGCAGGACACATTCCTCACACGTAGACGAAGAAATTATGTTATATGGACATGGGTCTGGAAATGCTTTTTAGTCTATTTTCATTTTTTGAAAAAAAAAAAGTCCTTTTGACACGCCGGAAGGCGGAGGTAGATTTCACCGGACAAACTTGGGGATAGGCGAAAATAGGTAGAATATGCAAGTTTTCGTAGAAGGATCAGACCTCATTTATTGCGAGAAAGTATTTTATAATTGGAGATTAATTAACTTTGTTTTTTGTCATTTTATGCATATTTTAAACATTTTATTGTCTTATGACGACGGTAACCTTCTTGTCATTTGGAGTCCATTTTTAGCCTATTTTCAATTTTGACAAAATAGGCTTATGAGATCACCTTTTGTCCGTGTGTGTGCGTGTGTGTGTGTGTGTGTGTGTGAGGTGTGAGTGTGTGTCCCCCTAATAAATTCTAAACGGCTGGAGCCATTTCAATGAAACTCGGTAAGTTCATAGCACTATTCCGGGCGACCCCGACCGTGCCCTTCAAATTTTGTTACGTCTCACCAATCCAACATAGCGGCTGTGCGAAATATTACACCAGCATTCAATATCTCCGAAGCTATTACCGATATCACCCTGGATTTTTTGCGGTGATAAAGGGAACTACTAAAAGTTCATCTATGTGACTCTTGGAACACTGGTAACTACAAAACCAACATGGCGGCCAAGCGAAATTGCGACTTTTAAATAGACGTTTATAGCGATTTAAACAACCAAACGCAATAAAACTTGGTACAGTAGACTATATGTTTATACACATTGTAATGCACCGACATCTAACTTCGTTAAATTGTTTACATAACCACAAGATGGCGGCTGTGCGAAATATATGACCGGCATTCTATATCTCTGAAACTATTATCGGTATCACCCTGAAATTTTGTACGGAGATAAAGGGCACTACTGGAAGTTCATTTATAAGATTTTTAAAAAACCGGTTAACTACAAAACGAACATGGCGGCCAAGCGAATTTGAAAATTTAAATAGACCTTTCTCGCGATTTAATGTTCCGAACGCAATGAAACTTGGTACAGGAAATGTTTATACACATTGCAATGCAATGGTATCTAATTTAGTTCAATTGTTTACATAACCTGAAGATGGCGGTTGTGCGAATTTTAAAATTAAGTTTTTATTTCTTGTGTCGTAATCATGCGATCGAAGTGAAAATGTGAATAATGAACCTACGCAATAATTTTCCTTTAATGGTACATGACTCTATGGCCTATACATTTAACAATCCAACATGGCGACCATCCGAAATATTTAGACGGCTCTGAATATCTACGAATCTATTATAGCAATCAAACTGAATATTTTTATGTTCATGGGGGCTATGAACATAAGTTCACCTTAGGACTTTAAATAACCTGATGATTACAAATCCAACATGGCGGCGACGCGAAGTATAAATATTCACATGGACGTTTCTCGCAATTTAACCATCCGAGTGCAGTGAAACTTGGTACAGTAAATCCTGATACGAATGTTAATCCACCGGCATCTAATTTATTTCAATTGTTTTCATAACCAATAGATGGCAGCTGTGCGAAATTTTAAAATCTCGTTGTTACTTCTTGTGTCCTAATCATGCGATTGAAGTTTGAATGCTACACGTACACAATAATCTTCATGTAACAGTACATAACTCTAGGACCTACATATATAAAGTCCAACATGGCGACCATCCGAAATATTTAGTCGATTCTCAATATCTACGAATCTATAACAGCAATCAAACTGAAATTTTGTATGTTGATAGTGGCAATTAACATAAGTAGAATATATGAAAAAAGGCTCTATAGTTCTTTACGGAACTACTTGTTATACTTGTGGTCACACTGTCCTTATGCAAGGTTTCGACACTGATGTGTAACTATGTAACGGTCTGTTACTTCTTCACGCAAAATTATATCTCCCGCAGAGATTTTGGTTGGTTCCTCAGTTTAGGGGTTGCGACAACGCGATCATGTAACCCCGTGTACTTTGGGTGAGTGTAGAATCTGTCTGAAAAACGGAGTGAATTGTGATGGCTGTATTAGTCTGTAATTCAGATAAGGACTGCAGGCGGTCAATTTCTAGCATTAGTTCCTAATGTTGCTACCAGATACTACCGTCAACGACACCTAGCTGTGAAATTGGCTACTAGATGCCACCGCAACCAGCAACCCGCAACGAACGTTGGAACTTCCCCTCCAAAAGGAAAGAATACTGAGGGATTTTTAGCGCTCTTAGGAAATCCGACGACTTTGGCCGGCTTTGAACCCGCGACCTTGGGCATAGAAGATCAGCATGCTACCAGTTGCGTCACCGAAGCCGCTTCACACTTAGTCAGATGGAAATCTGAATCTGATCTCGTGCAAGTGCGTTGTCATGGCAACGTCTGATGGCCATCCCTCATCAATTTAGTAGTGTTGCCATGGCAACCACTGATAGCTCTTGGCATTTTCTTATAATTCCGAAATCATTTTTCTCATCCCTTGGCTTAATGGTGGGTCATATCAAAAATTATTTCAGACAAACGTTTTAGGTAATTTTTAGGGGAATATTGTCCGTTTTGTACGGTTTTGATATTGTGCCTATTAAGTGAGATATGATTAATGTTTCCCGAAAAACCCAATTTTTCCCACCCCTTTGGTCAATGGTTGGTGCTATAAAAAAAACTCTTCAAACATAAATTTTTAAGCTTTATCCGACACATAGTATGAACGTTGAACGGATTCGATATTTCACAGATTAAGAGAGTTATAGCAATACTTCACTTTTTCGAAAAAAAAAGCCCCCCATTTTCACCCCCTTCGACCGATTTAGCCCAGTAACGAATTCGACCGAGATTTTATAGGTATACATATTCGGTAAAAAATTCAAAGTGATTGGTGCAAAATTACGGCAGTTATCGTGTCCACAAGAAACTGATATACATATATATATATATATATATATATATATATATACTGCTCAAAAAAATTAAAAAACACCACTCTTTTCATAGGCCACCAAATTTTGAAAAGTTGACCGCACAAGCTCGAAATCTCAGTATGACGTTTGTCCTGACGCCTACCAAGCATATGCTTCAGCACAACTCCCCAACTTGAGTAGTTTCGGGGTAGCGCCCCGAAAACCAGCCAATTTTCGAATACCGCAAATTGAAGTTCGCGAAAAACGCTGTAGGACTTCTCGCAGGTTGCCAAAGCAGTCAAAAATGAATGAGTCTTGCTCTTAAAGGTTCCACAAACACGTTGAAATCGTTACATTTGACGTTTGAGTATTTTCAACCCCCTTCATCATCCCCTAAACATGGACTACCATTGGGGTGTCTGAGATGGTACCGGGTGTGTTTAACCACCTGAAAACCTGCACACCGTCCTCAGTTGCTGATTGCAGTAAGTTCTTAAGGCCTCCGACAAAGTTCACCCCCCCCCCCTAACACCCTCAACTGGCAAGGGACCAAACCACCCCCTCTTGATTCACCCCTAAGGAAGGTTTTAATCGAGATGTTTATCAGTGTTGTGAATGGGGGTGTCTTCCCCTAACGTTTCAAACAAGGAACTGTGCCTGTGTCACCACCCCTTCCCCTGCTACCCCCGTTTGTATGATTTTTCGAATCAGGCCCTTTTTAAGGGCTGAAACGAGGTCTTAATCGCTGAAAGGGCTGTAAAGGTTCTTAGAAGTAGTGGTGACACGAAATCAACCCATTCCGATCGTTGATTGACATTCCGTCCCCCAAACTTGAAATTTTTGCACCCCCAACCCTCCCTGTCTGGACGCGTAACGCGTCATGGCAGAGTTTTCAGAGTTGGATGAAAATAAAGCTAATGGCCTGCAATCGAGCCCAAAACAGCAGGTTGGATGGAAATTCATCGGTAGGGTGGGAAACGGGACCAAAATGTTTTCAAAAAATTAAGTCTATAGTAAGTACGCCCATGCATAGGCAACCCACATCACGTCCTTGCGTGCGGGTTGCCTATAATCGGAAATAGAATGCAAAGGGTGGAAACGGAAGAAAAATGACGTGATGTGGGTTGCCTATGCATGGGTGTACTTACTAGAGGCTGTTAACTTTTTTGAAAAAATTTTGGTCCCGTTTCTCACCCTACCGATGAATTTCCATTCAACCTGCTGTTTTGGGCTCGATTTCAGGCCATAAGCTTCATTTTGATCCAATTCTGAAAACTCTGCCATGACGCGTTACGCGTCCAGACAGGGAGGGTTGGGGGTGCAAAAATTTCAACTTTGGGGGACGGAATGTCAATCAACGATCGGAAGGGGTTAATTTCGTGTCACCACTACCTCTAAGGACCTTTGCAGCCCTTTCAGCGAATAAGACCTCGTTTCAGCCCTTAAAAAGGGCCTGATTCGAAAAATCATACAAACGGGGGGTAGCAGGCGAAGGGGTGGTGACACAGGCACAGTTCCTTTTTTGAAACGTTCGGGGAAGACCCCCCTATTCACAGCACTGATAAACATCTCGATTAAAACCTTCCTCACGGGTGAATCGAGAGGGGGTGGTTTCATCCCATGCCAGTTGAGGGTGTTAGGGGGGGGGTGAACATTGTCGGGGGCCTTAAGAACTTACTGCAATCAGCAACTGAGGACGGTGTGCAGGTTTTCAGGTGGTTAAACACACCCGGTACATTCTCAGACGCCCCAATGGTAGTCCATGTTTGGGGGATGATGAAGGGGGGTTGAAAATACTCAAACGTCAAATGTAACGATTTCAACGTGTTTGCGGAACCTTTAAGAGCAAGACTCATTCATTTTTGACTGCTTTGGCAACCTGCGACAAGTCCTACAGCGTTTTTCGAAAACTTCAATTTGCGGTTTTCGAAAATGGGCTGGTTTTCGGGGCGCTACCCCGAAACTACTCAAGTTGGGGAATTGTGCTGAAGCATATGCTTGGTAGGCGTCAGGACAAACGTCATACTGAGATTTCGAGCTTGTGGAGTCAACTTCACAAAATCGGTGGCCTTTGAAAAAAGTGGTGCTTTAATTTTTTTGAGCAGTATATATATACATTCATAAATTATATATAAACTTTTGAACTGACGGTGGTTTTGGGGTCTGGGGGATATGAAACGCGAATATATGTCGAAATTTTCCGGAAGTCGAAACATGGTACCCATTGCAATAGTTAGCTTTCTAATGAAATCTACCTAAAATAGGCTAATGAGATCACCTTTTGTCCGTGTGTGTGAGTGTGTGTGTGTGTGAGGTGTGTGTGGGTCCCCCCTAATAACTTCTAAACGGCTGGAGCTAATACAATGAAACTCGGCAAGATCATAGCACAATACAGGCCGACCCCGTCCGTGCCCTTCAAATTTTATTGTGGCCCACCAATCCAACATGGCGGCTGTGCGAATATTTCACCAGCATTCAGTATCTCCGAAACTATTACCGATATCACCCTGAAATTGTGTACGGTGATAAAGGGCACAACTATAAGTTCAACTATGAGACTGATGACTACAAAACCAACATGGCGGCGAAGCGAATTTGAGGCTTTAAATAGCCTTTTCTCGCGATTTAACTATCCAAACCTAATGAAACTTCGTACAGCAATTGTTTATACACATTGTAATGTACAGGAGTCTAATTTAGTTCAATTGTTTACATAACCTCAAAATGGCGGCTGTGCGAAATATTTCACTGACATTCTATATCTCCAAAACTAATACAGATATCACCCTGAAATTTTGTACGGTGATAAAGAGTACTGATACAAGTTTATCTATGTACTTTTCATAAACCTGTACAGTACAAAACGAACATGGCGGCCAAGCGAATTTGAAATATTTTAATAGACTTTTATCGTGATTTAACTCTCTGAGCGCAGTGAAATGTGGTACAGTAAATTATTTTACATATTGTAATGCACTGGCATCTAATTTAGTTCAATTGTTTACATAACCTCAATATGGCGGCTGGGCGAAATTTTAAAATTAAGTTTTTATATCTTATGTCGTAAACATGTGATCGAAGTGAAAGTTTGAATAATGAACTGAGGGAATAATTGACCTTGAACGGTACATAACTCTATGGCCTATACATATAAAAATCCAAAATGGCGAGCATCCGAACTATTTAGACGGTTCACAATATCTATGAATCTTTTACAGCAATCTAAACTATTTTTTTATGTTCATAGAGGCTATGAACATTTGTTCGCCTATAGGACATTCAGTAACCTGGTGAGCCCAAATCCAACATGGCGGCGACGCGAAGTATAAATATTTAAATGGACGTTTCTCGCGAATTAACTAGCCGAGTGCAGTGCAATGTTGCACGTTAAATGCTTATACAAATGTTAATCCACTGGCATCTAATTTATTTCAATTGTTTGCATAATCACAAGATGGCAACTGTGCGAAATTTTAAAATCTCGTTTTTACTTCTTGTGTTCTAATCATGCGATTGAAGTTTGAATACCACACGTACACATTAACCTTAATGTAATAGTACAAAAATAAAAATCCAACCTGGCGACCATCTGAAATATTTAGACGGTTCTCAATATCCACGAATCTATCACAAACTTCAAACTGAAATTGTGTATGTTGATAGAGGCAATTATCATGAGTAGGATATATGAAAATAGGCTGTATAGTTCTTCACAGAACTACTTGTTTTCCTTGTTACAACTCATTTTCTCCAACTCATTAATCATGGGAAACACACAAGTACAAAACATTAGAATCGTGGGGAAGATGCACTCTTGGTTACATCTGGTCATTATCGTAGGTGCACCGCCAGTGTTTTGTTTTCCAATCCCTGTTACTATGCGACCTACCGCATTGCTTGTTTACAGCTGTGCGACAAACATGTACAATGGAGAACCTCCTCATTTTAGTGCTAATGTCCGTCGGCTTCTAAATAGCAGATTTGGTGATAGATGAATAGGTAAAGGTAGATCAATTGCCTGGCCTCCATGCTCTCCGGACCTAAACCCACTGGCCTTTTATTTGTGGGGGCATTTGAAAGCTCTTGTGCATCGAGCCCAGTACAAGATATTCAGAGTCTCCGTGCCCGTATTATAGAAGGCTGCGAAATCATAGTCAACGCAATACTCCAGGGTTACATAAGTGCATCCGAGATTTACTACGACGGTGGGTTGATGCATGTTTCAATGCGCACGGAGGGCATATTGTACATATCCTGCGAGAATGAGTTGCAGGTGGTTTGCTGGTACGTTCTGTTCTTGTGTGCTTCCCATGGTTAATGATTTGGAGACAATGAATGTAACATGGAATTAAGCGTTCCCAGGCCCATGATTTCTTCGTCTACGTGTGAGGAATGTGTCCTGCATTTAGTGCCGTACATTTTATCATTTCAAATGAACTTGTCGACTTCATCGTTATGCTTGAGTCAAAAGTTATGCGTTACGGAGACGGAGACGGTGACGTCATACAGCCGCGCGGGAAGCCTAAGTTAGTGGGTAATGGACGGCGAGTGCGTGACGTCATGCAGCCACGCGGGAAGCCAAGTTAATGGTTAATGGAGTCTGTTGAAAGAGTCCTGGGGCGTCGAGCGAAGCGATATACAAGAGATATACAAGATGCCAGATAAGAATACAAGGTGACTCGTAAAGAGGTGTACAAGATGGCAGAGAAGAATACAGGGTGACTCCTAATGAGGTGTACAAGATGTCACACAAGAATACAGGGTGACTCCTAAAGAGATATACAAGATGCCAGATAAGAATACAAGGTGACTCTTAAAGAAGTGTACAAAATGGCAGAGAAGAAAACAGGGTGACTCCTAAAGAGGTGCACAAGATGTCAGACAAAAATACAGGGTGCCTTCTAAAAAGATATACAAGATGCCACATAAGAATGCAGGGTGCCTCCTAAAGAGGTGTACAGGATGTCAGAGCAAAATACACGGTGACACTTAACGAGGTGTACAGTGTGTTAGATTCAAACAAATACAGGGTGACCCTTAAAGAGGTTTGCAAGATATCAGATTCAAATAATGGGTGACCCTTAAAGAGTTGTAAAAAATGTCAGACTCAAATACAGCGTGACTCTTAAAGAGGTGCCCGCGCGGGAAGCCTAAGCTAATGGCTAATGGAGTCTGTTGAAAGAGTCCTGGGGATTTGAGCGAAGCGAGAAGCCCTCCTGAGCATTTCTAACATGTGTAGCATTTGTAGCATGCGTCATTTGAAATGATATAACGTCTAGTCTTTCAGACTGACTGTAATTTTTTTTGTTGCATCTTTTATATACTAGCAACCCGCCCCAGCTTCACCCGGGAACAGTTATGAATGCATTACGTGATAAGCGCGTTATTTTTCGATGTCAATGAACTACGACCTATATGCGCTTTACGTCTCGGCATAATGGGTTAAAATCACTGACTGAACTATTAATCATATAATCATGGAGATGCATGTGCAACGAATTCTTGTCAGACGTAATTTATGAATGCCGGGGTGCATGAAACACAAATCCTACTTCCGTCCAATCTTAGTTTCACTGTGTATTTTTCGGAACAATAAGATCACAAGCGAAATGAAGAAAAGCCGAGTTGCACTTCTGGGGAAACTCCAAATACAACCACTCTTCTCTGCAGTCTTAACTCAACACGACTCGGCAGTTTGCTAATGTCTGTATCTGGGGTAATAGGCTCACTCGCTAGCTAGGCTGTAACTGGGGTGATAGGCTCGCCCCTAGATAGCTCGTAAACTGTCGCCTCGGTAGTTGAATGGAGATTGTTGGAAGTAATGAAAATTGCTGAGTTTTAATAAACTGGTCATGAAAGTCAATATAATACACCAATAATAATTACATAAAATTGAAACTCAGTCCCAGTGTCCCTTAACATCTTCGCATTACCGTAGGTTGACGGTGTTGGTTTCTTCCCCCAACATCGCTAAACATCAAGGCTGGAGTGGCAGTATAAATTCTCTGTTGCAGTGACCTTCAATGTCAAAACAATGATACCATGAACATCCTGTTATATTCTGCTGTTTAAATCTGAATCAGATCCTCTCCAAATAGCGGAAATGAGAGGAGAATGGTGACATTAACGTTATCAGATGCACGAGACTGACTTTAATTCTATCAACTATCTCGTGTATTCAACGCATACCCAGT
Source organism: Meconema thalassinum (assembly GCA_946902985.2). NCBI lineage: Eukaryota > Metazoa > Arthropoda > Insecta > Orthoptera > Tettigoniidae > Meconema > Meconema thalassinum. The sequence goes on from OX336388.2 coordinate 225,750,756, forward strand.
ATTAGTACAGGGTTCCATATGAGTCATCCAGTTGAAAAACTCGTTTAATCCACTTGTGAATAAGGATAATTTTCATGAGAAACGTTTCTCTGGACTTTGCCTCACCTATCTTTTGTGTTTGTTGTTTTCTACTTTTTTCTTTTTGCTTTTTGGTTTTGTGTATGCTTCGTGCTTATGCTTTTGTTTTTGAATTTTGCTTTGTGTTTCTTGTTTTTTGTTTTCTGTTTTTGCTTTTGTTTCTGAATTTTTCTGTTTTGCTTTGTGTTCCTTGTTTTTTGTTTTCTGCTTTTGCTTTTGTTTTTGATTTTGCTTTTTGCTTCGTTTTTTTGTTTGTTTTGTGTATGTTTCCAGGAAAACCAAAATAAAACAAAACAAATTTTAATAAATCAAAATAAACAAAACAAAATCAAAATAAAACAAAATAAATAAAAGAAAAAATAAACAAAAATAATTCAAAACAAACCAAAACAAAAAAATAACAATTTAAAACATAATAAAACAAAATCAAAAAATGAAAGAAAAAAAATAATAGTACATTACGCAACGAGCCTATAATGGCAATAATTAAGACACGAGTATATTTATAAAACGAGCGTATGCGAGTTTTATAATTTCCATACGAGTGTCTTAATTACCATTATAGGCGAGTTGCATACGACTGTTTATGTTCGACGATAATTATTATAACTATTTTATGTTCGAACATAAATATTCATAAATATCTGTCGAGATTTCGCCAGTTTTATGTATTGAACAGAGCGCATGGGACGCAGAGAATGCCTTGTATTTGACCATGGCCTCGCTACTATGACACTAGGCCAGGCAGTGTGATTTAAACTAGAAGGCCGTGGAACTCAACGCATCTAATTAAATAATTGGTCAAACAAATGTTTCTTGAGCTCTGATTGGTGGGAGAAACTGTTTCATAATGAAAAATAGTGTTATAATGACCCTCATTATGATACAGTTTTCTGACAGATAACAGTCAGGGTCGAACATAATAGTACATTATGCAACGAGCCTATAATGGCTATAATTAAGACACAAGTATGTTTATAAAGCGAGCGTATGCGAGTTTTATAATTTCCATAGGAGTGTCTTAATTACCATTATAGGCGAGTTGCATACGATTGTTTATGTTCGACGATAATTAAAACTTGATTATATGTTTTAACATAAATATTCATAAATATATGTTCAGTCACTAGAATGTTGTGATCGGGTGCTGCGGTGAGTAGTAAATTTCTTTTTTCCAAGCTTTCTGGACAACCGACGCATGCACTCTGTATGCTTCAATGCCATATGTTCAGATTGTGCATCAGTATTCAGTAAAACTGTCACCGAAGTCGTTTCAATACAACGCGCTGTGTAGAAATTGGACTTGAGGATATTAAGGTACAGTGCTATTTCTTGTCTCATATTCACCAGTTTATTTACGCGAATATATGGACGGTGCACTTTCGGTAATTTATATAGACATGTTGGATTTTGAGCGCATGCGCGAAGTTATCCTTATCTAATTGGTCACACAACTCTTTTTTGAGCTCTGATTGGTGGGAGAAACTGTTTCATAATGAAAAATAATATAATAATGAGCCTCATTATGATACAGTTTTCTGACACATAATAATTAGGGTCGAACATAAATAATTTTACGACATGATCCTTATTCACAAGTGGACTAAACGAGTTCTGCAACTGGACGACTCATATGTGAAGCACTCAATACGCCAACATTTCAGGGAGTGTAATGTCCATCGGTAGTTGCTCATGCTTTACATTCTTAGAGTAGGCTTAACCCAATCATGCGGACTGTAGACCAATCCTGTTCAAAACTCAGAGAGCACAAATTATTATTCTCGTATCAGAAACATAGATATTCCTACACTGCTTAAACCTTGGCCACTTCCAATGCTTTTTCTTCTTTCTTCTTCTTCCTCTTCTTCTTCGCGAATGGGTCGCTTAGGACCACGCGTATTCAACACTTTCTAGCCTTCCTGTTGGCCCATTATTCCTTCATTCGCAACGAGTGGTTCTGTTTCCGTTGCTCTGACCATCGATGTTGTGTAGTCTTCTTCTCTTCTTCCTCGAAACCCCGCGTCTGAGTGATTTTCCTGATTTCCTTCCGGTCATGTAAGTTTGGTGATCCTAATTCCTTTAAGTCTCTCTCTGTAAATTTATATCAATTCGGTCTAGTAGCCTTGTTCTTTAAGAAAGTATGTATTTTGTGTGTCAGTCTGTTCCGGTCCAATCTTTCTATGTGTCCCATAAATTGGATTCTTCGCATTCGCATTGTGTCTGTGATTTTGGAAACTTTTTTGTATATTTCTGTATTAGGCTTTGGATAATGTACACCATCCTTTGTTCTCGGTCCAAGGATTTTTCTCATTATTTTACGTTCTTTCACTTATATTTGGCAATGCTTTTTCTATTCTTTAATTTTTTTAGCGTATGGCTTTTAGTGCCGGGAGTGTCCGAGGACATGTTCAGCTCGCCAGTTTTGTAGCTGCTTCGAGACGGACACCCAATGGGTGAGCTACAAGTACCGTTGGGGAGGGAAGTGGGAATGTAAGGACGAGGAGTTGGAAGGTAGCGGCTGTGGCCTATAGTGAGGGACCAACCCCGGCATTTGCCTGTAAGGAAGATGGGAAACCACAGAAGACCATCTTCAAGGTTGCCGGCGGGGGGATTCGAACCTCCTCGCCTCCCGGATGTGAGCGACTGCCAGAAGTCATGCCGTAACGACCACGGCTAACTCACCCGGTTGATCCTTAATGAAGATCGTCTTCAGTACAGGAGGCTGGACATTCTGTAGTCGGCGGCTTCGGTGGCGTAGTGGGTAGCAAGCTGAGCTTCTCTGCCCAAGATCACGGGTTCAAACCCAGCCGAAGTCGTAGGATTTTTAAGAGCGTTAAAAATCTTTCATTATGCCTTCCTTCGGAGGGGAAATAAAGCCGGCTGTCCCATGTCATAGATTTATGGCACGCAAATGAACCTTCACTAATTACACTTGTGGAAGCAAAAATGCGTAGGTTCGCCACCGGGTGCTGACTGCGATGGGATTTAGTAGCTGCGTCCGCAGCTAGGTGTCGTGGACGGTAGCATTTCTTGGCAAAAATAAGAACTACTTGAAATAATTAATCGTTTGCCGTACTTATACCTGAATCACAGGTAACACACACTAATACAGCCATCACAACTAACACCGGTTATCAGACAGATTCTACACACACCCAAAGTACACGGGGCTACATGACCGCGTTGTCGCAGCCCCTAAACTAAGGAACCAACCAACCTTACTGTAGTCCACATTAAGGGGAGGTTGTAAGCCCTATCTCCGCTATGTTAAATTTGTCAACTTCATATTCCTTTTTCTCATTAAGTATTTAACCAATTGAAACAAAACCTTACAGATATTTAGATCTATATTTTGTCTTTAAATGGTTGTTTTGGAAATGTGTATGTTTGTAAATATTTTTTTTAGAGGTTAAATTTTTCAACTTATTCCTCTACAAAAGCATAATATATTATTTTTTCTATTTATGATAAAATCACAGGAAAACATACAATCCTTTAGTTGATCATATTGAATTACTTCAGAGCGCTATTGTTAATACTTCCTGAGAAAAAGGAACATTTGCCTCGAAAAAATCAAAAGTGAAGAAAAATGCTCTTCAAGATAAGTGTTACTTTAATGTGCACCAGGCCCATATCCAGGATCATCTGGGTAGTCTTCATCTTCTCTGTCCCTCTTCCGGTTTCTTTTTAACTTCCTAGCTTATTTAGAGAAAGAGAAGAAGGAGGAGAGGGAGGCGCAGGAGAAGGGGAAAGAGAAGAAGGCGCAGGAGGAAGAGGAAAATGATCAGGAAAAGGAGAAAGAGAGGAAGGAGCAGGAGAAGAACGAGGAGGAGGAGGATTAGGAGGAGAGGATAAGGAGAAAAAGGATAAATAAAAGAAGAAGCAGGAGGAGGAGTAGGAGGAGCAGGAGACGAAGGAGAAGGAAGAGATGTATAAATAGATGGAGCAGAAGGAGGAGGAGCAGAAGAAGGAGAAGGACTAGCAGGAGAAGAAGAATGAGGAGGAGAAAATATACCAGTTCTCAGGAACAGATCTTCAATGGGGGCGTGGCTTTAAATGACCAATAAATGGCGTTTAACAAACATTTTCAGCAAATAAGCATAGGTATATTATAAATTGGACTTCAGGCTATCAAAAAAACATAAAATCTAAAATTCCACTTTTTAACCCAAAACAGCTTACAACCTCCCCTTAAAGCATATTATGTTGAACAGTCTGGTCTTCTCCACAGATACATTGAATATTATCTTGATCAGTGTAGCCTCATCTTGCCAAATTAGCCTTTGATTTGCGAACTACAGATCTCAGTCTAGCCTATTCAGGGAGTTGCAAGTCGTCCATTCCTCACCATACCCAGAGACTCTTTTTCCAACCAGGGGGAAGGTAGGTCGTAGCCCTCCACAGTTGCAACCTAGCTTTTTCAGCAGTGTTTCTAAGTTCCTTCGATATTCTAAGGAAACTCCTCTTGACGTCAGTCGTTGTGGGGGGGATCCTCCCTGCTCCACTGCCAGTTCTTTCCTTGTTCGCAGCTGTTTCTCCTCGAACAGGAGATGATGCTATTCCTGTGAGGTGGCAAAGCCATTAAACTGGAGTGAATTTCAAGCAACCTTTTATAATTCTGCAGGTGTCGTTGAAAGCTACATCCACCTGTTTGGCATGAGAACACAAATAATACAGTGGGAGTTGGATAATTCAAACGTCCCTAATTTGAAGATTTGTGTCGGTCCCTTGAACTTCGTATCAAATCATGCATTGATGGACACGTTCTTTTTATTGTATATATTTTTTGTACAAAAATCTAATCTTTCCAATTTCCCTTTTTGTTCTCAATTGCCAATTATTATTATTATTATTATTATTATTATTATTATTATTATTATTATTAAATAAGGAATCTTCGTATAATGTTTGAAGTAGGATCACTTTTTGTGCCGTTACCTGAGTGTACCTGGTAAGACTCCGTTATCGTGCAGTCTAATGGGTGGGAGCCAAATTTAGCCTCCCTCAACCCGCGTATGCTAATCCCCGATCTCTCATACACAAGACGGAAGCGAAGTTTTGGCGAGGAAATTAGGTGCACAAGGATCGTTATACAATCAGAGTTATTTTCCCGTCATTAAATGGCACAACCAATTAAATATTTGCATATCCGAATCAATTTTCAGACTGTTTTCTTAAATACCGTAATTACTATCGGGGTCAGCCAGTTCTGCATTACAATGAGCAGAGGGGTCGTCCTCTTTCAGCGATCAATTTATATTCATCGGCAAATTTAGTTTGTTCACGTGAGCCACAGTAGTTGTTGTTGATTCATGTAGGGGTGCTGTGACATTGTGGTCCCATGTGCTGAAACTCTCAGGGAAGGATAATTATTTCTTCTTCTTCTTTCTTTCTTTCTTTCTTTCTTTCTTTCTTTCTTTCTGTCTGTCTTTCTTTCTGTCTTCGTCATGGCCGACTAAGGAGCGATTGAACTTATTTCTCTTCTCCCAAAATCTCTTCATCTTCTCGCTGTGGCTTCTCCTGCGATCTTCTGACCAGGTTTTGTTGGTGATAGTGCTTGGATGGTCTGCAAAGCGGTGATTATCGACTAATTCTTTGAACTTAGCTCTCTCTAGTGCAATGTCATCTGTGATGCTTATTTTCTGAAGATCTTTTCCAACTTCAAGCAGCCAGGTGTTTAACTTTCATTGACAGTGCAAGGTTCAGAATCCTTTTGGTCAGTCTCTGATTGCCCATCCTGCCCGTAAAATTTCCATCGTCTTTTCCTAAATGTGTCTGAGATTTTCTCCGAGTGCTGGGATTTTCTTTTCATCCAGATTCCCCCTGAACAGACTGGTCCACATTATTTATTTATTTATTTATGAAAGTACACAGGTCATAGGGGGTTGATGTTGCTCACGTCCGTAGGTGTAACCTATAACTTAACCCTACACGTGACCCCTGGGTGGTGCTAAACGAGCAACAATATTAGGTGAACTATACATATAATGCCAAGAATGCAATGTAAAAATGGTTCTTTTCAGAACCACCAAACTGGAGATATCGGACACTCAATACGCATTATGCAACTCAATATTGAAGGCCTAAGTTCAGCCAAATGTGTTTATCTACATAAGCAGCTACAGGATCTTGATATTGACATCGTTAATATCCAAGAGACGCATACCAAAGATGAGCAGGACTTCCATAGAAGAGGACATCTTCCAAGTTATAACCTACTAAATGCCATCCACCACCCACAGTATGGTATAGTCACTTATGCCAAGTCCAGCTTGACTGCAGTCCAAGTTCTTGAGTCCACAGTCATAGACAATACCTTCCTATTAGTGATTGAGATTAACGGCCTAAAAATTGTCAGTGTGTACAAGCCTCCATGCATAAACTGGACTCCAGCTGTACTGCCTACTTTTGACCATCCATGTATCTATACTGGTGACTTTAACAGCCACCACACATCATAGGGTTATGATACAGTAGATGATAATGGAGAGAAATTACTTTTATGGGCAGAAATATCCAATTTACATCTGGTGTTTGATGTAAAGGACAAAGGTACTTTCCATTCCGCACGCTGGAATAGGGACTACAACCCAGATCTAGTATTTGTTTCTATGGATCAACTATCGCAACCCTTATATACCTCACGAAATGTTCTGTCTAACTTTCCAAACAGCCAACACCGTCCTGTAATTGTAGGGGTAGGGCTGAAAATCCCTCTTGTGAATTCGATGCCTTTACCCAGATGGAATTTCCAACGCGCTAATTGGGACGCATTCTCTAAGGAACTTGATAAAAACTTAACTGAGAAGAACTTACAATCAACAGCAACCAACTATGGCGAATTTGTTGAACTCGTTATTAAGGCTGCAAAAGCAAACATTCCTAGGGGTTATAGGAAGGAATATGTACCTGAATGGAATAAGGACAGTGAGAACTTGTATAAAGAATATCAAAGTACTGGAGATCAATCATTAGGCACTCAGCTACTACTGTCCCTCAATAAAAGCAGGAGAGAGAAGTGGGAAGCAACTGTTACAGAAATGAATTTTGTAAAGTCGAGCAGAAAAGCTTGGAGAATACTTCACGGACTGACTGGTAAGAAAAACTCCAGAAAGACATACGGTACTTTAAGTCCTGATACCATTGCTAATAGAATGGTAGATCTTACAAGGGCAAAGCGAGACAAGTGTCACACCAAAATGGTGAAACGTAACCTCACTCTCCTCAAAAAGAACGCCCAGAGAAATAATCAACTATCCCGGGCGTTTTCTGCTGAAGAAGTTGTAGCAGCTATCAAGCAGTTGAAGACCAACAAGGCAGCTGGTCCTGATAAAATCTATAATGAATTCATCTTACACATGGTGTAATGTCTTCTATAGCCCTCACTGTTGCGTGACAAATATGCCGTTTTCTACTAAGATATGTTGTTTTAATGGGCGCCAAGACCTCAACGCTATGTTGAAATCTAAATTTGTATTTAACAACACCTAGCTCTGGTAGAACACCTTCAAGAATCTTTACTCTCAGATCGTGGTATGATTGGATCATTAACCCAACAAACAATTGTATCAGGAGAAGGAATTGGTTTATATCTAATGCTACCTACTGAAAACAAAGATTGCACGGTTAAAAGAAATGAATTTATTGTATAAAAAACAAGTATAGCAAAATTAATAATAATAATAATAATAAGTTTGAATTTAAATTGGAGCGTTGTGATTTAAATATTACCGCTAGAAAATTACGTGAAAACGGAGTCGGATAAATTACTGATTTTACTCTTATTCCCAAGCTATGAATTTACTGAATTACTGAATATGAAACAAAGAAAGACGAGAGATTGCGTAGCTAAGTGTCATTCGTGCTTACCAGTGGAAATTGCCGTAGCATTTCCCTCGTACTGGATGTTGAAGTGAGCTTCCCATAGCCTCCTGGACGTCGTCATCTTCTTCGTTGTTGATGATATATTTGTAGATATGAAGATTTATGGTCCGTACATCGGAACCAACACGTACAACCACCACGGTTAAGTTTCACAAAGATAGTCGCTAACTCCACTGAACATCGGAGCCACTCACTCGTGCAACCATACTGGTTAAATTTTATAACGATAGTCCTCGTTTCCACGGCGTGCAAACCATATATGCACCCGCCGCATCCCCACTCCAGTCCCGACTTCTAGCTTACGTGGTCTCCACTGATTGGCTGAGCACCCCGCTATACTCCCCTCCTCTGGCTCATTACACTCGGCGGGAGGGTGAAGTCGTTTGCCGTTCCATACATCCGCCTTTTCTTGAAGATGCGACCCAGCCTTGCGTCATACTACTTGACAAGCATAAGCCTGTATTTGAATTCCCAGAGAGTCGTGTCTCTCAATATACCCTAACTGACGAAACTCCGTAAAATTCCGTAATCATATAATTTTCTATGATAATGTCGTTCGTAATAATTTGCTTGATAGTGTTTCCTAAGACATAGAAAACCTATCTGTATGCTTATAATTTTTATAAAATGCTCCGAAAAATACCTTAATAATAATTATAATAAATTAATAATAATAATAAATTAACATGAAAAATTTTCTTGGCTGAACAATTTGCCGCGTAAATAAATATAGAATGGCTTCATACTGACTTATGCCAGTGGCATGAAAACCCCTCGAAAAACACGTTACAATGGGTCCACTCAGTATAAACTGGATTACTTCTCTTTTCACATATATCCTTGAAAGGAATCACCTACCCAAACAGTTTAAACTATCCAAAGTTATAGCTAAACTGAAACCAGGTAAATCTGAACACAATCCTGAAAGCTATCGTCCCATTGCCCTGCTTAGCGCCATGTTTAAACTTCTGGAACGTGTCCTTCTGAACAGGACAGCACCGTACATTGAAGATGTCATACCATCTGAACAAGCTGGCTTACGAAACGGTCGTAGTTGCACAGATCAAGTTCTTGCCCTTACAACATATATTGAAGCAGGTTTCCAAAACCATCTAAAATCCACAGCTGTCTTCATTGATCTCACGGCAGCCTATGATACTGTCTGGAGACAAGGGTTACTTTTCAAACTGTTTCAAGTTATTCCATCTTTTGAAATTGTGAATTTGTTATCAAACATTCTCAGTGAAAGACAGTTTGAGGTGACTCTAAATGTCACAAGAGGAAGCTGAATAATGGACTCCCACAAGGATCTGTTTTGGCCCCAATCCTTTTCAACCTGTATATTCATGACTTGCCAAATACTACGGCAAGAAAGTTCATTTATGCTGACGATATTGCGCTTGTAACGCAGAGCAGAAATTTTGAAGATGCAGAAAACACCCTTACTGAAGACCTTAAGAGAATGTCAGCTTTCCTTCAGTCCTGGAGATTGATTCCGAGCCTGAATAAAACAGAAGTATCTTGCTTCCACCTTGCACATCGGTTTTCTAATTACAAACCAAATATTTTGCATGACGGACAACAACTTGGATACAATCCCTTTCCTACTTATCTTGGAGTGGCTTTGGATAGAATCCTGACCTACAAAGAGCATCTCACCAAGCTCTCCAATAAAATTTCTGCAAGAAACAACATCCTACATAAACTTAGTGGTACTTCCTGGGGAGCCTCTGCCGACTGCTTACGCCTAACTGGCATTAGCCTTGTCTATTCAACAGCAGAATATTGTGCACCCGTGTGGTTGGAAAGTGCACATGTGCATAAAGTAGACTCAAGATTAATTGATACAATGCGATGCATCACTGGTACTATTAAGTCAACGCCTTGCCATTGGCTGCCTGTGCTGAGCCACATTCCTCCACCACATCTAAGAAGGAAACAAGCATTGTTGAGAGAGGCTAAGAAGATCAGGGCTTAACCTACTTTACCACTACACCATGAATTTTGCCATCCCTCACAACAGTGACTACGGTCTAGGAGGCCAACATGTGTTACTGCAGAAATACTGTATGTGGATGGGTTTAATTTAAACCAAAGTTGGAGAAACGAGTGGTCAACTAAAACAGCGGGGACAAGTGCCCATTCTCTTGATCCTACAAAGGAACTGAAAGGTTCTGACCTCCCAAGGAAACTGTGGTGCCGTCTTAACAGATTCAGAACCGGCCATGGCTGCTGTAAATTCTTTCAACACAGATGGGACTGGACCAATTCAGCAATGTGTGACTGTGATCAAGAGGAGCAGACAATGGATCATCTGCTCCGACGCTGCCCTCTGTTCTCGTTCCCTGGGAACCCTGCTGAACTCTTTCATGTCACTCCAAATGTCATACCTTGGTTGCAGAATGTGGATAATGTTGTATAATGTAAATTTTGTATATAATTCACCATACGATTAAATAAATAAACAGGTCATAAACCCAATTAAGTACCTTCTTGACACAAATACAAAGTAGATAATTGTATATCTAAATAATTTTAGGAAAAGACAAGAAAAGAAAAAATAATTAAACTTTAAACTACAAAATAAAATAAAAATCCAAAAATACATAATTAGTAGCTAATGCTTAGTTATAAAAAACGAACTAAAAATACATAGCATAAACAAGAACACCTTGACGAAGCATGGACAGTGTCTAATAAAGAGCTTATAATTTAGAGAAAAAATTAGTTTGTTATTGAAGACGGCCGCGGTGGCCGAGAGCGCTAACACGCTACCTCGTGCCTCGCTGGCATCGGGAGAGCGTGGGTTCGAATCCCTGAAATGGTTTTCGTGGTTTCCCATTTTCACCACCAGGAAAATGCCGGGACGGATCCTTTCAATAGGTCAACGGCCGATTTCCTTCCAATATCCCTTCCCTGACCCGTCCTGAAAAGACAAATACGTGGCCATTGGCTGCATTAATAACATTATTTATTGAAGACAACGTCTGATTCAGTAAATATATCGGTGACTGTAGCAAATTTATTGTAGTTGGCTATTATTTTCATGAATTGTGAATTTAAGGGGTTGATAGTGGATAGTGGATTGTGTTTTACGTGATACAATGAAATGCGAGACAGAAATACAGAAATGCTATAAAATACAGGACGCACTCGGCCGTATGCGATCACATGTGCGACGCGGGACACAGTCTTACTAACATTGAAACCGACTTAAAAATAATTCATCACGAACCGAAAGGCAGGGCTCTTGACATAAAGGAAGCAATCGAGATACACTATGTAGCCGAGCTAGATAAGGGTTTAATAAGGGAAACATGTTATTGGATAAGGATGTACGATGTATCTTTATCTTCAATAAACCTAGTCCGGTATTAACGGCAGTATTAAAGGTGCCGGGCATTCTCATTAGTCCGTTTGCGCTTAAAGAGGGCTTCTTAGCTTATGCGTGGCGAGTTTGAAAGCAGGTCTTTAATAGTTGAAGATTATCTTGAATACAGTAACATACACCACATTAGAGAGACTAGACTTGGCAACTTACAGTTATATTTGTACGAGGAACACATGGCACTTAAGAATACTAGTGGAAGAATTGCCCAACGAGATTCCCACCTCAGCTATCCTCGAAGTGGTTTTCCGTGGTTTCCCACTTCGTCTTCGGGCAAATACCGGGATGGTTCCTACTGTACGGCCACGGCCGCCTCCTTCCCACTTCCTTGCCTAACCGTCCCACTCTTCCCATCCCTTCATCAGGCCCCCTGTTCGCTTTGCCGGTGAGGCTGCCTGGGCGTAGTGCTGGTCACACACTCGAGTTGTATCCCTGACTCAGAGTCTCAAGCTTCAGGACACTGCCCTCAGTGGGTTTGAACGCGCGATCTTGGGCATAGCAGTTCAGAGGAGTCCACTGTCCTTGGGGTGAATCTGAGACTAGTTCTCGTACAAAACTGTCACTTTCAGTGGCAGGGGCCAAAAGCAAAAGCTAAGTAGGAAAAGCAGTGCATCAGGAGGAAATATTGATGTAAGTTAGTTATTGTTACTATTTAGGGTGGTAATTAGCAAGGTCATCTGCCCCGGATGACATAGGTACCCTTGAAATATGATACTAACTCGGAATTTTCCTGGAGGAAGTGTCGAAATAACTGAGGGAAAACCTTAAACTGCCACCGCCCGTATTCGAACTTATGATCTCTGGACTTGCTATAGCTTGCTGTACAGGGTGTCGCAAAATTACGTCGACAAACTGAAACCAGACGTTCCGGCCCTTATCTGAAACAACTTGAGATAGGACACGTATGGCCCGAGACGCACCGTTAAAAATCTGTGGAACGTCAAACTTTTAACGTGGCAAATCGCAACACTGTGTCGAGAAAGTGCGAGTTTTTGTAATGTTTCCGTTATATACCAGCCACTTCCCATCTGGCGAACTACCTCAGTGGTATCGGGCACGGCAAACAATGGAAAAATTATGATAATAAACAAGATATTCAATAAAGAACATATAGCCTACTTTCTTCTAAATGCATGGGTATTGTTATAACTCTTGGTCCTTTTCAAGGTGTATAATTGAATGTTGGTTGTAGTAACATGTTGAAATATAACGTGCAATACGGATACTGACATGAATATGAGGTGTCTTTGCTAGTGCTACCTCTGTAAAAAAAAAAAAAAAAAAAAAAAAACATTCAATTAGGTTTCATCGTGTTTAATTTGATATGGGGAATCGATTTGCACACATACATGGCCGCTATCTGCAAACTATTGAGCTGATGATCTTGAGTTCATTCAAAAGATGTTTCCCACCAAAAGGTATGTTCTTGCAAAATATGGTAGAGATCAAATGATTAGGTTGGTCGTAATTTGATTTAAGCTTTGAACATTTGGGTGGTCTCCATTACGTTTCCATCAAGATGGCGGCGATATAAAACATGACACTGAGGTGCCGTTTGCTAGTAATACCTCTGTACCAAATTTTGTTCAATTCGGTTTTACCGTGTTTGAACTGATAGGGGAAATCGATTTGCACACACATGGCCGCCATATGCAAAATATTGGACTGATGACCTTGTAACTTGGTCAAAGAACGCTTCGCACATAAAGGTATATTGATGCAAAATTTGGCAGAGATCAGATAATTAGGTGGGTCGTAATTTGATTTAAGCTTTTAACATTTTGGTGGCCGCCATTACGTTTTCTTCAAGATGGCGGTGATTTAAAACATGACACTGAGGTTTCCTTTGCTAGTGCTACCTTTGTACCAAATTTCGTTCAATTTGGCTTCACCGAGTTTGAATTGATAGGGAGAATCAATTTGGACACATACAGTACATGGCCGCCATCTACAAACTATTGCGCTGATGACTGTGTAGTTTAGTCAAAAGACGCTCGCCATATAAATATATGTTGTTGCAAAATTTGGTAATGATCGGATGATTAGGTTAGTTGTAATTTGATTTAAGCTTTGAACATTTGGGTGGCCGCCATTACGTTTCCATCAAGATGGCGGCGATAAAAAAACATGACACTGAGGTGCCCTTTCCCAGTTCTACCTCTGTACCAAATTTCGTTCAATTTGGTTTCACCGTGTTTGTATTGATAGGGGGGGGGGGGGGGGGGCAGACATTCAGAGTACACACACTCACACAAACACACACAGACAGACACACAAATTTTGGCCCTGTGTAGATCTCATAGCCTAAGTCTACTTTCATTTTTTTTTTCAAAAATCGAAAGTAGGCTATAAACCTGCGCTTTATTCTGATCTTATAACCTAAATTATATGGTGCACCATATTAGGTTTAATAACGTATCTTATTACTGTGTTACGTTTTATTTTGTTCTTTCAATATGTTTTTAGCTGATGAAGGGGATAAAATGTAATCAATCCTCGAAACATGTACTAAAAACAAGTTAAATAATTTTTTTTTTTTATAGTATTGATTCAGGTGGGTGTACAATTCTTATTAAGAACTATTCTAGCATATCAATACGGAACCACCATGAGTCATTTAAATAATGTAATGAGCACAGCTATGTCATTGGTTCCTAAGGTTTTTAATCATCTGGCGAGTGTACCTTGCTCTAAGAGGGGGCATATCGCGTGTTCCTGAGCCATACTTCACACATCTTATATTCTTCTGTGTTCAGCAGAAGAGCGCTACCTTTCTCTCCCCTAATCTCAGCTCAATTAGTCCCAATATCTGGACATATATCACGTGGTATAGCTTGCAAATTACTATCATCAGCTACGGCTAACAACATAATCAGGCTAGCCAACATGGTTATCATCTTTTTATATTCAAACAGGTTGGTCAACATGCAGAAATTACCTCGTAAAGTCTCCTAAGTATGGATCTATTAAGCTATGGATGTCTGAAATAACCTAGAGAAACCATGAATACTTGAGCTCCTACTTAGGGATTGCTTTGGGTAAAGAAAACAAATTATTAATATAAGGGGTGTTCAAATGGAAAGGTACGAAACGATACTGTGGGTACAATTTATTCGTTATTCTAAAGTAATCACCACAGGTGTCCCATTGCTTCACTAGCCGCAGGATCTCTGTTCCCAGAAGTCTGTGGTTGTGACAGGAGCCAATCCTGTACGGTGTCCTTTAGTTCGTCGTCCGATTGGAAACATCTTGTGTTTTTATTATTAGACTATTGTTGTTCTTTTCAGTCATCAATGGACCAAGCTAATTTAACTGCTTTCTCCCTTGATCCCTCTTTCTTCGGTGAGCTTCCTTCCGATCTTCGGTCCACATCTTTCCATTTGCATTTTGGGTTTTGTCCGAAAATTCTTTATTTCTCCAAGTTTCTTCTTCAAAGAGTCACGTTCCAAGATGTCCTCATATGATACATTTTCTACCCTTGAATTCTTTAGCCTCTAGTTTTTACATCGATATGCCCAAAATTGTTCATTTCCTTCCGCTATTCTTTTCTAAAACACAGTTGAAGAGGAGATGTGATAGCCCGTCTCTTTGCCTCACTCCTGTCCTGATTTCAAAGGCATCAGACATCTCTCCTCTGAACTTCACTTTGGAGGAGCAAAATTGTGGTTGTAGATTACTGTTTTGAACTGGAGTCGATTTTGTATAATATCCTAATTAATGCCAATTTCTTGAGGGTCTTTTTCTATTTCACAAAGCCAGTTGGACTTGACTTTCACTGACAGGGCAAAGTTTAGAATAAATTATTTTGGTGAGCCTGTCACTCTTCATTCTGATAAAGTGGCCGTAGAATTTCAATCCCCTTTTAATGAAGGTGTCGGTGATCTTTTTGCTGATGAAACTCCCTAGACTTGCGTTTCATCCAGATTGTTTCTGAGGAGACTGGACAGTTGAGTAGCGTCTACCGTTACACAACAGAGTCGAGAAGCCCCGCATGCGGTAATAACTTGATTACTAGAGCTCGGATTTTTAGGTGCTAAAAATCCGTGTTTTTATATATTAAATATTTCTGAAATATGTGGCAAAAAAGTAAAAAAAAAAAATTATAATTGAGTTTATTAATGACAATATAAACAATATGCAGTATTCACGAATGCAATTTATGCTATGCCTCACTGACTGTTGAAGCATTACAATACACAACGAGATACATCTTCAGGTTCTCCATCACGAATGACCGACGATTATCGCGAAACACTTCTTCTAAGGCGCGAAACTGCGGCAATATGTTTCTTGCCCTTGAGGTGTTGTGCAACTTGAGATCGCTGTTCAGCCTTGATTGCTTTCCCACATGGTTGGCAGAACAAAACGCCCCCATCAGAAGTAAAATTATCTTTAAATTCTGCAACATTCTTCCGCAGACGACAACTTGTAGTTGCTTTTACTTTAGGTATAGTAGAACTGTCTCACACTTCACAGTGCCAGAAATGAACTGCATGACTTGTTCCAGGTAGCTGGGGGAGGGGGAGGTCTAGCACGTGGTGCAATATGGGTATGGACAAGGAAATCCCCAGCTTCCATAGTGAGTGGGACGGGGCGACAAGTTAGTAATAACACAGTTGCAAGCTGACATACGCTCTGCATGAAGATTAGTTAGCTCACAGGTTCTTCCCCGTTGAAGTAACACAGAACAAAAGTGAAATAAACTGAAATATCTAGCATACTGATTTTAAAACTGTGAATATTATGTATTTTTATGTGCTAATAAGCGAAAACCAGGAAATGATGTATTTATATACAAAATGTTTTAAATCTGTATTTATACAAAAAAAAAAAATATTTACCTAAAAATCCGAGCCCTAATGATTACATTCCAAGCGACTTGTGGTGAAGTACTCTAGCCTATCTCGCGTATCCCGTGAACATGGTTAGGTATTGAACAAAACAACGAATTTTCCGAGTGGAAACTTATCTTCTCAAGAAGAAGTCTTCCAGTGAAGGTGTTCGTAAGTTTCAGCACGGAACGGTTCTTACTTGTGAGGAATCTCAAACAAAAGGTATAGAGAAAGAATCCGCGTTCTCTGGAGGCTCTTGAGAGCGAAATAACTGCACAGATACCAAATATCAATGAGGATGAATTAGAGCGAGTGTACCAAAACTTCCTACGTTGGTGCAACACGTGTTTAGAAATTGAAGGAGAGCATTTCCACCAACTACTCTGATGGTTGTTTGGTTCCTCATTTTAAGGGCTGCGACATCACGGTCATTTAACCCTGTGTACTTTGGGTGTGTGTAGAAAAAGATGAAAGCAATGGTGTTTGCAGATGATTTGATGATTTGGGGAAACAAGGAGGAGGAGGTACAGGAACAGTTGGACGTGTGGGAAGGAATAATACAAGGATATGGGATGAAATTTAACATAAATAAGAGTGAGATGGTGATCACAACAAGGAAGAAGGAAAGAACCACAACGGGAATAACAATAGGTGGGGAACAGGTGAAGAAAGTGGAAAGTTTTAAGTATCTGGGAAGCCTGATACAAGAGAATGGAAGAAACTATAGAGAAATAAATGAGCGGGAGAGACAGGCAGAAGCATTTCGGAGGAGTGTGAGAAGCATGTTATGGAGCAAGGATGTCCCTCAGAACACCAAAAAGATCATATATCGGTCGTCTATGTCCCTATCCTGACGTAAGCCTCGGAGACCTGGGTTATGAAAGGAAGGGAGAAGAGCAAAATACAGGCCAGGGAGATGAGGTTCTTGAGAAGCAGTATTGGAGCTACAAAGATGGACAGAATAAGAAATGAGAGGACCTGAGAATTAATGAAGGAGGAAACATTACAGGATGGTATAGAGAAATCTAGACTTAGATGGTATGGGCATGTAAAACGAATGGATGAGAAGAGGATACCCAGGAGGATACACGAGACGAAGTGGGAAGGAAAGAGACCGAGAGGAAGACCGAGAGACAGGTGGCTGAAAGGGGTGGAAGAAAGCGTGAAGAAGAGAGGAGAAGACTGGACAAGGGTGCAGGCTGAGTGATGGTGGGAAGACAGAAGACGTTGGAGAGGCTTGTGCTCCAAACAGACCCGGCCAGTGGCTGGAAACTGTGCAAGATCATGATGATGAATTGTGATGGCTGTATTAGTGTGTGTTATCTGTGATTCAGGTAATGACGGAACACGATTAATATTTTCAAGTAGTTCCTACTTTTGCAACCAAATGCTACCGTCCATGACACCTAGCTTGTGGACTTGGCTATTAAATGCCATCGCAGTCTGCACCTGGCGGCGAACGTTGGAACTAATAAAGCGGTATCAAACTAACCTACAAATTTTAGCTTCCACAAGTGGAGTTAGTGGAAGGTTTTATTCATGCTATAAATCTATGACATGGGACCGCCGGCTTTACTTCCCCTCCGAAGGAAGGCATACTGAGGGATTTTTAACGCTCTTAAAAAATCCGACGACTTCGACCGGATTTGAACCCGCGATCTTGGGCATAGACGCTCAGCATGCTACCAACTACGCCACCGAACCCGCCCTTTTCTAGTTTGCTTTTCCTGGAATCTCTTGAATGTATCAATGTAGCACGAAACACCTCTCTATCCAATTCCAGGTCTCTTTTAGACTGACCCCAATTTCATCCATGCCCTTTCTTGTCTGTTCACCCCATTTTGTGGTGACTTTTATCTTGGTGGTATAGTTGAAGATTTTCTTCGTTAGTCGCTCTTATCATTATTATTATTATTATTATATATATATATATATATATATATATATATATATATATATATATATTTTAGTCAGTTTACCGTCTATACTTTGTGAGCTACCAGAATGGGATTGACAGTTCTCGCCTCGCCATGTGGTCTGAGAACAAGGTTGCCAAACTGCACAAGCCAGAGATGCAGCTGACCATGCACTGAAGCACGTGGGCTGTAATATTGCAACCCAGAGTATTATGACATCAACTATGCGAACATGGATTTGTCAAGAGGCAAAGGGGTGATGACTGACGAGGAATCGCCGGCTAACTGTCAATCCTATTCAGGCAGCTCACAGAGTATAGGTTGGTGGAACCCACGGACTCAGCGAGGGTACTCACCACTACCGCCTCTATGGGCAGTGTCCTGGAGCTGGGAACATCTGGTCGGAGGGGATATAACTGAGGAGGTGTGATCAGCACATCGCCCAGGTGGCCTCACCTCCAAAGCGAACAGGGGCCTTATGAGGGATTGGAAGGGAGGGGAAGATTGGGATGGAGAGGCAAGGAAGTGGGAAGGAGGAGGCCGCGGCCTTACAGTAGGCCCGAAGACAAAGTGGGAATCCACGGAAAACCACTTCGAGGTTGGCTGAGGTGGGAATGGAACCCCCTCTACTCATTTGGGCCACCCGAGGCTGAATAGACCCCATTCCAATCATCATACCACTTCATGGCAGAGCCAGGAATCGAACCCAGGACCTCCGGGACGGCAGCTAACCCTGCTGACCGCTACGCTATGGAATTATTATTATTATTACTATTTTTATTTATTTAGCGCATGTGCTTACACATTCTCAGCATATTTGCTGGAAAGAAAACATTTACAATCCCAGATACCGTATTATCATAAGGAGCAAATTCTTGGTGACTGCATTGAGTAGTAGCATCACACATTTCCCCCACTCCTTCAGGCTTGATTAGCCAAGAACAACCTCACAATGCGACACGTCGAATGTCTTCTTCGTAATCATAAAAAGGCCTGGGTCTAATTTAAACTAAGTGAAAAATTCCTTTAGGTCGTTCAGAATAACGCCAGTGCTGGAGATGATTACAGGAACTGTCCTGACGTGTGCCATGTAGAAGTTTCATGACATAATTGAAATGATATTCAGTATGATAGGCCAAGAGTTGATGTGATTGATTCTTTTTTATTTTACAACAGTGAAGGCAAAGAGAAAATGCAATACTACATGTTGCAACGAGCCTATAATGACATTAATTAAGACACGAGTATGTTTATAAAACGACTGTTTATGTTCGAGGATAATTACTGTATTATAACAACATTATGTTCGAACATAAATATTCATAAATATCTGTCGAGATTTCGCCAGTTTTATGTCGTGAACAGAGCGCATGAGACGCAGAGAATGCCTTGTATTTGACCATGGCCTCCTCGATTACCCTACTATGACACTAGGCCAGGCAGTGAAATTTAAATTAGAAGGCCGTGGAACTCAGCGTATCTAATTATCTAATTGGTCAAACAACTGTTTCTTGAGCTCTGATTGGTGGGAGAAACTGTTTCATAATAATAATTATTATTATATCGTATGGCCTCGGATGCCGGGTGCAAGCTTTGTAATTTGACACAAAGAGGGTAGCTTGCATGTCGAATTTATAATGTTCCTTGAATCACTATGAAAGTCAAGGAGGTTAGATATCTAAGCTCCTTGAACACCATAGCGCTTTCTAGTAGAGAAATGAGGAACTTTGTGTTGGCGGAAACTCCCGAGATTAATTTTGCCATTATGGACACGGCCTACTGAATTCAAATGGGTTCTTTGACATGCCAACATCGTACGACATGCGTGTCGTATTTTTGCCGCCTTTCAAAAATCACCTACCACTGCCAGGAGCGAACCTGCAATCTTGGGGGTTAGTACACCGACACGCTATCCACTCACCCACGGTGAAAAAGTGTTATAATGACCATCATTATGATAAGGTTTTCTGACATATAATAGTCAGGCTCGAACATAATAGTACATTATGCAACGAGCCTATAATAGCAATAATTAACACACGAGTATGTTTATAAAACGTGCGTATGCGAGTTTTATAATTTCCATACGAGTGTCTTAATTACCATTATAGGCGAGTTGCATACGACTGTTTATGTTCGACGATAATTATTATAACTATTTTTTGTTCGAACATAAATATTCCTAAATATCTGTCGAGATTTCGCCATTTTTATGTACTGAACAGAGTGCATGAGACGCAGAGAATGCCTTGTATTTGACCATGGCCTCCTCGATTACCCTACTATGACACTAGGCCAGGCAGTGAAATCTAAATTAGAAGGCCGTGGAACTCAGCGTATCTAATTATCTAATTGGTCAAACAACTGTTTCCTGAGCTCTGATTGGTGCGAGAAACTGTTTCATAATTAAAAATAGTGTTATAATGAGCCTCATTATTAGGGTTCGTAAGACCTAAAGAAGTGCAAAATATGCAAGCAAATACGCCCTTAAAACTATAAAATATGACCTAAAATCTATGAAATATGACGTGAAATTTTGGGAAAAGTAGAGTATCACTAACATACAGTAAACGTCTTAAGTGCCAAAACGTGATCGGCGATAATACACCAGACACATTTAATCATACAAACTGACAGAGAGCTCAGTACATTAAAAGTTTCAACATTCATTCAGAATCATATCCTTGAGATGCAGTTCATGCTCGGTTTTCCTAAAAGATATAACATGGCATTTCCTTGTTAGCTAATTGCTTCTGAAGTAAATATATCTATTGGAGTGACATCCTATTGAAAGGCGGAAGCACACTATCGTCATGTTCCGTGACCTCTTGCTTTCAGTGTCGGAATCTAACTTGCCCAGAAAGATGTGCTAAAAGACGTCCATAGAGGAGCGCCTTCTTGGAATCAGGTCTTCTAAATCTGCTATCTGCCTGTTCTGGGAAAAGAAAGAAAAATATACTGTATCTACTACACTATTCGGAAATGCTGTGTTTGAAATTCGACGCAGATAGCACGTACCTTCTTAACGACGCCTAAATGTAAACAAAAATGCCGAAATTATAACCAAATATGACCTTATATCACTAAAATATGACCAAATATGACCAAAACAACAAAAAGGGCCAAAATATGCATTTATAGGCAACATCCAATTGCTTTAAACGTGGTCAGGGACCCGTATTTTTCAGATTTCGGGTAAAATGAGTTCAGGAAAAAATATGACTTTTCCTTAACCTTACTCATTATAGTACAGTTTTCTGACATATAACAGTCAGGGTCGAACATAAAGAATAGGGAATGTAACTCGTCGACTAGATTTGGTAGTCTTGTTCGGAAATATTAGGAATTGTGGATGGCGGTGGATTGTCTGTTCCATATGTATGGGTTTGGAGGTCGTGCAGGATGAATGCTGTTTTCAGTCTGTGCACAGAAATCGTCTGTTTACCTCTTGGAGTGCAAATGTCGAAGTGTTTTTCCGTTCGTTTGAGGACTTGGTAGAGACCATCATAAACAGGTTGCAGTGGTCGTCTGGTCGCATTATTATCATCATTATTATTAATATTGGAGCATTAAATTCTGTTTACGGAGCATAAATATTTAAAACAAAGCTAATAAATGTATTTACAGCTCATTGATACATAGTATTTTGTTATATGGAGCAGAACTTGGACGTTAAACAGACAGCAAGCAAATTATTAATAACAGAGATGGATTATTGGAAGAGGTCGGCAAGAAAATCAAGATTGGATAAAATTAGAAATACGAGAATCAGAGAAATTATGCAGGTAAAAAACAATGTACTAGAAGGGGTTGAAGAAAAGATGATTACAGTGGTTTGGACATGTGAAAAGGATGCAGAATAGTAGAATTCCAAATGTAATGTTACATTGGCAAGCTGAAGGCAAACGGAAACGGGGTAAACCAAGAGCACAATGGATGGATGGTGTAAAGAGAAGCGTGGCTACCAGAGGCTTAACCGAGGAAGATGCTGAAGACCGATATTTGTGGAGTAGTAGAGTATTTTTGAGTTCAAGAAAAACTACTCTATTGTAGAATATTCCTAATAAAGAAAGAAAATTATTATAATTATCCCTCCCTATATTTTTCTGCTAAGGTCCCATTCCAGTTTTGTACCGAAAATAAGGGCCAATTAACACCAGCCTACACATATGGGGTACCTACAGGTTCAGCATAACCCAATGCGTACGCGAAACGCACTCACTTACTCTTTAAATGCCCCACAATTAAATAAATACCTTAAAACATGTATATTTACAATGAAATAATGGAAGAATGCAACACGGTAACCATGGTAACAGAATCTCACAGGTCCATCTATTTCTGTAAGACTCAATGCAATTCCAATTATTACATTACTGTGAAAGTTTCCAGACGGTTATAAGGTTGTCACTGAACCAAATTAAGCTGTAAAATTCATCAATACATACAGTATAATGCGCTTAAGGGGGTCAAGGGGCACTCTAGAATTTTTCACGCAATTTTCACGTGTGAGTGTGGTAAGAAAGGTATTTTTCACCCGACTATAAAGGGTCTCCGAAAACCACATTTAAAGGCCCTTTAATTAACAGTGTGTGTGATATTCCCAGAAAACTAACTTCGCTCTTATATACCTATGAAGGAATGACAAACCCCCAACCACTGCACCAGTAGCTGAATTGATAAAGTCAGTTTATTCATACCAAGGATAAATCAGTCATAGCATTCATGATTGAGATTTTGCTAAGTGTACTCTTTACAACTAGAATATTCGCGGGCGAAGCCGCGACGGGTAATGCTGGTTATTATTATTATTATTATTATTATTATTATTATTATTAAGGGAAGATGACGTAGATGTTTCACCTTTTATAACTACATTCATTACCAGCACCACCAACGGTTGAATCTGAACGGAACTGTAAAGCTGTGAAGTTTCCGAACGACAGGTCGTAGTGGGGTTTATGTTCCTGAACAGCCGCAGTGGATCAGTGACCATCACTCATGAGCTCAGTGTTTGAGATCATTCTATTTCTGATGGAGACCGGTCTGCAGTTTGACACACTTCGTTCACACAGTGAGTAACGCATGTTTATATAGCCCATGAGTAACCAGCCATCCGAGTGAGCCACCTACTGAACAGGCCAGCACTAAATATAGGCTAACATATCGCTGGGCTCAATAGTCTTTAGGTTGAGTGCAGGGTGGGCAGCGTACCTGTCTGAAAATACAAGCGTCACCATAACAACGCACCTGCGATCAACGCTCTTGCTTCCTAAATCAAACATGTTGGGCACAAGTGACAACATTGAAGTTATGACAACCTTCTATCCATGTTTTTGTTTCAAAGCTTTGGAACATATGACATTGTTAAGATCTTTGATCCACGTAAAATCAATAACCCAGCGCATGCGCTCTGATCAGTAAAGGCAACTTGCTGAATCACGGCAGATATTATCATTTTAAATGATCTTGTCGACTTCGTCGTTACGCTAGGGTCTGGCGTTACGTTACGGTGACGGGACGAAATGTACCCAGACGCACTGAGGTGTGTGACGTCGTAGTACCACTTGGTGCATGTGTTCCCCGACAATCTCTACTTCGTTAGTATAAGACAAAAATCCCCGATTCTTGGATGTCACGGGTAATCTCGAGAACCACTGGATGGATTTTGATGAGGTTTTCACCATTCTGTAAAGGATATCTCGAGGAAAGATTCTGTAGAAAATAATTTATGTATGATCAAAGGAAGCCAAGCAGTAACGATTTCAGTGAAAAAGTCTAAAACAAACTTGGCGTCCGTGCGCTTCTTAAGCTTACGCTGGGCAAACCGTTATACATGTCAATATAGCCTACTATGAGCGTAAGAATTGGTCAGCATGGAAAGTTCTACAAAAAAGTCCGCGAGAGCATTTCTCTATCTTCAATACATCGCCCACTATAAGTGTTTTTAGACTGGATGGAAGGGGCACGTCATCCAGCCATCTCTCTCCGCGCGATTGACCTTGCTTTGCCCTTGATTTGCACTTGCCGTTCGCAAGTAATTTGTAACAAGGTAAAGTATTATAAAACAAGATAAGTATTATGCAGATAATTTTCTAACATGTCAAGAGTCTTTGGTTTCGAGCGAAGCGAGAAGCCTTCAGCCTTTCTACCATTTTTCAGCATTTGTAGCATTTAAAATGATACAAAGTCTAGTCTTTCAGACTGACCGTCACTTTTTTTTAAATAATAGCAATTGAATTGCCAAACTAAGACACTATCGCTCAGTTATCCGACCAGC
Organism: Meconema thalassinum; assembly: GCA_946902985.2. NCBI lineage: Eukaryota > Metazoa > Arthropoda > Insecta > Orthoptera > Tettigoniidae > Meconema > Meconema thalassinum. The sequence goes on from OX336388.2 coordinate 225,775,134, forward strand.
GCTGTACGCAGCAGAAAGCCTGGCAATGAATAGGAAGGGTCTGGTTGAGAAATTGGAAGCCAAGGAAAGGAAGATCCTGAGGAAGATCTTAGGGCCGTTGGGAGACGATGGTGAATACAGGAGACGGCATAACAATGAGGTGTACCATCATGTAGAAAGGATATCTCAAGTAATTCGGAAGCGAAGAATATCTTTCTATGGCCACTTAACCCGTATGAAACCGAGAGAATCTCCTATTGGATATTTACCTCATTTCTTAACAACAACAAAAAAACAAGAAGTAGGGATCACCCACGCAGACATTATGGAACGTGATCTTTTGAAGGAAAAGCTTGGAGCACACCACCAATTCCAAGAAAAAGTGAAATAAAAAACCGGCAAGAAGTGGTCTGAAGGAAGAAAGGAGTCTCACAGGCAGCGAATGCGTGAACACTGGGCTAAGATCAAGGCCCAAAGACGGGAGCAGTTGAAATGACGCGGCCCATAGCTGGCCTGAAAGAAGAATTGAAATTAGAGTGAAAAATTTAGAATATGACAATAAAATTGGAATTCAAAATAAACATGCTTGTAAAAATTAAAATAAACAAAATTATAGTAAATGTATAATCTTAATTTTGTGATTATAAAAATAATTTAAAAATTAAAATTATCAAAATAAATATTTAAGAAAACAAAAATTAAAATTAATAATAATAATAATAATAATAATTGCAATTAAAATAAATACCAATAAAAATCTGCAATAATATTCTGCCCTATAAAGGGTTAATGGATCGAAAAAAGAATTAATCGATTAAACCACCAATAGATTAATCGATTAAATGCTCGATCAATTAATCGTTTTATTTTGCTTCGAATCATCGATTAGCCTAGATGATAGCTGACATTATCGATACAAAGTACAAACCCTAGAATAAACAGAGCAGGTAGCCATACATCCATATCGATGTCACTAAATAAAACATAAATCAATATCATTTATTAAGAGGTCAAACTTGGCCGAGAGATAGAATGGGAGACAGGCGCGGATCTAGAGTTTGGCTTGGGGGGGGGGGGTCAGAGAATCGAAATTGTTAAGAAAAATGGTATCACTAAAAACGCAATCACAAAATAACCAAACGTACAAAATCAGACCATTTTTTGCAAGCTACTTGGATAGAAATTTGATGCGTTTAGCGCACCAAAATTATTCGTACAAATTGCAACGGCGTGTTATTCGACTTTTACATCGCGCTTCGAGAAAAGTATCAAGGTTCATTACAGTTCGGCAAGTCGAATTTGTACCGACAAAGGGAGAAAGTCACAGAATAAATTGCCAACCAAGCTTGCAGTTTCGACGTCGGCAAAATTTTTGGGTGCGAAAAAAGCCTCAAATTCCTATCCGTGCATTGCTGCACATTCATCGTGACATCACTATAAATATCGATTCGGTAATCACAAGGTTTGCTAAACAAAATAAACGAGTTGATTTTGTTATATAAATAATCGTTTTTATATAACATGTATGAAGTTGTAAATATGTACAGTTGTAACAGAACATAATAATTGCAATAAAGATATTTTCAGTATTCAATAAAATGAAAAAGCTGTTTTCAGTTAAAATTAGTTTAGTTTTATTTGTCTGGTTATTGTGTTTTCGTTTTTCCAGTATGCAAAAAAGATGGTCTCCGTTTGGGGGGGGGGTCATGACCCCCGTGACCCCCGTGACCCCCCACCCCTTGAATCCGCGCCTGATGGGAGAAGTGACATCGGTCGAGAGGAGTAAACATTCGATGACTCAGCCGGCTCTTTGCTCTCTCTACTCAGCCAGTCTGTGTTTTCACAAACTTGACCATCAAATACTATTTTTAAGTGAGGAGATAATTTCTAAGTAAATCTCTTCCCCACATCGTATTTTAAGCTCTGGCAATGATGTAGAAGAAGATGACTCAAATGCTATTATGTGCCTCTCTACGCTGCAAAAATAACCATCCTGGATATTGGGGAAACGCAAAGCACATAGCAATAATTTCACTCTATAGTGCATTCACCAAAGGATTTGAACGAGTCTTCAAATGGTATGGATTCCGTTTTGATGGAATTCATGATTATTAGGGCCCGGATGTTGATGTTATGTCATCTTTTTACTGAGCTGTCTAAAACAACGCTGAAGTACATAGAAACTCCGGACGGGCCACTCCGTCTTCAAACATGTCATTTTTATTTTGCAACTTTTTGCATTTTTTGATATTTTCCATTTTAAGAGCATTTTTTTAAAGTTTGGTAGATTTTTTTGGTCATATTTTAGAGAAATCAGCCTTTTAAGGTCATTTTTTCCAATTTAGTCATGTCACAGCTTTATACGAGGGAGTAAGTCTCTCAGAGTTAAGAAGAAGCTAGTAGCTATGAACATAAACCTTTTGTTAAGTGCTAGAAATCTATTTTGATTGACTTTTCCGTTGGAGCTTCAGATATCATTTTTGAAATATTGGTGAGTTTATTATTATTATAAGATCATGTTCTCCATTTTATTGTGCATTTTTCAATTTTTAGGTCATTTATTGCAGTCATTTTTGAAAATTTTAAGTTAATTTTTTGAACTTTTTTCGGCATCAACATCCGAGCCCTAATGATTATTATTTATTTATCGTATAACATCTAGTGCCGGGAGTGTCCGAGGACATGTTCGGCTCGCCAGAATATATAAGGTGCGTTCAAAAAGTAACGAGCCGGAGGCTGTAATGCGCAAACCGGTGACGACATCGGCTAATCGTGGCGTGTGTAATGAGGTGTGATTCCGACCAGAACGTGGAAGGTTACAGCCCGTCGCTAGAGGGCACGTGTGCACGTCACATGACGATACAAAGCGAGTAGCAGCATGCATCAATCGTCCAACGCTGCCAGTTGCATTGCAAACAGTGACATGGAGGCGTCAAACGACGAGCAAAGAGGTGTTGTTCGGTTTCTGACAGCGGAAGGAGTAGGGGGAACGGACATTCATCGCCGAATGTCACAAGTGTACGGCGAACACTGCATGTCCCTTGCAAGGGTCAAGGCGTGGCACAAGCGCTTCAGGGAAGGAGGGTGTCGTTAGCCGATGATGCCCGGTCTTGGGCACCCCGTCCAGCTGGTTGATGCACTCATTACCCAGGACCGACGAGTGACAGTGAACGCCATAGCCGCCGTGGTCGGATTGAGCGTCGGAAGTGTGCACACCATCATGAAGGAACGACTGCACTTGCGCAAAGTGGGTGCCCCACAGTCTTCAACCACACCAGGAAGCATGTCAAATGGCCTACTGTCTTGGTCTTGGTTGGACGATTGATGCATGATGCTGCTCGCTTTGTATCGTCACGTGACGTACACGCGTGCCCTCTAGCGACGGGCTGCGACCTTCCACGCTCTGGTCGGAACCGCAGCTTGTTACACACGCCACGATTAGCCGATGTCGTCACCGGTTTGCGCATTACAGCCTCCGCCTCGTTACTTTTTGAAAGCACCTTATATATTTCGTTGCTTTCCATACACAAATGTCAAGACGAAATAAAGCTTATGCTTATTAGACAATTAAAAAAAATTAAAGTAGCGAAATATTATTCAAATCCACCAACTCAATTCAATACGAACATCCCACAACATATTGTCACGTTCTCTGAATATCAAGACACGACAAGTGAACGCTTGTTAATCTAAGCTAGAAATCCACTTTAATCTTATTACACGTCTAAAGAAAGTGATTTCCCTCAGCCACAGTAATTGTCAAAGCACAAACAGTGCTTCCCTAAGATGACGTCACAAATCTCCTATTATCCCTGGAGTGTATATACCCACAATAGGCTGGTGGTTAAATCATTATTATTTCACTTCCCCCTTAATGGTTGTCACCTTTAAGATGTGAATAGGAAAAGGCCACAGGCTTAACGGGTAACAATTGAAAGATGACTCACCGTATCTCCAAACGCAGATGACGTGTCTCTGATTGAGGTTAGGATGACAGGACAATCTGAGGGATGTCACCAGAAATTGGGAGAAACATGCTATGTAATACTAAATAATTACGTGTGAAACATCTTCCTTACAAAAATAATAACCTGACACAGGGATCGTTACCAAAAATCGTGTGGTGGTTCCGCTTTCAAATGGACTTCCTTTGACAGTTCTCACAGTTAAACGGACCTTGGATGTTGATGACAGGGGCGTATATAAGGAGGGATCTTTGGGGGCCGCAGACCCCCCCCCCCCGCCCTCACCACTCCCACCCCCACCCCCACCCCCAAAAAAAGTGACAGTCAGTCTCAAAGACTCGACTTTGTATCAATTTAAATGCTACAAATGCTGAAAAATGCTAGAAAGGCTGGAGGCTTCTCGATTCACTCGAAGCCAAAGACTCTTGACATGCTAGAAAATTATCTGCATAATACTTATCTTGCTTTATAATACTTTACCTTGTTTCAAATTACTCGCGAACGGCAAGTGCAAACCAAGGGCAAAGCAAGGTCAAGCGCGCGGAGGGAGATGGCTGGATGACGTGCCCCTTCCATCTAGTCTAAAAACGCTCATAGTGGGCGATGTTTTGAAGATAGAGATATGCTCTCGCGGACTTTTTTTTTTGTAGAACTTTTCATGCTGACCAATTCTTACGCTCATAGTATATTGATATTTTTAACGGTTTGCCCAGCGAAAGATTTAGAAGCGCACGGACGCCAAGTTTGTTCTAGATCTTTTAGATACGCTCCTGGGTGATGATGATGATAATTGTACATTTTTCCTCTATGGCTACAGAGCCTGGATTTGATCTCCTTTGTTCGTCACTGGTAGAGTTTCCATCTGTTTTTTCACCGTTGCCTGTATGACGTTAGGTGTCATTCAGACATACTTCCCTTTTGTTTATGATTCCTTATATCCATCTAACCCTCCCACCTCCCCTCCCCCCCCCCCATATCCCCCCTAACTGCCCTCCTTTTTTCCTTTTGGACATCCTCATTCTTAGAGGAGTCTCTATATTTTCACCCCGCCCCCTTTACCTTCTCGTTACTTACTACTCTGTCCGCCGTTCTTCCATGGTCCATACAGTAATTTCTGCTCTCTGGTGACGAACAGAGGAATTTATCTATATTTTTTGTAAATTTTTGTAATCTCATTGATATACTTTCTTTGGCCACATTGTTTGATTCCATTGAAAAAGGAGGCAAGGTTTCTCCGAAACGTATGGTTCTAATCTAAATATACACGGCATTAGCCCAAAAAACATGAGTTATTTATATAATCCGGGCCGTGAAAGCCTTACTATTCATATGACAATTGTTTTAAGGGGCGTAACATCTAGGTTATCGGCCCCAAATAGTTTCGGTGACAGTGAAAAATGGCAATGTACCTCTAATTAAATCCAACTACAAACTGACAACTAACAATAAGACAAGCAAGAAGTAGGAAAGGAAAGAGAGGAGGGCACACCCCAAAGGCACTGGAAAAAGGGGAAAAAGCGGACACAGCTCAAGAATCCCTCAGGGTCGCCAACTGCTGTGAGCCGAGCTCTATCGAGGGTGCACCAGAAGTGGTGTGGCTACAAACACCCTGCCTCCTTGAGGGCCTTGAGGAGAAGGCAGGAAATGTCAGGAAGAGAAGACAAGAGGTCTGACCCCTCCAAGAATGAGAGATCAGGAAAGATCAGACAAGGGCTAATTAAGGTGGGAAAGGAAGAGACTCCCTAGGCCTCGGATACCCTAATACCGTCAGGGTCGGAAAAGAATAAGATTTGACCCAGCGAGGTCGACAGGAAAGATAACAGAGAGGAAGTGGAAGTAATGTCCAACTCAGCTGGGGTCCCGTGGTCGCCAACAAATGCCCCACAATTTGTGAGCCCCTGGGGGACCTTGGATGTGCAGTGTGGCATATTGGTTAGCATTCTTGGGCTGTCATCGCGATGCGACGCAATCCGGGTTCAACTACCGACTGTCAAGAAATTTAATTAAAGATTAACCAAGAGCCCGCTGATGAGCCTGGCTGGTGTTCCTAGACGAAGCCTCACACAAGACACGGCATAAACATAGCACAAATAAATAATAATAATAACCCCTGGCACTACAGCCCTTGAGGGCCTAGGCTTACCAAGTGACCGCTGCCCAGCCATGTGGTCTGCACATATTGTGGTGACCCGTGGTCAGCCCATCGGATCCTCTCGGCCATTAATCTTGGTTTTCATGACCAGGGCACTGCCTCACTGTCAGACAGCTACTCAATTGTCCTCATGAGGCTGAGTGAACCCTGTTCCAGCCTTCACGTCAGTTTCTAAAATCCCTGACGGAGCCCGGATTCCAGGCACACTACCCCAACACTACGAGACCGGCGACCAGGAACAAATGCTGACATTTAATCCACTGGCCGTGAAAGCCAATATACCATCTTTTTGGAAACCTTCATAGGGAGGTTATGACTGCTTGAGCTTTTAGTTCTCGCAATAAAGAGGCACAGGTGCGCTTCATAAAAAGGGAGGTAGCTCGCAGTTCTCACCAAGGGCCCGCTGATGAGCCAGCTTGGTGTCCCTAGACGAAACCTCACACAAGACACGGCATAAACCTAGAAAAATTACTGAGTTTTAATTTAATTCTGGTCTGAGAGCTGAAACGGGGTACACTCAGTCTCGTGGGGCAAAGCTGGGAAAAGGAGGGTTTGATTCCCTTCTCAACCATCTTGTAAGTGTTTTTTCGTGAATTCCCACTTCTACTCCAGGCAAATGCAGGGATGGTTCCTAACTTAGGCCACGGCCACCTCCTTTCCATTCCTCATATGAATTACAAATACACTCGCTAGTGCATGTACAATTTTGAAGCCATTCTTTCAGTGTTGCCTGTATAAACTGTCAGTTGTTACTCTTCAGTCGGTCAACATGAATTAGTTCTATGACTGGGTGGGGTACAATGTAAGCTACGAGAGGCCTAATATATTGTTTTACACGTTATTTTCTTCTACCCAAATGAAGTACATTACACAACAGTTGTCACGTCCACCTTCTCAACATAATCTCCTTGTAGTTTTATGCACTTTTGCCATCGATGTGTCAGTCTGTCCAGACCTTCCTGAAACCATTCTTTCGAAGTGTTACAAGTTGATGATGATGAATGGTGATGGCTGTATTAGTGTGATTAAGGTAAGGACTGCACACGATTAAATTTTTCAAGTAGTTCCTACTTTTGCAACCAAATGCTACCGTCCACCACACCTAGTTTGTGGACTTGGCTATTAAATTCCATCGCAGTCAACACCTGGTGGCGAACGTTGGAACTAATAAAGCGTTATCAAAATAACCTACAAATTTTAGCTTCCACAAGTGGAGTTAGTGGAAGTTTTTTTTTCATGCCATAAATTTATGGCATGGGATCGCCGGCTTTACTTCCCTACGAAGGAAGGCATACTGGGGGATTTTTAACGCTCTTAAAAATTCCGACGACTTCGGCCGGGTTTGAACCCATGACCTTGGGCCTAGAAGCTCAGCATGCTACTATCTACGCCACCAAAGCCACCAGGTGTTACAGGAGAATGATGAAGATCAGATAGGGTTACAAATGAGGAGGTATTAAGACGAGTGGGAGAGGAGAGACGTTTCTGGTGACTGCTAATGAAGAGAAGAGATAGGTTAGTAGGACACTTTTACTAAGACAACCAGGAATAGCAAACTTAGTTATAGAATATATGAAAAAATCCACAGCCTGCTTCCAGTCTCCGACCGGGTCAGGAATGGAATGAATGAAGCTCCAATCTAGCGGCGAGGATATGAACTGTGCCGGCTGCCGAGGCCTGACGCACTCCTCTGGGGTAATGATTAAATGAATGACAGATGAAATGAAATGATAGTGGAGAGTGTTGCTGGAATGAAATTTTGACAGGGAAAACTGGAGTACCCAGAGAAAAACCTGTCTGCCTCCGTTTTGTCCAGCACAGATCTCACATGCAGTGACCGGGATTTGAACCACGGACCCAGCGGTGAGAGGCCGGCGTGCTGCCGCCTAAGCCACGGAGGCAGCAGTTATAGAATATATGATGATGATAATTGTTGTTTTAAGGGGCCTAACATCTAGGTTATCGGCCCCTAATGGTTTGGATGATCGTGAAGATGATAATGAAATGTAAACTATAGCTAAAACTAACTACTAACTTATATACTAGAAGAAGAAATGGAAAACAAAAGGAGAATAAGGCAAATAAAGGACAGGAGGAAAAGAAATGCCCTCAACCCTGCAATAATGCAGATTGAGGGACTTGGGAGGAAGGAGAGCCATGAAAGGCAGATAGGAAAGTGAAAGAGGAGAGGGTCCACCCCACAGGTAAGGGACAAAAAGGGGAAACCGGACCCAGCTCAGGAATCCCTCGGGGTCACCAACTCCCGAACTCACCAGCCGTGAGCCCCTGAGGGTGTAGCATTATCTAGGGCGCACCAGAAGTGGTGGGGCTACATACACCCGGCCTCCTTGACGGCCTTGAGCAGAAGGCAGGAGATAACATGAAAATAAAAAGAAGGCTGACCCCTCGCAGAAGGAGGGTATCAGAAAAGATGAGACAAGGGCCAATTAAGGCGGAAAGGAAGAGACTCCCTAGTCCTCGGATACCCTAATACCGTCGGGATCGGAAGAGAACAAGAGTTGAGCAAGTGAGGTCGACAGGAAAGAAGACGAGAGGAGCCAGGCACAAATAAGTGGAAGCTATGCCAGACTCAGTTGGGGCCCCGTGGTCGCCAACCCACGTCCCACTGGATGTGAGCCCCTGGGGAAAGTTATAGAAGGAAGGGTCGAGGATAAATACAGATTGGGTGGTCCATGGTTAGAATAATAGTTTAACAAATTACCTCGGATGTAGGATGTAGATGAAAAAGATTAGCTGAGTACAGGGAAGCATGGAGGGCTGCATCAATTCACTCGAAAGACTGAAGACTCAAATAACAAGAACTCAAAACATATTTCATTCATTTGTTAGAAGATAAGACACACAAAAAATAAAGATAATACCAAGGAAAGAATAAATACATAATTACTCTAATGTTTCAAAGGAACAGCTGTCTCTCTCTCTCTCTCTCTCTCTCTCTTGCTCTGTGTGAGACAACATAAAAAGTAGACGAAGAATGTTCGTTATATGATTGGTGCAGTCACTAAAACTGTATCCCTATGACTTTCATTTGTCTGCTTGGGTGCGTCTGGCGTGACAAGTCCTATCCTTCAAAGAGCTTGGAAGGGAAGATATTTTACATCTGTTAAACACTGGGTGGCATTGTATCTGTCCCACTGGTGGGTTTGTTTGTTTATTTATTTAATTTTATTATCAAAACAGGTTTATGCACTTTGTAAAAGAAAAGTAAGGATGGGAGCCTGACAGTTCATCTCGCCATTGGATCTCTCCTTTTTACGTGGAACAAAAGTTTAGTGCTTTTCAGTCGGTCAACACGAATGTACCCAAAAGAGCTGGGTTATGCCCTAATAAATACACTAGGATGACCAGTTTCGATCGTCAAGCGACCATCATCAGATCCATTAGGCTACACTTAGGCTGTAAAATCTATGTTTGAAAATACAGGTGAAAATATTTACAATCTGTACAATTATTTAGTTGCAGTGTTGGTAATGCAACTTGTAAGTGTATGCTAGTTGAAGTTAGGTGGAATGCTTAAATGGTGATAGAAATCCAGAATTTGTCGTTTCGGAGTGACTATGTGGTTGTAAAATTCAACTATGGTTGTACTGGTTGGATGTCTTCCGTGCCGTAGCTGCGAGTAGTACGAAGTAACAATTACCCTCTTAGAGCAGCGACGGTCGACGTGGAATCTGAAATGTTTAAGGTCTATTTACACTTGGCAGTGGCGAAACCGTGACGTTACAGGCACGTGATCCTACCGGCCGTGAACTCACAGTGGTGTCCATTCACACGCCTGGAAAATGAGATGAACAGAAGAGGTATTTGCTATTCTTTATATATACTGTATATTCGGTCGTTAGGGCCACCTATGGACCACGGTGCTTGTTGTCTGCCATTTCTGGTGTTCCTGCTGGATTGTTTGGCGGCCGATTTTTTGCTAAAATTTTGAGTCTTTCTATTGGACCAGTAATCTTTCATGTTCTTGCTGAACTCTATCTTACGTTCCTCGGACGCGTTGTAGTGAACTCCTGTAATGGATGTGAGGAAAGGCCTGGTAGCGACTGAATATCAACCTGATTCGCAAACTAGTAGGGGCACAATGGGGCTCACATCCAGAGACTATTCGAACTTCTGCAATGGCATTGTGCTTTTCTACTGCTGAATTTGCTTCCCCAGTTTGGTACAGGTCATCTCATGCCAGACAGATAGATACAGCTCTGAACGAAACCTGCAGGTTGATAACAGGTTGCGTAAGACCTACTCCAACAGATAAGCTGGAATAGCGCCACCTTGTGTACGCAGAGAGGTGGCTGCCAACAGGGAGAGGCTGAGAGTGGAAGAGAACAGCGCCCACCCACTGCATGGATATAATTCTCCTCAGCAACGGCTGAGGTCCCGAAAGAGCTTCCTGAGGACATCTGAGATGCTTACCGTCTCACCGGAGAAGGCAAGGACGAAGTCGACCCCTCACCCCTGCGGCTGGATGCCAGTAGCTGAAGAACTACCACCCGGACACAACGAAAGCTTTTACCCTTTTAGGTACCTGTATAGCAACTGTACATTTGTATGTTTCTGACACGAGAAATAAATTAATTAACTTCAGCAAGATCCATCCTAATTTGTTTGATCCACAAGGACCCAGAGACTTTACCCTTCTTGGCTGCTACCTTGAAGATCTTATTATACAGCCTGTGGTGGGATGGACCATTCTGTACAGGTGGCCGTAGAAAGCCAGGCGTCTCCTTCTGATGGTTTCCCTGGTGTTTGTAGAGTTCGCAATTTGGTTTGTACCATCGTCTTACATCTGATAAGATCCTTGGTCCCACTACTCTTCATATTTATTCCCCATATATTATTCTTAAAATCCAGATGATACAGCACAGGATAATTGCGCAATTGTTCAATAAGGTTTTCATTATTTATTTATTTAGCGTATGATGCTTTATTTGACAATCGTTTGAAATGTATTTTACATATAATTGCTATTAGAAAGAAATATATACATATTTATATACATGGATAAAAAGTATTACAGACTAACTAGGGGGAACGCATACACACTCTCACACAGCTGCAGGTTCTGAGATTTCATCACAAGCTGATGTCTAGTCCTTCCAACCAAGTGAGTGCCGCAGGGGTTACTTGATGTAGCTCCTCCATAGGCCCAGTGAATGCTCGTAGAGGACATTCTTTCACGATGTGGCTGATGGTTTGCACTTCAGCACCACAGTTGCAGGAAGGAGACTCCAAGCCATTGGTGTAGTGCAGAAGCAGTTCTTCCAACGCCGCAGCGTATCCTGTTTAGTCTGTACCAGATGGTGCGTGGGAGGTTGAACCCAGGAGGTTTCGCTCTTGGGTCATCGATGTTGATTAGCCCATGTGGGTGTACTCTGGCCCATTCTTGCTTCCATGCTTCGTCAGGTCTAAAAGGTATGTCAGCTAGATTCCTGGCCGTCTTCCAGGCAGGTTTCCGGGATTTCAGTCTCGCTACGTTGCTCAACTTCGTAGGTTTTAACCTTAAAGTACCCTACACGTGTCCTCCGGGTGGTGCTAATCGAGCAACAACAGCAAGATGCCGCCGTACTGCCCTACAAGGCCTCACGGCTATGACAATCGTGCAAAGGTTTTCATCATTGATCTACATAAAACTCTGAAATGAGCCAGTGACATGGCCGTTAAATGAGAAACATATCGATGGGGACTAACCTGACTACCGCTCGAGTGTCAACAACACCACTCAATATCCTGGAAGAATATTTTCAGGCTCGCCGGTAGAAGCACGTGCCGGTCATGTCACTGCTATGTGTAGATAGTCATTCTTGCTCCCGCGCTCCATTGACGGCTGTCGCGCACGCATATGTACGGCAGAATACCGTGCTTACAATCCGTATCATGCATTTTTACTCACCATTTTTACAGTAGATGCTGAAAATTTTCCCCATCCGCTTCCAAACATAATCGGCATCTCCTTACAAATTTTCCCGTTACTCCGGTTAATTTTGCTTCTGTAAGGAAATAACGACCTTAACGTATATTTATGTTCGACCCTGACTATTACATGTCAGAAAACTGTATCATAATGAAGGTCATTATAACACTATTTTTTATCATTTTAAATGATCTTGTCGACTTCGCTGGGGTCTGGCGTTACGTTACGGTGACGGGACGAAATGTACCGAGAATGCACTGAGGTGTGTGACGTCATAGTACTGCTTGAGCTTCCTCCTTTCCCCGCGCGCTCCGGTGAGCGTGACGTCATCCAGCCAGCTACCTCCTTTGACCTTGGTATGCACTTGCATTTTATATTTCTTTATTTTTCTAATGGACTTTGAGTTCACGCAGCATTTGTAGCATTTAAAATGACATAAAGTCTAGTCTTTCAGACTGACTATCAATGTTTTCATTATGAAACAGTTTCTCCCACCAATCAGAGCTCAAGAAACAGTTGTTTGACCAATCAGGTGAGGATAGCAACGCACCTGCGCTAAGTTCCAAGGCCTTCTAATTTAAATTTCACTGCCTGGGCTAGTGTCATAGTGGGGCAATCGAGGAGGCCATGGTATTCTGTGCGTCCCATGCGCCCCATTCAGTACATAAAACTGGCGAAATCTCAACAGATATTTATGAATATTTATGATCGAAAATAAAATAGTTATAATAATTATCGTCGAGCATAAACAGTCGTATGCAACCCGCCTATAATGGTAATTAAGTCACTCGTATGAAAATTATAAAACTCGCATACGCTCGTTTTATAAACATACTCGTGTCTTAATTATTGCCATTATAGGTTCGTTGCATAATGTACTATTTTAGCCTACTTTAAACATTTTGAAATAAAAATGAGGAATTTGGTATAAGTAAAGACCTGTGCCAGAATATTTCACGGCCATATTTGAAAATGACGTCAGTGCCACCAACTGATGAAAAATCACACTTGAAAATTGAGGTCTATGTTGGATATCTCGGAAGATATGCATGGGAATTGTTCCAAAATTGACACACATATAGACAATATTACATTAAACTAATTTACAGGAGTCCATACATGAGAGTGTTGCCAACATGATTCTATGCCTGCTGATAAGTACAATATCTAAATTCATGTAACTTCCATACTATTTATCGGATTTCAACCAAATTTGGTATGTGATTTGCGCACTGGAGCAGATATGAATATACATTTTTTTTAGTGTCAACAAGGCTGCCAACTGTTGAAAAATGCACTCTATACTTTTTTTATCCTAATCTTAATATATCAGAAAGTATGCAGGCCAACAGTTCTAAACTTTGCATACAAATAGTGCCTATAAATGTAAGTTAATTTTCAGTAACCGATAAACGACAGTGCAGCCAACATGATTATACGCTTGCTGATATGTTCAATATTTAAATACATGTAACATCTATTGGATCACAACCGAATTATGCACGTGCATTGTGGACCTTAAGAGATGGAACTATGAATATATTTAGAGTCAGCAGGTCTGCCAACTGTTGATATATGGTCTCTATAATTTTAAGAAAAGTTGGCTCTTTAGATCGTCTACTGAAACAAGTATTTACATGCGTTAACCAGAAAGAAACGAGATATTATTACACACTAACACTCTTTTATATACAACATGGGGAACTTAATTGGATGACATGTTTCGAACGTCATGCGGTCATCTTCAGATCTTGTTCACTTAGACTTAATTAGTGTACGATAATTATGAATTACACTTAAACACAAATACTAATTTATAAGTTACTGTAGCCTATACTATCTCGTTTTTTTCCATAACTAAGCTTGCTATTCCTGGGTGTCTTAATATGTGTCCTACGAACCTATCTCTTCTCTTCATTAGCAATCGCCAGAAACATCTCTCCTCTCCCACTCGTCTTAATTCATCATCGTTTGTAACCCTATCTACTGAACCCGAGGGGGTTATGCTGACTGATATCGAACGTGGATCTCAGAGACTGTGATCTCAGTATAAAGGTTCCACCAGGGAACGAACCCGAGGTCTGTTGAGGGAGTTTCATTGTAAAAACCCCTAGAGAAAATTGTATATTTAATCACTGGTGTTATTTCAGTTGATAATGACATTATTTATTAAAATAATGCAGGGAAAAGGAGCAGAATACAGCATTATTAGACTACTTGGAGTAGGCTATGCTGGACTCGGAGCACAGAAAGTGCAGAGTTTGACGTTTTACTAATAGGCCCAGAATTGTGGGAGGTGCCCCTTGGAGCCACGTCAATCTTGCTGACCTCGTTATGTCGTCTGGAAGAGGTTGGGGGCTTGAATAATGACCCAGTTTTTCCCCAAATGAGAATAGGACGAAGAAGAGTGGGGAGAGATCCCAAGGAAAATCATTGATTACTCGTGATTGGAGTAATGCAATGACATGAGAGTGGCACACAGGTGAATCTTTAGCCAGGAGGCTAATTTTAGAGCCTTTAATCTGCGAAATTGACGCATATTTAATGGAGTGCGGAAGGGCATAAGACTATGGTTGTTCGCGGCCGGGTTTGACGAGGTCGCCAGGGATTCCCAGTGAAACAGCGTCCCCACGCTATGGAGAAAGGAATTAATATTAATTAATTGGCCGAGCGATCCTTCAGCACGCAGATAGTTCTGGGATCAATAAAGAAAAAGGAACCCGATGAGCATGGTTTCGAGACCAGAATCATGCTGGGAGAGGAGTCGAGATAGCGCGGGAAAATTTAGCTCTACTTTTTGTGTGAATCCAATATAAGGGGGTCGACCCTTGGCCGAACACCCAGTTGGACCCAGTTTGTCACAAAGAGTCTCAGATAGTCGTCGCTACACAGTTTTGGTCAGACAGTCAGAACGCAGTTGTCAAGCAGTTGTTGAGGTGGAACGTATGGCGGTCCGGCTCATGAAAGGACGCTCAAACCAAGACTTGTACATTTGAGTGAACCATTATATTCACCGCACATCGTAATGCACCAAGTGAGAAGATAATAATGCATTTTTTTTATTATTGGACTTCAACTTGGGAAGCCGTGCAGTGAAACATTTAGTAAGCTTTTATTAATGACAGTCGTGCTGCATGTGTAGTCAGCAGTACGAACAATGGTTTGTGTTCACTTAGGAAGCACCGTGTGAGATAAGTTGCAGAACTATTGTAAATAATAATCTATGTAAAGTTATGTACAGTGTTAAGCGCAATGTATAACATATTGACTGATCATACATGTCTAATTACGCTGGAATGCGCTGGGAGAAACTTTACGAAGCATTTGGTAATGTCTTAAGAATACCAAATAGTAACGCCCAGGACGGAAAGTTAGCATATTTATGCAAATCAGGAAGCTTACCGTAGGATTATCGATAGACTGTTGGTGAATTCCGAGGGCAGATGAACCAGACTTTCAATCAGGAGTTGGTAGGAGCACGGAAGATGCCGTCGATACCTGCAATTTTGATATCTTTGCTAGGGAATTTCAACCAATGAAAAGTGTAAAAAGTGACGTGTGTTATGTATAAATCATATGTGAAATGTCTTTTAAATTAATGGTTTAATAAGTGTTATAAAGTGTCATGTGTTTTGGAAGCAATAGCTTCTTTATAGAAATGCAAAGTGTCGTGGTTAGTGGAAGATATGTATCATAAAATGTGTGTATTCGAGATGCAAATGTCGCACTAAATCCGCATATGGCAGGCGACCCGGAAGGATATGAGTGGTTGGAGCCACCATGAAGAGCTTATATATGTGAGTACCCCACAAATTATGTTTAAGTAGAAGTATAGGCCACTGCATGTAATGTGATTTCAGAGTTATAAAGATGCCAGTAAGAATCAGTAGTAGGAGATAGACCCTCCAGGTTTAATCATTATTGTGTTGATTTTAATAGAGTTGAGATGTTAATTTGCATCAGTGAGTGGATTAATCGTTACCACTATTAATTAAAAATGGCAAATCAGTTATGTAAATGAAACGAACACAGTTGTTCGAGTTTTAAGATGATTAGTTGTGTCGGATTTTGGTAATTTATGTCAGTGAGAATAATAATAATAATAATAATAATGAATATATAAAGGTATGAATGAACGCATCAGGTAAAAATGTTGTAAGCAAGAAATATTTACGCTAAGGGCAAGACTTATCGATCTAAGCAGTAAGATTATACAGTAAGATTACGTTACGGGATTAAGAAAAGAGTTTTATATCAGAATATATTGTATTAATGGGAATATAATTATGCCAGGAAATGGAAGAGTTTTTAGTGAATTGAATTTGCAGCTTATGTAAAAGCTTATAGAGTAATTGATAGATTTCTCTTAATAATTATAGGACGAAGATCATAGCATTAGGTAAGGGACCAGGTAATCTATTCTTCGTATGAAATCTCGTATGCCGTGGGCATAATTGGAGATGTGCTTTGTACCAGAGTGTATTTAGTGAATTGGACCCTAACTCTGATGATGGATATGAAATGTTCCGGGTTTGAATCCCGTGATAGGTGAGAGGAAAACGTTGGACATCTCTGCACTCTATCTGATCGCCCGAGAACTTATTATTGAGTGATTCGGCTCGTTGAAGCGAATCGTATTACGGCAGCATGTTATGACTGACCGCAGCATTTATTAAAGATACCGGTTACCTACTAGACCAATGTTTTATGAATCTCGTGCCTTCATGTTGAAATGGGCCTATTTGGTGCCAATTATTATTATCCTCAGGGTAGGAGTAAATGTTAAGCTCATCCAGTACCTGTTAACATAATATTCAGTTTAAATCCATTGGGATATGTGTGTCACTAGGACCATGGTATTTGTCTGTTAAAATCTTATACTGTTTAGGGGAGGTAAGACATATGGCATGAAACGAGGGTCGAGGCACTGTAGGACCTCACTCCACTGCTATTGTGTACAGGCCGCTTGGAAGAGGGTCGGGACGGTCAAGCGAACCGTGAAAGAAAGTTTGAAAAGAACAGATTTTAGACCCTGTTAATGACATAAGATGAAACATTGTTATATTGAGTAATGAAGTCGTGTGGTTTGAGAACACATTGCTAATTATAGATCATCCTGATGGTTCATAATTTTAGCGATCTAACGAAGGGTTGGACGTTGCATTTTTCTGTCACTGACATCTGTTTCAGAAGTTGGTTACTGGATGCCACAGGCTACACGCGCAAGGGTAGTTTAATTGTACCATCCGACACAGCAATAATTAACGGTTTTAAGATGAAATCACAAACGGCATGCAGTGGAACTATATAAGTGTAGGGGTAGCTTACATAATTATGGAGTTGCATGTAGACTGCTGTGCAACACCTGAATAGGCTAATGCATGTAAAGCATTTGGTGGGAAGAGAAAGATCAAAACACACACACGGTGCACATAATTGTCAAATTAAGACGGTTTAAGGAATAAGTAATTTTGTGAAATTAAAGAAGTCACATTGTATGACAACAGAATTAAAGTACAGTTTGTTTCTGAAGTTGTATGTGCATCAGCGCACTGGCGTATATTGTGAAGTTGATATAAGTGTAAAGGTTTGAGTTATGATATGATTTTATTGTGATAATATTATGTTGATATTAGTGGATTGTGGAAGTAAATTTTATTTGATTTTGGTTTATGTTTGTGGGGATTGTTTTGTTTGTTTGAAGCCATGAATTTTATTACTGAATTAAAGTTTTAGAATAGAGTTGTGCCTTATCATTGTAGAGTTGATACCTTTTAGCCTCAAATCCAAAATATGCAACTGCTCAATGGGGAGACGGTACACGCCCGAGTCCTGACGCTAGCTGGAGGCGGAAGCATATTTTCCATCGAGATTACTCACATGGGTACACTACCCATCTGATCTTCATCATTCTTCTGTAACACCACATTTCAAACGCTTCAATTCCCCTCTTTTCTGCTGCACCAATAGTCCAAGTTTCACTTCCATAGAGCACCTGCCACGCTCAAAACAAGGCTTTCAAAAATGACTTCCTAATACCTAAATCTATATTTGATGTCAATGGATTCCTTTCTTGTAGAAATGCTTTCCTTGCCTGAGCAACCTACTTTTTATGTCCTCTTTGCTTTGTCCATCACTGGTTATAGTAACAGAAGTCTCCTACGTCCTTTAGCTTTTCACGTGCCTATTTGATGTGACTGCCAAGAATGCTGGCCACTGTACCATAAGGTGGACAAGCATGTTTATACACAGACAGGCTTTACTTCACCCTGTCTGGGATCGAACCGGTGCGGTGTCTCCTTTCATTGATGACACCTGGAGAACCCAGTACCTGTCAGGCAGACATTACAAAGTATGACCTTGAAAAATAGAATTCATCTCTCCCCTTTCATCCGTTTTTCATCTTGTCAAGACAAGTTCTTTGACCAATGATGATGGTAATGAGTTTAAAATGAAGATTGACAAGCCTTCCTTGCTGTCGTGAGGCTACGATTTCCTGTTGATTCAATCAATGTGTGTGAGGACATTCTCTTGGGAGAGAAATCGCGCAGTCATCGCTGGCAGTTGGACAGACTAGGTTCCCACACACACAGAAGGAAGGTTAGTGACGGGAACACAACAAGAGAAGAACAGAACAGAACGTGATGAAGAAGATATATTTAGTAAATTCTGTTTGCTCACAAAACAGTATTTTTTGTCCCCAACATCACATCGGACTGTGTAGGTAGTTAAATAAATATGTGTCTAGCAGCAGTTCCTTTCTTCTTTTTAAAGGTGCATGTTATTTTGTAGATTAAAAAGCTATCGAAACACCTTGACCAATCAGAGACTGACTTTAGGAATTAACTGGCAGTAGGTGACAGGATAATTTATAATGATAGCTGACAAAAACGGGATACACTTCTAATTCACCCTCTACTCCCCACCAGTGTTTGACAGTTCTAAAATAACCCACCTACCCAATCAAAAAACAAAAACCAAAACAAATTGGTCAAAATGTGTCAAAGGAAAGCTAAAAAAATATAAAGAAAAATCAAAATTTGTCAAAACACAAAAAAGAAACCAATCACAATTAGTGAATTAAGCTCAAGAAGTCGAAAAACAATTAGTCAAAATTAGTGAAATTGGAGAAATACTTAAAGTGGGAGTGCAGATTCAAGGAGAAATAATTTCAACTCTGAGATTTGCCAATGACATAGTCATCTTGGCCGACACGCCTGAGGATTTGAAAGAGTATTTGAATGGTATGGACTCCGTCTTGAGGAAAGCATTCATGATGAAAATTAATAAATGTAAAACAGAAATATCGGAATGCAGCCGAAAGAAATAACGAACTTCTATGGACTCAAATTGGTAGGTGAAAAGCTAAAGAAAGTAGGAGACTTCTATTACTTAGGAAGCAAAATAACCAGTGATGGACGAAGCAAAGAGGATATAAAAAGTAGGTAGGCTCAGGCAAGGAAAGCATTTCTACGGAAAAGGAATCTGTTGACATCGAATGTAGATTTAGGTATTAGGAAGTCGTTTTTGAAAGCCTTTGTCTGGAGCGTGGCGCTCTATGGAAGTGAAACTTGGACTATTGGTGCAGCAGAAAAGAAGAAAATTGAAGCGTTCGAAATGTGGTGTTACAGGAGAATGATGAAGATCAGATGGGTAGATAGGGTTACAAACGAAGAGGTATTAAGACGAGTGGGAGAGGAGAGATGTTTCTGGCGACTGGTAATGAAGAGAAGATATAGGTTGGTAGGACAAATACCAGGACACCCAGGAATAGCAAGCTTAGTTATGGAAGGAAGGGTGGAGGACAAGAACTGTAGGGGTAGACCAAGGTTTGAATATGTTAAACAGATTGCCTCGGATGTAGGGTGGGGTAACTATGTAGAGATGAAACGATTAGCTCAAGACAGGGAGACATGGAGGGCTGCATCAAACCAGTCAAAAGACTGAAGACTCAAACAACAACAGTGAAAACTAGCTCCAAACTTCCAAATCTCTACTTAATAAAAAACAAAGTCCCCGATTCTTGGATGTCACGGGTAATCTCGAGAACCACTGGATGGATTTTGATGCGGTTTTCACCATTCTGTAAAGGATATCTCTAAGAAGGTTTCTGAAGAAAAGAATTTATTTATGATCAAGGGAAGCCAAGCAGTAACGATTTCAGTGAAAAAGTCGAAAAAATACCTGGCGTCAGTGCACTTTTAGGTAGATTTCATTAGAAAGCTAACTATTGCAATGGGTACCATGTTTCGACTTCCGGAAAATTTCGACATATCTTCACGTTTCACATCCCCTAGACCCCAGAACCACCGTCAGTTAAAAAGTTTATATATAATTTATGTATATATATATGTATATATATACATATATCACTTTTTTGGACACGATAAATACCGCAATTTTGCACCAATCAATTTGATTTTTTTACATAATATGTATCCCTATAAAATCTCGGTTGAGTTCGTTAATGGGCACAATCGGTCGACGGGGGTGAAAATGGGGGTCATTTTTCGAAAAAGTGAAATATCGCTATAACTCACTTAATATTTGAAATATGAAATCCATTCAAAGTTCATACTATGTGTCGAATAAGGCCCAAAAATTTATGTTTGAAGAGTTTTTTGATAGCACCAACCATTGACCAAAGGGGTGGGAAAAAGTGGGTTTTTCGGGAAACATTAATCATATCTCTCCTAATAGGCACAATATCAAAACCGTACAAAATGGACAATATTCCCCTAATAATTACCTAAAACGTTTGTCTGAAAGAATTTTTGATATGACCCACCATTACGCCAAGGGATGAGAAAAATGGTTTCGGAATTATCAGAAAATGCCAAGAGCTATCAGAGGTTGCCATGACAACACTACTAAATTGATGAGGGATGAGCCATCAGACGTTGCCATGACAACGCACTTGCACGCGATCACATTTAGTTTTCCATCTGACTAAGTGAGAAGCGGCCTCGGTGACGTAACTGGTAGTATGCTGAACTTCTAAGCCCAAGGTCGCGTGTTCAAAGCCGGCCGAAGTCGTCGGATTTTCTAAGAGCGCTAAAAATCCCTCAGTATGCTTGCCTTTGGAGTGGAAGATCCAACGTTCGTTGCGAGTTGCTGGTTGCGGTGGCATCTCGTAGCCAAGTTCAGAGCTAGGTGTCGTTGATGGTAGTATCTGGTAGCAACATTAGGAACTACTGCTTGAAATTGACCGTCTGCAGTCCTTACCTGAATTACAGACTAATACAGCCATCACAATTCACACTGTTTATCAGACATATTCTACACTCGCCCAAAGTACACGGGACATGAGCGCGTTGTCGCAGTCCCTAAACTGAGGAACCAACCAAAATCTCTACGGGAGATATAATTTTGCGTGAAGAAGTAACAGACCGTTACATAGTTACACATCAGTGTCGAAACCCAATTATAATAATGTACCCCAAATGACAAGAAGGTTACCGTCCACCATAAGACAATAAAATGTTTAAAATATGCTTAAAATGATGAAAAACAAAGATAATTAAGCTCCAATTATAAACTACTTTCTCGCAATAAATGAGGTCTGATCCTTCTACGAAAACGTGCATATTCTGCCTATTTTCGCCTATCCCCAAGTTTGCCCGATGAAATCTACCTCCACCTTCCGGCGTGCCGAGAGGACTTTTTTAAGCTTACGCTGGGCAAACCGTTAAAAATATCAATATACTATGAGAGTAAGAATTGTTTGGCATGAAGAGTTCTACAAAAGAGTCCGCCAGAACATAAATAACTATATCTTCAACACATCGCCCACTATAAGTGTTTTTACGTTTTCATTTCTTCCAACAAACTTGACAGATTTATTTAAAAGAATATTATGATTAATTTTAAATCACTTGCATTTTCTGCCATATAAGATATAATGTGCCAAACACTTTATAACTGATTTAACGAATGAGCGGACTTGACTTCAGAGCGGTTGACCAATGGCACAGCAATGTCTTGCGAACACTACCACGCCATCGGTCAAGCGCTCTGAAGTCATTTTTTTTCTAAAAATGTTATGCATTGTTTTTAACATGTGCATAATTAAATGTTTGTATGTTTTTTTAACCTAGTCAGACATTATAAAATTTAATTTAGATAATAATAGGTGTATAATTTGTACCTAAAAAAATACTTTCGATATCAGCTGCGGATGCTGAAAATACTGTTTACCAGCCTAGAACGGAAAAATCATTGGCATTCAAGAATTCACTCATGCGCTGCAGAAGGTGTTTGACCCGACCCTTGGTATGCGAGCAGGAGGGTTATGACATTTGTTTACGTCATTGGGGATAACCCCTATGCCGACCTCTTGGCATAGCCTGAGCGGAGTTGAGGTACTCATTTTGGGTCCCTTGGAGGACCGAGTGGAATCGATGCCCGCCAGTCTGTGCGCCTTTTAAGCTTACGCTGGGTAAACCGTTTAAGATACCGGGCGAAGCTGGGTAAAATAAAAATTGAATTACCCTGAGACACCACAGCCACTGAAACAAAAAATTCCTGAGTTTAGTCCAGCTAAAGAAAAAAAAAATAGAGCAGTTGGCATGACATAGCATTAGCCTCATGCACCATTAATCAAATGATACTTGTACATAGCACACATGACGCAACAGCATAATACAGCCATTCTTCATACATCCAAGTCTTAACCGAAACCTAATTCTATTTTTTCACTGTCGTCTTTGGCTGTCATATCCGAACAACAGCGATTCAATAAAATATTCTATGTCATAGCTTTCCCTCCATCCACCCTGATCCCCTACTCCTCCCCTCCATTCATCCCCCCCCCCTTTCACTTGTATATAGCAATATGCAAAGCAAGTCTTAAAAATAACTATGTCGTTCTAGTCAGCATTTGAATAAATTAAACCAGGTGTTATATGCCTTAAGGCAAAACAGAACTGTTTTTATTATTCCTATCCTCCACCTCTTCTCTTCATCGTACATCTCCCTCCACATACACACATTGATTTGCATGTCGGCGAATGAAGATGGGGCCAATGGAAGCCATTAGGCCGTTATTGAAGACTCGTCAAGAAGAAAAACAAGAAACAAAAGAAAGGTTGAAAAAGTCAAAGAATAAAACAACCGTTATTTCAATAGAGTCCGAAGTACAGTTCGAACACGATGATGGTGATAATTCTTGTTTTAAGGGGCCTAACATCAAGGTTATCGGCCCCTAATGGTTTGGCTGATAGTGAAAGATGAGATGAGAATGTAAACTATAACTAATACTAACTACAGACTTACAAACTAGAAGAAGAAATGGTAAACAAATAAAGGATAAGGCAAATAAAGGACAGGAAGAAAAGAAATGCCCTCAACCCTCGAAGAATTAGGATTGAGAGACTTGGAAGGAAGGAGAGCCATGAAAGGCAGATAGGAAAGGGACAGAGGAGATGGCCTGCCCCATGGTCAGAGGAAGAAGGGGAAAAAACGGACCCAGCACAGGAATCCCTCGGGATCGCCAACTCCCGAACTCAACGGCCGTGAGCCCTTGAGGGTATAGCAATATCCAGGGTGCACCAGAAGTGGTGGGGCTACACACACCCTGCCTCCTTGAGGGCCTTGAGCAGAAGGCTGGAGATAACATGGAAAGAAAAAGAAGGCTGACCCCTCACGGAAGGAGGGTATCAGAACATATGAGACAAGGGCCAATTATGGCGGGAAAGGAAGAGACCCCTAGGACTCGGATACCCTAATACCGTCGAGGTCGGAAGAGAACAAGAGTTGACCAAGAGACGTCGACAGGGAAGAAGACGGAGAGGAGCCCGTCACAAGTAAGTGGAAGCAATGCCGGACTCAGCTGGGGTCCCGTGGTCGCCAACCCACGTCCCACAGGTTGTGAGACCCTGGGGGGGGGGGGGGGTAAAGAAGAAGCGATGGGGGCACTAGAGATAGGAAGCTTGCTGTTTAGGAAGACTGGATCCTTCAAATATTGTAAATTGAAATAACGACATTGAGGAAGAGATAATGAAACGTCTAAAATCTGCAGAGAGGTGCATGTTTGCGATGAATAAACTATTCAGCAGTAAACTGTTATCAAGGACATCAAAACTCTGTGTTTATCAGACAATTGTACGACCAGTCATCTTGGCTGACACGCCTAAGAATTTGAATGAGTTTTTGAATGGTATGGACTCCGTCTTGAGGAAAGAATTCATGATGAAAATCAATAAATAGAAAACAAGAATATTGGAATGCAGCCGAAATAAAGCAGAAACCTCTGGCAGGTGAAAAGCTGAAGGAAGTAGGACGAAGCAAAGGGGATATAAAAAGTAAGTTGGCTCAGGCAAGGAAAGCATTTCTACACAAAACAAAACAAAAAAGGAATCTGTTGACATCTTGAAACTTGGACTATTGGTGCAGCAGAAAAGAGGAGAATTGAAGCGTTTGAAATGTGGTGCTACAGGAGAATGATGACGATCAAATAGGTAGATAGGGTTACAAACGAAGAGGTATTAATACGAGTGGGAGAGTAGAGATGTTTCTGACGATTGCTAATGAAGAGAAAAGATAGGTTGGTAGGACACATACTAAGACATCCTGGAATAGCAAGCTTAGTTATGGAAGGAAGGGTCGAGGACAATAACTGTAGGGTTAGACCAAGGTTAGAATATGTTAAACAGATTGCCTCGGATGTAGGGTGTGGTAGCTATGTAGAGATGAAACGATTTGCTCAGGACCGGGAGGTGTGGTTTGCTGCATCAAACCAGTCAAAAGATTGAAGACTCAAACAACAACGACCGGTATTAATATATGGGGCAGAGACATGGACACTGGGCAAGAAGATGGAGAGGAGAATATTGACCTTTGAAAACTTAAGTATTAAGAAAAATCTTCAGTTTGGTATTAGAGCAGGGAAACTCGAGAAGAAGAGAAAACACAGAAATGCACGCACTGGAGAACGAACCGGATGTGTTAGCAGTAATAAGGAGCAAAAGAATAGAATGTACTGAGAAGGGCAGAAGGCATGGTAAAAAAAAAGCGCTAGTAGACGTTTAAATTTTGTATTTTTATTTATTGATTTATAACTACTCACTCGTTATAATGTTAAGCATAACTTATATAGTGTGTATTTGCAATCAAATACACGAGTGTATACTTATAACGCCACATACTTCTACACTCAACTACAGCGATTAAAATTAGTTGTCCTTGAACCACGGTAGAGTGTAGGGTTGTAGTTTTGCGGCATGTACTTGGGTGTGTGTAGAAGTTGTCTGATAACCTGTGTCACTGTGATGTACGTAGGCTTACTATTTTTAGCCTATTTTCATTTTATGAAAAAAAAAAATTGACTTATGAGATCACCTTTTGTCCGTGTGTCTGTCTGTGTGTGCGTGCTAGCACCATTCAGGCCGACCCCGACCGTGCCCTTCAAATTTTATTCTGTCGCACCAATCCAATATGGCGGCTGTGCGAAATATTTCACCAGCATTCAGTATCTCCGAAACTATTACCGAAATCACCCTGAAATTTTGTACGGTGATAATGGGCACTACTAGAAGTTTACCTATGAGACGTTTAAAGACTTGGTAAATACAAAACCAACATGGCGGCCAAGCGAAGTTGAGACTTTTAAATAGACTTTTCTCGCGATTTAACCATCCAAACGTAATGAAACATGTTACAGAAAATGTTTAAACACAGTGTAATGCACTGGCGTCTACTTTAGTTCAATTGTTTACATAACCTCAAAATGGCGGCTGTGCGAAATATTTCACTGCCATTCTATATCCCCGCAACAATTACAGATATCACCGTGGAATTTTGTACGCTGGTAAAGGGCACTGCTACAAGTTTATCAATGTAACTTTCTAACATCTGTAATGTACAAAACGAACATGGCGGCCAAGCGAATTTGAAACATTTTAATAGACTTTTCTCTTGATTTAACCATTTGAGCGTAGTGAAATGTGGTACAGTAAATGATTATACATATTGTAATCTACTGGCATCTTATTTAGTTCAATTGTTTACATAACCACAAGATGACAGCTGTGCAAAATTTTAAAATCTGTTTTTTTTATACTTCTTGGGTCCTAATCACGAGATTGAATGCCACACGTACACAATAATCTTCATGTAATAGTACATAAATAAAAATCCAACCTGGGGACCATCTGAAATATTTAGACTGTTCTCAGTATCTACTAATCAATCACAACAATTGAAATTTTGTATGTTGATAGAGACAATTAACATGAGTAGGATATATGAAAATAGGCTGTATAGTTCTTCACGGAACTACTTGTTTTTATTATTTCGCATGGCATTATCCCGTAAAAGCCTTAATCTAAACATTATTATTATTTAATAATGGCCAGGATGTTCCAGAGCCCCTGAATGAATCAACAACAACATGAACAACAAACAGTCCCAATAAGCAATCTTTCCATTGGAGCTTGAAACACCGTTAACCCTCCCTCCTGTCTGATCTCAACGAGGGATATCAGCAAGACATTACAGCGAATAAAGAAGGGTTGCAACAAAAGGCCTATTTAAGGGTGGCAATAAAAAAAACTACCTAGCAATCGCTTTAAGGGGGCGATGGTGGTGGTTGCGTATGACATGCAAATTAGAAAAGGGGAGAAAGAAATACAACAGGTTTTCTAGACGCTGCTGTGAGACATGGCCGCAAAGAAAAAGAAAGAATTACATCTGCGCAATACTTAAAATTATCATCATTTCGTATTATTGAAATGTTCAAGGGCTTATATTTCTAATGGAACACAGCCATAAAGGAGGAAGAACGACGCTGTTCCAGAGAGGATGTATCGCGGCGATTTATTAAATGGTTATGACTTGCTTTATTTCGCCTGTTAAAGAAAATAAGATATTGAAACGGATTCTCTAACCATTCTGAAATACAGTAATTGCATTTCGGAAAAATGAAGATAGATTACTTCATAGGGGAGATACAACAGAACTAGACAAACAAGTAAAACTTACTTTGACTATCTGTGGGCTGTAAAATATTGTATATTGCGTTCATTTCTATCTGCCATTGTTGATTGATATATCGGTTGGTTGGTTCCTTAGTTTAGGAGGTGCAACAACGTGGTCATGTAGCCCAGAGCCGGATGAGGCCCAAGTCCCTCAGATTTTTGGGGCCCCTTTATTTTTTTCAAATAATTTTTATTTTTTTAGCACCTGTACATTTAATAAAGTACATACAAGAGATCTTTTTCTCAAGATGAATAATACGCTTTTTATTAAATGATACATAGGCCTACATATATACATTGAAACGATCATCGTTATTTGAAAACATTTCAGATGATTTGATGAACAATTTAACAAATCATACTATTTCTACTTCTGTAAAATGTACTCAATTTTTCTTCTGTTCTTTTCGGTCAATGAAATCTTCTACAATGTCATCAAAATCAATTTCCCGCAGAACATCTGACTGGATATACATTAAACTTAGCATGTCTAATCGTTCCTGTGACATGATACTTCTTTGCGAACTTTTGATCCGTTTCAATTTTGAAAACGTTTGCTCCGCAGAACAATTCGTTATCATGAGGGTCAGTAAAATGCAAAAAGCAATTTCAACGTTCGGAAAAACAGACTCAAGCTTGTCTCGAATAAGAATTTCGTAAAGTTCAGAATGAGTGAACTCAGTTTTTAAAGGACATTGTAATTTAATATAACGCTGAAACTGTCTCAGTTCTGGATAAAAATTCTCTAAATCTTCGGAATAAAATTGAACTAAATTAGAAATTGCTTTTTGACATTCATTTGGGGGCCCTACGCCTGGGCCTAGTGGGGCCTAATGGGTAATCCAGCACTGATGTAGCCCCGTGTACTTTGGATGTGTGAAGAATCTCTCTGATAACCGGTCTTAATTGTGTTGGCTGTATTAGTATGTGTCGGATTTTTAAAGAGCGTTAAAAACCTTCAGTATGCCTTCCTTCGAAGGGCAAGTAAAGCCGGCAGTCCCATGTCATAGATTTCTGGCATGTAAAAGATCCTTTCACTGCCTAAACTTCTGTGAAGCTAAATGTCTAGGTTAGATTTCGTTGAAAAGCTCTATCAATTTCCAACATTTACCACTAGGTGTCAGTGACATCTGGTTGCGTAAGTTAGAACTACTTGAAATTGAACGGAACTTGTAGCTCACCCCATGGGTGTCAACTTGTAGCAGCTACAGCCTCTGGCGTCCCGAACATGCCCTCGGACATTCCCGGCACTAAAAGCCATACGCTAAATAAATAAAAAAATATACGAGCCTTACAGTAGTCGCATATGATGTGTCGCATGTGACATGTTATCCTACTATGTGTGTCCCGGGATCGCAAATCCCTTGTTGACAGAGAACTCTGTTGGCCATTGAAATAACTACGTGTACAGCTCCAGTGCCAACTCCTGACCATAATGAATCATAACTGTTATTTGCCATGGCGGAAGCAATCCACTGCCTACTTGATGCGAGCTGCGCTTTATACCGGCCAGTTAGTGAACCCATGCCAGCGATGCTATTGAAAATGGCCTCGTTCAGCCCATCAGCGCACTGCCAAATATAGGCGCGATTACAAATTAGGTGTGCGGAAGGTATATTAAATGTGTTTCTCCCAGTGATGTGTTTAGACAAACCAAGTTTCAATTATTGTTAGTAGTCGGTGTTAATATACTGAATTCCTACGTTGATTGGAGTGTTGGTTGATGCGATATAGATTCCACATAGCCACATGGCCGACAGTACATCGCGTGCTTACATTAAATAAGAATACAGCAAAAGTATGAAGATTTAATAAATCGTATTTGTTTTCAGCAAATATGATAAAATGAATATTTTCACACCAAAGAACGACAACTTGAAGATGATTTATTTTGGGAATATCTTAAATGGGGTCTCCAAACCTTGAACTAAACTGAATGCGATATACATTCCCCATAGCCACATGGCCTTCAGTACGTCGTTGTACCGATCTCCGCCACCACGCGCGGTCATTGTTTCCGTCCCATCCACTTCCGTCCCTTTTCCAAAATCACTCCCACAAAAATATCCAGATACCGAGTGGAAAGATGTTACACATCAAAAATAATACAAGAAACGGTGGGAACAGGTTTTGGAAACACCCTGTATAGGCAACATAGTGGAAATCCTTCTGAACTACAAAGAACAATCACGAGTCAAATCAAGAATGTTGTTGCTAAACGTTCGTTGAAATAACAAAAGAAACACGACTGCAACTGATACATTTGAACCCATTTGTCAAAGAGGAGAAAGGAAGAGACGCTACCAACAACAAGTGAAGATCGATTACGAAACTAAGCCTGCTCTAACACTACGCCCCATATATTCATCTTCCTCCTATAGCCTACCTGTCTGCTGTCCCTGTCCGGACTTCCAATGTATGTTAACGCCTTTAACTGCGTGATGAACAAAAAAAAGAAAACATTCAGCTTCAATTATTACAGCACGCCAACTGAAGCAACAGCAAAAAATAGAATATCATAGCTAATTAACTGTTAGAGGGAGTTGTTTGAGTGTCGTACACGGAATAAAATGGATCATTTTGTGATTATTCACCTCAAACAGTCCCAACAGTTTACTGTCAGAGAAGTGAGGCAATTAATACATTCACCTAAATGTAAGTGTAGCCAAGGGCTATAAATCAAACATGATGACTAAAGTACAATAGTGAGCTCGAGGTCATGATATTGAAGGCTCGAATCCTGCCATTGACAATAGCCATCCTGAGCGTAAGGTTTCTCCGATTATTATCAACTTTCTCTTCAAGGAAGTGTTGTTGTTTGCCAGGATCCTATAATACTGAAAATGAAAATCCACAGCCTACTTCCAGTCTCCGACCGGGTTAGGAATGGAACGAACGAAGCCCCCATCTAGCGGCGAGGATATGAACTGTGCCAGCTGCCGAGGCCTGACGCACTCTGGGGCAATGATGAAATGAATGACAGATGAAATGAAATGATAGTGGAGAGTGTGGCTGGAATGAAATTTTGACAGGGAAAACCGGAGTACCCGGGGAAATACCTGTCTGCCTCCGTTTTGTCCAGCATAGATCTCACATGGAGTAACCGGGATTTGAACCACGGACCCAGCGGTGAGAGGCCGGCGTGCTGCTGCCTAAGCCACGGAGACTTGAGAAGAATTCATGTTGACAATATTAATAAATGTAAAACAAAAATACTGGAATGCAGCCGAAATAAGTCAGAAACCTCTATGGAGATCAAATTTGCAGGTGAGAAACTAAAGGAAGTAGGAGAATTCTGTTACATAGGAAGCAAAATAACCAGTGATGGACGAAGCAAGGAGGATATAAAAAGTAGGTTAGCTCAGGCAAAGAAAGCATTTCTACAGAAAAGGAATCTGTTGACATCGAATATAGATTTAGGTATTAGGAAGTCATTTTTGAAGGCCTTTGTCTGGAGGGTGGCGCTGTATGGAAGTGAAACTTGCAGCAGAATAGCGGAGAATTGAAATGTGGTGTTACAGGAGAATGAAGATCAGATGGGTAGATACGGCTACAATCGAAGAGGTATTAAGACTAGTGGGAGAGGAGAGCTGTTTCTGGCGACTGCTAATGAAGAGAAGAGATAGGTTGGTAGGACACATACTAAGACACCCAGGAATAGCAAGCTTAGTTATGGAAGGAAGGGTCGAGGACAAGAACTGTAGGGGTAGACCAAGGTTAGAATATGAACAGATTGTATCGGATGTAGGGTGTGGTAGCTATGTAGAGATGAAACGCTTAGCTCAGGACAGGGAGGCATGGAGAGCTGCATCAAACCAGTCAAAGTACTGAAGAATCAAACAGCATGTAACACTATTTATATACACTGTATCCTCTGTGGTCTTTGTAGCTTAATACGCTCAGTTCCATCTTAAATACAACAAATACAGAAATCATTTACTTTGACGTAAATAGCAGTACGTAATCTCTCCAGCCTCTTGTACTGTGAGATTTTCGAAGTGAAATGCCATGTCCTGTGGTTCGTATTCCACGTAAAAAGGAGGTCCCGTGGCTCATGATCTCGAGATTAACGGTCACGTTAAACTACAAGCTTCCTTCCTTCCTTCTTGTACTGTCTCTGGTTTTATGAGGTTGTTTTTATAATCCCTCTGAAGCGATGTGACATATCTACATCAAATTCTCCACCTCTTTGTTATTGCCACGAAGAAACCAATCAATATGTTGTTAAATTAAATTTAGGTTCCAGGGAATTCTTTGCCCTATGATTATGCCTCTAGAACTGATTGACATTAATAACAAAAGCATTGACATCACCACTATAGACCAGTAGAAGCACTGCTGGAAGATGGTAGGGTGGGGACAGATATAGAGGGAATTCTAAGCAGTTAAATTATTCATACACGTGCATTTTACGTATGTTAGTATTGTAGGGCTAAACACTTACCCACGCTCAACTGATTGGAATCTGTCTTTTTTCTCACTCCTCAGCCATCCTGGAAGTGGTTTCCCACTTGTACTCCAGGCGAATGACGGGATAGTTCCTAACTTAAGGCCACGGCCACCTCCTTTCCAATCCTCATCGGAATTACAAATACACACGCTAATACAGCCATCACAACAACACAGGTTATATCATACATTTTCCCCTCACACCCATGTACACGAGGCTACATGACCATGATGTTGCAAAGCCCTTAAATCAATCAACAACAAATATGTTCCCACACGACATCTTCACCTTGTTATTCTGTATTTCGCGGATGTTTTGTCTAAAAATTTTACTACACGTAGATACGTACTAGGCCTGTTTGTCATCTCTTGATGAGTGCAGTAAACTTGCATTTGTCTGTTGGCACAGGCTAGAGTAAAATGTAGCTTTTCACCGATGTCTCAGTCTCACTCAGGACTGTGATTATATGGAAGCTACTGAGGTATGGGTGGTGCATAGTAATGACATTCAGGGCACAGTCAGTGTCTGTTGGCACAGGCTAGAGTATCACCGATGTCTCAGTCTCACTCATGGCTGTGATTATATGGAAGCTACTGAGGTATGGGTGGTGCTTAGTAATGACATTCAGGGCACAGTCAGTGTCTGTTGGCACAGGCTAGAGTATCACCGATGTCTCAGTCTCACTCATGACTGTGATTATATGGAAGCTACTGAGGTATGGGTGGTGCTGAGTAATGACATTCAGGGAACAATCAGTGTCTGTTGGCACAGGCTAGAGTATCACCGATGTCTCAGTCTCACTCATGGCTGTGATTATATGGAAGCTACTGAGGTATGGGTGGTACTTAGTAATGACATTCAGGACACATTCAGGGTCTGTTGGCACAGGCTAGAGTATCACCGATGTCTCAGTCTCACTCATGGCTGTGATTATATGGAAGCTACTGAGGTATGGGTGGTGCATAGTAATGCCATTCAGGGCACAGTCAGTGTCTGTTGGCACAGGCTAGAGTATCACCGATGTCTCAGTCTCACTAATGGCTGTGATTATATGGAAGCTACTGAGGTATGGGTGGTGCTGAGTAATTACATTCAGGGCACAGTCAGTGCCTGTGGATGCTGTGAAACGTTCTACTCATAGGGCTAGTACTGCTGTTCTGACTCACTGAGGAAAGCAATGGCAAACTACCTCACTCCTCATCTTGCCTAGCACGCCTCAATATTGTGCTACCTATGTGCCACATAACGTAACGGCGGTACTTTTTGAGGATCCAACCAGCCTTCGGGCTGACAACCTAACAGACAGATACGTACTCACACATCAGCCAAGGGGATCACGTAAAAACGAAAAATTAAGCAATTTTTTCAATTGTGCCAAACGTTCAAGGGCTAAAGGGCCTGGAAAGGTTTCAAATTGTGAGTCTTGAAGAGCTCTTTTCAAACTAAACAAGAAGTTCCGTGACGAACTAAAGAGCCTACTTTTCTTAAAATTTAGGATTCATGCCAATCATTAATCTATATGGACCTATCTAGCATAATGACGAAATATTTAAAGTTGGTATTATCGAAAATTCTAATTAGTTCGAAATATACCTGGCATAATGTAGCCTAATAGAGTACTACAGTTGGCAGCCCTGGTGACTGAACATATTCTTAGTTCCATCTCTTAAGGTACTGAATTCAAAATTTGGTTGAAGTTCAATGGATAGCATCGACGTTACATGCAGTTAGACATTGGACCTATCAGCGCGCGTAAAATCATGTTGGCAACAATGTCATGCATGTGTTGGTAAGAAATAATCTGAACTATTATGATCTATTGTTGTGCCAATTTTGGATAAAATCCATATGTTGCTGTAGAAGTTAATGGTATTTTAAAATTGGACCTATCAGCAGGCTTAGAATCATGTTGGTAGCACTGACATACATCAGTTGCTCCAAATTTATCTAGAATGTCAAGCACTATATGTGTGCAAAGTTTAAAACTCAAATTTCAATTGCGATTTTTCAGCAGTTG
Source organism: Meconema thalassinum (assembly GCA_946902985.2). Classification (NCBI taxonomy): domain Eukaryota; kingdom Metazoa; phylum Arthropoda; class Insecta; order Orthoptera; family Tettigoniidae; genus Meconema; species Meconema thalassinum. Next base: position 225,808,604 of record OX336388.2, read on the forward strand.
GTAGCACTGACATCATTTTCAAGTATGACATTGAGATGTTCCGGTATAGATCTTTACTCATACTAAATTTGGTTTCGATTGCTGCAGCCATTTAGGAGTTGATAGGGGGGGGGGACACACACACACACAGCCAGCCAGATAGACAGACAGACAGACAGACATTTTCCCGGATCGATGTCATAAGTCTACTTTTTCCTCATTTTTGCAAAATGTGAAAAGTAGGCTAAAAACCAAATTTCGAAAAACACTTCCGGCTTAAATTGCACTTCCGGAAAAACAGCCTTAAGTCGCTTGTTTCTTCGCTCGATTTCCTTTTTATTCAAATCCTAGCCAAGTTAAATGATCTTATTATACTGTATAATAAACTAAGGTGTATGTTTCACCTAACTCAAGCTCATAAACCAGAGGGAGTTAGAAGGTGTGGTTTGTACCAAAATCTTCCGAATCGTCTCAATAGTATAGGAAAAATCTTGCATTTCTTGAAAAGTCAACGGAAATATATTTATTTGTTCATAAAGTGCTTTTAAACAAATAAGCAAGACGATAGCCCCTGGGAGAACTATATCGCGTACAGCCCGCATAGCACTAGGGCCAGGCGGGTAGTCTGTACACTAGGGGCGCACACAACCCATAAGAATATGCGAGAGTTCACGCACGGGTCTGCTTGTTTATATATTTCTTTCTTTAATTTGTTTCTTGGTTCTATACCTCAGGTGTTTTTTGAATTTGTGAAAAATCATCACACCGGAAGTAGATATAATGGTCTTAAGAGAAACTATGCATTGACTCACAATAATGCTCTTGGTGGTAGAAAGAGAAAACTGCTAATCAACCGAATAAGGTTGAGTTTCCGGCAAAAAATCATCAGTCTTCTGCGTTTTAACATGTCGGCATCTCTTAAGAAATGTTAAGTGTTTCCTTTAGGTTTAGAAAAGTCGAGAAAACAACGAAAATGAATTACAAATGTAGGCTAATAGTGATCAACAGACAACGAGAAGAGGAACCTCTCAAGAAACGACAACGTAAAGTTTGTAATTAAAAGAAAGTTATAAAAGATTAGGAACGAAGAGTGGAGTTGTTTAAACAATATACTACCGGGTGAGTTAGCCGTGGTCGTTACGGCATGACTGATGGCAGTCGCTCACATCCGGGAGGCGAGGAGGTTCGAATCCCCCCGCCGGCAACCTTGAAGATGGTCTTCTGTGGTTTCCCATCTTCCTTCCAGGCAAATGCCGGGGTTGGTCCCTAACTATAGGCCACAGCCGCTAACTTCCAACTCCTCGTCCTTACATTCCAACTTCCCTCCTTCTCCCCCAACGGTACTTGTAGCTCACCCATTGGGTGTCCGTCTCGAAGCAGTTACTAAAACTGGCGAGCCGAACATGTCCTCGGACACTCCCGGCACTAAAAAGCCATACGCTAAAAAAAAAAAAAAAAAAAACAACAATATACTGCCCCCAGGGGTTCACGACTATTGGGACGTGGCTTGGCGACCACGGGGCCCCAGCTGTGTTCGGCATTGTTTCCACTTACTTGCGCCGAGCTCCTCTCTCCTTTCCTCTTTCCTATCGACCTCTCTTGGTCAACTCTTGTTCTTTTCCGACCCCAAGGGTGTTAGGGTATCCGAGGCCTAGGGAGACTTTCACTTTCCCGCCTTAATTGGCCCTTGTCTCATCCTCCCTGATCCCTCATTCTTCGAGGGGTCAGACCTCTTGTTTTCTTTTCATGTTATCTCCTGCCTTCTGCTCAAGGCCCTCAAGGAGGCAGGGTGTGTGTAGCCCCACCCTGGATATTGCTACACCCTCAGGGGCTCACAGCTGGTGAGTTCGGGATTTGGTGACCCCGGGGGATTCCTGAGTTGGGTCAATTCCCCCCCCCCCCCCCCCCCTGTTTCCATCGCCTTTGTGGTGGTCCCTCTCCTCTATCCCTTTCGACTCTGCCTTTCTTGCCTCTCCTGCCTTCCAAGTCCCTCAATTCTCATTCTTCGAGAGTTAGGGGCATTTCCTGCCTTTTATTTACATTATTCTCCTTTTTGTTCCCCCTGTCCTCTTCTAGTTTGTAAGTGAGTGGTTAGTTTTAGTTGTAGGTTTCATTTGATATTTCATTATCACTACTATTAGGGGTCGATAACCTAGATGTTAGGCCCCTTAAAACAACAATTATCATCATCATCAAATTCTTGTTGCGTTTCGGCCATCTAAGGACCACGTCATTTCAACTGGTTTCTGCGTCGAGCTTTAATATTCGCCCAGTACTGTCGCATGAATTATTGATGGTTTTGCTTCCTTTCTTCCGTCCACTTCATGCCTGCTTTAAACTTAGGTTGTTCTAGGAAACTCCGCTAAGTTGTCAGTTTCATCTTAAGTGACACACGATCCTGCACATCGTCACATGTAATCCCAATTTCTTGTAAATCTCTGCCTACCTCACTGAACAAAGCCCACTTAGTTTTCTTCTCTAGAAATTAGGCCAAGATCCTGTTTGTCAATCTCACAGAGCTCATTCGTGTCATGTGGCCATAAAATGAAATTCTTCTTTTTCTCATCACATCAGTTATTATTTCCACACGTGCGTAGAGCTCATGGTTGTAGCGTCTCCTGTATTCACTATTTTCTTTTACTCGGCTCAAGATTTTTCTTATGACCTATATTTCTTTTACATCGAGATTCTCCGTAAGTCCTTTCCTATGCATTGCAAGGCATTCAGCAGCTTATAAATGCATCCGGGCGGATGACTGTGTGATAGTGCCTTAGCTTGGCATTTATGGATATTGATTTCTTGTTGTAAACACCCTTTGTTAGATGATACGCCAGCTCCATTTCTCTGATGCGTGATTCAAAAGCTGCTTTCTTGGTGGTGGTGTTGTACTCTATCAACTCGCCGAGATATTTGAACGGTTTAGCTCGTTTAATCTGTCCCTCACCTCCTTGGGTGCCTGTTTAATGTTGCAATATGAAGAGGTCAAAGTGGAAATAGTAAATGCAGTTAAATACCTTGGGATCACTTTACAGACTACCGGGCATACAGATTGCACATCCGTGACAGAGCAGCGTCTTGCATGAAAGCCATGTACGACATTATTCATATACAGCAGCTATCTTTAAAAACAGCTACGCATCTGTTTGACGCAAAGATCCTACCAATTCTTACTTGCGGGATATACTTGATATGGGACCGACTAACGAAGAGAGAACTGGCCACCATGGAAAGAGTTAATGCCCATTTCCTGAAAACCTTAATGGACATCTAAAAGTACACACGCTCCCGCCTAAAATATGAGTTAGCACGGGAACCCTTCCTTGACGAAGAAATAAGCACAAAATTACAGCTTCCATCCTCACAAAATTCTGAAGCGCACCTAGAAGAGAGAAAAGAGAAGATATCCAGCTAAAATTTAACAGCACGGATGCCATGATCAACCGGAACTGGACCAACGCCAATCAGAAACTATGACATGTAGCGATAAAGTTAGCAGTGCATGGTTACCACCATAAAATATGTAAAAGCATGTCCTACCACGCCCCAAATGAAGTCTGCGTGTGCTCGTTATGTGACCAGTTCTGTGACATATATCACATCACACGATGTAAAAATAACCAGAAATCACTGTACGATTATGGCAGGCACTAAACTAGAGTAAATCTATGTTATGCACATTCGTGTGCTTTTTCGTTAATATTTAATGTTAGTAGTACACACTGTTCTCTCAAAGGTGATCTTAAGGCCTGCTTTTGCTGCTTGACTATTAATTTCAATGCTCGAAAGTAAAATAGCATACCGGAAATATAAAAAACACACAATGCAAAACAGAGGAGACATATTAGTAAAAGTGTTGTGGGGCTATTCGAAAGAAATTTTTCACAATAGCAAAATGTGCAATGAAAGAAAGCAATTTGAGTCTATGCTGAAAAAGAAAGAAAAAATACATTCTTCTCACATTTTTAAATACAGCCCCAGTATTCATTTGTTATTCAGAGCATTACGATTGTATTGTTTCTTTATATTTCAAGGCCTGCTGAGACGTTCGCACATGCAGTACGCCTCATTGCCGGGGGCCATGGAGGAAATGAAATGCCTTTGTGTTCAATGCCTTGAGGGGATTCTAACGTAAGTTACTCAACAATTCCTTGTACTGTATTCCTCCCGAGATATATATCGTAACATCTTCTGTTTATATACGGGCTGCTGGCGTATTAGAATTAAAATCATACAAGTTCCGTTCAATTTGAAGTAGTTACAACTTTCGCTACTGGATGTCACTAAAACCTAGTGTCGAACGCTCGAAGTTATAGAGCGTTTCAACGAAATCTAACCTACAAATTATGTGAGTGTTTTAAATATATAGATGGCAACGTAAATCGCGGAGAATTCCTTAGTTTACGGGAATGCTCAAAGTAAAATATGTTTTGACAATGTAACACCAATAGCAAGAACGAAGAATACGGAAATAAAACAAGAAGTTCGTGACGAACGAAAGAGCCTACTTTTCTTAAAATTTAAGATTCATGACAATGATTAATCTATATGGATCTATCTAGAATAATGACGAAATTAAGTTGGTAATATCGAAATTTCTCATTAGATCGAAATACTGTATACCTGGCATAATGTAGCCTAATAGAGAACTACAATTGGCAGCCCTGGTGACTGAATATATTCTTAGTTCCATCTCTTAAGGTACAGAATACAACATTTGGTTGAAGTCCAATGGATACCATGGACGTTACATGCAGTTAAACATTGGATCTAACAGCGTGCGTAAAATCATGTTGGCAACAATGTCATGTTTGTGATGGTCAGAAATAATCTGAAATAATATGATCTATTGTTGTGCCAATTTTGAATGAAATCCATTAGTTAGTTTAGAGGTTACATGCATTTTAAAATTGGATCTATCAGCAGGCTTAGAATCATGTTGGCAGCACTGGCGCATATTAGTTACTCCAAATTAATCTAGAATATCAGGTACTATACGTGTGCATAGTTTAAAGCTGTCGGCTTGCATACTTCTGCTATATGGGTATTTGGATTTAAAAAAATTGAGAGCATTTATTAACAGTTGACAGCCCTGGTGGCTCTTAAGAATATGCTCAGTCATATCTTTTTATGTACACATTGCACATACGAAATTTGGTTGAAATCCAATTGATAGTGTATAAGTTATATGCATTTAAAATTTGGACCTATCAGCAGGCTTATAATTATTTTGGCAATACTGCCATGTATGGCCTGATGGAAATTAAACTGCAATATTTTTATCTATACGTGTGCCAATTTTGAAATAGTTCCCATTCATACCTTCCAAGATATCCAACATGGAGCTCAAATTTCAATTGTGATTTTTCAGCAGTTGGTAGCACTGACATAATTTTCAAATATGGCCGTGAGATATTCAGGTAGAGATCTTTACTCCTACCAAATTTTGTTTCGATTGCTGAAGCCGTTAAGGAGTTGATAGGGGGGGGGGGGGGTCACACACACAGCCAGCCAGACAGACAGACAGACACACATTTGCCCGATCACATGTCTACTTTTTCCTCATTTTTGCAAAATGGGAAAAGTAGGCTAAAAATGGAGTTCGGACTCGAACTCTTTCGACAATGCTTAATATAATTTCACCCTTTAGGCGCTACCGCTTAGGCCACCAATGCATTGTGATTGAATTGCAATATTAAGCTAATTAAACAACGTACACATTCAAATGTCTTCAACATTTCCCTTCTTTTATAATTCTATTCCAGTATATATATATATATATATATGTGCTATATCGTAAGGGCCGATAACCTAGATGTTAGGCCCCTTAAAACAACAATTATCATCATCAGCTATATCGTAAAAAATTATAGAAATATTGCCTTCATTTATAATGCTCACAAATAACTATCACATTAAGACGCGGTGGATTTCAGGTAAGGATTGCACACGATTAATTTTAAGTAGTTCCTACTTTTGCTACCAAATGCTACCTTCAACGACATCTAGCAGTCAACTTGGCTACTAGATGCCACCGCAACCGGCATATGGCGGCCAACGTTGGAACTAATAGAGCGTTAATCAAATCTGACCTACAAATTAAAATTTACACAATTGTAGTTAGTGGAAGATTCTTTTACATGCCACAAATCTACGACATGGACCCGCCGGCTTTATAGTAATTCCCCTTCGAAGGAAGGCATACTGAGGAATTTTTAAGGCTCTTAAAAATCCGACGACTTCGGCCGGGTTTGAACCCGCGATCTTGGGCATAGCAGCTTAGCTTGCAACCAACTACGCCACTGAGACTCCTGAGGAGGTTGATTCCTTTTTGAACACATAAAAATAGGGGAGAATTATTCATCATTATCTTCATTTCCCCATTTCCAGTTGACACTGGGTGGGGGCAAATATGGTCCCTCTCCACTTTGTTCTGTCGTTCCACCATTCCTCGTCCGACACAGTGTTCCAATCCAGGTTCCGTTTTCTAATACTATTCTCCACGGAGTCCAACCAACGCATTCTTGGTCTTCCTCGTCCTCTCTTCCCTGTCATCCGTCGTTCCAGTGCTCGTCTTGGTAGACTTACTTCATTCATCCGTTTGACATGTCCAAACCATCTTAATCTGTTTTACTCCAGTTTGTCATTTAGTTTCTGTACTCCCAGTTCTTTCCGTATATCTTCATTTCTCACTCTGTCCCTCCTCGTTTTCTGGACCATACTTCTCAGGAATCTCATCTCAGCTGCCTGTACTCTGCTCTCATCCCTCTTAGTCATTGCCCTAGTTTCTGCAGCATATGTCATCATAGGAACATAATATGCTTTGTACATAACTTCTTCTTTAGCCATAATTGGTTTATCCTTGCTCCATAGGCCCTACTAGTCCCCGTGCCTGTTGGTAGAAAGCACTCCAGATTTGTTTTCTTCTGCTAATTTCCAAATCTAGTCTTCCATCTTCAGTCAGTTCACTTCCCAAGTATTTGAAGTGTTTCACCACTTATTATTCAAGGAAATTGGCTATAGCACCAGTATCATGTCACGGAGAGAAGTCCATAGGTTATGTTAATCTATGCCGACCAAGAGTGTGTGTGGGACATGCTAATTATACAACGGCGCGCAGTGGGGGTCAGTAAGTGTTCCATATTTAAATGAGTTGGGTGAATCGATCACCTATTAGGACACTGCAATGCTTCCTTTGCCTTGCAGTGAGACGTTAGGTATAAATAAAGATGTTGATAATAAAGTAAAGTATAATGAGTCCAGAGCACGCGAGGAGCGAACAAATATAAAAGGAACAGGCGATGTTTGCATTGATCACCGTGTCACAAATATTCCATCATAAAAGATGGTTTATTGGCTTTCACGGCCAGTGTCTCGTGTGGGGTTTCGCCTAGGACACCAAGCTGACTGATTGCATTAATTCACTGACCGTGAAAGCCAATATACCACCTTTTTCGAAGCCTTCATAGGGAGGTTATGGCTGCTTGAGCTTTTAGTTCTCGCAGTGAATAGGCGCAGGTGCCCTTCATAAAAAGGGAGGTAGCGCGCAGTTCGCTACTCCAATGGGGGTCCGGGCGGTGACACCAAGAGCCCGCTGATGAGCTAGCTTGGTGTCCTAGGCGAAACCCCACACAAGACACGGCACAAACCTAGAAAGATTGCTGAGTTCTAATTCACTGGTCGTGAAAGCCAATAGACCATCTTTTTGGAAGCCCCCTTAGGGAGGTTATGGCTGCTTGAGCTTTAAGTTCTCGCAGTAAAGAGGCGCAGGTGCCGTTCATAAACAGGGAGGTAGCGTGCCGTTCGCTACTCCTGTGAGGGTCCGAGCGGGGATGAGCCAGCTTAGTGTTCTAGGCAAAACCCCACACAAGACACTGCACACACCTAGAAAGATTGCTGAGATTTAATTCATTGACCTGAAAGCCAATATACTATCTTTTTGGAAGCCCTCATAGGGAGGTTATGGCTGCTTGAGGTTTTAGCTCTCACAGTGAAGAGGCGCAGGTGCGCTTCATAAAAAGAGAGGTAGCGCACTGTTCGCCACTCCTGTGGGGGTCCCGGTGGGGACACCAAGAGCCCGCTGATGAGCCAGCTTGGTGTCCTAGGCGAAACCCCACAACAGACACGGCACAAACCTTTAAAAAATGCTGAATTTTAATTATTATTTGATTCAAGCTTTTAACGGTCACTTCAGTAATGCCTCATATACTTTGATCTACGGGGTGTTTGCTATTTCATTGCACAAGCTGCGACAAATTGTCAGAACAGACCTGAAATCTTTGGCCAACGATATTTGTACAGGATGTTCCGGAATTCTAATTAGACACATAGACCTATAGGGGAAGTAGAAAAGACCAAACCTAAAGCTTTTGCCCGGAAACGCACCACTTAGATGGCAAGGTCGAACGAGATCTATGCTACGAAGGAGGATCAAAAGTTAGTTGCACTAATGCGCTGCAGCAGCGCGCTGTGTGTCGCAAACGTGGGCACAGCGGAGAAAGGGACAGACACACGTCTGTTAGGCAGGTCGCTGTGGTGTCTCGTCTTGTATGGTGTTGATAGCGGCCAAAAGCAATGGCGCGTCGACTGGACGTTCACTTCAAATATGAGGTGCGTGCGACAATCCTATGGGCCAAAAGGAAGAATTACACGAACATTCATCGTGAAATTGGTGCTGTGTATGGGGAGCGGGCCATTTCCCGGCAAGGGATCGTAAAGTGGTGTCAGCAATTCGAAGCCGGACGAACGGATATCACGGACAAATATCGCCAGGGCAGGCTCGCAATGTCCAGGACCCGTGCAAATATCAACCGTGTTAATGCGATCATTAGACAGAACGGTGGTCGACATTCCCAGACCGATGAGGAGGTGAAGGCTGCTGTCTCCGTGTGGATGCAGAACATTGGAGAACCTTTCTATGCATCAGGCATCCACAAGTTGGTTGTGCGTTCGCAGATATGTTTGGAGTCTCTTGGAAACTATGTGGAAAAGTGACGTTACATTGTATGTCGTTATACGCGTGTTGCTGTTGTATAGGTGGTGTAATAAATGGCCATAACTGGGAAGTGCAACTTATTTTTTGATCTGCCCTCGTAGATAGGTGACAAGGTCGAATGAGAACGTACCATTTCAATGCTACATCGCTGGCAAGGACAAATCAGATCTATGCTACATAAGTGGCAAGGTCAAATCAGATCTATGCTACATAGGTGACAAGGTCGAATCAGATTGTTGTGGTTATGTATTCGTGTTGACCGATTTAATGTTACTAATCAACTACCGGCATGCCGAGCTGATTCCTTTAGAATCCATTGTTCTGTCCATTCAGGCCTGAGCCAGATTTAAGGGGTAGACCTAGGGTTGTCACAACGTGGGACGAAGTATTGCAGAGTGTCAGTAGAGTACAACAATAACAGCACCGGTATCAGTAAACTCATTTCGTGGCGATGCGAACCGCAGTCACGTGGTTTGCGGCCGTGTCACGAACTGTGGCCCTGGGATTATTAGATGATGGTGCCAATGAGAGCACCGCACTCACCATACCGAGGTAAACACCGTAATGTTATATTATTCGCTCTTCGAATTAATCTGCCATTTGAAACCCATTTACATTGATGGAAGGAATTCCACACTGGTTCAATTACTCAGCCTGTAGAGGGCGGTTTCCATTGAACAGAATTAACGGACCAAGCCTATATTTGATGAATTCTCTCAATACTGTGATCATCTCTATATGTATAACAAGTAGTTCCGTAAAGAACTATACAGCCTATTTTCATATATCCTGCTCATGTTAATTTCTTCTAACAACATACAAAATTTCAGTTTAATTGCTGTAACAGATTCGTAGATATTTCAGATTGTCGCCAGGTTGGATTTTTATTTTTGTACTATTACATTAAGATTATTGTGTACGTGTGGTATTCAAACTTCAATCGCATGATTAGAACACAAGAAGTAAAAACGAGATTTTAAAATTACGCACAGCAGCCATCTTGTGATTTTGCAAACAATTGAAATAAATTAGATGCCAGTGGATCAACATTTGTATAAGCATTTAACGTGCAACGTTTCACAGCACTCGGATAGTTAATTCGCGAGAATCGTCCATTTAAATATTTATACTTCGCGTCGCCGCCATGTTGGATTTGTGCTCACCAGGTTAATGAAAGTCCTATAGTCTCTATGAACATAAAAAATTCAGTTTGGTTGCTGTAAAAGATTCATAGATATTGAGAACCGTCTAAATATTTCGGAAGCTCGCCATTTAGGATTGTTATATGTATAGGCCATAGAATTATGTACCATTCAAGGACAATTATTGCCTAGGTTCATATTCAAACTTTCACTTCGATCGCATGATTACGACACAAGAAATAAAAACTTAATTTTAAAATTTCGCACAGCCGTCATATTGAGGTTATGTAAACAATTGATTTAAATTAGATGGCAGTGCATTACAATCTGCAAAATCATTTACTGTACCACATTTCACTGCGCTCAGAGAGTTAAATCACGAGAAAAGTCTATTAAAATATTTAAAATTCGCATGGTCGCCATGTTCGTTTTTTACTTTACGAGTTTATGAAATATACATAGATAAACTTGTACCAGTACCCTTTATCACCGTACAAAATTGCAGGGTAATATCTGTAATAGTTTCGGAGATATAGAATGTCAGTGAAATGTAAACAATTGAACTAAATTAGACTCCAGTGCATTACTATGTGTATAAACACTTGCTGTACCTAGTTTCATTACGTTTGGATGGTTAAATCGCGAGAAAAGTCTATTTAAAAGTCTCAACTTCGCTTGGTCGCCATGTTCGTTCTCTACTTTACAAGTTTATGAAATATACATAGGTAAACTTGTATTAGTACCCTTTATCACCGTACTAAATTGCAGGGTGATATCTGTAATAGTTTCGGAGATATAGAATGTCAGTGAAATATTTCGCACAGCCGCCATTTTGAAGTTATGTAAACAATTGAACTAAATTAGACTCCAGTGCATTACAATGTGTATAAACATTTGCTGTACCAAATTTCATTACGTGTGGATAGTTAAATCGCGAGAAAAGTCTATTTAAAAGTCTCAACTTCGCTTGACCGCCGTGTTGGTTTTGTAGTCACCAGGTTTTTGAAAGTCTCATAGGTGAACTTCTAGTAGTACCCTTTATCACCGTACACAATTTCAGGGCGATATCGGTAATAGTTTCGGAGATATTGAATGCTAGTGAAATGTTTCGCACAGCCGCCATTTTGCATTGGTGAGACGTAACAAAATTTGAAGGGCACGGTCGAGGTCGCTGGGAATAGTGCTATGAACATACCGAGTTTCATTGAAATCGCTCCAGCCGTTTAGATTTTATTAGGGGGGGACACACACACGAATCACACACACACTCACACACACACACACGCACACACACACGGACAAAAGGTGATCTCATAAGCCTATTTTTTCAAAATTGAAAATAGGCTAAAAATGAAAGTTTGTCTGTTTTTTCTGAATTTCCCAGGAAATTTGCGATATTTGCGCGTTTCAGGCTGTTTTATGACGGAGTCGCGCAAAAATATTTTTTTTGTCTGTCTGTTTGTGTGTCTGTGGACAACTTCTTCGAGTCCTTATAACTTCAGAACGGCTGGGTGGATCAACGTAAATTTTGATACAGATATCCATCAGAGGCACCACACTAATCATTGATGTAACTCTTCTCCGTAACTCTCATAAAAGGGGCCCAACCCCCTTAAAATACATGCTAAAATAGGCGTAGAAGGGTGAAACAAAGCTCATTTTCAGCCCATCAATGTGAGAAACGAAACTCGGGGGCCCGAAAACCACATTTTAAGGCCCTAAAACCAACAGTTTTTGAGATATTCCCAGAAAACTAATTTCACTTAATAAATTAATGAATGAATGCATGCCGGTAACCATGGCAACTGCATCTCAGAGCTCCATCTATTTCTGTAAGACGCAATGCAATTCCATTTATTACATTACTGTGAAAGTTTACAAACGGCTATAAGGTTATAACGGATCCAAATTAAGCTGAAATATTCATTAATACATACAATGCGCTTAAGGGATCAAGGGGTACTCTAGATTTTTTTCACGTGGTTTACACGTGCGGGTGTGGTACGGAAGGTCTATTATATCCCTTCTCTATTATATAATATAAAAATGAATGTTTGTCTGATTTTTCTGCATTTCTACGGAAATTTGACATATTTGCCAGTTTCAGACTGTTTTGTGACGGATGCACCCCAAAATATATTTTTGTCTGTCTGTTTGTCTGTGGACAATTTTTGTGTCCTTATAACACGAGAACGGCTGGGTGGATTAACGTAAAATTTGATACAGATATCCATCAGAGGCGCGACACTAATCATTGATGTAACTCTTCTCCGTACCTCTCATAACAGGGGGCCTACTCCCTTAAAATACATGCTGAAATAAGCGTGAGACAAAGCTCATTTTCAGCCCCTCAATGTGAGAAACGAAACTCGGGGGCCCTAAAAGGACCCAGAAAACCACATTTTAAGGCCCTAAAACCAACAGTTTTTGAGATATTCCCAAAAAACTAATTTCACTTAATAAATTAATGAAGGAATGCATGCCGGTAACAATGGCAACAGAATCTCAGAGGCCCAACTATTTCTGTAAGACGCAATGCAATTCCATTTATTACATTACTGTGAAGGTTTGCAAACGGCAATAAGGTTATAACGGATCCAAATTAAGCTGAAATATTCATCAATACATATAATGCGCTTAAGGGGTCAAGGGGTAATCTAGAATTTTTAACGCAATTTACACGTGCGGGTATGGTCCGGAAGGTCTATTATATCCCTATCCCTATATTGTTATATTATTACTATTATTATTATTATTATTTTAATTATTATCATTATTATGGCGTAAACGACGGGACAAAGCTAATTTTCAGCCCCTTGGTGTCGGAAACTAAACTCGGGGCCCCTAAAGAGCCGTAAAGGGTCCCCGAAATCTATATTTTAAGGCTCTAAAACCAACAGTTTCTTAGATATTCCCAGAAAACCAATTTATTAAACTAATGAAGGAATGCCAGCCAGTAACCATGACAGCACTATCTCAGGGGTGACATCCAACTTTCCATCTATTTCTGGAAGAAGTAATGCCATTCCATTTATTACATTTCTGTGAAAGTTTGCAAATGGCTCTAAGGTTATCACGGAACCAACTAAAACTGTAAAATTCATCAATGCACTTAAGGGGTTCAAGGAGTACCCTAGATTTTTTTCACACGACTTACACGTGCGATATGTCGTACAGAAGGTCTATTATATCTCCAAACAGCAACATTATTTTCAAAAATTCCTGATTTGAAATAGTTGCTGATTTTAGGAATTTGGGCCATTGGAGGCTAAAAAAACTGAATTTTCATGCACCACAAGCCTTTATTTTTATAAAAGGGGTCTTCCTGTAGTTGGGCACTTGACACAACGGTAGGGTCAGTTCGTATGTGACGTGTATTGTGATTCGTCTACGAGGTTTTCAATTTTATTTTCACGCCAGGAAGAACACGTTAGGTAAATTTAGTTTAAGAGCACATTTTAACTAATAATTTTTCTTTGCCAACAAATAGGTTCCAAGCCCCTAAACATTGCAACAGTAGCTCAATTGATAACATCTGGTTATTAATACCGAAGACCGTTCGAAGAATGGGTACTTCAGCTAGTAAAATATATAAATGTCTCTATATGAAGGCATTTCGAAAATTTATTTGTTGTTGTTGCTGTCCACTGGTCTTTTTAGCATATTTTCATTTATGAAAGAAACAAGAAGTTCCGTGACGAACTATAGAGCCTACTTTTCTTAAAATGTAAGATTCATGCCAATGATTAATCTACATGGATCTATCAAAAATAATGACGAAATTAAGTTGGTAATATCAAAATTTATAATTAGTTCTAAATACTGTATACCTGGCATAATGTAGCCTAATAGAGCACTACAGTTGGCAGCCCTGGTGACTGAATATTTTCTTAGTTCCATCTCTTAAGGTACATAATACAAAATTTGGTTGAAGTCCAATGGATAGCATGCACGTTACATGCAGTTAAACATTGGATCTAACAGCGCGCGTAAAATCATGTTGGCAACAATGTCATGCATGTATTGGTCAGAAATAATCTGAAATAATATGATCTATTGATGTGTCAATTTTGAATGAAATCCATTAGTTAGTATAGAAGTTATATGCATTTTAAAATGGGACCTATCAGCAGGCTTAGAATCATGTTGGCAGCACTGACGTATATTAGTTACTCCAAATTAATCTAGAATGCCAGGTATTATACGTGTACAAAATTTAGAGCTATTGGCTTGCATACTTTCCGATATATTGATATTAGGGTAACAAAAATAGAGACAGTATTTATTAACAGTTGGAAGCCCTCGTTACTCTTAAGAATCGGCATAGTCATATCTGTTATGGTACATATAGCACACACGAAATTTGGTTGAAATCCAAATGATGGTATAGATGTTACATATATTTAAATTTGGACCTCTCAGGAGGCTTAGAACCCAGTTGGTAACACTGACGTATATAAGTTACTCCAAATTAATATAGAATGTCAGGTACTATCCGTGTGCATAGTTTAAAGCTGTCGGCTTGCATACTTTCTGATATTTGGGTATTTAGATTAAAAAATTGAGAGCATTTATTAACAGTTGGCAGCCCTGGTGGCTCTTAAGAATACGCTCAGTCATATCTGCTTATGTACACATAGCACATACGAAATTTGGTTGAAATCCAATTAATAGTGTAGAAGTTATATGCATTTAAAATTTGGACCTATCAGCAGGCTTATAATCATTTAGGCAACACTGCCAAGTATGGCCTCCTGGAAATTAAACTGCAATATAATTATCTATACGTGTGCGAATTTTGAAATAGCTCCCATTCATACCTTCCAAAATATCCGACATGGAGCTCAAATTTCAATTGCGATTTTTCAGCAGTTGGTAGCACTGACATCACTTTCAAATATGGCCGTGAGATATTCAGGTATAGATCTTGACTCCTACCAAATTTTGTTTCGATTGCTGCAGCCGTTTAGGAGTTGATAGGGGGGGGGGGACACACACACACTGCCAGACAGACATAAGGACAGACAGACAGACACACATTTTCCCGGATCGATCTCATAAGTCTACTTTTTCCTCATTTTTGCAAAATGTGGAAAGTAGGCTAAAAATAGGCCTATGAGATCACCTAGAGTCCATGTGTGTCTCTCCCCTCCGAATGAAATTTCAACAGCGATTAAATAACCTCAAAATGGCAGCTGTGCTGAATTTTCAAATTAAGTATTTATTTATTGTGTTGTAATCATGCGATCGAAGTCAAATTCAGAATAATAAAACTACGCAATAATCGTCATCCAATAGTAGGGTAGAGTCAAATTACTCCGTGATATCAAGTAACACAGTGATAAAGCGTATTTCCTCTATCACTACGTAGGTTCAATTCCGAAATTTCTAAGTTTTTACCAACAGATGGCAGTAGAAACCAGCAATCCAGGAAGCCCTTGCGTTCTATCTTTGACCAACTCAATGAGGTTTAAAACATATATTAACAAAGAGTTGACAATTCTACAAGTGATCCACGTCCAGCGAAATTGGTGAAGATTTTAATTTCTAATAAACAGCTGTTTCATTGTATAAGTTTCATTTTAACACCAATATCAGAGGTAAGATGCAGACCATACGCATACAAAACTTACATGCCTGTAGTGTTACGCATGCAAGGTGTGTGAGATTAGCAATAAGTACGTTTTTCTTAGGTTGGACGCTGAAATGGCGCCAAAGCGGAATAAAGAGGCTCGCTTCTACACTGCTGAAACACTTAAAGGAGCATTGAGGTCGATGAAGGTAGAAGGATGGTCAGTATTGTACAGTACCCCAGGGGTACGCACCCCTTGGAGACCATCCCCCCAGCATCTATCTAAATATCCTAACGGGCAACCCTCGTAAAGCCAGGCCAACATACATCAGCGCCGCAAGGACAGCTTGCCATCCTAGAAAGCAGCTCAATCCTTGCACAATTATTACACACAGCGACATATTATTAACTGGGGCAGCTATGCCATCACATTGCTGACAGCGTAGCGCCCAAGAATATAAAAGGAGGCCTAAGGAGGTCACGGGGTCTCTCTCCATTATCAGTCTTTCAGTGATACAGCCGGAGGCCACGCTGGTGTCATCAGAGGTGAGTCAGTCGTGTTCAGATTTCCTACTTTTGTAACCTAACCCACAGCTTGTACTTGAACATTGTTACATTGTTACATTCCCTACAAGGGACTCATACTATAACATCACAAGACCAATAAACACTTGGTCCACACTCTACACTCGCCTTACTGTTTATACGCCTCTTTACATCCCAACGCCCTTCCTTATTCCCGTCACGGTTAGACGTGACATACGGTAGTCTGATAGTGATAGCTCAAATATCATTGTGTTCCTCGCGGCGGCCCGGCTGCCAGAGAGCAGCGCGTGCCACTTAGCTGATACAAGCACGTTCAGTTATATAATAAGCCAGTCAGCTGAGCGACCAGCACAGTGACCCTTGCATTGGGTCCCATCCCCTAAAACACTACTACCTTATTTATAGGAGCGCCCCCTAGCTCCTAGCACACGACAACACTCTACACTGGTCAGCTTACCCTGCCAAAGGAAGCTACCCCCATTTAGGCACAGCTCCATAAATTATCACAATAACTCTGTCTTTTAGATCCAACCACCCCCAAATAAGGGATCTAAAACAGTATGCAAGGCCAATAGACGTTTTAATAACCTGTGGAGTACACTAAAGGATTATTGCACAAAATATTCAGCCGATCCAGGAAGTGCAACCCTTGCAAAAATTGGAAAGTCATTTGTTGTGTCACCTGGATTTGAAGTGAAGATAGTGTGTCAAGATAGACACAATAGATCGGTCTTGGCCTAATTCCAGACCCCAGAACAATGACGATGATGATTGTGGTGCGTGAGGTGGCTCCCCTGGCGGATGACACCAAGAGGAAGAATGGAGCCGAATGGATTGATTATCAGTTTTATAATGTCTCGTACCTACAATGTCTATTTTATGTGTGATAGGTGTGAGGAATCTGATAGTGACTAAAAAGACTTAAAATATGTTTTATGGAATATTTTAATAGAATGTGTCTTTTTTTCTATAAAACACTGTAGTGAAATGTTTCAATATGGGCAATATGGGGTAATAGAAACTTATAGTCTACATACGATTTAAACACTTTTATTACATTAAACATTAGTTTTCACGATTAAAAAGTACACTGAATGGTGAACTCCATGCCATCACGGAGTAACTTGAATATCACGGCGTTACCTGCTTCTACTACCGGATTTTGTTAGTTAATACCTTGAAATAACTTACGAATATTTGTAAGATATATGCCAGAAATGTTCCGTAGGGTATTCCTCTTTAACATAAAATGAATCGAAATAACTGCAATCTAAAATTTCAGAAATAGTAACAAAAAAAAAAGCTTAGTATCTCAGAGTTACTTAAAAACATAACACTATGAACTACATATGTAAAAATCCAACATGGCAGTCATACGAAATATTTAGACGGTTCTCAATATCTACTAAACTATGACAGCAATCAAACTGAAATCTTGTGTATTGATAAAAGCTATAAACATTAGTTCACCTATGGACATTTCAATGCAACATGGCGCCGACGCGAAATGTAAATATTTAAATGGACGTTCCTCGCGATTTAACCATCCGATCGCAAAGAAACTTGGTACGGAAGATACTTATACAAATTTTAATCCACTGACGTCTAATTTATTCCAATTGTTCTCATAACCTCAAGATGGGGGGCTGTACGAAATTTTAAATTCTCGTTTTTATTTCCTGTGTCCTAATTATGCGATTAAAGTTTGAATAATAGACCTACGCAATAATCTTCATCTAACTCTATGGACTATATTATATAACAAGTAGTTCCGTGAAGAACTAAAGCCTATTTTCATATATCCTACTTATGTTAACTGCCACTATCGACATACAAAATTTCAGTTTGATTGCTGTAATAGATTCGCAGATATTGAGAACCGACTAAATATTGCGGATGGTCGCCATGTTGGTATTTTATATCATCTTGTGGTTATGGAAACAATTGAAAAAAAAACCAGTGGATTAACATTTGTATAAGGATTTACTGTACCAAGTGTCACTGCACTCGGATGGTTAAATTGCGAGAAACGACCATGTGAATATTTAAACTTCGCGTCGTCGCCATGTTAGATTTGTGATCACCTGGTTATTGAAAGTCCTATAGGTGGACTTATGTTAATAGCCCCTATGAACATTAAAAATAATCAGTTTGATTGCGGTAATAGATACGTATATATAGTCTAAATATTTCAGATGGTCGCCATGTTGGATTGTAACATGTATAAGCCATAGAGTCATGTACCATTAAAGGAAAATTATTGCGTAGGTTCATTATTCAAACTTTCACTTAGATCGCATGATTACGACACAAGAAATAAAAACTTAATTTTAAAATTCGTACAACCGCCATCTTGAGGTTATGTAAATAATTGAACTAAATTAGATATCAGTGCATTACAATGTGCATAAACTTTTGCTGTTCCAAGTTTCATTGCGTTTGGATGATTAAATCACGAGAAAATTCTATTTAAAACTTTCAACTTCAGTTGGCCGCCATGTTCGTTTTGTAGTTAACCGGTTTTTGAAAGTCACATAGATGAACTTCCAGCAGTACCCTTTATCTCCGTACAAAATTTCAGTATGATACCGCTAATAGTTTCAGAGGTATTGAATGCCAGTGATGAATTTCGCTCAGCCGCCATGTAAACAATTGACGAAGTTAGATGTAGGTGCATTACAATGTATATAAACATATACAGTGCCATGTTTCATTGCGTTTGGTTGGTTAAATCGCGAGAAACGTCTATTTAAAAGTCGCGACTTCGCTTGGCCGCCATGCTGGTTTTGTGGTTACCAGCTTCTCAAACGGCACATAGGTTAACTTTTAGTAGTTCCCTTTATTACTGTACAAAATTCCAGGGTGATATCGGTAATAGTGAAATAATTCGCACAGCCGTCGTGTTTGAGTGGTGAGACGTAACAAAATTTGAAGGGCACGGTTGGGGTCGTCTGGAATAGTGCTATGAACTTACCGAGTTTCATAGAAGTCACTCCAGCATTTTAGAAGTTATTAGGGGGGGAGGACACACACACACAGACACACGGACAAAAGGTGATCTCATAAGTCTATTTTTCCATAGATGAAAATAGGCCAAAAAATCCAGCATGGTGGCTATCGGACGGTTCTCAATATCTACGCATCTATTACAGCAATCAAACTGAATTTTTAATGTTGATAAAGGCAATTAACGTAAGTAGGATATATGAAAATAGGCGATTTAGTTCTTCACGGAACTACTTGTTGATAATATGGACACATTGAAAATAACCTGTAAGGCGTATATTGAATTTCACTTTCACCTTTTTTTAAACTTTGATTTTCTGCTAAAGTTGTTTAATTTGTCATTTATCCCGCGTACTTGGGTATAAATAAATAAATCTATAAATAAAATTCGTCTTATAAACTATGTTATTGTGGTGTCTTTATCGGTGTATGTATTTGTAATTCAGGTGTGGATTGGCGTAGTCGGTAGCATGCTGAGCTTCTATCCGAATCGTCGGATTTCTTTAAGAGCGTTAAAAATCCCTGAGTATGGCATGTAAGAGAACCTTCCACTAACTACGATAGTTTAGATTTGATGATGATGAAGATAAGTGTTGTTTTAAGGGGCCTAACATCTAGGTTATCAGCCCCTAATGGTTTGGGTGATCGAGAAGATAATAATGAAATATAAACTATAACTAAAACTAACTACTAACTTATATACTAGAAGAAGAAATGGAAAACAAAAGGAGAATACGGCAAATAAAGGACAGGAGGAAAAGAAATGCCCCCAACCCTCGAAGAATGCGGATTGAAGGAAGGAAGGAGAGCCATGAAAGGCGGATAGGAAAGTGAAAGAGGAGAGGGTCCGCCCCACAGGTAATGGATACAAGGGGGAAAACCGGATCCAGCTCAGATATCACTCGGGGTCGCCAACTCCTGAACTCACCAGCCGTGAGTCCCTGAGGGTTTAGCAATATCTAGGGTGCACCAGAAGTGGTGGGGCTACATACACCCTGCCTCCTTGAAGGCCTTGTGCAGAAGGCAGGAGATAACATGAAAATAAAAAGAAGGCTGACCCCTCGCAGAAGGATGAGACAAGGGCCAATTAAGGCGGGAGAGGAAGATACTCCCTAGGCCCCAGATACCCTAATACCGTCGGAAGAGAACAAGAGTTGACCAAGTGAGGTCGACAGGAAAGAAGACGGAGAGGAGCCCGGCACAAGTAAGTGGAAGCAATGACGGACTCAGCTGGGGCCCCGTGGTCGCCAACCCACGTCCCACTAAATGTGAGCCTCTGGGGGGAGTTTAGGTTTGATTAACTCTCTATTAGTTCCAACGTTCGCTGCCGGGTGCCGGTCGTGGTGGCATCTCGTAAAGTGTTCGCGTTAGGTGTCGTTGACGCAGCATTTGGTAGTAAAAGTCGAAACTGCAGTACTTGAAAAAGATAGTATATTGGCTTTCACGGCCAGTGAATTAAAACTCAACAATATTTCTAGGTTTATGCCATGACCTGTAGGGGTCTGGGCGCGGACACTAAGAGCCCGCTGATGAGCCAGCTTGGTGTACTAGGCGAAACCCCACACAAGACACGGCATGAACCTAGTTTTACAGTAGTTGAAATTGATCGTCTGCAGTTCTTACCTGAATTACAGATAACACACACTAATACAGCCATCACAATTAACACTTGTTATCAGACAGATTCTATACACACCCAAAGTACACGGGACTGCATGGCCACGTTGTCGCCGCCCCTAATCTGAGGAACCAACCAACATTTCTCAAATCCTTGTCTAACCTTATCCTAATGAGTTCCGGTCATAGCTCACCTGGGTCCATATCTCTGATCTAGAATCACAAGACACTGCCAGTTAAAGGGATAAGAAGAGTTATTCTTTCTGTCGTCCGAGGTAAAAGTTAGACTTTAAATAAATACGTGTTAATGGTTGGTTTGGAAAGAATTCTAACGTCATTTCAACAAAAAAGAAATCATTTTATTTAGACCCTGACGGGCCCTGGTATACAGATTACGGGGTGACGCGTGGCCAGTACGACGGGTCCCCTCGGTCGTTATTCCTAGTTTTCTTGCCCGGAGCGCTGCCTCACTGTCAGAAAGCTACTCAATTTTCCTCACGAGGCTGAGTTCACTCCGTTCCAGGCCTCGCGTCAGTTTCTAAAATCCCTGACGGAGACGGGAATCGAACGAGGGGCCTCCGGGTAAGAGACAGGCGCGCTACTCCAAAACCACGGGATCGGTTTATTTTTAAAATAAATATAAATAATATTCAATATAAAATGAGTAATTTAACAACAGTGACATTGATCCTACTTCTTGAAAAAATAAGGAGTTTTTTATTTTGTTACTGCATTTAATCTTCGAAGTCATTTTTCAGTGTTGTCTTACTAAAAGATATTGTATTTGTTCAGTCAGACAAAACGCTTACCAGCCCAATTATATTAGAAATTGTGATACAACCTGAAGAAGATCGAAATTTGTCTGCACAGATTACAAGAGGAGAAGAATTAAGAGGATGACATATTTCGTTCGTCAAGAGAGCATCGTCAGTTCTTTAAATGGCTAAATCTCTAAGAAGTAAATAGCTCTACTAAACTTTGCCAAAGCCCAAAATGTCAATCACGATCTGACACCGTCCTCAAACAACTCTCCAAGGAGCAAAAAAATCTTCAAACAAGAAGTTCCGTGACGAACTAAAGAGCCTACTTTTCTTAAAATTTAAATTCATGCCAATCTATATAGACCTATCTAGAAAAATAGCGAAATTAAGTTGGTAATATCGAAATTTCTAATTAGTTCGAAATATACCTGTAGGCTTATATATTTGGCAGCCCTGGCAACTGAATATATTGTTAGTTCCATTTCTTAAGGTACAAAATACAATATTTGGTTGAAGTCCAATGGATAGCGTGGACGTTACATGCAGTTAGACATTGGATCTATCAGCGCGCGTAAAATCATGTTGGCAACAATGTCATGCTTGTGATGGTCAGAAATAATCTGAAATATTATGATCTACTCTTGTGCAAATTTTGAATGAAATCCTTTAGTTAGTATAGAAGTTACACGTATTTTAAAATTGAACCTGTCAGCAGGCTTAGAATCATGTTGGCAGCACTGACGTATATTAGTTTCTCCTAATTAATCTAGAATGTTAGGTACCATACGTGTGCAAATTTTAAAGCTGTTGGCTTACATACTTTCTGATATATTAATATTTGGGTAAAAAAAGAGAGACAGCATTTATTAACAGTTGGCAGCCCTGGTTGCTTTCAAAAATAAGCATAGTCATATCTGTTATGGTACACATAACACATATGAAATTTGGTTGAAATCCAACTGATAGTATAGATGTTACATGTATTTAAAAATTGGTCCTATCAGCAGGCTTAGAATCATGTTGGTAGCACTGACGTACATAACGTACTCCAAATTAATCTAGATTGTCAGGTACTAAACGTGTGCATAGTTTAAAGCTGTCGGCTTGCATACTTTCTGATATATTGGTATTTGGATAAGAGAATAGAGAGAACATTTATTGACAGTTGGCAGCCCAGGTGGCGCCTACAAATACACTCAGTCATATCTGTTTATGTACACATATTTCATACAATATTTGGTTGCATTCCAATTGATAGTGTAGAGGTTATAGGCATTTAAAATTGGACCTATCAGCAGGCTTAGAATCATTTCGGCAAAACTGCCATGTATGGACTCCTGGAAATTAAACTGAAATATTATTATCTATACTGTGACCTTTATGCCCATGCATACCTTCCAAGTTATCCAATATGGAGCTCAAATTTCAATTGCGATTTTTTAGCAGTTGGTAGCACTGACATAATTTTCAAATATGGGTTTGAGATGTTCAGGTATAGGTCTTTACGCATACCAAATTTGGATTCGATTGCTGCAGCCGTTTAGGAGTTGATAGGGACACACACACACAGCTAGACAGACAGACAGACAGACAGACAGACAGAAATTTGCCCAGATCGATCTCATAAGTCTATGCGACCAGTACTGCTGTGAAATATTAAGTTGGGGGACTCAAAGCACAGATGGATGCAAAGGACAGCCATGTGGGTCCCCTCCATAGGAAAGAGAAGCAGTACCAATATTGGAATGATGACAAAGCGTTGGATCAAATAAAATGTACAAAGTGAAAACTATAACTATGGAGTAAGACTATCAAAGAGACAGAACCAACCAGATCACATGGACCAGCTCACTATGTGAAAACAATCACTAGAACTACCCACATAGAGGGAGGCCTTTGCCCCTCACGGGACACTTAAGGCTTATTAATTCATTCATTCATTCATTCATTCATTCATTCAAACTAATGGACCCTTGCGGGAACTCTCGCATGTGTATAAACTGTTACTGTTAGGCTTCTATAAATATGTAATTTATTTATTTTCCGTGTCCGAATCAAATTAGATTTTGCCAGTAAGTAGCAACAGTTATAGCATTAGCATTTGCAGCCAAAATATCGTATTTTGAACATATGTCCTCCATCAAGGGGCAGATCAGCAGGTGTTCTGGATCTTGTAACATGCTGCAGTCACAGAACTCATCATTGTTGACGAGCAAGTTCCATTTCTTGAGATTGTTCTTGCAGCGTGAAACCCCCGTCCTAAGACTGTTCAATGATTTCCAAATTCCATATGGCAAGTTGTGACCAGGTGCCATTTTTTCTGATAGAGGAATAGTTGGGTCTGTGATCTCTGTCTTCCATATCTTCACACGGACAGCTTGTGAGCCTTTGAGGGCTGTTACTCCCCTCAAAAAGCTGTTTCTGGACTTAAGTCTCTGTCGGGTTGGTTGTTGGCCGAAAAGTGGATGTCTTGAATCGGTGTCATGCCGTTTCTTCTCAGATGCTGCTGCTACCATTCTTCGGACATGAGGTGGAGAAATTCCTATAAGAGGGTAGATCTTCTGAAGTGGTGTTGGTCTAAGTCACCCAGATACAATCCCGGAAGTCTCATTCAGAGCTATATCCACCTCTTTGGAATGTGGAGAAGAAAACCAAACTGGTGCTGCATATTCAGCAGCTGAGAAGCTCAGTTCAAGGGCTGAAGTTCTGAGAGTGGTGGGGTGAGCACCCCATGTCCTTCCTGTTAGGCATATTAGTATGTTATAAATATGTTTATTTGTTTAAACGCACTTTAAAAAGAAAAGTGGTTTGTAGGCGCCCCATGTGTACAGACTAACCGCCCGGCCCTAGTGGTATGTAGGCTGCGCGCGACACACTTCAGGCAGGGGCTACCATCTTGTTTATTTGTTTAAAAGCACATTATGAACAAATAAATATATTTCCGTTGACTTTTCAAGAAATGCATGCTTTTTCCTGTATTAATGACATGATTTGGAAGATTTTGGTACAAACCACACCTTCTAACTCCCTCTGGTTTAGGAGCTTGAGTTTTTTGAAACATACACCTTAGTATATTATATATAAGGTCCGTTCAAAAAGTAACGAGCCGGAGGCTGGAATGTGCAAACCGATGACTAC
Organism: Meconema thalassinum; assembly: GCA_946902985.2. Lineage (NCBI taxonomy): Eukaryota > Metazoa > Arthropoda > Insecta > Orthoptera > Tettigoniidae > Meconema > Meconema thalassinum. The sequence continues at coordinate 225,833,357 of OX336388.2, forward strand.
ATCGGCTAATCGTGGCTTGTGTAACGAGGTGTGGTTCCGACCAGAGTGTGGAAGGTCAGAGCCCGTCGCTAGAGGGCACGCGTGCACGTCACGTGACGATACAAAGCGAGCAGCAGCATGCATCAATCCTCCAACGCTGCCAGTCGCATTGCAAACAGTGACATGGAGGCGTCAACCAAAGAGCAAAGAGGTGTTGTTCGGTTTCTGACAGCGGAAGGCGAAGGGGGAACGGACATTCATCGCCGAATGTCACAAGAGTACGGCGAACACTGCATGTCCCTTGCAAGGGTCAAGGCGTGGCACAAGCGCTTCAGGGAAGGTCGGGTGTCGTTAGCCGATGATGCCCGGTCTGGGGCACCCCCTTGCATTACCGATGACAACGTCCAGCTGGTTGATGCACTCATTACCCAGGACCGCCGAGTGACAGTGAACGTCATAGCCGCTGTGGTTGCTCCAGGACAATGCACGACCTCATACGGCCAACACAGTCTCGGCACTCCTGCAGAAATTCAAATGGGAGGTTCTCGACCACCCTCCATACAGTCCAGACCTCTCTCCCTGTGATTACGCCATGTTTGGTCCCCTGAAAGGGGATCTGCGGGGCCAACGATTCACCTCGGATGTCGACGTCCAGCTGTACGTGCGGAACTGGTTCACATCGCAGCCCAGGGAATTTTATGAGACAGCCATTCACCGCCTCGTGTCACAGTGGGACAAGTGCCTTAACAGCCAGGGCCATTACTTCTAACATACAGGTACTGGTTTCTGTAATTATTCCTCCGGCTCGTTACTTTTTGAACGCACCTTATATAAAGATGGCTCTCGTATACTCTCCAGCTGAATACTGTGCAGGTGCATGGTTGAACAGCTCCCATTGCCAACTGGTTGATATTCAACTCCGGCAGACAATGCGGATTATCTCTGGCACTCTACATTGCACTCCCTCACAGTGGCAACCTGTACTGAGTAATATTGTTCCTCCTCACATCAGGAGACAGAAAGCTCTTTCCCGTCTGTGGCGCAGAATTATGGATAGTGAAGTTCTCTCAATTCAGCAAGACGTCAATCAACCTTCCACATCCAGGTTGAAAACACGGAAACCAGCCAACAAGATGGCTATGCGACCTCCGAAATACATGGAAAGTTGAATGGTCTACCTCTCCACCTCGTGGCCTAATTGAAGTACTTTATCCTACCATCCAAGTACCTGGATTCCATTTCCCTCGAGCTGTCTGGTCCGGTCTGAACAGAATGCGATGTGGCACTGCTCGAAGTAGAGCAGTCTTACATCAGTGGGGTTGGATAGACTCGCCTCGTTGTGGATGTTGATACGAAATGCAAACCATCAAGCACATCGTGCTGGAATGCCCTATATACAGGGTGTCTTTTATGTACCTTTGGAGAATGATAGATCGTGTAGGGGACGGGTATAGGAGTAATTTGAGATAGGTAACTTGGGGTCGGAGCGGCCTCCTCAACCCCTAAAATAAGGGTTGATTCAGGCCCTCCACCCTGTAAGTTAGGCAACCGACACAAGCCTCCATTACCTTTCTCAATCCTTTACCTCTTGGCAAGATTAATTTCACCATGTGGCCCTGGCGTAATGGATAGCGTTGCGGTGCGAAAGGCCGGTACCCCGGGTTCGATTCTGGGCTTGGGAAAATTATTCTTTTTTTAAATGTTTTTTGTCGTATTGTAGTCACATGTTACAGTCTGGTGCTACGACAGAGAAGAGAATGCAGTCGTACAGTTTTAGAGAACAACAGTCAGGCATAAAAAATAAAAATAAAAGAATTTACCCAAGCCCGGATCCGAACCCAGGACTACTGGCCTTTCGGACCGCAACGCTATCCATTACACCAGCGACACATGGTGAAATTAATATTGCCAAGAGTTGAAGGATGAGAAAGGTAAAAGAGGCTTGTGTCGGTTGCCTAACTTGCAGGGTTGAGGGCCTGAATCAACCCTTATTTTAGGGGTTAAGGAGGCCGCTCCGACCCCAAGTTCCCTATCTCAAATTACTCCTATACCCGTCCCCTACACGACCTATCATTCTCCAAAGGTACATAAAAGACACACTGTATATGTACTCTGGGACCTTAGAAGAGCTCCATGCAGCCACTCAAGAAGCTCTTGAATGGGTTAAAGACCTGGCAGCCCATATATGAAGGGTCCTAATGCTGGAAATTGTTTATTTTGTAAATGTATATATACGAGGTCATCTGCCCCTATAAGAAGAGAATAGGGATTGGATGAGATGGAACGTGGCTCGTTATACGCGTAGAAATGCGAGGAGCCATGTTCGTGCTAACCACGAACTCAGCGTTTTCCACCTGTATAATAAAAGAGGTCGCCTCCGTAGCGTAGCGGTCAGCACGGTTAGCTGCCGCCCCGGAGGTCCTGGGTTCGATTCCCGGTTCTGCCACGAAATTTGAAAAGTGGTATGAGGACTGGAACGGGGTCTACTCAGCCTCGGGTGGTCCAAATGAGTAGAGGGGGTTCGATTCCCATCTCAGCCATCCTCGAAGTGGTTATCCGTGGTTTCCCACTTCGTCTTCGGGCAAATGCCGGGATGGTACTGTACCCAATATCCGGATAGTAGGCTGTCAGATATCCGCCCCCTCAATCGGATTGCCAATAATCAATCGCACCGGCACAGCTACATCAATGAAAATGGCACTGACAGATACTATCGAGATTAGAGCACAATAGTTAACAAGAAATTATTGTGGAACACACCAAAATAGACGGGGGTTCATACTTACCTTTACTTACCTCTTAAATTTATCTCGGGGACTGGGTTGTCAACTGGATCACTTAAAGTATGCCCACACAATAACCTCCACCATGATATTTAAAATGAACCAGAACGAAGACGAGAAACTTTAAACTGCACAATAATTTATTTCACAAAAAGAATGATTTTAACAAAATTAAACAACAAAATCAACGTGGCAATCAGAAGCCATCGACCACATAACCATGTCCTCCTGTAGGACCTGTATTCTCTACATATAATGTTTCAGCTTTCTCAAGCTCATAGCAACGTAAAAATAATAATGCAATTGGAATGGAAACGGGATTTGGGATGAGACACATATATCAATTGTTTTGCGTGTTTATATACTTCACATTTTATTTATAGCCACAAGGCTATTATGGAACGTCCTTGGCCTCTGTAACACAGTTGTCCGGGCCAGCTGCAATGCACCTGTATCGTCAAAGCGGACTCCCGTTCGTTCAACCCTAGCATAAGCGTGTTACCTCAGAGCTTGGCTCTCCTTTTCAAATACGTAAATGTTCACATCTCAACTGAAATATTATCACGCAAATGTCTTACATGCTTCATTCAAACACCAGTGGATTACTCCAACAATCCCAAATCATGATTAATTGTTCAAACCACTTGCTTAATTAGCGTTGTTTAGAGTATAAAAAAAACTCTAAATGTTAATTAATTATTTATAACAATAATAAATTGTTTATAACAATGTCAAATGACAATTGAAAAGTTTATACACGCCTGTATTAATCACTAACATTTCAAATTATTTAACAAAGATATTTACATTTTACAATATTATATTGTTTATATTATTTATTCAAGGAATACATTAAACCACACGTTTATCCGGTTGATAATTACTTAAATCGTGTTGATATAATCGACCAATGAAGGTTAGTTATATTTAACTGTCAAATTCAGGTTTAATAAGGTTTAATAATAATTATTAATATTTGTGACGGTAACCTCCATTCAAAATCTTTATCTCAAATTATTTAACACTCTTGTTAATTTTAACAGTATCTTCATATGAATAATCTTTCAAAGAACAAGAACAATACATTCAGCGGGAAAATACTTCGCTCAAGACGCCCAAAATTACACAACAATTGGTCCAAATTCATCATATCTCTTCATATATATGGCATAAAAATCTTCCAAACTACACACATAAACCTCCACTTATTAATTCATCAACTTCATTAATTATTGTGGGAACCTCCTTCATTATTCAAGGGCATTACTCAACAGCGACTTTTACACGTCCACTGAACTAACGATTATACATCCATTGTTCCTCTTTAAAAATTCTTACATTCATCAATTGTAATAATGACTGTTATTATTTAACCTTCGTGGGTTTCATTCATGAATCGATATGAAGAAAAAATTTGCCAATCACAAATAAATTTAATAGCAAATACGATTAGACACTCCTGCCTGGTCTATCAAAATTGAGATTAACATCTTCAAAGTAACGCAGTATAAAAATACTATCTTCAAACAAAGTTCATCTAAACTGCAAAATAGTCGAATAGAATACAATTAGATTGTGGAATGCAAACATTAATGTTCCAATCTAGAATTGAGAAAAACTCTTATCAAATGTTCATTACTATAGTGAATTCAATAAATCGAAATAAAAGTTCATATTTCATAAAATTGTCTATAATGCAATGATAAATGTCTATGTTGCAATCATGTTCATAAGACGACTAGTATTTCAAAGATCGTTGATATCGTAATAGATTTTAACGCTCTAAAATCATTTAATTATTCTTCTTTCTTGAGGATGACAGAAAATTGGTCAAAGTAATTTACTGAATAGAATTACTTTAATAAAATGACACGCTGTCTGAATTCAAATCTGCCATAGCAAATCATTAACTTTACAGTCAAATCGTGACTACAAAAATATGCAAATTACTGAAAGAATTTAATATCAGTCTCAACTGATCCAAAATTATTAAGTATGCCAATGACATAGCAATGTCTCAAAAATCGAAGAAAAAGGCATAAATCATCGAAGTGTACTGAGTACAGAAATATCAATCAAGAAAATGGGGCAAAAATTATGGGACAGAAAATAAGGGAAAAATGGTTGCTCAGATATCGCTACAAGACTCAAATAATACAAGAAACGTTCACGACTACCTTATCTGTTGATTGAAGTTCCAGAGGAAAGTTTTCAAAGAAAACTGCTGTTGGTTCCATTTCACCAGCGTGAAGATGTGCTCCGTCCTCCAATTTGGAATCAGCGTCCTCGGAGAATCGAACTGCTTCCTCCTCCGAAATTGCACTGCTCCGTGGATACGAAAAACATCCTTCTGGCAAAAATCTTCTTTGTGCGCCGGGACAACCCTGGCCTCTCTTGAAAGTTCCCTGAAGTTCTTGCAGGAATTCGCCATGAAGTTTATTGTAGTTATTTCCGCAGAAATATTCATAGTTGTGGAGTATGAAAATATTTCCACTGTTATCTGGTATAATTCAGCGATGGATTCACGATGAATGAGTGTAGTTGGATGTTCACTACATGCTCGCTTTTGTAGAAAGACGATTAACGAAGTTCCATGCTGTTACTTTACTCCAATCAATATATGTCCCAATTGCATTAAAGCCTTAGCCTTCCATCTCAACTACTGTTATAATCATTGAAAGCACTGCAAGATTATAATGTTCCATAGTCGAATGTATCGTTGTAATACCAAACGTATTCTCCAATATCACTGTTGCACTCCACGTGTCAGCCGTAGTGTATAATGTGGAATTTAAAAGTGTTTCTCCTGTGGCGAGAAAATCACTTTTGTTGGCAGCCTTAAAGTTCCAATATCTTTCGAAGTATAACTGTGAAATTGTTCAAATCTTCTACACACCTCAATGTTATACTGCCTAATAGAATTATAATGCAGGCTGAAGTTAGCGCTTGATATCTTGACTGGTGGAAACGTTAATGTGAGCGTTTCAACTTCACCTAGTTTCGAGCAGCGTAAAATGGAACTGCTCCGAGTTCGTTCGATGCGCCGGGCTTTAACCACGCTAAAGACAACTTACTTCACTGAGTCACTTGAAAATAACTATATATCACCAGAAATATATATGCGATCTGACATATGAGATCTGAGTATGAGTTCTGAGAGCTCCTCTCTCCTGTGCACGACCTTTTATCAACTTCTTAAGGGGCGTATCCATCCCTTCCATAGCCTGTTGCTGCGTCATTGCTGGAAGTTTTAACTTTGGCTATACTTGACGGATTTTCAAATTTCAAAAACTCAAAATTAATTTCTTCAAAATTCCAAATCAATGCCATAACTGAAAATAGATTTCCACAAATCTGCATGCCAAAAGTAATCAAATATCGTAGTTTCAGCAATCTCCGTCTTCCTTCCAAACTATCGTTCATTGGTTCGAGTCTCTCCTCCAATAGCGTAGCTTCTTCCTTAGCACAATACCTTGTTTCCTGCGACTGCGTCGTAAATCTCGGATCTTTCTCGAACAAAATCATGACGTCACCAAGAATCTCAGCTCAACCAGCCTACTGGCATGAAGTCTGCGTCATCCGTGCCTACGTCATGAATATCCACGTCATAAATATGACATTCATAACTTTACTCCTATTTGCCAATACAGCCATTGTGGTCTCAATATAATTCAATTTCCGGGGGCATTCTCCCTTCACCACGTTTTAAAAACAGTTGCAAATTGTTTTTAAACTCTGTGTTATAAGTATCAGAATTCACTTGAACACGAAATTGAATTATTATTGGCTTACTCTTATATGATATTTCTTCTATGTTCCTTAATCATTAGTCTCTTCTTCTCTGGTTTGTGTGTGGCTAATGCATTCTCTCCTCTCTACTGTCTCTTCTGTCCTGAATATCTGTTTTCCAAGTTCTGCTGACTTGTAGAAAGACCAGGATCGATCACTACATCCTGTCTTTTCTTTTGATTTTCAGCTTCCTTTTCTCGTAATTCCTTCAGATACTGCTGACTTTCTTTCTCTCTCTCTTGATACTTGTCGGGTGTCATAACCTGACCTTGAGAATTCTGATTCTGGTTCTGGTACTGGTTATTTCTGTTATAATTTCTATTATAACCATTGTTGTAGTACCTACCTCTTCCGTTGTTGTAATTCCCTCTATTATTATTCCAGCCTCGTCTTTGCTGATATGGACGGTAACCTTGGGATCTGTGGTTGCGGAAATAATTATTCCTGTGAGGACCTACATTTTCAGTTTTTCCTTCCTCAGGCTTATCAGTTTGTTGCACTTGGTCCATGTAGACCGTATTAACGTCTTTGAATTCGTGCCTCTGACCTTTTTGTACCAAATTTGGCATTGGACTCGTGTAGTCAAGCCTTCTCAACAATTCGTCCATACTTGTCAAATCTCTAATGTTTGACGATATGATCAGTCTTCTTACCTCCACAGGCAGCATACGTGAAATCGCATCTATCAACTGCTCTGTTGACAATGGGGGTTGCAAAAATCTCAAGCGTGATAGTTGACTCGTGAAGAAATCAGCGTACCGTGTTGGAAGAGTACCTGAATACTTCCTCGAGTATACTTCAGCTCTTAGTGAATTCTGAGCTTCTATTGACCAGAATCGTTTAATCAGTGCCTCTGCAAATTCGTCAAAATTGCTGAAAGTGTACCGAAATGCTCTAAACCATTCGAGGGGTCCTCCAGCTAGAAATCTTTCTACGATTCTCATCTCTCTCTCTCTAGGAATGTGGGCTTCTATGAAGTAGTCTTTAAGATTCCTGATATATTCGATCGGTGTGAGACTATCAGTGTTGCTAAATTTTTGAGGTTTGTCTTCAAAATTCCGGATGACTGTCACATTTCTCGGATATGAATCCATATAATTCCTCCCACTATCACGATACTTCCATTCAGGTTCAATATTCCGATCCTCTTCTTCTTCCCTGAATCTGGATATACGTTCCTCAGGACTAATATCTCTCTCTTCTGTATTAAGGTTACCTCTTCTCACGTAATTTCTCTCCTCTTCACCAGTCAATCCTTCGGTATCCTTGTCTGTGATTTCCGTGATGACTTTCCTAATCAACTCTTCCTTATAGGTTTCCATCATGCTAGCTTCTCCTAGTTTCAAATTCTGCAGTTTGCTCGTAGTTTCGTTAACATCAGAGACAACCTTATGAATCTGTTCCTCTAACGCAGTTTTTAATGCTTGCACGTCCTGACCTAGTTGAGTTCTATCCTCTACCTGCTTTTCGGATAGCGAATCCATCCTTACATTCAAGTCTTTCCTAATCTGAACTACTTCGTTATTAATGTCTACTTGTGTACTGGCAAGTTTTCTTTCAATTCGTTCTTGAATCTGATCTACATGTTCCCCACTTGACCTGTTCCATTCATCTTTCCACACCGTTACATTTGCAGTTAACATTTCCGCAATATCTACTTCGATGTCCTCCTTAAGTAAACGATTGTGATCTAATACTTGGGTTCTCATGACCTCTACATAGTATTTTAAACCAGCTAAAGAAGCCGTTGTCCTAACAGACTCGTCAACTAATCGAGTTGTTAATGCACTAATGTTACGGGTACAAAGCATTTTTGAAGTTTCAATTTCCTCCCTAACTTTGTTAACATCAGTCTGAACTTTAGCAATGTCTACAAAAACAGTATTGACTTCTACTTGTATTTTATTGATATCGCTTTGCATATCGTTAATATCTGAATGAATATTATTGATGTCTACTTGAACATTTGATACATCAGTTCGAACATTAATAACCTCTCTTTGAACTTCTTCTACTTTATCCTGTACAGTAGCAACATCATTCCTTACAACAATTACTTCAGCTCTAGCACATGAAATATCACCCCGGACATTAGCAACATCAAGATTCAACATGGTAAGATCTTTTTGTACCTTAGACACATCAATTTTAACCTCAGAAACATCTTTATGCACATTGGACACGTCTGTGCGCATGTCAGTTACAGCATTCTCGATTCCCTGGGTACTGATCTGTAAACGCGACATATCATTTTCTAGGTTTGCAGAACTAGTCTGAAGAACTTTCATATTCTCCTCCAGTCGACTAGTATTCCTAGCTTCCATCTCCCTCATGCTTTCGTTCATGCTAGCTTTCAAGTTAGCAGACATCTCCTCTAACATCATTCTCAGACTTTCATCTGCCATTTCAATAATATTCAATAATAAACTGCTTTAGGGACATACATCAAACAGAGCAAAATAACAACATCTGAGCAACATTTTTCACCATATATAAATTTGAGCAATTTTCTGTCTTAAATCTAACTTATAATTAACCTTCGTAGACACTTCATGTTGAAATAAACTCAAGCACATGTTCAAGTTTCTTTGGTTCATTTTAAAATATCCTAACACAAATAATTTACATTTATACTCCAAATAGTTTAAATTTATCTTTAATATGACTATACATGTCATTAGCCGGTCAAATAAAATAAGAATCCAGATCATAGGCGATTTTTCTAAGTTTCCAGCCTATTTAACCTCTTTCAAGTTGTATAAGATCTGATCTTTTCTGAGTGTAATTTTCCTAATACAATACAACATTTATTCCTATATAATCACACTCTCAAATTCTACAATTGGCTAAGACATCTAACAAAGAATCAACCTCTTTATTTGAGTCTTCACAATCCCTTTGACATCGATAACTTGGTAATCCAATGTTATTCGAACACTCCACAAAAATTGCGGTGTCAATTCTACTGCAATAACTTGGTAATCCAATGTTTTGCAGATCGTTCCCCACGATTTAGGGTCGCCAATCCTACTGTACCCGATATCCGGATAGTAGGCTGTCAGATATCCGCCCCCTCAATCGGATTGCCAATAATCAATCGCACCGGCACAGCTACATCAATGAAAATGGCACTGACAGATACTATCGAGATTAGAGCACAATAGTTAACAAGAAATTATTGTGGAACACACCAAAATAGACGGGGGTTCATACTTACCTTTACTTACCTCTTAAATTTATCTCGGGGACTGGGTTGTCAACTGGATCACTTAAAGTATGCCCACACAATAACCTCCACCATGATATTTAAAATGAACCAGAACGAAGACGAGAAACTTTAAACTGCACAATAATTTATTTCACAAAAAGAATGATTTTAACAAAATTAAACAACAAAATCAACGTGGCAATCAGAAGCCATCGACCACATAACCATGTCCTCCTGTAGGACCTGTATTCTCTACATATAATGTTTCAGCTTTCTCAAGCTCATAGCAACGTAAAAATAATAATGCAATTGGAATGGAAACGGGATTTGGGATGAGACACATATATCAATTGTTTTGCGTGTTTATATACTTCACATTTTATTTATAGCCACAAGGCTATTATGGAACGTCCTTGGCCTCTGTAACACAGTTGTCCGGGCCAGCTGCAATGCACCTGTATCGTCAAAGCGGACTCCCGTTCGTTCAACCCTAGCATAAGCGTGTTACCTCAGAGCTTGGCTCTCCTTTTCAAATACGTAAATGTTCACATCTCAACTGAAATATTATCACGCAAATGTCTTACATGCTTCATTCAAACACCAGTGGATTACTCCAACAATCCCAAATCATGATTAATTGTTCAAACCACTTGCTTAATTAGCGTTGTTTAGAGTATAAAAAAACTCTAAATGTTAATTAATTATTTATAACAATAATAAATTGTTTATAACAATGTCAAATGACAATTGAAAAGTTTATACACGCCTGTATTAATCACTATCATTTCAAATTATTTAACAAAGATATTTACATTTTACAATATTATATTGTTTATATAATTTATTCAAGGAATACATTAAACCACACGTTTATCCGGTTGATAATTACTTAAATCGTGTTGATATAATCGACCAATGAAGGTTAGTTATATTTAACTGTCAAATTCAGGTTTAATAAGGTTTAATAATAATTATTAATATTTGTGACGGTAACCTCCATTCAAAATCTTTATCTCAAATTATTTAACACTCTTGTTAATTTTAACAGTATCTTCATATGAATAATCTTTCAAAGAACAAGAACAATACATTCAGCGGGAAAATACTTCGCTCAAGACGCCCAAAATTACACAACAATTGGTCCAAATTCATCATATCTCTTCATATATATGGCATAAAAATCTTCCAAACTACACACAAAAACCTCCACTTATTAATTCATCAACTTCATTAATTATTGTGGGAACCTCCTTCATTATTCAAGGGCATTACTCAACAGCGACTTTTACACGTCCACTGAACTAACGATTATACATCCATTGTTCCTCTTTAAAAATTCTTACATTCATCAATTGTAATAATGACTGTTATTATTTAACCTTCGTGGGTTTCATTCATGAATCGATATGAAGAAAAAATTTGCCAATCACAAATAAATTTAATAGCAAATACGATTAGACACTCCTGCCTGGTCTATCAAAATTGAGATTAACATCTTCAAAGTAACGCAGTATAAAAATACTATCTTCAAACAAAGTTCATCTAAACTGCAAAATAGTCGAATAGAATACAATTAGATTGTGGAATGCAAACATTAATGTTCCAATCTAGAATTGAGAAAAACTCCTATCAAATGTTCATTACTATAGTGAATTCAATAAATCGAAATAAAAGTTCATATTTCATAAAATTGTCTATAATGCAATGATAAATGTCTATGTTGCAATCATGTTCATAAGACGACTAGTATTTCAAAGATCGTTGATATCGTAATAGATTTTAACGCTCTAAAATCATTTAATTATTCTTCTTTCTTGAGGATGACAGAAAATTGGTCAAAGTAATTTACTGAATAGAATTACTTTAATAAAATGACACGCTGTCTGAATTCAAATCTGCCATAGCAAATCATTAACTTTACAGTCAAATCGTGACTACAAAAATATGCAAATTACTGAAAGAATTTAATATCAGTCTCAACTGATCCAAAATTATTAAGTATGCCAATGACATAGCAATGTCTCAAAAATCGAAGAAAAAGGCATAAATCATCGAAGTGTACTGAGTACAGAAATATCAATCAAGAAAATGGGGCAAAAATTATGGGACAGAAAATATGGGAAAAGTGGTTGCTCAGATATCGCTACAAGACTCAAATAATACAAGAAACGTTCACGACTACCTTATCTGTTGATTGAAGTTCCAGAGGAAAGTTTTCAATGAAAACTGCTGTTGGTTCCATTTCACCAGCGTGAAGATGTGCTCCGTCCTCGAATTTGGAATCAGCGTCCTCGGAGAATCGAACTGCTTCCTCCTCCGAAATTGCACTGCTCCGTGGATACGAAAAACATCCTTCTGGCAAAAATCTTCTTTGTGCGCCGGGACAACCCTGGCCTCTCTTGAAAGTTCCCTGAAGTTCTTGCAGGAATTCGCCATGAAGTTTATTGTAGTTATTTCCGCAGAAATATTCATAGTTGTGGAGTATGAAAATATTTCCACTGTTATCTGGTATAATTCAGCGATGGATTCACGATGAATGAGTGTAGTTGGATGTTCACTACATGCTCGCTTTTGTAGAAAGACGATTAACGAAGTTCCATGCTGTTACTTTACTCCAATCAATATATGTCCCAATTGCATTAAAGCCTTAGCCTTCCATCTCAACTACTGTTATAATCATTGAAAGCACTGCAAGATTATAATGTTCCATAGTCGAATGTATCGTTGTAATACCAAACGTATTCTCCAATATCACTGTTGCACTCCACGTGTCAGCCGTAGTGTATAATGTGGAATTTAAAAGTGTTTCTCCTGTGGCGAGAAAATCACTTTTGTTGGCAGCCTTAAAGTTCCAATATCTTTCGAAGTATAACTGTGAAATTGTTCAAATCTTCTACACACCTCAATGTTATACTGCCTAATAGAATTATAATGCAGGCTGAAGTTAGCGCTTGATATCTTGACTGGTGGAAACGTTAATGTGAGCGTTTCAACTTCACCTAGTTTCGAGCAGCGTAAAATGGAACTGCTCCGAGTTCGTTCGATGCGCCGGGCTTTAACCACGCTAAAGACAACTTACTTCACTGAGTCACTTGAAAATAACTATATATCACCAGAAATATATATGCGATCTGACATATGAGATCTGAGTATGAGTTCTGAGAGCTCCTCTCTCCTGTGCACGACCTTTTATCAACTTCTTAAGGGGCGTATCCATCCCTTCCATAGCCTGTTGCTGCGTCATTGCTGGAAGTTTTAACTTTGGCTATACTTGACGGATTTTCAAATTTCAAAAACTCAAAATTAATTTCTTCAAAATTCCAAATCAATGCCATAACTGAAAATAGATTTCCACAAATCTGCATGCCAAAAGTAATCAAATATCGTAGTTTCAGCAATCTCCGTCTTCCTTCCAAACTATCGTTCATTGGTTCGAGTCTCTCCTCCAATAGTGTAGCTTCTTCCTTAGCACAATACCTTGTTTCCTGCGACTGCGTCGTAAATCTCGGATCTTTCTCGAACAAAATCATGACGTCACCAAGAATCTCAGCTCAACCAGCCTACTGGCATGAAGTCTGCGTCATCCGTGCCTACGTCATGAATATCCACGTCATAAATATGACATTCATAACTTTACTCCTATTTGCCAATACAGCCATCGTGGTCTCAATATAATTCAATTTCCGGGGGCAGTACCTACTGTAAGGCCACGGCCGCCTCCGTCCCTCTTCCTAGCCTATCCATCCCAATCTTCCCCTCCCTTCCCTCATGAGGCCCCTGTTCGCTTTGCAGGTGAGGCCGCCTGGGTGAGGTGCTAATCCCACCTCACCAGTTGTAACCCTTCCGATTAGATGTTCCCAGCTCTAGGACACTGCCTGGATAGGCGGTAGGGGTGAGTTCCCTCGCTGAGTCCCTGGGAGCCACCACCCTGGAGGGTAAACACGATTAAAAAACAAGATGTTCAGCAAGGAACATATAGCCTACTTCATCCTAAATGTATGGGTATCTTTATGACTCTTTGTCCTCATCCCTAAAACAATCACCCCAACCACAATGTATTGTTTGTTTTCTTTTATATTAATAATAAGCCAGTAAGTGTCAAGATCAATATTATATACTTTATGATGATTGAATAACAAAACTACTAACTTATTGTAATGCATTCACGTCCGTTAATCTCTATATTAAGCCAGCCTGCAAAATTAAGAATCTTCCGCCCCAATCACAGTAGGTGGTGCTGCGACCTATCAGTGAATTAATCTTTATCTTGTACGCCTATGCACTGCCATCGTAATGTACTACGATGGCAGTGTTCTATGGGTGTTGAATGAGTAGGCAGTTTAAAGTAGCCAAGAGGGAGGCGATCCAGCTGGCAGTGTTTAAAGGTATTCGGAGCGCGATCGTGGCTAATAGTTGAACTACCAGTATTACAAAATTGCCATACTTCAGGAGGCCAGCTCAGGCATTTACACAGCGTTATGTTTGGAACAATAATACCCACATAACCCACAAGAGGACAGCACCGTACAGAGGCATTAAGAAGGCTGTGGTTAATGACAACGTGTATCTAGTTCTTCTATTCTCCTTTTTCTAATGTCTTCTGTTTATGTGCGATGCTGGGACTGTGATTTTATTAATATACGAGTGTATACTTTATCCTCTCCTTTGAGCTAAATGACATTTTATTCAGTATCTGTGGGAAAAGATTGTGCACATCATTTGTAAAATAATTCAAGAAAAAAAACCTAACTGTAGCAGTATTCGATCCCCAGTCAACTGCGTGTCAAACTAACATGCTAGCCCAGAGCTAACCGTATCCATGACGTTAGGTGTTCTTAACTGACATATTAGATACAAACTGTTGGCAAATAATGATTTTAAATAAACGATTTCTTCACTGCAGTACATCTTCATTAAAGATCATTTCATACAAAGTTTATATTATTGTATCAGTACGGTATATCACATACAACATACTAAAACTACTGAAATATAAGACAGGCACATGAGGACAGCTGCCATCTTGTCGTGTGACACAAACGGCTCAGCTCTTTTAAGCCACTCATACTGTATAATATTATAATATTAAATTATAATAAATAACGGATCACGACCTTCAGGATAGCTTAAACCCCCCTAGGCTCGATAATCGGAATTGGTGGGTCTTAAGCTATTTATTAAAATGGTTGCATAATTCACACGGCCGCCATCCTGAAATGGCATGGCCGATGACCTTGAATGTTGGATGAAAGACGCGTCCTATATAAAGGTATGTTGTCACCAAATTTGGTAGAGATCGGATGATTAGTTTAGCCGTAATTTGATTTTACGTTTTGAACATTTGAGTGGCCGCCATTCTGTTTTGGTAAATATGGCGGCGATATAAAGTATGACACTGAGGTGTCCTTTACTAGTGCTACCTCTGTACCAAATTTCGTTCAATTCGGTTTCACCGTGTTCGAATTGATAGGGGGGGACAGACATTCAGAGTACACACACTCACACACACACAGACACACACACACACAGACTCACACACACACATACACACACACACACACACACACACAGACTCACACACACACATACACACACACATACACACACACAGACAGACACACTTTTTTCGCCCTGTGTTGATCTCATAAGTCTACTTTCATTTTTTGCAAAAATCGAAAGTAGGCTAAAAAATAATAATAAAAGAGCCGAAAATAGTATGGATTCTGTCGGCATAGAAGCAAGGAAAATAATGCTTTTTTCGCTCATACTGTAAAATAATGAATCCTCACCATTGCTGTGATCCCCATGATCACGGCGTTAGATAAAATAATAAAGCTTGTGGGGCATGCAAATTCAGTATTTGTGCCAAAGTGCCTAAATGAAGGGAATGGAGAGGTCTGTCCGAAATTTCAAGTAGATAGTGTTACTCGTCTTGTTCCAAATAGTAAGTTAGGTTGGTTGGTTGGTTCTTAAGTTTAAGGCCTGCGACAACACGGTCATGTAGCCCCGTGTACTTTGGGTGTGTGTAGAATCTGTCTGATAACCGGTGTTAATTGTGATGACTGTATTAGTGTGTGTTATCTGTTTTTTAATTTAAGTACTGTCGCCTCCGTAGCGTAGCGATCAGCATGGTTAGCTGCCGCCCCGGAGGTCCTGGGTTCGATTCCCGGCTCTGCCACGAAATTTGAAAAGTGGTATGAGGACTGGAACGGGTCCTACTCAGCCTCGGGTGGTCCAAATGAGTAGAGGGGGTTCGATTCCCACCTCAGCCATCCTCGAAGTGGTTTTCCGTGGTTTCCCACTTCGTCTTCGGGCAAATGCCGGGATGGTACCTTCTGTAGGGCCACGGCCGCCTCCTTCCCTCTTCCTAGCCTATCCATCCCAGTCTTCCATCCCTTCCCATCCCTCATGAGGCCCCGGTTCGCTTTGCAGGTGAGGTCACCTGGGCGAAGTGCTGATCACACCTCCCCAGTTGTATCCATCCTGACCAGATGTTCCCAGCTCCAGGACACTGCCCATAGAGGCGGTAGTGGTGAGTTCCCTCGCTGAGTCCGCGGGAACCACCAAACTAGAGGGTAAATTGACTAAATAAATAATAAAATAAAATAATTTAAGTACTGCAACTTAGAATTTTTCAAATACTACCTACTTTTGCCGCCAAGCGCCACCGTCAACGACTGCTAGGCCAAGTTCAGAACTTAGCTACTACTGTCGACCAAAGTATTATGTCTACTAGAGTTTGAAGGTTGTTTCTGAAGTAACCAATAGACCTACATAAAATCCAATACCATCAACATTTTCGTCGTTCTATTTTACGTTAGTTCATGTAGGTTTGGATTTTTAAATTTATATTTTAATATTTTATTGCAGTTGGAAAACAAAAAGTGCACGTTTTTAAGCGTGTTTCAACCATGCGTCACATTTAAGAATTATTATCTCAAAAACCCGTCATCAGATCGAATCCAAATTTCAACACAATATACATTGGAATGTTGTATAACTGGTTTATTAATTTCATAATTTTGTGTGTCCAAGAAAAAAGTTGTTATCATTGTTGTAAGGTAACTTTTTCACGGCTCGGGGTGGTTGGAAAATGTAGTTATTGGTTGCGTTGTAATCGATATACATCAAAACGTTATGCTGTATGACTGTGAAATACGTAAATTAATTCGCTTATTTTATATCGGTTTGAATTTGTACGAGGAAATAACACATGGTTCACTATTTAGCCGCTCCCGGAAAAGCTGTACAGCGTTGCGAAGATGGAGCCCATCACTTCCGAGCGAGACACGCCATGATGCGTGTGAGCACCATTTCGGCAACGCTGTACAGCTGTTCTCTGAGCGGCTAGCTGGTGAAACATGTGTTATTTCCCCGAGCCGAGAAAAAGTTACCTTACAAAAATGATAACAACTTTGGTTCTTGGACACACACAATTTTGAAATTAATAAACCAGTTATACAACATTCCAATGTATATTGTGTTAAAATTTGTATTCGATCTGATGATGGGTTTTTGAGATAATAATTCTTAAATGTGACGCATGGTTGAAACACGCTTAAAAACGTTCACTTTTTGTTTTCCAACTGCGATAAAATATTAAAATATAAATTAAAAATTCCAAACCTACATGACCTAACGTAAAATAGAACGACGAAAATGATGATGTTATTGTATTTTATGTAGGTCTACTGGTTACTTCACAAACAACCTTCAAACTCGAGTGCACATAATACTTTGGTCGACAGTAGACGCCACCGCAGTCAGCTCTTGGCAACGAACGTAGGAACCTAAGAGCGTTGTTTACATTCTTAACCTATCCAATTTAGCTTCACACAGGTGCAATTAGTGGAAGGTTCTTTAACATGCCATACATCTATGACATGGGACCGCCGGCTTTACTTCCCCTCTGAAGGAAGGCATACTGAGGGATTTTTAACGCTCTTAAAAACTCCGACGGCTTCGGCCGGGTTTGAACCCGCTATCTTGGGCATAGAAGCTCAGCATGCTACCGACTACGCCACCGAAGCCGCCCAAAAAAATAGTAAGTAAGTAAGTAAAATTTGGTTCAGATCGGTGAAACGGTGTAGATTCATGTCAAAGGGCCTAAATAAATGGAATGGAGAGGGCTATTTAAAATTATTGTTGCCAAAAACCTTCCTTGGGGTGTGCAGTACAAACCTACAAAACTCAATGCAATCGGTTAAACGGTGTCGGAAACCATTAATCACGGACAGATATACATTTCCATTTACAGTATAATAATATAAGATTAATTACTGTCTTGTATGCACCATACGCTAAATAAATGAATAAATAATAATATATTCAAATGAAGCAACAGCAAAAGAGATTTATCCTAATTATTTGGCACAAAGATCAGACCTCACAAGTTGTAAGATTTTGCCCGATAAATGACGAAGTATGAGAGCAAGAATTTTGTGGACAATTAACATCTTCCAGCGAGATAATTGCTCTCTGTTCTAATTGGCCTCCTACACTATGATACTTTGTTACCTAATTAGGAGAAGTGAACAATCTTTCAGAGAGAGATTGCATCGTCAAATAATTGTACATATTACCGTGAGAAGGAATTTATCTGGCATCATAGCGCTCCATGAGGGAGATAGTTCGCCTTACTTCCTATCACATACAAGGTGTTCAAATCCTCCATATCTTGCAGCAATTTGAGTGAAGAAGGTTTGAAATAATACCAAGGGGGATTGTAGGTAATTTTCCAATTCGAATCTCTCAATGTATCTTCTTCTATGATACATTTTGAACCTTACCAAATTTCCAATGCATGCTTTCCAAATCAATTCTTCCAAAACCATGTTTCCTTATCTCCTCTCTGGATAGAGTGTACCCTTGTACATCAATAGATAATCTTAAATTATACCTAACTATAGAATGTAAACAACGCTCTTAGGTTCCCTACGTTCGTTGCCAAGAGCCGACTGCGGTGACGTCTAGTAGCTAAGTTCTGAACTTGGCCTAGTAGTCGTTGACGGTGGCGCTTGGCGGCAAAAGTAGGAACTATTTGAAAAATTCTAAGTTGAAGTACTTAAATTAAACAAGATGTTCAGTAAATAACATATAGCCTACTTTCTCCTAAATGTATGAGTATAGTTATAACTCGTTGTTATTATCAAAGAGTATAATAGAACTATTCTTTGTTGAAGACCTTAGAAACTATTTACCTCTACCAAACGCCACAACCTAGATAAAAACTGCTACCATCATTGAAGAAAGAAAGATAAGAAGTATCTAAAGAATGTTATGGATCTGCAGACATAATCGACCGGACTGGCGGCGTGGCTCAGCGGTAACGTTCTCGCTTGCTGGACCGTATGTTTCAGGTTCGTATCCTGGCGCAGTCAGCACGCATTTGAGGGTGCACAAATGCGAGGGAGCCGTGTTAGTAGATTTACTGGCACGTTAAAGATCCCCTTCGGGACAAAATTCTGGCACCCCGGCGTCTCTAACAGCAACAGTAGTTAAAAGGGACGTAAAACAAATAACATTATTATTATTATTATTATTATTATTATTATTATTATTATTATTATTATTATTATTAATATTATTATTATTATTATTATTATTATTATTACATAATCGGCCTGACGCGGGCAACATCCAACTTTGAGTTGAGGCATGTCTTTACACGTCTGGCTGCGTATGACTTTCACAACCCTAATTGAATTAACAAATCTTTCCATGACCCTACAGAGACGTGTGTATACCAACTATGTGGATATTTTCGATTGCTATTTGGCTGAAATAAAAATATTAATTAATATCCTGAACTAGCACCAACGGTAGAGTTCAGATACTATGTGAAATCGTTTTGTTCTTTACTTCAATTAACATTTTCAAATAACGCACAATAGGCTGTTACAAACCCTTTAAAATAAAAAGTAAAAATGTATCGTAGTATCATCTTGTCATTCTTCAAATTCGATGCGCATAGAATGCCAATGGTATAGTAATCAATGGAGCCCCACGTAGACTAGTCGTGACATCTAGTGGTGAAATATCGAACAATATAATCCTAACAGAGTGAGTGCATCTAGCGGCCAGAAGAAGAAACTTTTCAATAAAATCTGGAAGTTAATAAGTAGCGGCGCGCAGTTACCTCTTTGGCAGCTAGATGTCTCGAGTAAATCTGCTGGCGAATTATGTTTTAATTAAATATATATTTTACACCATAATATGCACAATATAACGCTTAATTTTAAAACATCTGAGTCATTACAAAACAATAAACATATAACATTTCAAGCAAAAAAAAAAAGCTCTGATCGGGTTTGAACCATAGGCATTTGAGCGATAGGCTAACGCTCTACCACTGAGCTAATTGTGTCAACGATTATCGTTCTATATAAAATGACTTACATAGAACTTGTTAGCAAATAATGATTTATACTAAACGATTTCATCACTGGAGTATATTATTTATATATAAAGCATTTCATACAAAGTTTATTTATTTTGTATCAGTACGCTATATTGCATGCAATACTCAAATTAGTGAAATGTAAGTCAGGCACAAGATATCCGCTGCCATCTTGTCTTATTACTGAATCGGCTCACCTTTTTAAAATCACGTCTGCACTATAGTATTACAAAATAAACTTTTAATTTCGAACGTGCCTCTTCCTTTAGAACAGTTAAAACGATTCTCGGCTCGATAATCGGAACTGGTGGGTCCCATGATATGGATCATAAAGTTTGCATAATTCGCACGGCCGCCATCCTGAAATGGTATGGCGGACGACCTAGTAGTTTGGTCACAAGACGCATCCTATACGAAGGTATGTTGTTACCAAATTTGGTAGAGATCGGATGATTTGGTTAGTCGTTATTTGATTTTACGTTTTGAACGTTTGAGTGGCCGCCATTCAGTTTTAGTAAAGATGGCGGCGATATAAAACATGACACTGAGGTTTCCCTTGCTAGTGCTACCTTTGTACCAAATTTCGTTCAATTCGCATTCACCGTGTTCGAATTGATAGGGGGGACAGACATTCAGAGTACACACACTCACACACACACAGACACACACACACACAGACTCACACACACACATACACACACACAGACAGACACACTTTTTTCGCCCTGTGTTGATCTCATAAGTCTACTTTCATTTTTTGCAAAAATCGAACGTAGGCTAAAAACAGATAACACACCCTAACACAGTCATCACAATTAACACCGGTTATCAGACAGATTCTACACACACCCAAAGTACACGGGGCTACATGACCGCGTTGTCGCAGCCCCTAAACTTAAGAACCAACCATTCCTAACTATCGTATTTCCAGAGAAATATAAATTATTTATTTAGGTATTTCTTCTTCGTCGTCATTTGGGCCTGCTGTGGACCACGGGGCTCGTATCTCCTCGTCGCATTGTCTTTTCTCTTCTTCCAGTACTTTGTCATCATCTGACTATGAGCCAGCTTTCTTTCCTCCGTTCATGGTGGTCTGCTGACTCCGGTGTTCTTCCTAGCTGACAGTGATACAGGAAAAACTCCCTGTCGGATGGCTTGCCGGAATTGTTGGCGGTCCTGTATGGACTTAAGTGGGATCCCTAGGTGGTCTAAATCCGTCCTGACCGTCGAGATCCACTTGGTCCTAGAGGCCTTCCCTCTTCGTGCCACTGTGAAGATCTTACTGGTGAGCCGGCAAGGGATCATGCGGGTCAAGTGTCCATAGAAGGCCAGGCGCCTTTTTCTTATACAAGTCACAATGTCTTCTTGATGGCTGTAAAGCTCATCATTGTGCCGAATTCAGTAGGTTCCTCTTTTTATTTATTTATTTATTTATAAATTAATTTATTTATTTATAGCCTTTCACAGAATAAAGTTCCAATTACTGGAGACTTACCAATAATCTTCTTCTTCCACTTAAGACGTCGTCTCCGAACGGCGGTTGACGATCCATACAGCTAGCTGTGATCTTGACATTGCTGCATGAAAGGCCTCTTCTGATGTGCAACAATGCCATCTTCGGATATCCTTCAGGCACGAGTTTCTTCGTCTTCCAATAGACCTATTCCCATGAATTTTCCCTGCTGGATGCTCCGTCCCTCGACACTAGACTGATCCTGATCCACCCCCAGTTCCGCCTTATATAGCCCAAGGGCGAGAGGCGTGTACTAGGTGCAGCACGGGCGCAGCCTGCGTCGAGCGAAGATACTGGCCCAAAGCCGAAGCTTTATTGCTCAAAATTTACATAAATACATACAAAAAATATATAGTAACACTTCAAAGAAAACCATAAAATGCACATATTATCACCCTTCACCACCTTCACTCGTTAGTCCATTCTATAGGCATAGTCATTCGAAGTCATCTGGACTGGGCGCCCATCTGGTAGGAGGACGTAAGAATTTCCAGATCGGGCTGCCTTTCACTTTCCGTGTGGTCCGTCGTGATGCCTTCCGCGGTGTCTTCGGTACCGGTACCGGGGGAAACGGAGGCACTCGTCCCCTTGCCGGTTTCTTCTTTCTTCTCTTCGCTGATGCAGGTTCCTTGACGCGCTTCGGGCTAGGAAGAGGGGAGCCCCGGGCGTCGTCCGCTCCTTCCGTTACTGGGTAGGTGCTGGTGTTGCCGCTGCCCGACCCATCGCCGCCCCGCGTGGTCCGCGTCCTCTTCCTCCTCTGCCGCGGGAGACCGCTGCCGGACGGGGAGTTGGCTGTAGATGGAAGGCTTCGGGGAGGGTGATGAGCTCGTCCCCGGTGCCTTGGTCTAGCTGCAGTGCTTGGCCCCATCCTCGAGTTAAGGCCAAATACAGTAGGTTTGCTCTGTTGAACGCGTACTTTCTTTGGATTATTATTATTAGTTGTAGTAGCTGGTATTTTTTACCTCTCATAACGTGTCCCAAGACCGTGTTATATAAAGCAGTAGTTCTCTTTGCTTTTCCATCCGACGAAGGACCTCGTTATTTCAAACTTTCAGTATCCATGATATACGTAGGATACATCTGTACATATACATTTCAAATGCCTCAATTCGTGTTCCATTTGATACGCACTGCTTCGTGAAAGTGCTAGTTTGAATTTATTCCTCGACTTATAAATTACATTTGGCTTATCAAAGTCCAAGTATTTCGTTTCAACATATAAGCGTACCTTGACTAACTTGAGTTGTATTGGGGAATGCATTGCCCGTTTGGATGGCTATTTCCACGGAGCTAGCCAACAGGTGGAAATCCTCTGTCTTGTTCGAGGTTAGTTGATTTTTGCCATTTATAGAGAAGTTTGTGCAGTGTTTGACCATCTAGAAGCGACATACTGAAGGCAACAAATGGGATTCAGCAGAATTCTCTCCAGGGTTGGATGCCTTCCTATTTTTGAAATGTTATGCGCTGTTCCGTATCATTATACCTGGCTGCAAGCAACATCCCATAGCTCTCAGCAGCGACGTCCGATACAGTCCATTAAGGTAGATTTACATTAACTTTTAATCTTTTTATTTTATGTTTCTTCTATTTTTTTGCACGTTCATTTATTTACATTCTAATATTTTATAATTTTAAATGATCTTGTCGACTTCGTCGTTACGCTGGGGTCTGGCGTTACGTTACGGTGACGGGACGAAATGTACCCAGATGCACTGAGGTGTGTGACGTCATAGTACCGCTTGGTGCATGTGTTCCCCGACAATCTCTACTTCGCTAGTATAAGACAAAATTCCCCGATTCTTGGATGTCACGGGTAATCTCGAGAACCACTGGATGGATTTTGATGCGGTTTTCACCATTCTGTAAAGGGTATCTAGAGGAAAGATTCTGTAGAAAATAATTTATGTATGATCAAAGGAAGCCAAGCAGTAACGATTTCAGTGAAAAAGTCGAAAACAAACTTGGCGACCGTGCGCTTCTTAAGCTTACGCTGGGCAAACCGTTAAAAATATCAATATACTATGAGCGTAAGAATTGGTCAGCATGAAAAGTTGTACAAAAAGGTCCGCGAGAGCATATCTCTATCTTCAATACATCGCCCACTATAAGTATTTTTAGACTGGATGGAAGGGGCACGGCCCCGCACGCTCTCGTGAGCGTGACGGTATCCCGCGCGCTTGACCTTGCTTTGCCCTTGGTTTGCACTTGCCGTTCGCGAGTAATTTGAAACAAGATAAGCAAGATAATTATTATGCAGATAATTGTCTAATTCCTATAGCATGAATCGAATTTTCACGTCACGTCTAATATATCAGGAAAACAAGATCCACCTATACATGACCCTAGTACGACCTGTTTTAATGTATGGTTGTGAAACGTGGGCGACTCCAAGAACTTTTGAAGAACGTATATGTGCATTTGAAAGAAAAATGCTGCGGAAAATCTATGGCCCAAAATACTGCCCAGAAACTGACAGTTGGGAAAGACGGAGTAAAGAGGAGTTATATCGACGTTATAAAAAGGCAGACATCAGTAGAGAGATAGAGAGAAGACGATTACAATGGTTAGGACACATTATCAGAGCAGAAGGTACTCTCCCGAACCGTGTGTTCAATTATCAGCCAACGGGAAAACGTCCAGGAGGTCGACCAAGAACGAGATGGAAAGATCGAGTTATGTTGGCACTGAACCAGGTAGATCCAGATGCAAGTATGGAAGATGCCAGGGATAGAAATCGTTGGTCTAATATATGCCACAATTATTTGAGAAGCTGAAATCATTCTTCCTGTTATGAAGTACAATGTTATAGCCTATATTATGTTATGCTTGCTATTTATATTGTAATCAAGAATTGTATACCCTTGTTTTTCTGCTATGGGTCTTAATGGCCTGTCACATGCAATAAATGATGATGATGATGATGAATTGTCTAACATGTCAAGAGTCTTTGGCTTCGAGCGAAGCGAGAAGCCTCCAACCTTTCTAGCATTTTTCAGCATTTGTAGCATTTAAAATGGTACTAAGTCTAGTCTTTCAGACTGACTGTCACTTTTTAGTAAGGATATCCATTTTCTATTTGTTCTTCTTGACATAGTTTTTTAAGATGCTTTCTATTTAATCTACGCTGACGAGGGTATCATTGTATACCAACACATGTACGTTTTAATTTAATTATTCAACTTCTTAGTGTTTGACAAGGTGGATTTTATTATTGGAGATAAGAATTTGGGTCCAAAGTTCAACTTTCACACCCGTAAAGGAGAACAGAGAAAATGTAGCAATGGGTCATTCTGATTCTCAGTGGTAAGCTGAGGTCTGATCGTATGAAGAATTTTTTAATGTTGATGAATTGTTTCCGGGCCTGTTCAATTCTAGATTTTATCTCTCTCTTAGCGTCACATTGACTGTCCAAAATAGTGCCTAATTATTTGAAGGAGGATACTTGCTCAACTGCTTTTCCTTTAGTTGTGAGGTTTATTTGGATGTTTCAATATTACACAGCATGCATAAAATTACATATTTAATATCACATAGCACATACAATAATACTGTAATACAGTGCAATGATCATGTTAATAACTAGATAATGTTGTACTAAATTTAGATTTAGAAGAAAAATTTACAAATATTTTATGACTAATCAAACAAACAAAACTATACATAATTAATGTAAACATAAGATAAATTAAGAAGAACATTAATCTCATAAACGTGTTGTGATTAATCAGCCGAAATAAAGCTAGGTAACGTTAAACTAAGTTAAAAGGAGATGAAATTCACAAATATTTTGGTGACTCGTCAAACTTAAAGCTAGATGAAATTAAAACATATTTTAAGGTAAAAGAAGATGAAATTCATAAGTATTTTGAGTCCATTCAAACTAAAAGCTAGATTAAGGTTAATTAAACTTATGTTAAGATGACATTCACAAATATTTTGTGGCCATTAAAATTAAAGCTGTATAAAATTAATCTTAAGTTCAACTAATAGAAGACGAAATTAACAAACATTCGCTGACTATTCAATTTTAACTGTAGATAAAATTTAAACTTATGTTAACTTAAAAAGAAGAAGAAATTCACAAACATTTGGCGACTATTCAAACCAAACTTAAACTTAAATTCACAAACATTTGGTGCCTATTCAAACTAAACTTAAGTTAACTTAAAAGAAGATGACATTGAAAATAATTAATGAATATTGAAGAATAGTTAAAGGAATGGGGACAGGTGACCTCGCTTCTCCACTCCTTAAAACAACAATTACTAACTAAATAATTAAGTTAAAATGATATAAAATTCACGAATATTTGGTGATTAAAGAAAAATCTTCATGTGGAAATTCATTAATTGTTATCTGTGCAATTAATATTTAATCACATGTAGATCTTTTCAGGCAGAATCACACACTTTAATTGGACATATATTCGTGTTAATCGACTGCAAGGTGCCCCCTTAATACAGGTGCCACTTACAGCCACGATCTGTGCATCCCTACTTTGGATGATATAGTGTGAATCCTTATCAAACACTGGTCGGCAGTTAGGGGTATTACCTTGTAATTCTGTGATGTTCAACAGGTAGGTGCAACATGTAGCCAAACCAATAGAGACGGAGAGGGGTAAACCAAATCAAACACACACACACACACATGTCCCATCCCCTCCCCTCTTCACTACATCCCTTAAGCCCCAGTCTAACACTGTTACTTCCAATAGACACCAACTAAACGACCAGCCCAATTAACATGTGCTCATATTGACTGGGATCGCCTCGCCTCTCTCTCTCTCTCCAATAAATTCTCTTTTATCATTCAAAAAATCCCTATCGGCACGCCGGAAAGCGGAAGTAGATTTCACCGCACCGGACAAAAAAAACTATTTCGAAATCATTAAATTTAATTAAATGGTAGCCTTCAGTCAGTTGACACAAAAATCATTCTAATTACTGGAATATGTGAAAAATGACCTGATTACATGTGATTAAGATTTATCCCTTCCTATATTATTCTGCTAAGATCCCATTCCAGTTTTCTACCGAAAATAAGATCCCATTAACACCAACCTACACATATGGGGTACCTACAGGTTCAGCATAACCCAATGCGTAAGCGAAACGCACTCACTTGCTCTTTAAATGCCTCACAATTAAATAAATACCTTAAAACATGTATATTTACAATGAAAGAATGCAACACGGTAACCATAGTAACAGAATCTCACAGGTCCATCTATTTCTGTAAGACGCAATGCAATTCCAATTATTACATTACTGTGAAAGTTTCCAGACGGTTATAAGGTTATCCCTGAACCAAATTAAGCTGTAAAATTCATCATTACATACAGTATAATGCGCTTAAGGGGGTCAAGGGGCACTCTAGAATTTTTTCACGCAATTCTCACGTGTGAGTGTGGTACGAAAGGTCTTTTTCACCCGACTATAAAGGGTCTCCGAAAACCACATTTAAAGGCCATTAAATTAACAGTGTCGCTGATATTCCCAGAAAACTAACTTCGCTCTGATATACCTATGAAGGAATGACAAACCCCTAACCACTGCACCAGTAGCTGAATTAATAAAGTCTGATTATTCATACCAAGGATAAATCAGTCATAGCATTCATGATTGAGATTTTGATAAGTGTACTCTTTACAACTAGAATATTCGCGGGTGAAGCCGCGACGGGTAATGCTAGTATATATTGTTACGGACTATCATCATCATCAGCTCATAATATTTTTCAATCTTGATGGAATCCAGCATCTGAAACCTTCTTCTTCCTCTTGGGGTTTTCCCTTGGACTGTCCCTTCTAATGCACTTTTCACCAAACCATCTCCCCTTATGCAGTGTCCAATCCAATTCATTTTTCTGTTCCTTATCTTCTTTAGCAACATTCTTTCTTCTCCTACTTTCTTTAATACTTCCTCATTTCGCACTTTGTCCTTTATTCTCCCCATTCTTCTCCACACCCACATTTCGAAAGCCTCTATTCTTCTCTCGTCTTCTTTCCTAAGCGTCCAAGTTTCCGCTCCATACATTGCTCCACTCCAAACAAAACATTTCACTAATCTCTTCCTTACGCTTACTATTTATCGTATGGCTTTTAGTGCCGGGAGTGTCCGAGCACATGTTCGGCTCGCCTGAGTCTGTAGCTGCTTCCAGCGGACACCCTAAAGGGTGAGCTACAAGTTCCGTTCAATTTCAAGTAGTTCCAACTTTCGCTACCAGATATCAATGATACCTAATGGTGAACGTTGGAACTTTGATAGAGCGTTCTGACGAAATCTAACCTAACAATGTTGCTTTACACAAGTTTAATCTGTGAAAGGATCTTTTGCATACCATAAATCTATGACATGGGACCGCCGGCTTTACTTCCCCTCCGAAGTAAGGCATACTAAAGGATTTTTAACGCTCTTAACAAAATCCGACGACTTCGGCCGGGTTTGAATCCGCTATCTTGGGCACAGCAGTTCAGCATGCTACTGACTACGCCACCGAAGTCGCTCTTAGGCTTACTTTCATTGCTCCACAAAATAATTTTCTTTTCATACTGAAGGCTTCTTTTGCTAATGCAATCCTATTTTTTTTTATTTCTTTAGTGCATAGCATGTCTTGTGTAACTTACTATAGAAGCAGAAGGAGAAGAAAACTAAGGGATGAATAGTTTCGTCCGTCAATAGAGCATCATCAGATCCAAATATGCAAGACAAATCTACAAACCACTACCACACCTACAGTGAAACCCACAGACATTCTCTGTCCTCCAAAAACAAAATACAAGAAAACCTGTCAGAAAACTTAGTAAGTGTGTTAATTATCTCTACTTAGAAAAAAAAAACAAAGTCCCCAATTCTTGGATGTCACGGGTAATCTCAAGAAATACTAAACTTTCATGCGATTTTCACTATTCTGTAAAGAATATCCCGAGGAAGGTTTCTGTAGAAAATAATTCATTTATAATCAAAGGAAGCCAAGCAGTAACGATATCAGTGAAAAAGTCGAAAAAGGAGACCTGGCGTCAGTGCGCTTTTTAAGCTTACGCTGGGTAAACCGTGAAAAATTACAATATACTATCAGTGTAAGAATTGTTCAGCATGAAAAGTTCTACAAAAAAGACCGTGAGAGCATATCTATATCTATGTGTGTCGTGTGCTATGTTTAAAATGAATGTTATACAACCAGAATTGCAACCCTTTTCTGTTCGGAGTGTTAATTATACTTAATGACATAATTTGCATGAGATTAGCTGAAATATCTTACATTTGTCAAGGAAAATCCTAACGGAAAATATGATATGTCATAAACATCCGGGTCCTAGTAATGATATTCAACAAGTTCGCATTGTATTCTAAAAATTATCCACAAATTCTCCAAGCATTATCCGCAGCGTATCCGCTATCCCCACAGACATGTAAATTATATATCGGCATGTCGAAAACTTTTGCGGATATCCGCATCCATGCAGGGCTTTGTTTGGTCGGTTGCTCAGTTTAGGGGCTGCGACAACGCGGTCATGTAGCCCCATGTACTTTGGGTGTGTGTGTAGAATCTGTCTGATAACCGCTGTTAATTGTGATGGCTGTATTAGTGTGTGTTATCTGTGATTCAGGTAGAAGGACGGCAGACGATTAATTTTTGATGTGTAACATCTTTCCACTCGGTAGGCCTATCTATACATTTTTTTGTGGGGTTGACTATGAAAAATGTAACGGAAATGGATGGGACGGAAACAATGAGCGCGCGTGGTGGCAGAGATTGATACCACGACGTACTCTCGGCCATGTGGCAATGAGGAATGTATATCGCATACGGTTTACTTCAAGGATTGGATGTCCCATTAAAGATATTCCTACAATAAATCATCTTCAAGTTGTAGTTCTTTGATGTGAAAATATTCATTATATCATATTTGCTGAAAACAATTATGATTTATTAAATCTTCATACTTTTGTTGTATTATTATTTAATATAAGCACTCGAGGTACTGTCGGCCATGTGGCTATGTGGAATCTATATCGCATATAGAATTACTTCAAGGTTTGGAGGCCCCACTAAAGATGTTCCTACAATAAATCATCTACAAGTTCTTTGGTGTGAAAATATGCATTATATCATATTTGCTGAAAACCGGTCAGGATTTCACACTGCAGTTTTACAAGTAGATATTTCAATGACCAACAGAGTTCACTGTTAAGAAGGGATAACATGTCACATGTTACACATCATATGCGACTACTGTGAAAATCAACAGCCTGCTTCCAGTCTCCGACCGGGTCAGGAATGGAATGAATGAAGCCCCCAATATAGCGGCGAGGATATGAACGGTGCCGGCTGCCGAGTCCTGACGCACTCCTCTGGGGTAGTGATTAAATGAATGCCAGATGAAATGAAATGATAGTGGAGAGTGTTGCTGGAATGACATTTTGACAGGGAAAACTGGAGTACCCGGATAAAAACCTGTCTGCCTCCGTTTTATCCAGCACAGATCTCACATGGAGTGACCGGGATTTGAACCACGGACCCAGCGGTGAGAGGCCGGCGTGCTGCCGCCTAAGCCACGGAGGCTTCATGCAACTACTGTAAGGCTCGTAATTTTTTTCAAGTAGTTCCTACATTTCCTACTAAATGCTACCGTCCACGTCACCTAGCTGCAGACGTGGCTACTAAATGCCATCGCAGTCAAACGTTGGAACTAATATAGCGTTTTTAAACTAACCTACACATTTTAGCTTCCACCAGTGTAGTTAGTGGAAGGTTCTTTTTCATGCCATAAATGGGACCGCCGGCTTTACTTCCCCTCCGGAGAAAGGCATACTGAGGGATTTCTAACGCTTTTCGGCTGGGTTTGAACCCACGTTCTTGGGCATAGAAGCTCAGCATACTACCAACTACCCCACCGAAGCCCCTGTGCAGGGCTTTTACTATAGCGTAGTTGCTCTGTTTACATCGCTTGCCTCTGCTAGTGTTTACTCATTAGCGTGTAAAAACAATCTATTTTCAAAAGCCCTGACTGTCATCCCTGATGCTCTTCAAAATTAAAACGATGTAAATCAAACAGAAAGTAACTTTCTTGCGAGTATTTTCTCTTTTTTTTCTTTCTTCACAATAGTCATCACTTGGTCAGACAGACAGACAGAAGGTAATCAATCAATGCGAAGCAATAATAAGTGTGTTGGAGATTATCGATGCTGAGGTTCCCACAGCACTAACAAACGCAATCAATAACCAGCAAAGTTATCATTATAATGCTATTAGTGCTGCAGCAAGGGCACGCCTACCGATCAGCTCCAGTACCGTCGTTAACTGCCCACGGATCATCACTACCCTTCGCTTCCTCGCCTCGCTCACTCTGGATCGAGACGGACGACTGCCTCAGGTGCCATCGAGGAACTCAGTGGAATAAGACAGTGTAGCCAACGCTAACCCTTTATGAGATAGTGGACTCTATATTAAACACCTGTCGTAATGAAACGTGTAGAGCTATAACTGGATGCTTAAGATAAACACCAACAGAAGCCTTTACCAGCTCGCAGGAATGGCACCACCCTCTATTCGACGATAAATAGCTGCAAACAAGGAAAGGAAGAAAGTTGTACAGGAAGCAACCCATCCTCTACATGGGCATAAGCTACATGCTCAGAGGCTGAAGTCTAGGAAGCGTTTCCTAAGAACATCCAAAGAATTGAAGACTACATGTGAAAAAGCCAGGCTAGAATTATGGAAAGCTAAGAAATCTCCTCTCCTGGGCTGTAAAAGTATAGCAGAAACTTTACCTCCTGGTCATGATCAAGATTGGGTAACATGGAAATCCTTGAATAGATTATGATCAGGAGTGGGCAGATCTTAGATCAATCTTGCAAAGAGGGGCTACATTAAGGAAGATGGCATTCAGTGTAGACTGTGCCCGACCTCCTGCAGAGAAGATGAACTTTATGAAGCATCACAGAGAGCAGTGGAAGTGGCCAAGTTTTGGTCAAATATTATATAATGTTTATAGTCATAGTATTTGTATCTGTGTTTATTTGATGTTTTCTGACTCGAGAATAATAATAATAAGGACAGTTTATGCTTTCAAAGATGCAGATAGTTGAATCTTTCTGGGGTCAGTTACAGCTTCAAAAATCAATTTTTCAAAATATTTTATTTTATGCTCCTATGCATTAGGAAAATATTGGTGCAAGAAATATGTCATTATGCGCCATTGTTTTTGAAATGCATAAACATTGACCATTATGGCAATGGTTATAATTAATAACCGTGTTGACTGATAGTAATATGTTATTAAAACCACCCAGTCAAACACTAAAGAAACGTTTAATTACATTATTAATCGTACATGTTTCGGTATTTCATTGATACCTTCCTCAGCGTGATTGATATTAAATCTTAAAACAAGATGTTCAGTAAAGAACATATAGCCTACTTTCTCCTAAATCCATGGATATTGTTATAACTCTTTGTCCTTTTCAAGGAGTATACTTGAATGTTGGTTGTAGTAGCTTGTTGAAATAAAACGTGTTATACGGATATTAAACATGAATACGAGGTGCCCTTTGCTAGTGCTACCTCTGTACAAAATTGCATTCAATTCGATTTCACCGTGTTTGAATTGATATGGTGAATCGATTTGCACACATACGTGGCCGCAATCTGCAAACTATGGCGCTGATGACCTTGTAGTTCTGTCAAAAATGCTTCCCACAAAAAGGTATGTTGTTGAAAAATTTGGTAGAGATCAAATTTGGTAGAGATCAAATAATTAGTTTGGTCGACATTTGATTTAAGCTTTTAACATTTGGGTGGCCGCCATTGCGTTTCCGTCAAGATGGCGGCGATACAAAACATGACCCTGAGGTGTCCTTTAGTAGTGCTACCTCTGTACCAAATTTCGTTCATTTCGGTTTGACCGTGTTTGAATAGATAGGGGGAATAGATTTGTACCCATACATGGCCGCCATCCGTAAATTATTGGGTTGATGACCTTGTAGTTTGGTCAAAAGATTTGTCATACATGAAGGTATAATGTCGCAAAAATTTGGTAGAGATCAGATGATTAGGTTGGTCGTAAGTTGATTTAAGCTTTTAACATTTGGGTGGCCGCCATTACGTTTTCGTCAAGACGGTGGCGATATAAAACATGACACTGAAGTTCCCTTTGCTAGTGCTACCTCAGTACCAAATTTCGTTGAATTCGGTTTCTCCGTGTTCGAATTGATAGGGGGGACAGGCATTCCGAGTAGCCTACACACACTCACACACACACACACACACAGACAGAAACACAATTTTTCGCCCTGTGTTGATCTCATAAGTCTACTTTCATTTTATGCAAAAATCGAAAGTAGGCTAACTAGTTAACAAAGCCACAAATAAATGGATATCCGTACAAAAATTGTTTTAAATCAAAAATGGAGAAGCTTGCAAATAATTAAATGTCATATATATATACATATACACCGCGGACAGGCCAACAAGGACCACGCAAATATCACTTCCTTATAGGTCTAGTTTCCTTCTTTCTCTTCCAGAAGTCTTTCATCCTGGTCGACTGCGCAGCTCTTCTTTCAGCAGTCCATTCTCCTCTGTTGAGATTCTTCTTCTCCCCGACAAGAATTTTTAGGCCAAAAATTTCTTTTCTGTACTGTATTCGATTTAGACAATCTTCTTCAGTAATTTTGAATATTTGAAGTTCTTCTTTCGTTTGTTTTACATAGCCTCCTTACCCTTTATAGTACCAGATTTTTTATCAAAAAATTGTTTGTTTAACCTTGAGCAATCCATGCCATGTATTAAAAAATGATAGTAAAATGATGCTATTAAAATAAGAGATCTACCTTATAAACTGCCTACGTCAATACTCCAATAATTTTGATCGAAAACTGTAGTGACAGAAAATGTCGCTGTCAGAAAAATGAAGAAGCGCAAAGGATGTACTGTAGGTCAAATTGTCGCCTCAAACGGAACAAATATTTTCTAATACAGTCCTCCAACTTAAAACTTCAATCGATTCCCAACTTAATGGCCCACTCTGTTGTTGTAGTTGCTTATTGGGTAACGCAATGTGCAGGCTATTTACCAAACACAGCAATCAAGCATATTACACAGTGTCGTCTTCAGGTGGAATACTGTTACGAGAAACGTAATAGTTTACGCTATTACCTTCTCCTAAACTTCGATGACTCAGTTGGTTCTTACTTGTTGGCTCTTTCTGTTATATTATATGTGTATTGGGCAACACAAAGTGCAGATTATTTATTTAAAACTATAAAATAACATGTTGGTAGATTGTGACAACAAACAAGCAAATCAAAATGAGTTCTAATTTAAAAGGCAAAGTCCTTTACCCAATGTTCATCCTGAGTAATGGTTTGTAAGATTTATGCACAAATGATTACCTCGTTCATTTTCTCAGAGTTGTGTTTTTGACACCCGTTTTAATGATAACTCAAAACCTAATTGACATGTACTATTGCACATTTTATAATTCTAAATGATCTTGTCGACTTCGTCGTTACGCTGGGGTCTGGCGTTACGTTACGGTGACGGGACGAAATGTACCCAGATGCACTGAGGTGTGTGACGTCATAGTACCGATTGGTGCATGTGTTCCCCGACAATCTCTACTTCGTTAGTATAAGACAAAAATCCATGATTCTTGGATGTCACGGGTAATCTCGAGAACCACTGGATGGATTTTGATGCGGTTTTCACCATTCTGTAAAGGATATCCTGAGGAAAGATTCTGTTGAAAATAATTTATGTATGATCAAAGGAAGCCAAGCAGTAACGATTTCAGTGAAAAAGTCGCAAACAAACTTGGCGTCCGTGCGCTTCTTAAGCTTACCCTGGGCAAACCGTTCAACATATCAATATACTACGGGCGTCAGAATTGGTCAGCATGAAAAGTTCTACAAAAAAGTCCGCGAGAGCATACCTCTATCTTCAATACATCTCCCACTATAATTGTTTTTAGACTGATTGAATGGGGCACGTCCCGCGCGCTTGACCTTGGTTTGCACTTGCCGTTCGCGAGTAATTTGAAACAAGGTAAAGTATTATAAAGCAAGATAAGTAATATGCAGATAATTTTCTAACTCGCTTCGAGCGAAGCGAGAAGCCTCCAGCCTTTCTAGTATTTTTCAGCATTTGTAACATTTAAAATGATACAAAGTCTAGTCTTTCAGACTGACTGTCACTTTTTGTATGTATTTCTGCTTACTATATCAACAAAATTATGTAAATTCATGTCTCTCTCTAAAATAGTTTCTTTCTAAAAAAATAAAATGTAGCAAAAATATTGTAAAAATTGACATTTTCTTTTCAATACAAAAGTGTGTTGCTGCAAGTACTTGCATTTCTAGAGTAATATCTCTGCAATAAAATAAAATTAACAGATCCTGAAAGAGTTGAAAATTACAGGAGTTATGACAAAAACGCTGCAACTTTGTATAAAGAACAACCACAATTTTGAATTTTGAAAAAAAAAAATGTTTTCACATGAATGTAATGCAGTTTTTCATATAAAATAGTGCCAGTGTTTCATGTGCACAAAATTTCATTGTTGTAACAGTTATGGTTTTTAAGTAAAAAAGCAAACGATAATTGTTAAAATTTTACGGAGAATTTCGGAGAATTTTCATGCCGAAGTGCTAGTATTTCTAAAACATCAAATACAGTAAATAGGTTACTTGACCTAATGTGTTGGATAAAATTAAAAAAAAAACTAAAAACATTAACAATTGAACTTTTAAACAAAATATAAATATAGAAATAAAAAGAATAAAAATAAAATCATTAAAGAAATATGAAAATTAAAATAATAAGCATAACTATAAAAAATTATGAAAATAATATTGTAAAATCAATTATTGGAAATTGATCAATTAATTAATTCAAGAGAAGAATATCAAAGCTAAATCTATAAGAACATAAATTGAAAATTAAAAATATAAACAATAACATTAGAGAAGCAAAAAATAACATTATTAATAATTAAAGTAAATTAAAATGTAAAAAGACATGGAAATAACAAGAAGTTCCGTGACGAACTAAAGAGCCAACTATTCTTAAAATTTAAGATTCATGCCAATGGTTAATCTGACGAAATTAAGTTAGTAATATAGAAATTTCAAATTAGTTCGAAATACTGTATACCTGATTTAATGTAGCCTAATAGAGCCCTACAATTGGTAGACCTGGTGACAATATATTCTTAGTTCCATCTCTTAAGGTACAGAATACTACATTTGGTTGAAGTAAAATGGATAGCATGGACGTTACAGCAAGCGTAAATCATGTTGAAAAGAAATTTTTCCCCCTTTTTTCTTCGTGTGGTCTCCTCAGAGACCTAGTGCAGGTCTTTCTATTCGACGCCCGTGTGCGACCTGCGCGTCGGGATGAGAGATGGAATTGATTAAGGTGAATGAAATTGGAGAAGGTTGTGGAAGGAAACGGCCGTGGCCTGTCAGAAGGTACCGTCCCAGCATTTGCCTGGTGTTAAAAATGGGAAACCACGGAAAACCATTTCATGGACGGCCGACGGTGGGGCTCGAACCCACGCGTCTACTGAGTCAGCAGAGAGCTTGGTCCCATGACCTAACACTGCGCTTTAGCCAGCGTAGCCAGTACTGTCGGGTTGGCAACAATGACACACATGTATTGGTCATAAATAATCTGAAATAATATGCTCTATTGTTGTGTTAATTTTGAATGAAATCCATTGGTTAGAATAGAAGTTACATGAATTTTAAAATTGGACTTATTAGCAGGCTTAGAATCATGTTGGCAGCACTGGCGTAGGCCTATATTAGTTACTCTTAAGAATTGATAATAGTCATATCTGTTATGGTACACATAGCACACACGAAATTTGGTTGAAATCCAAATGATAGTATAGAGGTTACATGTATTTAATATTGGATCTCTCAGCAGGCTTAGAATCATGTTGGTAGGACTGACGTATATAAGTTACTCCAAATTAATATAGAATATCAAGTACTATACGTGTGCATAGTTTAAAGCCGTCGGCTTGCATACTTTCTGATGTATGGGTATTTGGATGTAAAAAAAATTGAGAGCATTCATTAACAGTTGGCAGCCCTGGTGGCTCTTAAGAATACGCTCAGTCATATCTGTTTATGTACACATAGCACATACAAAATTTGGTTGAATTCTAACTGATAGTGTAGAAGTTATATGGATTTAAATTTGGACCTATCAGCAGGCTTAGAATCATTTTGGCAACATTGTCATGTATGGCCTCCTAGAAATTAAATTATATTGTGTTCCAATTTCGGTATAGCTCCCATGCTTACCTTCCAAGATAAACAACATGGAGCTGAAGTTTCAATTGCGATTTTTCAGTAGTTGGTAGCACTGACATCATTTTCAAATACGGCATTGAGATATTCAGATAGAGATCTTTACGCATACCAAATTTGGGTTCGATTGCTACAGCCATTTAGGAGTTGATAGGGGGGGGGGACACACACACACACACAGCTAGGCAGACAGACAGACATAATTTTCCCAGATCGATCCCATAAGTCTACTTTTCCCTCATTTTTGCAAAATGTGAAAAGTAGGCTAAAAATAGGTTTGCCCTATAAAGGATTAATTGTCAATAATGCAACGATGAGTTAGTTATTGTTGCTTTAAGGGGAGAAACAGCGAGGTTATCTGCCCCTAAAGGCAAATCTGAGAAATGGCTCCAAAGCTCCAAAGCTCTAGTGTCCTGCGCGGGTAAAAAAGACGTTATCCGCATCCGCACGTCTGTTACCTGAATCTACTGGCATTACAACAAGAAGTTGCGTGACGAACTAAAGAGCCTACTTTTCATGCCAATCTAGAATAATGACGAAATTAAGTTGGTAATATCGAAATGTCTAATTCCTGGTATAATGTAGCCTAATAGAGCACTGGAGTTGGCAGCCCTGGTGACTGAATATATTCTAAGTTCCATCTAAGGTACAGAATACAACATTTGGTTGAAGTCCAATGGACGTTACATTCAGTTAGACATTGGATCTATCAGCATGCGTAAAAGCATATTGGCAACAATGACATGCGTGTGCTGGTTTGAAATAATCGGAAATATTATAGGTATGATATCTTGTAGTGCCAATTTTGGATGAAATCCATTTGTTAGTATAGAAGTTACATGTATTTTAAAATTGGACCTTTTAGCAAGCATAGAATCATGTTAGCAGCACTGACTTATATAAATTAGTCCAAATTAATCTAGAGTGTCAGGTGCTATACGTGTGCAAAGTATAGGGCTCTTGGCTTGCATACTTCCTGATATATTGATATTAGGGTAAAAAATATTGACAGCATTTATTAACAGTTGGCAGCCCTGATTGCTCTTAAGAATACTTATAGTCATATCTGTTATGTTACACATTGCACATACGAAATTTGGTTGAAATCCAACTGATAGTATAGAAGTTACATGTATTTAAAAATCGGTCCTATCAGCAGGCTTAGAATCATGTTGGTAGAACTGAAGTATATAAGTTACTCCAAATTAATCTAAAATGTCAGGTACTATACGTGTGCATAGTTTAAAGCTGTCGGCTTGCATACTTTCAGATATATTGGTATTTGGATGAAGAAAATAAACAGAGCAATTATTAACAGTTGGCAGCCCTGGTGGCTCTTAAGAATACACTCAGTCATATCTGTTTATGTACACATATTACTCACAAAATTTGGTTGAAATCCAATTAATAGTGTAGACGTTATATGCATTTAAAAATTGGACATATCAGAAGGCTTAAAATTATTTTGGCAACACTGTCATGTATGGCCTCCTGGAAATTAAACTGAAATAGTATTATCTACTTGTGTGCCAATTTTTGCATAGCTCCCATGCATACCATCCATGATATCCAACATGGAGCTCAAAGTTCTATTGCGTTTTTTCAGCAGTTGGTAGCACTGACATCATTTTCAAATATGGGCTTGAGATATTTAGGTATACATCTTTACTCATACTACATTTGGTTTCGATTGCTGCAGTTGTTTAGGAGTTGAAAGGGGGGGAGGGAACACACACACAAGCTAGACAGACAGAAGGACAGACAGACCGACAGTCACACATTTTCCCGGATCGATCTCATAAGTCTACTTTTTCCTCAATTTTGCAAAATGTGAAAAGTAGGCTAATAACATTGACAATCGCATGGCTAACATGGATCTCAGGGTGTACTTTGATAACGTCCTTCTGCCACACAATCGGCATCGCATGTACTTGGGTGTTACTTTAGACAAAACCTTATCCTGCATACAACATCTTTTGAAGACTGCTGCCAAGCTGAGATCACGCAACAACATCATCCAGAAACTATGTGGAACAAAATGGGGCTCTATTGCTTCAACTCTTCGATCTTCTGCAATTAGCCTCGTTCTATCCATAGTTTAATATTGTGCCCCTGTGTGGTTAAACAGCCCTCACATACGGAAGATCGATGTTGAAATCAACAAGACCATGCGATTGATATCTGGTACAATTAAATGCACCCCCATTCAATGGCTTCCTGTTCTAAGCTACATTCGTCCACCCCATCTCCACAGGTGTAATATCCTGGTCAAAACATACCAAAAGATACTTCAAAATCAGGATCTCCCTATTCATGCTGATATACCTGCTGCTTGTCTACCCAGACTTCGCTCAAAGCAGCCCCCTGTGAAGACAGCTACGAGACTTATCGATGAGAACTTTGACTTAGTCGAACAGTGGTCTCATGATTGGAAGATTTTTGCTCCACAGGAGTGCCGAGACATGCCATCAGTCACATCTAAAGTACCTGGGTTTGATCTTCCTCGTCGGATATGGTCGAAATTAAACCGGATCAGGACCAATTCTGGTGTTTGTGTGGATTCTTTGTTCAAGTGGAACAGGTTACCTTCTCCAAAGTGTGACTGTGTAGCCGATAGACAAACGGTGAAGCATATCATTCAGGACTGTCCTCTAAGAGCCTATGGTGGCAACATATTGGATTTAACCTCAGTGACTCCTGCCTGAGTGGACTATATTTTGAATTTAGATATTATAAGGTGCGTTCAAAAAGTAACGAACCGGAGGCTGGAATGCGCAAACCGGTGACGACATCGGCTAATCGTGGCGTGTGTAAGAGGTGTGGTTCCAACCAGAGCGTGGAAGGTCACAGCCCGTCGCTAGAGGGCACGCGTGCACGTCACGTGACGATACAAAGCGAGCAGCAGCATGCATCAATCGTCCAACGCTGCCAGTCGCATGGCAAACAGTGACATGGAGGCGTCAAACGAAGAGCAAAGAGGTGTTGTTCGGTTTCTGACAGCGGAAGGAGTAGGAGGAACGTACATTCATCGCCGAATGTCACAAGTGTACGGCGAACACTGCATGTCCCTTGCAAGGGTCAAGGCGTGGCACAAGTGCTTCAGGGAAGGACGGGTATCGTTAGCCGATGATGCCCGGTCTGGGGCACCCCCTGCATTACCGATGACTAATTTCAGCTGGTTGACGCACTCATTACCCAGGACCGCCGAGTGACAGTGAACGCCATAGCCGCCGTGGTCGGATTGACTGTCGGAAGTGTGCACACCATCATGAAGGAACGACTGCACTTGCGGAAAGAGTGTGCCCAAAGGGTGCCCCACAGTCTTCAAGCACACCAGGAAGCATGTCGAATGGCCTACTGTCTTATCTTGGTTGGGCGATTGATGCATGCTGCTACTTGCGTTGTATCGTCACGTTACGTGCACGCGTACCATCCAGCGACAGGCTGTGACCTTCCACGCTTTGGTCGGAACCACACCTCGTTACGCACGCCACGGTTAGCCGATGTCGTCACCGGTTTGCGCATTACAGCCTCCTGCTCGTTACTTTTTGAACGCACCTTATACATGAAGATTAGTGTGTACGTGTAGCATTCAAACTTCAATCGAATGATTAGGACATAGTAAGTAAAAACAAGATATTAAAATTTCCCACAGCTGCCATCTTGTGGTTATAAAAACAATTGAAATAAATTAGATGCCAGTGGATTAACATTTGTATAAGCATTTACCGTACCAAGTTTCATTGCACTCGGATTGTTAAATCGCGAGACACGAATATTAAAATATTTATACCCCGTCGCCGCCATGTTGTATTTGTGCTCACCAGATTTTTGAAAGTCTCATATGTGAACTTCTAGTAGTTCCCTTTATCACCGTACAAAATTTCAGGGTGATATTCGGAGATATTGTATGCTGGTGATATACAGGGTGAGGCAATAAAACGGCACGATTTTGAAAATTCACAAATAATGTATAAAAAAAAAGGATAATTGATTTAACATAAATCTTAAGTACATGAGTGGAAATTAATGTTTAACCATAAAAACATTATTATTTTTTGAATACATTGCCAGTAAGATGGCGTCCTTGGTTTTGCACGCATTGTCGGAGTCTGAGATGAAATCCACTCATGACGTTTAGTAGCATCTGCAACGGAATGTTGTTAATTTCCTGCCGAATTCGCTCCTTCAGGTCTTCTTTTGTTCTTGGTGGATTTTCCTGGCGGACTTTGAACTTAAGATAGCCCCAAAGAAAGAAATCTGGAGCTGTCAAGTCTGGTGAACGGGCAGGCCAAGGGATATCACCATTCTTGCTGATAAGGCGTCCAGGAAATGAGAGTTTCAGTAAATCCATAGAAACATTAGCAGTATGGCTTGTTGCACCATCTTGCTGGAAGAGTGTTTCTTCATTTGGATGCTACTGATCGATTTCAGGCAGACCAAACGTTACCAACATGTCAGAATAACGTTGAGAGTATACCGTCACCGTGTTGCCATGTTTATCTTCAAAAAAATAGGGACCCACGATTGCACGAGATGACATTGCACAACACACTGTTACTTTTTCAGAATTGAGAGGTTTTTCATGAAGTTCTTGTGGGTTATGTTCGGACCAATATCGGAAGTTCTGCTTGTTCACGTAGCCACTTAGATAAAGGTGGGCTTCATCACTCATCCATTTCATCTTCATTTCTTCCGAGAACATTAAGCATCGTTCGGCAAAAGCTTATGCGATTATTGTAATCATGAGGTTGTAGGGTTTGCACTATCTGTATTTTGTATGGATGATAGTGTAGGTCGTTCTTTAAAATCCGTCTCACCGATCGATTGCTGAGACCATGTTCTGCGCTGTGACATCTCGCTGATTTTCGAGGATTTTGTTGCAATGCTTCGCGCACACGACAAATGTTCTCTGGGATCCGGACTGTTTTTACACTACCACCGCTTTTCTTTGTCGTGCTAGCACTGGCTTCAAAGTTATTCACCCAAAGGGGGATATCTTTCCTTGACGGCACGGGAGCGCGTGGCGGTAGATTGAACTCACGACGGAAAGCGCGCTGAGCACAAACCACACTATCCGCGTTTTTGTAATATGCATTTAGAGCAAACGCACGTTGCGCACCCGTCCA
Organism: Meconema thalassinum; assembly: GCA_946902985.2. Taxonomy (NCBI): domain Eukaryota; kingdom Metazoa; phylum Arthropoda; class Insecta; order Orthoptera; family Tettigoniidae; genus Meconema; species Meconema thalassinum. The sequence goes on from OX336388.2 coordinate 225,875,480, forward strand.
ACGCTCCATGGCAACTGAAAGTTCCACTTGCCTAAACGCTTAAGGCCATATCCCCTACTTCCGTAACCCCCCACCCCGCCCGTCAGCTGGAGTTGAAATCGTGCCGTTCCATTGCCTCAACCTGTATATATATATATATACTAGCCGAAGTACCCATTCTTCGAACGGTCTTCGGTATTGAACCCGAGGGGGTCATGCTGACTGATATCGAACGTGGATCTCAGAGACTGTGATCTCATAATAAAGGTTCCACCAGGGAACGAACCCGAGGTCTGTTGAGGGAGTTTCATTGTAAAAACCCCTAAGTATATATTTAATCACTGGTGTGATTTCAGTTGATAATGACATTATTTGTTAAAATAATGCAGGGAAATTGAGCGGAATACAGCATTATTGGACTACTTGGAGTAGGCTATGCTGGACTTGGAGCACAGTAGTGCAAAGTTTGACGTTTTACTAATAGGCCCAGAATAGTAGGAGGAGACTATTGGAGCCGTGTCAATCTTGCTGACCTAGTTATGTCGTCTGGAAGAGGTTGGGGGGTTGAATAATGACCCAGTATTTCCCCGACTGAGAATAGGACGAAGAAGAGTGGGGAGAGATCCCAAGGAAAATCATTGAGTACTCGTGATTGGAGTAACGCAATGACATGAGAGTTGCACACAGGTGAATCTTTAGCCAGGAGGCTAATTTTAGAGCCTTTAATCTGCGAAATTGACGCATATTTAATGGAGTGCGGAAGGACATAAGACTATGGATGTTCGCGGCTGGGTTTGACGATGTCGCCAGGGATTCCCACAGAAACAGCGTCCCCACGCTATGGAGAAAGGAATTAATATTAATTAATTGGCCGAGCGATCCTTCAGCACGCAGATAGTTCTGGGATCAGTGAAGAAAAAGGGACCCGATGAGCATGGTTTCGAGACCAGAATCATGCTGGGAGAAGAGTCGAGATAGCGCGGGAAATTTTAGCTCTACTTTTTGTGTGAAACCAATATAAGGGAGTCGACCCTTGGCAGAGCACAGTTTTTGTCACACAGTCGGAAGCAGTTGTTGAGGCGGAACGTATGTCAGTCCGGCTCATGAAAGGACGCTCAAACAAAGACTTGTACATTTGAGTGAACCATTATATTCACCGCACATCGTAATGCACCAAGTGAGAAGATAATAATGTATAGTCAGGAATTAATAAGAAGTACGGTAATCAACGAACTTTATTGTGTGAAATGTGGATTACCGAAGGCAAGGAAGGAGGCCCGGACTTCTATTGGGGAAGCCGTGCAGTAAAACGTTTAGAAAGCTTTTATTAAGGATAGCCGTGCTGCATGTGTAGTCAGCAGTACGAACACTGGTTTGTGTTCACTTAGGAAGCACCGTGTGAGATAAGTTGCAGAACTATTGAAAATAATAATCTGTGTAAGGTTATGTACAATGTTAAGCTCAGTGTGGAATATATTGACTGATCATACATGTCTTATTACGCTGGAATGCGCTGGGAGAAACTTTACGAAGCATTTGGTAATGTCTTAAGAATACCAAATAGTAACGCTCAGGACGGAAAGTTAGCATATTTATGCAAATCAGGAAGCTTACCGTAGGATTATCGATAGACTGTTGGTGAATTCCGAGGGCAGATGAACCAGACTTTCAATCAGGAGTTGGTAGGAGCACGGAAGATGCCGTCGATACCTGCAATTTTGATATCTTTGCTAGGGAATTTCAACCAATGAAAAGTGTAAAAAGTGACGTGTGTTATGTATAAATCATATGTGAAATGTCTTTTAAATTAATGGTTTAATAAGTGTTATAAAGTGTCATGTGTTTTGGAAGCAATAGCTTCTTTATAGAAATGCAAAGTGTCGTGGTTAGTGGAAGATATGTATCATAAAATGTGTGTATTCGAGATGCAAATGTCGCACTAAATCTGCATATGGCAGGCGACCCGGAAGGATATGAGTGGTTGGAGCCACCATGAGGAGCCTATATATATGTGAGTACCCCACAAATTATGTTGATGTAGAAGTATAGGCCACTGCATGTAATGTGATTTCAGAGTTATAAAGATGCCAGTAAGAATCAGTAGTAGGAGATAGATCCTCCAGGTTTAATCATTATTGTGTTGATTTTAATAGAGTTGAGATGTTATTTTGCATCAGAGAGTGGCTTAATCGTTACCACTATTATTAAAAATGGCAAATCAGTTATGTAAACCTAACGAACACGGTTGTTCGGTTTTTAAGATGATTAAGTTGTGTCGGATTTTGGTAATTTATGTCAGTGAGAATAATAATAATAATAATGAATAAATAAAGGTATGAATGAATGCATCAGGCAAAATGTAGTAAGCAAGAAATATTTACGCTAAAGGGCAAGACTTATCGATCCAAGCAGTAAGATTATACAGTAAGATTACATTAAGAGATTAAGGAAAGAGTTTTATATCAGAATATATTGTATTAATGGGAATATAATTATGCCAGGAAATGGAAGAGCTTTCTAGTGAATTGAATTTGCAGCTTGAGTTAAAGCTTATAGAGTAATTGATAGATTTCTCTTAATAATTATAGGACGAAGGTCGTAACATTAGGTCAGGAACCAGGTGGTCTATTCGACGTATGAAATCTCGTATGCCGTGGGCATACTGGGAGATATGCTTTGTGCCAGAGTGTAATTAGTGATTGGACCCTAACTCTAATGGTGGATATGGAATGTTCCGGGTTCGAATCCCGTGATAGGTGAGAGGAAAACGATGGACACATCTGCACTCTATCTGATCGCCCGAGAACTTATTATTGAGTGATTCGGCTCGTTGAAGCGAATCTTATGACGGCAGCATGTGGGCTGACCGCAGCATTTATTAAGATACCGGTTACCTACTAGACCAATGTTTTATGAACCTCGTGCCTTCATGTTGAAATGGGCCTATTTGGTGCCAGTTATTATATCCTCAGGGTAGGAATAAATGTTAAAGCTCATCCAGTACCTATTTGCATAATATTCAGTTTAAGTCCATTGGGATATGTGTGTCATTGGGGCCACGGTATTTGTCTTGTAAAATCTTATACTGCTTGGGGAGAAAACCATGAGACAGGAAACGAGGGTCGAGGTAATGTTGGAACCTCACTCCACTTCTATTGTATACAGGCCGCTCGGAAGAGGGTCTGGGGACGGTCAAGCGAACCGTGAAAGAAGGTTTAAAAAGGGCAGATTTTAGACCCTAGTTGTAGTGTGGAATGAAATATTGCTATATTGAGTAATGAAGCCATGTGGTTTAAGAACACATTGATAATTATAGATCACCCTGATGGTTCATGATTTTAGCAATCTAACGAATGGTTAAACGTTGCATTTGTACTGTCACTGACAACTTTTTCTGAAGTTGGTTACTCGACGCCACAGGCTACGCGCGCAAGGGTAGTTTAATAGTACCATCCGACACAGCAATAGCTAACGTTTTTAAGATGAAATCGCAAACGGCATGCAGTGGAACTATATAAATAGAGGAAGTGTAGGGGTAGCTTACATAATTATGGAGTTGCACGTTGACTGCTGTGCAACACCAGAATAGGCTAATGCATGTAAAGCATTTGGTGGGAAGAGAAAGATCAAACACACACGGTACACATAATTGTCAAATTAAGTTGAGGTTTAAGGAATAAGTAATTTTGTGAAATTAAAGAAGTCACATTGGATGACAGTAGAATCAAAGTACAGTTTGTTTCTGAAGTTGTATGTGCATCAGCGCACTAGAGTATATTGTGAAGTTGATATAAGGGTAAAGGTTTGTGTTATGATATGATTTTATTATGATAATATTATGTTAATATTAGTGGATTGTGGAAGTAATTTTTGTTTGATTTTGTTTTATGGTTGTGGGGATTGTTTTGTTTGTTTGAAGCCATGATTTTATTACTGAATTAAAGTTTTAGAATAGAGTTGTGCCTTATCATTGTAGAGTTGATACCATTTAGCCTCAAATCCAAAATATGCAACTGCTAAATGGGGGAACGGTACACGCCCGGGTCCTGACGCTAGCTGGAGGCGGAAGCATATTTTCCATCGAGATTACTCACATGGGTACATGGAAATTGATGTCCTGTACAGTGATTTGAGCTATAGGTACAACTGAAGTCGGTCTAGATCTAGTGCACACAACTCTATTAAAGTAACAATTAACATGAAGTAGGGGATGACCGCGCCTAACCCTAGCTAAGCTCCGATACGAACAATATAAATTTTGATAAACACCTTATTCATTTATCATGACGAGGATACTCGTACGATGGTATTTAATTATCATGGCGCTGGTATGTGGGCCGGTTTTAAATACAGGTCACTAGGCGTAGAGGTGTATATAATTATCATGGCGAGACCCAAGTGGGGCATTCGACAGTACAACCGAGACCTTGGATGGTTGCTGCGATGTCTTAACGTGGACCACCTCCCATGAGCTCTCTCTCATATCTTTTATCATGGCGACCAGGTTCGTGGAGCTTATGGGATTTAGGGAAAACCCATAGATTTTATGGTATTTCATGGGGAAAACCATAGTAATTGTTTTTTTTGCCTCAAACTGTGTTTGAGTGATTTATGAGTTCAGTAGGCTTTTGATGTAACGCAGAATCTCTCTATTGAGAAGAGAATTACCCAAGGGTACGAGCGCTACATACCAGATCTACAATTTACCATAATATTCACAGGTTTTGTACGATTTTACAATATGTGTACAGTGTTTGATGTTTCTCTTCAAAACATATCCACACATGTTTCCAGGAAGCCTGCATCCATATCAAAGTGTATTATTGTACGAGGCACGTCCAGAAAGTAAGCTCCGTTTGGTAATAAAATTAAATTGTGTACAGATACAGGAAAAATATTTATTGCACAACATTCTACACCTCTTCAACTACTTTTCCACATAACTGCCAAACTTTTGCAGGCATTTGTCATAGCGTGGCACAAGTTTTTGGATACCTTCTTCATAGAAGTTTGCCGCCGACCCGTAAACGAGAGTGAAGACGCCCCTGTAGGATATCCCACCATTCGGCCACCACTGTTAGGCAAATTGTGTATGTGGTCAGGAGAACTCCTAAACATACGCAGTTCTCCTGGTAAGCACGCAATTTGCCTAACAGTAGTAGCCGAACGGTAGGATATCTTACAGGGGAGTCTTCACTCTCGTTTACGGGTCGGCGGCAAACTTCTATGAAGAAGGTATCCAAAAACTTTTGCCACGCTATGACAAATGCCTGCAAAAGTTTGGCAGTTATGTGGAAAAGTAGTTGAAGAGGTGTAGAATGTTGTGCAATAAATATTTTTCCTGTATCTGTACACAATTTAATTTTATTACCAAACGGAGCTTACTTTCTGGACGTGCCTCGTAAGATTGGCTGGCACAGAGGAGATTTTGCAGGTAATTGCAGGGTTGAGACTGCATTTTGACGCTGTTAACGAGCAAAATAAGCTGGAAGCCAAGGCTTTCCAGAATGAAATAAACACTCGTTTAGATGCCAATCAGCTGGCAATTAATGCAAATCAGGTTGCAATGAATGACAACCAGTTTGAATTAAACAATAAGTTAGGTCAAATGCAAGAGGTAATTAAGACCGAAGTAACAGAAACTGTTGTAAGCATTGTATCAGAAATGCAGGTTAAAACAGATAAACGTTTCGAGGCTATAGAAGCCAAGCTCGAAAGTAATTTACAAGCGTGTAAGCATGCGCAGGATGAAACCAACAGTAGGTTAGATGCGCTGTCTAATGACATTAAGGATATTCAAATCCAAAATGAAGCGAATCTCGAACGCCAAGCGAAACAGTTTTCAGAGTTTACGAGAACGCTAGATCAGAGGTTAGAAGAGAACGACTCTAAATGAGACCAGAAATTGAAAAGCTATGCTAGAGCAATTAACGGTGATCTCAAGAAACAGGATTAGAACATATTAGATCAGTGTCAGGAAATAAGCGAGATTAAGGCTATCGCTAATGAAAGTAAAGAGCTGGTAAGCAACGTGAAAGGTCAGATGGGCAAAGTTCATCAAGAACTGGACCAAGTTCAAAGTGACATTGTTGTAGTTAACAAAAGACAAGAGGAGAATAGAGGTGAGATCATCAAGGTCCGGAATGAATTGTCAAAAGTCAATGGACACATTCAAGAGGAAATTAAAGGGCTGAGAGAAGAACTCGAAGTAAGAGAAGGCCAGAAGACAGAGGCAAGCGACAAGACCCTTGCTCAAATTAAGGAAGATGTAGAGGATGAAATCTCCCATATCAAACAAAGCCTGAAAGAAGACAAGAAGAAAATATTTCAAGTGGCCGAGGAAAATCGAGATAGACTTACCAGAATCGAGAAGGAGGTAATTACTCGACTGGAAAGAGCGGAGATGCGCCACAATCACATGGATACTAGGATAATCGCACAGGAGGAAACCCTTACGAAAGATCCTAAGTCAAGTGAAGGCAGCATGGAAGATATGAGAAAAACAAGGTGGGCAGACTTAGAAACCCAACCTATAATCAGGAATGCTACAGGCCCAGGCGAAAGTCCTTATATGACACCAGGTGCACCAGTTACTGCATCAACGCCACATGAAAATGCTATGCACACCCAGGTGATAAACGTAATCAGGGCAAGCGAAGAGAAACCAAGGAAATTCTCAGGTAGCCACTGTAATATGACACCAAAATATTGGTTGAAGGAAGTGTCTGAATATCTGAATGATGCGCGGATACCGCCAGAGCGCAGGCTACGAGCCATTGAGAAACTAACAGAGGGAGAATGTGCATTATGGTTTCGCAGTTTCCGGTATACTTTCGATACTGTTGAGGAGTTTCGAGAGGCATTTTTGAAACGGTACTGGTATCCAGCCACACAGCAAAATTTGAGATTGGATCTGTATTCAAAAAGATACAGCACCAACAACCAAACGAAGTATGCAGAATTTTTATATCGCAGATGTGTCGGTTCAAAGAACTGGATCAAAAACCGAGCGAGCTGGAATTATGTATTGCTATCGCCAAGCAGCTTCCATACGAGATCCAAAGACTGCTAATCTCGGCAAATGCGAAAACTGCTATAGAAATGGAGACAGTTCTTAGACAACTGGACCTCACAACAGCCAATACGATGCGTCAGAATCGAACCGTGGAACAGGTACACGTGACCAACACGCAGACTGACCAACATCAAGCTCCAAGGAACAACAAAGCTACGAGCACTGAAACATTAGATTCCTACGGACGGCAATGGGAACAGGAACCCAGAAGATGGCAGCCGAAGTACAAAGGGAATGCTAGTAGAGGAGGAAGAGGCCGAAATTCGTGGAATAAGCAGAATACCAGGGGTAGACCGTACCAAAACAATGGAGGTAACAATGGCCAAGAAGGCAACAATAGAAATTGGAGACCCCAGGAAAGAAGAAGTAACTTCGATGACGAGGTAGAGGAACGATATCACTCTTCATTGCGATACCTCGAGGAAAGGGGAGATGAGCCCCAGAAGCAACAAGTTCGCTGGCAAGAAGTTATGCAGAACAAGACATCGCCAGACAGATATGGAGATGGAGCTAAGAGTTTGGATCTACAGCGCAGCGAACAAGAGAGAAGAAACTCCAAGGGGACGGGCGCTGAAGAAAAAAAAACGCCAAAATTAGAAGAGTTCGAGACTGATGGATGGAAGTCAGTTAACATCATCAATTGGATAGCCAAACCAGAAGAGCTAATCGAGGATACAGGAGGATCACAGGTCAGGGTCAAGATAGAATTGCCTATTATAATAGTAAGAGTGGCAGGATTGAAAATAAGAAGTCTGTTAGACACGGGTTCAACAGTGTGCCTTATGACACAAGCTTTATATAATGAAATAGCCCAGAGAGAGAATGTTTTGAAAATACCGATCTCTAGTGTCAAAATAAAAGGGGAAATTCCAGACAGAACGATGATATGTAAATATCAGGTATTCCTAGATTTACAGATAGGAGGCTCTATTTTCCCACAGAGTTTTCTATTGGTAAACAAACTGCCTTATAACCGACTTATTGGGGCAGAATTTATAAGGGAATACAGAGTGATAATAGACCTAGCACAGGACAGGGTTATGTTCCATGTGAATGAGGAAGCCGAAGGCGTGGAGGTATCACTCAATCAGATTGAACCAGTGTCAAGTGAACAAGTATGGCATACATACAGAGACGTGGCGGAGGAAGAAGTGTTAGCTATGGAGCTGTTAGAAGAAGAACTGAAAACACTAGCCACAGACTTGGAGAAAGATCTGGAACCCGAAATGGAAGAATATATTTCGGAAAAACTAGAAGAAGCGAAAATTGGGCTAAAAGAGAAGGAAAATTTAAGGCAATTATTACTGGAACAGAAGGAAGTCTTTGATTCGAGACCTGGTCGTATAAAGAACTTCACTTATGCTTTTCAAGTCAGTGATTGGACACCATTTAGGCAGAAACCATACCCTATAGCCGAAAAGCATTATGCTAAGGTGAAAGAGGCAATTCAGGAGATGTTGGAGGCCGGTGTTATTGAGAAGACACCTACGCCTTATGTAAGTCCATTGGTAATCGTACCTAAGACAGACGGGACTGTCAGAGTATGTCTGGACCTGAGACATTTAAATTTAAAGGTTATTCCGGAGTTTGACCAAGTGCCACCTATTAAAGAGATCCTCAGGAAGTTCAAAGGGAAGACCGTATTCACAAACTTGGATATCACTTCCAGTTTCCACCATCTTGAATTAGAGAAGAAAACTAGTCTGTTGACAGGATTTATGTTTGATCAACACACATACACGTTTTTAAGGCTACCTTTTGGGTTGAAAACAGCTGGTTCAGCCCTGATAAGAGCGTTAGATCGCAATCTATCATATGATGTGAAAGAGAGTACCATCAGATATGTAGACGACATTCTACTCACGTCACAATCTCTGGAGGAGCACATGAGAGACCTGAAGAAGTTGCTAGATAACCTTCGTGAAGCTAACTTTAAGGTTAATATCAAGAAATCGCACTTCTGTCAGAGGGAAGTTAAATTTCTAGGGCATGTTATTGATGCAAATGGAGTTAAGCCTAATCCAGATAAATTGGAGGTAATTCGAAATTTCCCTCGACCCACGAAAGTTAAGCACGTCCGACAGTATTTGGGAGTAATTGGATTCTTTTCGAACCACTGCCCAAACTATACTACGACAGTAGCACCCCTGCAGGACCTATTGAAGAAAGGCGGCAGATGGAATTGGACGGAGCAAAGTCAGGAAGCATTCGTGAGGTCAAAACAAATGCTTTTGGAATATGTGAAACTGGGATACCCGGATTATACCCAGAAGTTCATCATACAGACGGATGCATCTCTTATTGGTATAGGAGCGATGCTATTCCAGGAAAATGTTGACCAGCCTGAAAAGAAAGTTTTTATTGCCTTTATAAGTAGGAGGTTGAAAGCCCATGAGAAAAACTACACGATTACAGAGATAGAGTTGCTCGCAATTTTGTACGCGTTGCAATCACGGCATAAACTCGTGTATGGCTTTCAAATAGTCCTCAGAACAGACCATAAAGCTTTAACATTTTTGTTTAAGACGGACTTGTCTAGCCAGAGATTGACAAGATGGTCCCTGTATATTCAGCAATTCAACGTGGAAATAGAATACTGTCCAGGGAAAGAGAATGTAATACCGGACACATTAAGCCGTTACCCTAGAGAAGAGGAAGCGCTAGCTGTCCAGATTGAGAATCGAGATCAGAAGACGTTGGATGACTTGAGGAATCTTACCAATCTACAACGCGAAGACCCGTGGTTGAAGATGATGATCGATTACTTCGAGGGACGCTTAGCAAGGGGAACTGCAATATACAGAGAGGCAGAGGCATTGGCAACAGATTATGTATGATATAATCAGATATTATACAAGTGGGATGAGTTAGAACAGGCCCGTTCGAGGTGATTAGAGACCTACAAAACAATGCATACAGAATAAGGCATTTAGAAACAGGAAACGAGGTCGTTATGAATGTAGCCAATTTAAAAATTTACCATCCGCCAGAAGAATTTGACGAACAAGAAGAAGTATTAGCAGCGCACACCCAACTGAACGTGGATAGCGAAGTCAGCCAGGCAGTCAGACCTGAGAGTTCGCGTGGCGAGGCGGAACGAGAAGCCGACAGATTGCCCAGTGGATGGGACAAACAGCAAGAATGCCAGTGCCTGCGAGAACTTTACAAAGAAATGGTCGAAGCGGCGAGGGAAGTTGAGGCCATAAATGAAGCCCTCCGTCAAGAGAATGAACAGCTTAGAGCCGAGCGCAGTGTGGAAGGGGGAGCTGAACAAACCTACTCGCAGCCAGACGAGGTGAAGGACCCCAGATGTAAACACAGACAGTGGTAGACAGTCAGCTGGTTACTTACAGAGAGTCACTTGCAATTGACTTCTATAAGTTTTGCAAGGGGAATATGAACCCGAGGGGGTCATGCTGACTGATATCGAACGTGGATCTCAGAGACTGTGATCTCATAATAAAGGTTCCACCAGGGAACGAACCCGAGGTCTGTTGAGGGAGTTTCATTGTAAAAACCCCTAAGTATATATTTAATCACTGGTGTGATTTCAGTTGATAATGACATTATTTGTTAAAATAATGCAGGGAAATTGAGCGGAATACAGCATTATTGGACTACTTGGAGTAGGCTATGCTGGACTTGGAGCACAGTAGTGCAAAGTTTGACGTTTTACTAATAGGCCCAGAATAGTAGGAGGAGACTATTGGAGCCGTGTCAATCTTGCTGACCTAGTTATGTCGTCTGGAAGAGGTTGGGGGGTTGAATAATGACCCAGTATTTCCCCGACTGAGAATAGGACGAAGAAGAGTGGGGAGAGATCCCAAGGAAAATCATTGAGTACTCGTGATTGGAGTAACGCAATGACATGAGAGTTGCACACAGGTGAATCTTTAGCCAGGAGGCTAATTTTAGAGCCTTTAATCTGCGAAATTGACGCATATTTAATGGAGTGCGGAAGGACATAAGACTATGGATGTTCGCGGCTGGGTTTGACGATGTCGCCAGGGATTCCCACAGAAACAGCGTCCCCACGCTATGGAGAAAGGAATTAATATTAATTAATTGGCCGAGCGATCCTTCAGCACGCAGATAGTTCTGGGATCAGTGAAGAAAAAGAGACCCGATGAGCATGGTTTCGAGACCAGAATCATGCTGGGAGAGGAGTCGAGATAGCGCAAGAAATTTTAGCTCTACTTTTTGTGTGAAACCAATATAAGGGAGTCGACCCTTGGCAGAGCACAGTTTTTGTCACACAGTCGGAAGCAGTTGTTGAGGCGGAACGTATGTCGGTCCGGCTCATGAAAGGACGCTCAAACAAAGACTTGTACATTTGAGTGAACCATTATATTCACCGCACATCGTAATGCACCAAGTGAGAAGGTAATAATGTATAGTCAGGAATTAATAAGAAGTACGGTAATCAACGAACTTTATTGTGTGAAATGTGGATTACCGAAGGCAAGGAAGGAGGCCCGGACTTCGATTGGGGAAGCCGTGCAGTAAAACTTTTAGAAAGCTTTTATTAAGGACAGCCGTGCTGCATGTGTAGTCAGCAGTACGAACACTGGTTTGTGTTCACTTAGGAAGCACCGTGTGAGATAAGTTGCAGAACTATTGAAAATAATAATCTGTGTAAGGTTATGTACAATGTTAAGCGCAGTGTGGAATATATTGACTGATCATACATGTCTTATTACGCTGGAATGCGCTGGGAGAAACTTTACGAAGCATTTGGTAATGTCTTAAGAATACCAAATAGTAACGCTCAGGACGGAAAGTTAGCATATTTATGCAAATCAGGAAGCTTACCGTAGGATTATCGATAGACTGTTGGTGAATTCCGAGGGCAGATGAACCAGACTTTCAATCAGGAGTTGGTAGGAGCACGGAAGATGCCGTCGATACCTGCAATTTTGATATCTTTGCTAGGGAATTTCAACCAATGAAAAGTGTAAAAAGTGACGTGTGTTATGTATAAATCATATGTGAAATGTCTTTTAAATTAATGGTTTAATAAGTGTTATAAAGTGTCATGTGTTTTGGAAGCAATAGCTTCTTTATAGAAATGCAAAGTGTCGTGGTTAGTGGAAGATATGTATCATAAAATGTGTGTATTCGAGATGCAAATGTCGCACTAAATCTGCATATGGCAGGCGACCCGGAAGGATATGAGTGGTTGGAGCCACCATGAGGAGCCTATATATATGTGAGTACCCCACAAATTATGTTGATGTAGAAGTATAGGCCACTGCATGTAATGTGATTTCAGAGTTATAAAGATGCCAGTAAGAATCAGTAGTAGGAGATAGATCCTCCAGGTTTAATCATTATTGTGTTGATTTTAATAGAGTTGAGATGTTATTTTGCATCAGAGAGTGGCTTAATCGTTACCACTATTATTAAAAATGGCAAATCAGTTATGTAAACCTAACGAACACGGTTGTTCGGTTTTTAAGATGATTAAGTTGTGTCGGATTTTGGTAATTTATGTCAGTGAGAATAATAATAATAATAATGAATAAATAAAGGTATGAATGAATGCATCAGGCAAAATGTAGTAAGCAAGAAATATTTACGCTAAAGGGCAAGTCTTATCGATCCAAGCAGTAAGATTATACAGTAAGATTACATTAAGAGATTAAGGAAAGAGTTTTATATCAGAATATATTGTATTAATGGGAATATAATTATGCCAGGAAATGGAAGAGCTTTCTAGTGAATTGAATTTGCAGCTTGAGTTAAAGCTTATAGAGTAATTGATAGATTTCTCTTAATAATTATAGGACGAAGGTCGTAACATTAGGTCAGGAACCAGGTGGTCTATTCGACGTATGAAATCTCGTATGCCGTTGGCATACTGGGAGATATGCTTTGTGCCAGAGTGTAATTAGTGATTGGACCCTAACTCTAATGGTGGATATGGAATGTTCCGGGTTCGAATCCCGTGATAGGTGAGAGGAAAACGATGGACACATCTGCACTCTATCTGATCGCCCGAGAACTTATTATTGAGTGATTCGGCTCGTTGAAGCGAATCTTATGACGGCAGCATGTGGGCTGACCGCAGCATTTATTAAGATACCGGTTACCTACTAGACCAATGTTTTATGAACCTCGTGCCTTCATGTTGAAATGGGCCTATTTGGTGCCAGTTATTATATCCTCAGGGTAGGAATAAATGTTAAAGCTCATCCAGTACCTATTTGCATAATATTCAGTTTAAGTCCATTGGGATATGTGTGTCATTGGGACCACGGTATTTGTCTTGTAAAATCTTATACTGCTTGGGGAGAAAGCCATGAGACAGGAAACGAGGGTCGAGGTAATGTTGGAACCTCACTCCACTTCTATTGTATACAGGCCGCTCGGAAGAGGGTCTGGGGACGGTCAAGTGAACCGTGAAAGAAGGTTTAAAAAGGGCAGATTTTAGACCCTAGTTGTAGTGTGGAATGAAATATTGCTATATTGAGTAATGAAGCCATGTGGTTTAAGAACACATTGATAATTATAGATCACCCTGATGGTTCATGATTTTAGCAATCTAACGAATGGTTAAACGTTGCATTTGTACTGTCACTGACAACTTTTTCTGAAGTTGGTTACTCGACGCCACAGGCTACGCGCGCAAGGGTAGTTTAATAGTACCATCCGACACAGCAATAGCTAACGTTTTTAAGATGAAATCGCAAACGGCATGCAGTGGAACTATATAAATAGAGGAAGTGTAGGGGTAGCTTACATAATTATGGAGTTGCACGTTGACTGCTGTGCAACACCAGAATAGGCTAATGCATGTAAAGCATTTGGTGGGAAGAGAAAGATCAAACACACACGGTACACATAATTGTCAAATTAAGTTGAGGTTTAAGGAATAAGTAATTTTGTGAAATTAAAGAAGTCACATTGGATGACAGTAGAATCAAAGTACAGTTTGTTTCTGAAGTTGTATGTGCATCAGCGCACTAGAGTATATTGTGAAGTTGATATAAGGGTAAAGGTTTGTGTTATGATATGATTTTATTATGATAATATTATGTTAATATTAGTGGATTGTGGAAGTAATTTTTGTTTGATTTTGTTTTATGGTTGTGGGGATTGTTTTGTTTGTTTGAAGCCATGATTTTATTACTGAATTAAAGTTTTAGAATAGAGTTGTGCCTTATCATTGTAGAGTTGATACCATTTAGCCTCAAATCCAAAATATGCAACTGCTAAATGGGGGAACGGTACACGCCCGGGTCCTGACGCTAGCTGGAGGCGGAAGCATATTTTCCATCGAGATTACTCACATGGGTACATGGAAATTGATGTCCTGTACAGTGATTTGAGCTATAGGTACAACTGAAGTCGGTCTAGATCTAGTGCACACAACTCTATTAAAGTAACAATTAACATGAAGTAGGGGATGACCGCGCCTAACCCTAGCTAAGCGCCGATACGAACAATATAAATTTTGATAAACACCTTATTCATTTATCATGACGAGGATACTCGTACGATGGTATTTAATTATCATGGCGCTGGTATGTGGGCCGGTTTTAAATACAGGTCACTAGGCGCAGAGGTGTATATAATTATCATGGCGAGACCCAAGTGGGGCATTCGACAGTACAACCGAGACCTTGGATGGTTGCTGCGATGTCTTAACGTGGACCACCTCCCATGAGCTCTCTCTCATATCTTTTATCATGGCGACCAGGTTCGTGGAGCTTATGGGATTTAGGGAAAACCCATAGATTTTATGGTATTTCATGGGGAAAACCATAGTAATTGTTTTTTTTGCCTCAAACTGTGTTTGAGTGATTTATGAGTTCAGTAGGCTTTTGATGTAACGCAGAATCTCTCTATTGAGAAGAGAATTACCCAAGGGTACGAGCGCTACATACCAGATCTACAATTTACCATAATATTCACAGGTTTTGTACGATTTTACAATATGTGTACAGTGTTTGATGTTTCTCTTCAAAACATATCCACACATGTTTCCAGGAAGCCTGCCTCCATATCAAAGTGTATTATTGTAAGATTGGCTGGCACAGAGGAGATTTTGCAGGTAATTGCAGGGTTGAGACTGCATTTTGACGCTGTTAACGAGCAAAATAAGCTGGAAGCCAAGGCTTTTCAGAATGAAATAAACACTCGTTTAGATGCCAATCAGCTGGCAATTAATGCAAATCAGGTTGCAATGAATGACAACCAGTTTGAATTAAACAATAAGTTAGGTCAAATGCAAGAGGTAATTAAGACCGAAGTAACAGAAACTGTTGTAAGCATTGTATCAGAAATGCAGGTTAAAACAGATAAACGTTTCGAGGCTATAGAAGCCAAGCTCGAAAGTAATTTACAAGCGTGTAAGCATGCGCAGGATGAAACCAACAGTAGGTTAGATGCGCTGTCTAATGACATTAAGGATATTCAAATCCAAAATGAAGCGAATCTCGAACGCCAAGCGAAACAGTTTTCAGAGTTTACGAGAACGCTAGATCAGAGGTTAGAAGAGAACGACTCTAAATGAGACCAGAAATTGAAAAGCTATGCTAGAGCAATTAACGGTGATCTCAAGAAACAGGATTAGAACATATTAGATCAGTGTCAGGAAATAAGCGAGATTAAGGCTATCGCTAATGAAAGTAAAGAGCTGGTAAGCAACGTGAAATGTCAGATGGGCAAAGTTCATCAAGAACTGGACCAAGTTCAAAGTGACATTGTTGTAGTTAACAAAAGACAAGAGGAGAATAGAGGTGAGATCATCAAGGTCCGGAATGAATTGTCAAAAGTCAATGGACACATTCAAGAGGAAATTAAAGGGCTGAGAGAAGAACTCGAAGTAAGAGAAGGCCAGAAGACAGAGGCAAGCGACAAGACCCTTGCTCAAATTAAGGAAGATGTAGAGGATGAAATCTCCCATATCAAACAAAGCCTGAAAGAAGACAAGAAGAAAATATTTCAAGTGGCCGAGGAAAATCGAGATAGACTTACCAGAATCGAGAAGGAGGTAATTACTCGACTGGAAAGAGCGGAGATGCGCCACAATCACATGGATACTAGGATAATCGCACAGGAGGAAACCCTTACGAAAGATCCTAAGTCAAGTGAAGGCAGCATGGAAGATATGAGAAAAACAAGGCGGGCAGACTTAGAAACCCAACCTATAATCAGGAATGCTACAGGCCCAGGCGAAAGTCCTTATATGACACCAGGTGCACCAGTTACTGCATCAACGCCACATGAAAATGCTATGCACACCCAGGTGATAAACGTAATCAGGGCAAGCGAAGAGAAACCAAGGAAATTCTCAGGTAGCCACTGTAATATGACACCAAAATATTGGTTGAAGGAAGTGTCTGAATATCTGAATGATGCGCGGATACCGCCAGAGCGCAGGCTACGAGCCATTGAGAAATTAACAGAGGGAGAATGTGCATTATGGTTTCGCAGTTTCCGGTATACTTTCGATACTGTTGAGGAGTTTCGAGAGGCATTTTTGAAACGGTACTGGGATCCAGCCACACAGCAAAATTTGAGATTGGATCTGTATTCAAAAAGATACAGCACCAACAACCAAACGAAGTATGCAGAATTTTTATATCGCAGATGTGTCGGTTCAAAGAACTGGATCAAAAACCGAGCGAGCTGGAATTATGTATTGCTATCGCCAAGCAGCTTCCATACGAGATCCAAAGACTGCTAATCTCGGCAAATGCGAAAACTGCTATAGAAATGGAGACAGTTCTTAGACAACTGGACCTCACAACAGCCAATACGATGCGTCAGAATCGAACCGTGGAACAGGTACACGTGACCAACACGCAGACTGACCAACATCAAGCTCCAAGGAACAACAAAGCTACGAGCACTGAAACATTAGATTCCTACGGACGGCAATGGGAACAGGAACCCAGAAGATGGCAGCCGAAGTACAAAGGGAATGCTAGTAGAGGAGGAAGAGGCCGAAATTCGTGGAATAAGCAGAATACCAGGGGTAGACCGTACCAAAACAATGGAGGTAACAATGGCCAAGAAGGCAACAATAGAAATTGGAGACCCCAGGAAAGAAGAAGTAACTTCGATGACGAGGTAGAGGAACGATATCACTCTTCATTGCGATACCTCGAGGAAAGGGGAGATGAGCCCCAGAAGCAACAAGTTCGCTGGCAAGAAGTTATGCAGAACAGGACATCGCCAGACAGATATGGAGATGGAGCTAAGAGTTTGGATCTACAGCGCAGCGAACAAGAGAGAAGAAACTCCAAGGGGACGGGCGCTGAAGAAAAAAAAACCGCCAAAATTAGAAGAGTTCGAGACTGATGGATGGAAGTCAGTTAACATCATCAATTGGATAGCCAAACCAGAAGAGCTAATCGAGGATACAGGAGGATCACTGGTCAGGGTCAAGATAGAATTGCCTATTATAATAGTAAGAGTGGCAGGATTGAAAATAAGAAGTCTGTTAGACACGGGTTCAACAGTGTGCCTTATGACACAAGCTTTATATAATGAAATAGCCCAGAGAGAGAATGTTTTGAAAATACCGATCTCTAGTGTCAAAATAAAAGGGGAAATTCCAGACAGAACGATGATATGTAAATATCAGGTATTCCTAGATTTACAGATAGGAGGCTCTATTTTCCCACAGAGTTTTCTATTGGTAAACAAACTGCCTTATAACCGACTTATTGGGGCAGAATTTATAAGGGAATACAGAGTGATAATAGACCTAGCACAGGACAGGGTTATGTTCCATGTGAATGAGGAAGCCGAAGGCGTGGAGGTATCACTCAATCAGATTGAACCAGTGTCAAGTGAACAAGTATGGCATACATACAGAGACGTGGCGGAGGAAGAAGTGTTAGCTATGGAGCTGTTAGAAGAAGAACTGAAAACACTAGCCACAGACTTGGAGAAAGATCTGGAACCCGAAATGGAAGAATATATTTCGGAAAAACTAGAAGAAGCGAAAATTGGGCTAAAAGAGAAGGAAAATTTAAGGCAATTATTACTGGAACAGAAGGAAGTCTTTGATTCGAGACCTGGTCGTATAAAGAACTTCACTTATGCTTTTCAAGTCAGTGATTGGACACCATTTAGGCAGAAACCATACCCTATAGCCGAAAAGCATTATGCTAAGGTGAAAGAGGCAATTCAGGAGATGTTGGAGGCCGGTGTTATTGAGAAGACACCTACGCCTTATGTAAGTCCATTGGTAATCGTACCTAAGACAGACGGGACTGTCAGAGTATGTCTGGACCTGAGACATTTAAATTTAAAGGTTATTCCGGAGTTTGACCAAGTGCCACCTATTAAAGAGATCCTCAGGAAGTTCAAAGGGAAGACCGTATTCACAAACTTGGATATCACTTCCAGTTTCCACCATCTTGAATTAGAGAAGAAAACTAGTCTGTTGACAGGATTTATGTTTGATCAACACACATACACGTTTTTAAGGCTACCTTTTGGGTTGAAAACAGCTGGTTCAGCCCTGATAAGAGCGTTAGATCGCAATCTATCATATGATGTGAAAGAGAGTACCATCAGATATGTAGACGACATTCTACTCACGTCAGAATCTCTGGAGGAGCACATGAGAGACCTGAAGAAGTTGCTAGATAACCTTCGTGAAGCTAACTTTAAGGTTAATATCAAGAAATCGCACTTCCGTCAGAGGGAAGTTAAATTCCTAGGGCATGTTATTGATGCAAATGGAGTTAAGCCTAATCCAGATAAATTGGAGGTAATTCGAAATTTCCCTCGACCCACGAAAGTTAAGCACGTCCGACAGTATTTGGGAGTAATTGGATTCTTTTCGAACCACTGCCCAAACTATACTACGACAGTAGCACCCCTGCAGGACCTATTGAAGAAAGGCGGCAGATGGAATTGGACGGAGCAAAGTCAGGAAGCATTCGTGAGGTCAAAACAAATGCTTTTGGAATATGTGAAACTGGGATACCCGGAATATACCCAGAAGTTCATCATACAGACGGATGCATCTCTTATTGGTATAGGAGCGATGCTATTCCAGGAAAATGTTGACCAGCCTGAAAAGAAAGTTTTTATTGCCTTTATAAGTAGGAGGTTGAAAGCCCATGAGAAAATCTACACGATTACAGAGATAGAGTTGCTCGCAATTTTGTACGCGTTGCAATCACGGCATAAACTCGTGTATGGCTTTCAAATAGTCCTCAGAACAGACCATAAAGCTTTAACATTTTTGTTTAAGACGGACTTGTCTAGCCAGAGATTGACAAGATGGTCCCTGTATATTCAGCAATTCAACGTGGAAATAGAATACTGTCCAGGGAAAGAGAATGTAATACCGGACACATTAAGCCGTTACCCTAGAGAAGAGGAAGCGCTAGCTGTCCAGATTGAGAATCGAGATCAGAAGACGTTGGATGACTTGAGGAATCTTACCAACCTACAACGCGAAGACCCGTGGTTGAAGATGATGATCGATTACTTCGAGGGACGCTTAGCAAGGGGAACTGCAATATACAGAGAGGCAGAGGCATTGGCAACAGATTATGTATGATATAATCAGATATTATACAAGTGGGATGAGTTAGAACAGGCCCGTTCGAGGTGATTAGAGACCTACAAAACAATGCATACAGAATAAGGCATTTAGAAACAGGAAACGAGGTCGTTATGAATGTAGCCAATTTAAAAATTTACCATCCGCCAGAAGAATTTGACGAACAAGAAGAAGTATTAGCAGCGCACACCCAACTGAACGTGGATAGCGAAGTCAGCCAGGCAGTCAGACCTGAGAGTTCGCGTGGCGAGGCGGAACGAGAAGCCGACAGATTGCCCAGTGGATGGGACAAACAGCAAGAATGCCAGTGCCTGCGAGAACTTTACAAAGAAATGGTCGAAGCGGCGAGGGAAGTTGAGGCCATAAATGAAGCCCTCCGTCAAGAGAATGAACAGCTTAGAGCCGAGCGCAGTGTGGAAGGGGGAGCTGAACAAACCTACTCGCAGCCAGACGAGGTGAAGGACCCCAGATGTAAACACAGACAGTGGTAGACAGTCAGCTGGTTACTTACAGAGAGTCACTTGCAATTGACTTCTATAAGTTTTGCAAGGGGAATATGAACCCGAGGGGGTCATGCTGACTGATATCGAACGTGGATCTCAGAGACTGTGATCTCATAATAAAGGTTCCACCAGGGAACGAACCCGAGGTCTGTTGAGGGAGTTTCATTGTAAAAACCCCTAAGTATATATTTAATCACTGGTGTGATTTCAGTTGATAATGACATTATTTGTTAAAATAATGCAGGGAAATTGAGCGGAATACAGCATTATTGGACTACTTGGAGTAGGCTATGCTGGACTTGGAGCACAGTAGTGCAAAGTTTGACGTTTTACTAATAGGCCCAGAATAGTAGGAGGAGACTATTGGAACCGTGTCAATCTTGCTGACCTAGTTATGTCGTCTGGAAGAGGTTGGGGGGTTGAATAATGACCCAGTATTTCCCCGACTGAGAATAGGACGAAGAAGAGTGGGGAGAGATCCCAAGGAAAATCATTGAGTACTCGTGATTGGAGTAACGCAATGACATGAGAGTTGCACACAGGTGAATCTTTAGCCAGGAGGCTAATTTTAGAGCCTTTAATCTGCGAAATTGACGCATATTTAATGGAGTGCGGAAGGACATAAGACTATGGATGTTCGCGGCTGGGTTTGACGATGTCGCCAGGGATTCCCACAGAAACAGCGTCCCCACGCTATGGAGAAAGGAATTAATATTAATTAATTGGCCGAGCGATCCTTCAGCACGCAGATAGTTCTGGGATCAGTGAAGAAAAAGAGACCCGATGAGCATGGTTTCGAGACCAGAATCATGCTGGGAGAGGAGTCGAGATAGCGCAAGAAATTTTAGCTCTACTTTTTGTGTGAAACCAATATAAGGGAGTCGACCCTTGGCAGAGCACAGTTTTTGTCACACAGTCGGAAGCAGTTGTTGAGGCGGAACGTATGTCGGTCCGGCTCATGAAAGGACGCTCAAACAAAGACTTGTACATTTGAGTGAACCATTATATTCACCGCACATCGTAATGCACCAAGTGAGAAGGTAATAATGTATAGTCAGGAATTAATAAGAAGTACGGTAATCAACGAACTTTATTGTGTGAAATGTGGATTACCGAAGGCAAGGAAGGAGGCCCGGACTTCGATTGGGGAAGCCGTGCAGTAAAACTTTTAGAAAGCTTTTATTAAGGACAGCCGTGCTGCATGTGTAGTCAGCAGTACGAACACTGGTTTGTGTTCACTTAGGAAGCACCGTGTGAGATAAGTTGCAGAACTATTGAAAATAATAATCTGTGTAAGGTTATGTACAATGTTAAGCGCAGTGTGGAATATATTGACTGATCATACATGTCTTATTACGCTGGAATGCGCTGGGAGAAACTTTACGAAGCATTTGGTAATGTCTTAAGAATACCAAATAGTAACGCTCAGGACGGAAAGTTAGCATATTTATGCAAATCAGGAAGCTTACCGTAGGATTATCGATAGACTGTTGGTGAATTCCGAGGGCAGATGAACCAGACTTTCAATCAGGAGTTGGTAGGAGCACGGAAGATGCCGTCGATACCTGCAATTTTGATATCTTTGCTAGGGAATTTCAACCAATGAAAAGTGTAAAAAGTGACGTGTGTTATGTATAAATCATATGTGAAATGTCTTTTAAATTAATGGTTTAATAAGTGTTATAAAGTGTCATGTGTTTTGGAAGCAATAGCTTCTTTATAGAAATGCAAAGTGTCGTGGTTAGTGGAAGATATGTATCATAAAATGTGTGTATTCGAGATGCAAATGTCGCACTAAATCTGCATATGGCAGGCGACCCGGAAGGATATGAGTGGTTGGAGCCACCATGAGGAGCCTATATATATGTGAGTACCCCACAAATTATGTTGATGTAGAAGTATAGGCCACTGCATGTAATGTGATTTCAGAGTTATAAAGATGCCAGTAAGAATCAGTAGTAGGAGATAGACCCTCCAGGTTTAATCATTATTGTGTTGATTTTAATAGAGTTGAGATGTTATTTTGCATCAGAGAGTGGCTTAATCGTTACCACTATTATTAAAAATAGCAAATCAGTTATGTAAACCTAACGAACACGGTTGTTCGGTTTTTAAGATGATTAAGTTGTGTCGGATTTTGGTAATTTATGTCAGTGAGAATAATAATAATAATGATGAATAAATAAAGGTATGAATGAATGCATCAGGCAAAATGTTGTAAGCAAGAAATATTTACGCTAGAGGGCAAGACTTATCGATCTAAGCAGTAAGATTATACAGTAAGATTACATTAAGGGATTAAGGAAAGAGTTTTATATCAGAATATATTGTATTAATGGGAATATAATTATGCCAGGAAATGGAAGAGCTTTCTAGTGAATTGAATTTGCAGCTTGAGTAAAAGCTTATAGAGTAATTGATAGATTTCTCTTAATAATTATAGGACGAAGGTCGTAACATTAGGTCAGGAACCAGGTGGTCTATTCGACGTATGAAATCTCGTATGCCGTGGGCATACTGGGAGATATGCTTTGTGCCAGAGTGTAATTAGTGATTGGACCCTAACTCTGATGATGGATATGGAATGTTCCGGGTTCGAATCCCGTGATAGGTGAGAGGAAAACGATGGACATCTCTGCACTCTATCTGATCGCCCGAGAACTTATTATTGAGTGATTCGGCTCGTTGAAGCGAATCTTATGACGGCAGCATGTGGGCTGACCGCAGCATTTATTAAGATACCGGTTACCTACTAGACCAATGTTTTATGAACCTCGTGCCTTCATGTTGAAATGGGCCTATTTGGTGCCAGTTATTATATCCTCAGGGTAGGAATAAATGTTAAAGCTCATCCAGTACCTATTTGCATAATATTCAGTTTAAGTCCAGTGGGATATGTGTGTCATTGGAACCACGGTATTTGTCTTGTAAAATCTTATACTGCTTGGGGAGAAAGCCATGAGACAGGAAACGAGGGTCGAGGTAATGTTGGAACCTCACTCCACTTATATTGTATACAGGCCGCTCGGAAGAGGGTCTGGGGACGGTCAATC
Source organism: Meconema thalassinum (assembly GCA_946902985.2). NCBI lineage: Eukaryota > Metazoa > Arthropoda > Insecta > Orthoptera > Tettigoniidae > Meconema > Meconema thalassinum. Next base: position 225,898,628 of record OX336388.2, read on the forward strand.
GAACCATGAAAGAAGGTTTAAAAAGGGCAGATTTTAGACCCTAGTTGTAGTGTGGAATGAAATATTGTTATATTGAGTAATGAAGCCATGTGGTTTAAGAACACATTGATAATTATAGATCACCCTGATGGTTCATGATTTTAGTAATCTAACGAATGGTTAGACGTTGCATTTGTACTGTCACTGACAACTTTTTCAGAAGTTGGTTACTCGACGCCACAGGCTACGCGCGCAAGGGTAGTTTAATAGTACCATCCGACACAGCAATAACTAACGTTTTTAAGATGAAGTCGCAAACGGCATGCAGTGGAACTATATAAATAGAGGATGTGTAGGGGTAGCTTACATAATTATGGAGTTGCACGTTGACTGCTGTGCAACACCAGAATAGGCTAATGCATGTAAAGCATTTGGTGGGAAGAGAAAGATCAAACACACACGGTACACATAATTGTCAAATTAAGATGAGGTTTAAGGAATAAGTAATTTTGTGAAATTAAAGAAGTCACATTGGATGACAGTAGAATCAAAGTACAGTTTCTGAAGTTGTATGTGCATCAGTGCACTAGAGTATATTGTGAAGTTGATATAAGGGTAAAGGTTTGTGTTATGATATGATTTTATTATGATAATATTATGTTAATATTAGTGGATTGTGGAAGTAATTTTTGTTTGATTTTGTTTTATGGTTGTGGGGATTGTTTTGTTTGTTTGAAGCCATGATTTTATTACTGAATTAAAGTTTTAGAATAGAGTTGTGCCTTATCATTGTAGAGTTGATACCTTTTAGCCTCAAATCCAAAATATGCAACTGCTAAATGGGGGAACGGTACACGCCCGGGTCCTGACGCTAGCTGGAGGCGGAAGCATATTTTCCATCGAGATTACTCACATGGGTACAGTATTAATAACCAGACGTAATCAATTGAGCTACTGTTGTAATGGTTAAAGACTTGGAACCTGTTTCTCGACAAAGAAAAAATGATTAGTTAAAATAAGCTCTGAAACTAAATTTACCTAACGTGTACTTCCTGACGTGAAAAAAAAATGAAAACCTCGTAGACGAAACGCAATACACGTCAAATAAAACTGCCCTTCACTGTTGTGTCAAGTCCCCATCCAGAGGAAGACCACTTTAATAAATTATAAAGGCTCGTGGTGCATGAAAATTCTGTTTTTTTACACTCCAATGGCCCAAATTCCTAAAAGAAAAAAGAAAAAAACCTACCGTATTTCAATTCAGGAATTTTTGAAAATAATATTTCTGTTGGGAGATTTAATAGACCTTCTGTACGACATAACACACATTTAAGTCGTGTGAAAAAAATCTAGGGTACCCCTTGACCCCCTTAAGCGCAGTGATGAATTTTACAGTTTTAGTTGATTCCGTAATAACCTTATAGCCATTTGCAAACATTCACAGAAATTTAATAAATGGAGTGGCTTTACTTCTTGCAGAAATAGATGGAAAGTTGGATGTCACCTTTTCAGATATTGTTGTCATGGTTACTGGCTTGCATTCCTTCATGAGTTTATTAAATGAAATAAGTTTTCTGGGAATATCTCAGAAACTGTTGGTTTTAGAGCCTTAAAATGTACTTTTCGGGGACCCTTTACTGCTATTTAGGGGCACCGAGTTTTGTTTCTGACACCAAGGAGCTGAAACTAAGCTTTGTCTCGTCGTTGTAGGCCGTAGTATAATAATAATAATAACTATACCGGGTGAGTTAGCCGTGGTGGTTACGGCATGACTGATGGCAGTCGCTCACATCCGGGAGGCGAGGAAGTTCGAATCCCCCCGCCGTCAACCTTGAAGATGGTCTTCTGTGGTTTCCCATCTTCCTTCCAGGCAAATGCCGGGGTTGATCCCTAACTATAGACCACAGCCGCTACCTTCCAACTCCTCGACCTTACTATCCAACTTCCCTCCTTCCTTCCCTCCCCAACGGTACTTGTAGCTCACCCATTGGGTGTCCGTCTCGAAGCAGCTACAAAACTGGCGAGCCGAACATGTCCTCGGACACTCCCGGCACTAAAAGCCATACGCTAAAAAAAATAATAACTATAATAATAATATGACAATATAGGGATAGAGATATAATAGACCTTCCGTACCACACCCGCACGTGTAAATCGCGTGAAAAAAAATTAGAGTATCCCTTGACCCCCTTAAGCGCATTATATGACATTGATGAATTTTACAGCTTAATTTGGTTCCGTTATAACCCTATAGCCGTTTGCAAACTATATCAGTAACGTAATAAATGGAATTGTATTGCGTCTTACAGCAATAGATGGACCTGTGAGATTCCGTTGCCATGGTAACCGGCATGCATTCATTCGTAATTGTATAAAATGAAATTAGTTTTCTGGAAATATCTCAAAAACTGTTGGTTTTTGGGCCTTAAAATGTGGTTTTCGGGGTCCCTTTCGGGCCCCCGAGTTTCGTTTCTCACATTGAGGGCCTGAAAATGAGCTTTGTCTCGCCCGTCTACGCCTATTTCAGCAAGTATTTTAAGGGGGTAGGCCCCCTTTTATGAGAGGTACAGAGAAGAGTTACATCAATGATTAGTGTCGTGCCTCTGAATTGATATTTGTACCAAATTTTACGTTGATCCACCCAGCCTTTCTCGAGTTATAAGGGAACAACTACTTAGTCCACTGACAGACAGACAGACAAAAAAAATATTTTCGCGCGCATCCGTCATAAAACAGTCTGAAACGCGTAAATAACGCAAATTTCCGTAGAAATTCAGAAAAAACAGACAAACTTTCATTCTTATATATATATCGCACAGCCGCCATGATGGATTGGTGAGACGTAATAAAATTTGAAGGGCACGTTCGGGGTCGACCAAAATGGTGCTCTGAACTTACCGAGTTTCATTGAAATCGCTCCAGCCGTTTAGAAGTTATTGGGGGGGGGGGGGGGGCACACACACAACACCATCACACACGGATAAAAGGTGATCTCATAAGGCTATTTTTACATAAAATGAAAATAGGCTAAAAATGCAGACTCTCCTCTCTGATTGAAACAGTGCACAAGTTAAAAATCCAGACATCCTTCAAAGTATTTGCCGTGTCTTGGTGGAGTTGTGGTGAACCAGACCACACGATATTTGCCTCCAACACATCGTCGCTGAGATCGCCTGAGCGCAAGGACAGATTCGGAGGCCTGCACTTCTTCAACCCGTTTCCTATTATGAAACTCTTTTGTTCTTCTTTTATTGAATTGAAATATAAGTATACAAAAATATTACAGTTTCGCCTTGGTGCACCAAGTAAGGCTCTTCAGCGGGCCTTTTAGGGGCCGATAACCTAGATGTTTGGCCCCTTAAAACTACAATTATCATCATGATCATCTTGAGCGGGATCTTGGTATACCCCGCCCGGACCACCACTGGGGTAGTGGGCAAAGCACTCAACATAATACTAAACTGTATGGGACGCAAAAGACACACCAAAAACGAAGAAAAAATGCCGGATTTTCATTACTTGGCCATGAGAGCCAAACTGTCAAACCAGTAGGCTACGTCTTAATTGGTACACTTCTTCTTCGTCTGCTTTAAGTGCCTCATCCTCCAAGAACATTGGCGATCAGTAGAATGATCTGTTGTTTGTCGATAGCCATCCTACACAGCAACACTGTATGGAGTCCCTGGCAGAATAACTGCATTAAATTCATAGAACTAGTTCAAATGAAATTCCTCAGATATTTACACCTCAAAATAACGGACAATTACCCTCACATGGCACCTTATGGTGAACTTTTTTTGAATTTCGGCATGACTAGTTTGGATTCTCGAAGGCAAGTAAATGATATAAGCTCTTGTCTTTCGATATCAATAAACTATGACCTATAGGCCTATCCGTTTTTCGTCTCCGCATGATGGCTTAAAATCACTGACTGGACTATTGTTACCGGTGGCGGAATTCGGAACTAATGTGCTACGCCCGATCACACGCCTGTGATGGAAGTTATTATTGTGTTCCTGATTCACGCTGGGCCGTGCGCTGTGCGGTGTGTTCTCATTGTAGCCTATGACTGTACACGAGTGCCCCACCCCCTTGCCCCACAAGCCGCTCGCTGCAGCCATAACGAGGCGAGATTACATAATGTATACACAACAGCGGCGCTCTCATTCTAGCGGTAACAATTCCCTGGTAGGGTAGTACTTGTCCTTTTTGTGTCCTTCATTATTACAAACCAAGATGCGCTTTGAAAAGTCATCCTCACACTGTTATTCCGAAGTCAGATAATTACGCTTTTAAAGAAAAAGGCACAGGTCACGGTGGACGAGAGTGGTATCGCAATAACTCGTGCCTCGCTGGCATTGCGTTTGAATCCCATCTCGGCCGTCTTGAAAATGATTTTCGTGGTTTCCCATTTTGACCACCAGGCAATTGTCAGGATGGTTGCTTTCAATAGGTCCACGGCCAATTTCCTTCCAAAATCCCGTCCACACGATCATAAGCCTGGGGACCTCCATGTAAAGTGATATCCGGGCCACCAGACGTGACAGTTCATCTTGAAATTCTCACGTGGGCAATACACTATCGCCGAACATTCGCCCGAATGGGATTGCGACCGCGAATGTAGACGAATGTGCAACCCGAACCACCTCGAACTAACCAAGTACACCTTTGCCTAAGTTCGGCCGAACCATGCCGAACCCAATCGTGCGTATTCGCTGCAAAACATTCCCGCCAAACTCACTCATTGTGAAAAGATGGTATATTGTGACCTTTATCGTTAGAACAAAACGTAAAAACAAAGTCCATTTTTGAAATTCCTATATTTTGGAAACTAGGAAGTTAAAAAAATAGTTTGTTTCAGTAAATAAATGGTCCTTACTGTGTCCATTTCAACAATGAAATATGCAAATCACAGTTCGCCAGCAATGCTCAATCGGGAGTATCGGGGTTCATGGTATGTTCTCCCACTCTGTGACTTACACACTTTGGATTATGCATAGGATACACTTCCAAAAATAAACAAAATCAAAATCCTACTATCTAAACATTTAATTATCCAAAATATGGCGCTACAAAAATAAACAATAAAAATACTGACACTACACTTCACACTTGTCCAAGGATGAACAAGGAATTCAAATTAAATAATCACAAAATAATAATTACTGGTTATCCAGAAACCAAACAAAAACTCCAACTGAGTTTCACTCCCATATGGCATCAATCCTAATTCTTAAAAAGAAGCGAGCTCCAAATGGCTCGGTAAAGTTTACATGCATTGTGTTAACAATTAAACACACATCATTTAATTTTTACATGAGTATATCTGGCTTTAATAATAATATCATAGTATGGCTACTCATTAATTAATTTTGGGCTCCCACAATTTTCATCTGTCACCATCTCTCTTCTCAAGCTACCAACTCACTACCGTGATTGGAAAAATCTGCGTATCCCCGAGTTATAGGAAACTATTGACCAAGTCAACTCAAGATTACTCCCAAAATCTTAATATTTTCATAATAACTCGTGAATCACTGAATCATTTAATAATAACGTTAGGGATTTTATTATATTGTCTGCAAAGACAATTATATCTTAAGGAAGCAACGATCTGAACTCTGCAAGCGATAATAATGAATGTAAAAGGACCTCAGTTCAAATACTGGGTCGTTAAAACAATCTTAAACACTTCTGTGTACCGTGAATCAGACAGCCCGTTCCTGATCTATCTCTATAAGAGAGTGTAAGGGTCTGTCTCACCTACTTGGCTGATTTATGGCTATGGACGGAGGAGAACCTACAGTCTCGCTTCCACAAGGGACTGGCTAAACAGCTTTACAACCAGCTGCTTCAAATGCGTTCCTTTGTATGACAAGGCTCATAATACAAATTAACAACAATACATTATTAGGTTCTACAGACCTATTCTTTTAGCTTCGGTAAAGTATAATTATGAAGTGTCCTCATTAGCGGGTAAGAAAATCCAATAAAACAACAAATATTAAGGGGCTTCAACACGGACGACTCTGAGTTCAATCCTTTAAAACTGCCTCGGGAACCATATCCCAACTTTGAGGACTTACAACATTAGCGACTTAAGGAAGGCATAGCACGCAACCAGCGCTCATAATACAACATAAATTCCACCCTTTTCAGTATTGCATAGTATCACAATTCAACATAACTCATTACCGCAACTAACTGTCCCTCCCAATTATTTTTACCGAGCATTTCAACGCGTTCCTAGCGTGACACATTATTTCAATTGCTCGAAAAGGCGCTCATACATAAAATAGCCCAGTTGCCTTTCAAAGAACGAAATAAATTCAAATCAATGTTTGATCTTCGTCTCAAAAACAATATATTCAGCCTTGGCCTCCATCAACAATAATCATTTATACCATTAAGAACATATTGATTCACAACATATAACAATTCATCTAAGGGGCTCTTGCAGCTACCACTTACTCAATATAAAATTCACATAAATAATTTATTTAATTATTATTATTATTATTATTATTATTATCGCGCTTGCTTTACCATATTTATATATTTACCATTATACTGATATTCCACTGGATATTTTCCACAAGGGATTCATTACTACTTCACATTATTTATATTTCAATCAAATTAATCGTTCAGATCGCGCAACCTATATTTCACATGTTTTCAAACATCCCTACTTCCACTCCGGAGGACTATACGCAAATCTTCCCAAAACACATAATAATAATGATATTTATTGCAACCAATGGTCAAATAGAATAATAATTAAAATTGCACACAATGAAGTCATGTACAGAATTCTGTTAATGTCACTGTTCTCTTGCTACAAACTTTTGCGTGATATCTTTCACATAACTTTCCACACAACTCACACCTACAGTTCTCGTCTGGGTTGTGGTATACCTTCTTGCAGCACAGCTTGAAATGAAAACCATGAACAGCGAAACGTGTCATGAAATGGCGAAGTTCATACATAGAATTCCTCCACTCTGAGGTCAGCATGGCATCTGTTTGGTAGAAATCCATCCAGATGTTGGCTTTCTTCTATTGAAGTTCTTGCAGTATTAACTGATATTGCTTTGTAGAAGGCAGTAACATTCTTATACGTAACTCTTCTATGTAAAATGGTTGTCTCGTTAGTTCATAGGTCGTCCTTGACGGTGCATTTTGTCCTAGACACAGAATCTTTTTCATGTATATGGCCTTTACCCTTTCTATCTGAGCAAGATCGTTTTTCGAGAGATGCTCCCATATTAATCCTATTGCATATGTCATGATTGGAGAAATTTTTATGTGAAAGAGTTCTAATGCAGTCTGTATGGAGAGTTGTCTTATTAGTTTTATCTCATTCATGGCTATAACCGCGGTAGCAGCTCTATCTTTTACATGTTTGGAGAAATTCCGTCCAGTCGTTTGGAGTATCAGGCCAAGATACTTGTAGGAGTTTACCCTTGTTAGCTCCACATTGCCATACATGATTTTCACTGATGCTGGTAACCTACCTCCATTCCTGAACGTCATGTGTACTGTCTTATGTGGATTAAGCTTGAGGTCATTACTGTCTGCCCATCTTACAAGTTTATCGAACGCCTCTTGTAACATTTGCTGCGAGATCGACGTTATTGCCATATCATCTGCGTACATATAAATGTTTACTCCTGGTGTTTGTATGGCATCGACAACATCTCGAACTGCGATATTGATCAGCAACGGACTTAATGGATCGCCCTGAAGGACTCCTGTTGTCTGAAGGATAGGCTCCGATCTTGTAAGATTGTTATCAATGATTACGTAATTTTTCATGAGTATTGTCGTTATTATCCTACTCAGATAATGGTCTCTTCCTATGATCGATTCCAACTTGCCTATTGTTTTTTCCCTGTCAACTGAATCAAACGCCTTAGCGTAGTCTATATATATCACATGAAGTTTACCTCTAGAAAATCTTAGCGCATCGCCAATATTATCTAATAGGCACTGAATAGCATGTATCGTTGACCGGCCTTTCCGGAAACCGAACTGTTCTTCAGGCAGTTCGCTGTCTATTAATTCTCTTAATCTTTCTGTCAGTATTTTTGACAATAGCTTAAGACCTGTATTTTCCAACGCTATACCACGATATGAATTGGGATCATCCATTTGACCCTTGCCTTTATATAGCATTTTCATTATGGAGTATCTCCATTTCTCTGGTATTGAGGCCTGCGCAAGACATTGATTGAGTAGTACTGTCCAAGCCTCTACCAACATAGGGCTACATTCTTTGAGATGTTCATTACAGATCCCGTCCGGCCCACAGGCTTTTCCATTTTTTGTTTGTTGAATTACATCCTTGACTTCCTCACTGGTAATAGGTTTCATTACTGCTGAGTAGTCTACCATTGGAGTAGCGATTGGAGATGTGTCCGGTTTCTGTAGTACAGCTTTAAAGTGTGTTGTCCATCTTTCCATGGGTATTTCTCTGGAGAATTTTGGTTTCCTTTGTTGAAGGACGCTGTATGGTTTTTCTTTTGCTTGTTCTATTAATGCTGCCTCTTGCACCTTCTGATATTTATCTTTTGTGTCCCGAATAAGATTCTTGTATATTCTCCGTTTATGTGCGTAGTCGTGTCTTGATTCTTCTGTGTTTGTTCTCAGGCATTCGTGTAAGGCGTTCAATGTTGATCTTCGTGCTTCATAACATATTGCATTGAACCACGGCTTGGATCTCCTCTTTGTCTGATTTACCGGTTCTATTGCAGATACTAAGATGTCCTCCAGATGTTGTAGTGTTTCATCCAGATTGCAGCTTGTTTGCTGTATGATCATCTGAATTTCTTGGCCTTTACTCCGTATATCCTCTCTATTTAGTTTCCTGGATAGTTTATTTGGCTCTTTGATGAGTCTGCGTGGTCTTTTTTCCACGACAAAGGTTGTTTCTACTGGAAGATGTTTCCTTAGGGGTATATTTTTCTTTACTAGATGTTTTGATACTTTTATATCCTTGTAATTTGTGAACATAAGGTCAATGACACATTGCCCATTATGACATATATATGTCGATTCCGTAATTCTGTTGATGAGTGAGAGGCCCTCCTCCTCTATGTATCTTAATACTGCTCTTGATTTGGATTCATTTTTATCCACTCTACAATTTAAATCTCCCGCTAATATAAGCGGTATTTCGGTGTCAATATCAGCTATTGTGTTGCTTAATTCATCTATTATATCAATTTCTGTCAGTTCCGGTTGGAAGTATGCTGCTAATAATATGAAATAATTCGTTTTCAAGGCTATGAGATGTTTTGTGCTCTTTATTACTTTGAACGGGCAGAAGGTGGGTTTAATCCAGCATGCAATGCCACATTTAGGCCTCCCTCTTGGTCCCTGATCCGCCATTACTTGAGTACAATAGAAACCATTCGGTTGCCAATCGTCCGTAAGAAAGGTTTCTACCAAAATCACTACGTCATATTCATCTATGAATGTTATTGGACTACTGGTCATCACATTCTTTAGCCCTTCTATGTTCCATAGTAGAACCCTACATGTTGTATCCTTTTTTGAGGGATATTCATTCGAGAAATGGCCTTTCGGCTCCTCGAAAAAAGCGGTGGAAACGAAAACGTCTAACGATTATTCCTATACGCCAAAACTCGGCCACATTTACCCTTTCCAAGTAATTAAATGGTATTCCTACCTTGAAGGCTTTCGCGCTCCTATCTTTTGTTAGTTCTTCACATATGACATTTTCTTTAATTCCTTTTTTATTAAGGAATTTCTTTATCGCGTCGGGGTTTGTTTGAGGTTTTGTTCTTCCCACATATAACCATCCCATCTTGTCTGCTGGTTGTAAATCGTCGTCACTCGGTCCAGCGCCGGATATTGGCGCTTGCTGTCTTGCGGATTGCTTCCCTCTTCTATGTGTTACTTGTGTCCATTGCCCATCATTTACATCTGCTTCAAGTTCCTGCTCTTGAGCCTCCTCACTTCGTGAAGGTGGTTGTTCATCACATCCCAGATTGAGTTCCTCCCTTCGTTTTGTGGATACGGAATTCTCATGCTGTTGCGCTGCTTGTGATTGTGTTTGCTGTATTTCTTCCTTTATCAAGCTTTTTATGTTGGTCATGAAGGCTTTAATCATTTGATTTATGTTCTTTGTGACGTTAACTGTTATAATCTCTTCGATCCTGTGGAGATCTGGAGTTAGGCTGTGGGAGTTACCCGTTGTGCCGCTGGGTGTCGCGACCTGCCTGATCATGTCTATTGGTTCATCGATACTGTCGCTAAACAGCGCCATTTGTTTAGGTATCATGATCTTCCTGTTCATGTCTGGTGGTTCTTCAATACTATCGCTAGACAGCGCCACTTGTCTCCCTGTGCAACTCTCTGCACCTTCTGTTGTATCAATGACATGAAATTTGTTAACCTCATTCCCTGGGATTGTCAAATCTCTATTCTTATTGTTTCCTGAGTTCATAATGTTTTCCATCACATTAAAGTGTGTCTCTAATGTACTCACCGCATTTAACATTTCTTCCTTGTTATCTTTTTTAATATATCCGCCCATTTCAGCGATATTTCTTAATTTTTGCAGAGCACTCTTAACATGTTCATATGGTACTGCCGCCATCTTATGCATAATAATGAAATTAGTACTCACATGATTTTACGGTCAGAGACCGAGTTCTCCACCGATGGAACATTTCACCCACCAATTGCTTCTTAAGCCATATTCATGGTCATATCTACACTTGATAACACTTTCCTAACATCACATAAAACATATAGCCTACACTGATCACTTTTAATATAAAGAATGCCATTTTGGATTCGTTTTTCACTTAAACACAAATACAATTTCACTAAAAATATATTACACTCAAAATTTTCACTATACTTGAATTACATAAAATTGTATCACTCTGGCATCAATTATTTGCCTTAACACACGTGATTTCCTTATTCTTTCCCGTTTCCAAGGGCTGCACTATATGTACGTCGGCTTCCTTCTCTGAAGAGATGATTGAAAGTCTCGATCGAACTACCCTCACTGGAACGGTTGATCCTCTTATTCTGGGTTCGACTATCGGCTTATTTAACTTTACTGCCCGATGTCTTATCTTGCTAGACGCTAACTTGTTCGTCTAATAAAAGTCTGTCACTGATGTTTTACTTTTATGATAGCTCGAACTAGTATAACGGCGACCTAGTAATTTCCTTGTCCAGTAATCCACACGTGGATTTTACTATCTGTTACTACGATTCTTGACTTATTGGAGTAATCCCCAATGTCTGACTGTTCATTTGTCTACAGCTAGAAAAAGCCTGGAACATCGATTCGTAAATTATATCGTATTCCGCTCTAGTCCCCTCAGTTCAGGAACACTAGGCGTTACTATCACGTTCTAGCCTGATCTGGTTATTTAACTTAGATAGAATTGTATAGTTCACTGTTCTTGGGTACTTCGAAATCCTATGATGCGTCGGTTCTTTAACTGAAACTATTTAGATTCGAGTACTTATCGCCGGTAATTTCTTAAGTCCACAGTCTAAACTTTGTCTGTACTGGTGAAATTTATAAAGTCCGAAGCTTGATGATACTATTTTCTATAACAAGGATTCTGATGTGTCTTCGCACGGCGATACTATTGACGATACTAGACGGCTACTCCCATACGGGGTGCTCGTCTGCGATACAGAGTAACACGACCTATCACGGTCTAGTGAGTACTGAATACTGCACTTAACGATGATTGTTGAAACAGTGTGTCCTCCTCAGAGGGACACCAAGACTGAATTGTACTTTGCGAAACAGCAACACGCCCTCTCGGACGCTGAAGACTGAATTGTTGTCGATTGAAACAGCAACACGCCCCTCTGAATTGTGAAACAGTACCATGCCTTCCAGGCATCTATGGTAGACTGAATGGTTGTTGGTTGAAACAGCAACACGCCCCTCCAGGACGTTGAAGACTGAATGAATTTGCTGGCGCGTCCAGGGTTTATATTGAAATCTGCCACAAAAAGATCAGATCTGCTTCTTCTCCACCACTAACTTACTAACTTCTAAAATAATTGTCGTACAATTTTGAAAAATATGTCTCCTGAAAGTTCTCGTTTTAAACGTAAAAGGGTTTCTTTGATCATGAAAATCGATCACACAAATCCAAGATATTAAATAATTTGGCTCCTCAGATGCGTGGGTAGTGTGGTTTATTTTTCCCTCTCTTCTATCATTGGGCTCGGGGAATAACTATCTACGTAATGCCGCGTATGCACTTCTTTCCTGTGCAATTATTATAAATTTTTTCCACATACAAAAATCTCCTTTCCAAGATGATCAACAGTGATGGGTTCATTTCATTAATTAAATGCTTGCAAATGGCTTAAATTAAATTATTTCTCTTCTTGCGTCATTGCGATGCTGCCATTTTATAGCTGAGTAAGACCATTTTCCGAAACTCCTTCTCACTCACTCGCAGTGGAAAGCTACCAGCTCTATTAATAATCATGCGCTAGCTTCTTATCGATGCGTCAGGCGTGATCTCATGCCCACGTGACCAGTGGTCACCCGCTCTTGCATCACATTATAACCGCCCAGCTTCTTATTAACCCTTAAAATCTTACAAATTCATTCTAAAAATTGCATTATTTCCTGTCTTTTTTTGCATATAAAATATGGATTCGACGCTGGAACCAATCCATATGGGTTCATTACCTCCTCTACCCCCAAACCAAGTTTCAAGTCTCTAAGACAAAAACAAAAAAAGTTCAATGTTGAAAGTAGGCGATTTTTCGAAATCCAAACCTTCTAAGAAGTGTTATATAGGCTTAAAAGAATGGTCTCTATGATCTTTATCGTTAGAACAAAACTTTTTATTTTCAATTTTTCCAAGAAATACCAAATTTGAAAGTGGCTATATTTTGGAAACTAAGAATTGTACAAAAACCTTTGTTTGACATAAATGAATGGCCTTTCCCCCCTCTAACCACAAACCACGTTTCAAGTCTCTAGGACTAAACAATTAGTAGGGGGATGGTGGGGCTTCTGACGTCAGAGGGAGTGGAGGTGGTGGGGGTTTAGAAACAACAGCGCTTCCTCAATAAATAAATAAAGAAATCGCACCAGTTAATAATCAACGATCACTGCACTGAATACTGTACACAGAGCGCGTGCGTGGCTCCACGAATGCAAGTGAGTGTGTACTGGCTCAAGTTAGTACCTGTCCGCGCTCAGCATTCGCTCTCGCTCGTGTCCTTTGATCCGTGTGGGTAGACCGCCAAAATAGCGAGCGCAGCCGAACACGAATGTTGGCGATGCGAACTACCCCGAATGTACACGAGCACACCGGGTAGCCTACACTATCGCGCTCGTCTCTGTTCGCCTACATTCGGCGATAGTGTACTGCAGGCTTCACATGAATTAAGTGGCAATAAAACCCAGTGCGACTGATTGAGAGGCAGGCAGCTTGGTTACTGCGCCATCTGGCGCTTTGTAATAGCAGACAATGGCCATAGCTGGGTATTTTTGATTGAACGCCTGAGGGCACCCAACAGTTTAATTTCAAGTAGTTCCAACCTTGGCTAGCAGATGCTACTGTCAATAACACTTAGCGACGAACGTTGGAACTTGACAGAGCGTTTCTAACCAAATAACCTACACATTTAGCTACACACTGCCAATTGTAGTGGTAGGTTCTATTACATGCCATAAAAACTAAAGGAAGTAGGAGACTTCTGTTACTTAGGAAGCAAAATACCAGTGATGGACGAAGCAAAGAGGATATAAAAAGTAAGTTGGCTCAGGCAAGGAAAGCATTTCTACAGAAAAGGAATCTGTTGACATTGAATATAGATTTAGGTATTAGGAAGACATTTTTGAAAGCCTTTGTCTGGAGCGTGGCGCTCTATGGAAGTGAAACTTAGACTATTGGTGCAGTAGAAAAGAGGAGAATTGAATCGTTTGAAATGAGGTGTTACAGGAGAATGATGAAGATCAGATGCGTAGATAGGGTTACAAACAAAGAGGTATTAAGACGAGTGGGAGAGGAGAGATGTTTCTGGCGAATGCTAATGAAGAGAAGAGATAGGTTGGTAGGACACATACTAAGACACCCAGGAATAGCAAGCTTAGTTATGGAAGGAAGGGTCGAGGACAAGAACTGTAGGGGTAGAACAAGGTTAGAGTATGTTAAACATATTGTCTCAGATGTAGGTTGTGGTAGCTATGTAGAGATGAAACGATTAACTCAGGACAGGAAAGCATGGAGCGCTGCATCAAACCATTCAAAAGACTGAAGACTCAAACACCAATCTATGATGATGATGATTGTAGTTTTACGTGACAGTTAATCTCGCGATTATGAACCTCGGGACCTCCTTTTAACGTGGAATCCGAACCACAGGACATGGAATTTCACTTTGAAAATCTCACATGCATTGACCGGGATGCGAACCCAGTCCGCCGCGGTGAGAGACCAACCAACTACTGGGTGAGTTAGCCGTGGTCGTTACGGCATGACTGCTGGCAGTCGCTCTCATCCGGGAGGCGAGGAGGTTCGAATTCCCTCGCCGGCAACCTTGAAGATGGACTTCTGTGGATTCCCATCTTCCTTCCAGGCAAATGCCGGGGTTGGTCCCTAACTATAGGCCACAGCCGCTACCTTCCAACTCCTCGTCCTTACATTCCTCACCAACCGAACTTGTAGCTCACCCCATTGGTGTCCGCCTCGAAGCAGCTACAAAACTGGCGAGCCGAACATGTCCTCGGACACTCCCGGCACTAAAAGCCATACGCTAAAAAAACTACTTTGTGTATCCTCTTTGCTTCGTCCATCACTGGATATTTTGCTTCCTAAGTAGTAAAATATTCCTCTGGTGGCTCCGGTGTTGAGCTTTTATGCCCAAGATCGCGGGTTAAAACCCAGCAGAAGTCGTCGGAATTTTTAAGAGCGTTAAAATCCCTTGGTATGCCTTCCTTCGGAGGGGAAGTAAAGCCGACGGTTCCAAGTCATAGATTTATGGCATGTTAAATAACCTTCCAGTAATTAATTACACTTGCGGAAGCTAAAATTTGTAGGTTAGTTTGATAACACTATATTTGTTCCAACGTTCGCCGCCTGGTGCTGGCTGCGTTGGCATCTAGTAGCTATGCCCGCAGCTAGGTGTCGTGGACGGTTGCATTTCGTTGCAAAAGTAGAAACTACTTGAAAAATTGATCGTCTGCTCAGTTCTTCTACGTGAATCACACACTAATACAGCCATTATAATTAACACCGGTTATCAGACAGATTGTACACACACCCAAAGTACACGGGGCTACATGACCGCGTTGTCACAGCCCCTGAACTAAGGAACCAACCAACCATGTATTTGAAAGAGGCTGATTCTGTCTGCGTATTTGAGTCTTCAGTCTTCTGTTTTCATGTAGCCCTCCATGCCTCCCTGTCCTGAGCTAATCGTTTCATCTCAAGACCTTACATCCGAGGCAATCTGTTAAACAAGTTTTAACCTTGCTCTACCACTACAGTTCTTGCTCTCAACCCTTCCTTCCATAACTTAGTTTGCTATTCCTGGGTGTCTTAGTATGTGTCCTACCAACCTATCTCTTCTCGTCTTCAGCAGTCTCCAGAAGCATCTCTCCTCCCCCACTCGTCTTAATACCTCTTCATTTGTGACTCTATCTACCCATCTGATCTTCATCAAAAGGCTTTCAAATATGATTTTCAAATACCTAAATCTAAATGATGCCAACAGATTTCTTTTCTGTAGAAAGACTTTCCTTACCTGAGCCAACCTATTTTTTATATCCTCTTTGCTTCGTCCATCACAGGTTATTTTGGTCCCTAAGAGCAGAAGTCTCCTACTCCCTTTAGTTTTTCACCAGCCAATTTGATGTCCATAGAGGTTTGTGATTTCTTTCGGCTGCATTTAAATATTTTTTTTCTTCTTCTTCTTCTTTTCTTTCTTCAATTTCCTTTGTTTCCAAATTTCCTTCATCCTTCTAGAACAGGGTTTCCCAAAATGTTTCTGACCATCGCCCACTTTCGAGATCTATAATATTTTTTCGCCCACCTCATTTCAAAAAACGCAAAAATATTAAAATTACTAACACATACATTCAAATACCTAGATATAAGTTGTGAAATGTGTATTTTTACGGACAATTTTCTCTTAATAGGTACATCATGTTTATTTAGATATAGCCTAATGATGTACATTAAAAATGTTCAAGTAATAGTTCTAAAAGAGGAATAACAATCAATGAAATGAATTATAGAAATATATAAAATTAAAACTACATGAAATTAATTAAACAACATGAATACCAATGTCTAATTAATGTAATTTGATAAACTGCTGTAGTTGTAAATAGATTAAAAAGGAAACATAATTCGATATAATTAAATGACGTGTTTGCATTTTTATTTTATTCCTTGTTTTATAGGCAAATATTTCTCGGTCATATTGTATATTTAAGGAACTGAATTATTTGCCCTCCATTTTTTTTCAAATCGCCCATCGAATTCACATTCTGTCAGTTTCGCCCACTGGCGTGCAAAAATCGCCCAGTTTGGGAATCTCTGTTCTAGGGTGTCGATCTTTCTCCTCGTGAGTCCACTTTCTGCGAGTTGTTTGTTTGTTTGTTTGTTTGTGTCTTTGTTCCTTATTTCTTTCTTTCTTTCTTTCTTTCTTTCTTCTTTCTTTCTTTCTTTCTTGAAATTCTGCCCTTTGAACAGCTTCTCTGAAGAGTGATCTGCTTGCTATTGTGTCTGTCTGAATTCTGGCATTTGTCAATTTGAATGAACCGTGTGGGTTTGGATTTGTAACTAGTCAGTAAGTTGAAGATCTGTTTAGTTTTTTTTAGCGTATGGCTTTTATGCCGGGAGTGTCTGAGGACATGTTTGGCTCGCCAGTTTTGTAGCTGCTTCGAGACGGACACCCAATGGGTGAGCTACAAGTACCGTTGGGGAGGGAAGGAGGGAAGTTGGAATGTAAGGACTCAGGAGTTGGAAGATAGCGTCTGTGGCCTATAGTTAGGGACCAACCCCGGCATTTGCCTGGAAGGAAGATGGGAAACCACAGAAGACCATCTTCAAGGTTGCCGGCGGGGTGATTCGAACCTCCTCGCCTCCCGGATGTGAGCGACTGCCATCAGTCATGCCGTAACCACCACGGCTAACTCACTCTGTTTAGTTAGTCTATTAGTTTCCATTCTATAAATGTGCCTGAAAAACTGTAATATTCTCTTTCTCATTACATCAGTTAATTTTTCACATTTCAAATATAACTCTCTATTTGGTCGTAACCTATATTCTGCGTTAATGTTATTTCTTATTTTTGTTTGACATTTATTAATTTTCATCATGAATTCTTTACTTAAGACGGTGTCCATGCCATTTAAAAACTCATTCAAATTCTCTGATGTGTCTGCTAAGATAACGATGTCATCAGCAAATCTCAGAATTGAAATTATTTCTCCTTTAATTTGTTCTTTAATTTCCTTTATTCCTTATTCAATATACACATTGAAAAGTATGGGTGATAGGTTTGTTTCTATGATGTTTCTAAGAAAGAGGGGGTTATAACTGAATGTTTTCAGACTGAGTAGTAATGGGAGAAAACCCTTCGACCTTTATTTGATAACATAATCAATTGGACAGAACGCGGTATCTTTTACGGGACACTGCTTGCGATAAGAGTTGTGACAATATTATAAATTGGAGCATTCAAAGAGTATTTATTTAGTTAGACAAATGACCATGCCCCTTAATGAACAGTCCACCACCAAGCAGAGAGTTTCTGAATACACACAGAGTAATTATCGAGAAATTCAGCCAGGCTTTATTCTATAATGTGATTAAGTTAAATGTACTCTAACACAATTGGCATGCTGTCTGCCGGAGCCAGCTTCTGACTTTAGAACGACCATTGATTGTTGGTCACGATCAAAGCAAAGAAAACAAGCAAGCCATGGTTAGGTTAGTGTTTTCGCTGGCGTCTCGCTAGAATGCGCTTGTGTAGTAGCGCGCGGAGCGTGGACTTCATAGGATAAAGGGACTGTGAGACGGAAAGGATTTAGTTCAGGCATTATTGCAGTTCCACGTGACAGAAGGAGAGACCGAGGGACTCTAAAGACAAGGCACATAAAGGGAGAGAGAGGTGGTGATTGTTTATAGCCATGAGTCAAATCTTGAAAATCTACACCAAGAGACATTATGATTGACATTTTGGATGTGGTGAATATTATGGGTTGAAAGGGGTGAAATATGGGAATTGAAGGATTCCTAACGGAGCGTGTGTCTCTTAAACGACATAGGCGAGAAGTTTGAAACTCAGAGGAAAACAAGAAGTTCTGTGACGAACTTTTCTTAAAATTAAGTTTCATGCCAATGATTAATCTACAGTATATGAACCTATCTAGAATAATGACGAAATTAAGTTGGTAATATCGAAATGTTTAATTTGTTAGAAATATACAGGGTATAATGTAGCCTAATAGATCACTACAGTTGGCAGCCCTGGTGACTGAATATATTCTTAGTTCCATCTCTTAAGGTACAGAATACAGAATGGGCGTTACATGCAGTTAGACATTGAATCTATCAGCACGCGTAAAAGCATGTCGGCAACAATGTCATGCATGTGCTGGTCAGAAATAATCTGAAATATTATGATATCTTGTTGTGCCAATTTTGGATGAAATCCATTTGATAGAAGAGAAGTTACATGTATTTTAATATTGGACATATCAGCAGGCATAGAATCATGTTGGCAGCACTGACTTATATGTATTACTCCAAATTAATCTAAAATGTCAGGTACTATACGTGTGCATAGTTATAACTTCCGGCTTGCATACTTTCTGATATATTGGTATTTGGATACAAAATAGAGAGAGCAATTATTAACAGTTGGCAGCCCTGGTGGCTCTTAAGAATATGCTCTGTCGTATATGTATATGTACACATATTATTTACAAAATTTTGTTGAAATCCAATTGATAGTGTAGAAGTTATATGCATTTAAAAATTGGACCTATCAGAAGGCTTAAAATTATTTTGGCAACACTGTCATATATGGTCTCCTGAAAATTAAACTGAAATAGTATTATCTACATGTGTGCCAATTTTGGACCAGCTCCCATGCGTACCTTCCAAGATATCCAACATGGAGCTCAAATTTCAATTTCGGTTTTTCAGCAGTTGGTAGCATTGACGTCATTTTAAAATATGGGCTTGAGATATTCAGGTATAGATCTATACTCATACCAAATTTGGATTCGATTTCTGAAGCTGTTTAGGAGTTGATAGGGGACACACACACACACACACACACACACACAGCCAGACGGACAGACAGACGTACAGACAGACATTTGCCCGGATCGATCTCATAAGTCTACTTTTTCCTCATTTTTGCAAAATGTGAAAAGTAGGCTAATAAGTAAATAGGTGTTGGACCGAATTTTCATAAATCCAATTTAAGGGACACATGAGGAGGGGTGAAATTCTTGAAAAAAGCGAAAGAAAGCTTCCTGACTGACCGACTGACTCACTCATCATCGCCCAGCTAAAACTATTGAAGTTAGAAACATGACATTTTGGGGATATGTTCGTTGTACGTCGAAAGCGTCCACTAAGGAAGGATTTTTGGCTATTCAGGTTCTAAAGGGGGTTAAACCTGCATTTCATTGAATAACAATATCTCACGAGTGGTTTCGTTGCAATTTACTTGTGATTTACTTAAAGAAGAACAATTTACAGGGATTCAAAACAAAGTGCCATTGTACAGGGGATCGCAGTAATATTTATTCCAATATTTGCAGCCTCCGTGGCTTAGGCGGCAGCACGCCGGCCTCTCACCGCTGGGTCCGTGGTTCAAATCCCGGTCACTCCATGTGAGATTTGTGCTGGACAAAGCGGAAGCATACAGGTTTTTCTCCGGGTACTCCGGTTTTCCCTGTCAACATTTCATTCCAGCAACACTCTCCACTATCATTTCATTTCATCTGTCATTCATTTTATCATTGCCTCAGGGGAGTGCGACAGGCTTCGGCAGCCGGCACAGTTCATATCCTCACCGCTAGATGGGGGCTTCATTCATTCCATTCCCTGACCCGGTCGGAGACTGGAAGCAGGCTGTGGATTTTCATTTATTCCAATAGTTAGTTTTGTCCACTGTTTCAAAGTCAGGGAAAATCTCTGTATATTCATTTGGACTTACGATTTCATCTATTCTTTCAAATTATTTTCTATTTAGTAAGAAATTCTGTGGAAAACATACAGTATTCTACACTTGCTATGGTTGGAGGTGCAGTTCTTATATTACGCACTGAGTCCATCTGATGCCAGTCTAATTACTGCCACATTTTCAGGAATGGTAATATTTGACAACCAATGATACACAACAGAGCAATCAAAATTTTCTTTGATATATTTGAAAACCAAATTATTATTTCCTATTCCAAATTAAATGATAAATAAGTAATAACATTCATAATTGTGACGTTGCTAAGTGTACTCTTTACAACTACAATATTCGCGGGCGAAGCCGCGACGGGCAATGCTGGTCTCTACTTAGTCTATATATATAAAAACCAATTTAACGTGATAGTTTGTCTGTGGGTATGTCTGTATGTCTCCTATGCGTTCATATACCATTCGTCCGATTGCGATGAAACTTGGGTGAGATGTTGAGTACACTCCAAGGAAGGTTTCTGACTTAGTAAATCCATTTTACAATAGGTAGCGCACGCGTTGATTCAACAAATGAGCGACGATGCGCGAAGCATTTCAACAAAGTCCCGTATGTGTTCATATACCATTCGTCCGATAGCGATGAAACTTGGGTAAGATGTTGTGTACACTTACGTGAAGGTTTCAAAATTAGTGAATACATTTCACAGTAGATAGCGCACAAGTAGATTCAACAAATGAGCGACGACACGCAATGCGTTTCAACAAAGTCCCGTATGCATTCATATACCATTCGTCCGATAGCTATGAGACTTGCGTAAAATGTTGTGTACACTGCAGGGAAATTTTCTGGCTTAGTACATCCACTTTACAATAGGCAGCGCACGAGTAGATTCAACAAATGAGCTACGACGCGCGAAGCATTTCAACAAAGTCACGTTTGCGTTCATATACCATTCGTCCGATAGCGATGAAACTAGGCTGAGATTTTGTGTGCACTCCAGGGAAGGTTTCTAGCTTAGTAAATCCCTTTAAAAATAGGTAGAGCACGAGTAGAATCAACAAATGAGCAACGGCGCGCGAAGCGTTTCAACAAAGTGCCATATAATTTCATATACCATTCATCCGATAGCGATGAAACTTGGGTGAGATGTTGTGTACACTCCAGGGAAGGTTTCTGGCTTAGTACATACGTTTTACAATAGGTATCGCACCAGTAGATTCAACAAATGAGCGATGACACGCGAAGCGTTTCAACAAAGTCCCGTATAAAGTCATATACCAGTCGTCTGATAGTGATAAATGTTTGGTGAATTGTTGTGTACACTCCAGGAAAGGTTTCTGGCTAAGTAAATCCATTTTACAATACAAAGCGCACGTTTATATTCAACAAATGAGTGAGTACGCGCGAAGCGTTTCGACAACGTCCCGTATACGTTCACATACCATTCATCCGATTGCGATGAAACTTGGGTGAGATGTTGTGTACACTCCAGGGAAGGTTTCTGGCTGAGTACATCCATATTACAATATGTAGCGCAAGAGTAGAATCAACAAATGAGCGACGACACGCGAAGCGTTTCAACCAAGTCCCGTATGCATTCATGTACCATTCGTCCGTAGCTATGAAACTTGGGTGAGATGTTGTGTACACGTCATGGAAAATTTCTGGCTTAGTAAATCCACTATACAATATGCAGCGCACAAGTTGATTCAACAAATGAGGGACGACGCGCGAAGCGTTTCAGCAAAGTCCCGTATAAGGTCATATACCATTCTGCCGTTAGCGGTGAAACTTGGGTGAAATATGGTGGACACTCCAAGGAAAGTTTCTGGCTTAGTAAATACATTTCACAGTAGGTAGCACACGAGTATATTCGACAAATGAACGACGACATGCGGAGCGTTTCAATACAGTCCCCTATGTCTTCATATCCCATTAGTCCGATAGCGATGAAACTTGGTGAGATGTTGTGGACACTTACGTGACGGTTTCTAACTTAGTAAATACATTTTTCAGTAGGTAGCGCACGAGTAGATTCAACAAATGAGTGACGGAGCGCGAATCGTTTAAACAAAATCAGGTATTAGTTCATATACTATTCATCCGATTGCGATGAAACATTGATCAGTTATTGTGTACCCGCCAGGGAAGGGGACTAAGTAAAACCATTTCACAATAAGTAGCGCAAGAGTAGATGCAACAAATGGGTGACGACGCGCGAAGCGTTTCAACAAAATCCCCTATTGCATTCATATAACATTCTTCGATTGCGATGAAACCTTGATGAGTTATTGTGTACACGCCAGGGAAGGGCTTCGACTTAGTAATACATTTCTCAATAGGTAGCGCACGAGCAGATTCAACAAATAAGTGACAGCGCACGAATCGTTTAAACAAAACCCCGTATACGTGCATATACAATTCATCCGATTGCGATGAATCATTGATGAGTTATTGTGTACACGCCAGGGAAGGGTTTCGACTTAGTAAATCCATTTCACAACTGGTAGCGTACGAGTAGATTCAACAAATGAGTGACAGCGATGAAACTTTTGAAAGTAGTTGTGCACGCTTCCACGAATGGTTCTAAATTAGAAAATCCATTTTACGATAGCTTAGAGGCAGTTAACATGTTTTGTATCCAAAAGCACTTCAAGAAACAGAATTTCAACGCCAACACTTTCTTTGATTGGCATTGCAACGCATGCCGGGTACAGCTTGTAGGCTATAAAACAAAGTCCCCGATTCTTGGATGCCACGGGTAATCTCGAGAACCACTGAATGGATTTTGATGTGGTTTTCACCATTTTTTAAATATATCTCGAGGAAGGTTTCGGTAGAAAATAATTCATTTGTGATCAAAGGAAGCCGAGCAGTAACGATTTCTGTGAAATGTCGAAAAAAGCCTGGCATCCGTGCGCTTTTTAAGCTTAGGCTGGGCAAACCATTAAAAATATCAATTCAGTATACTACGAGTGTGAGAATTGTTCAGCATTAAAAGTTCTACAAAACGTGCGGGAGAGCATATCTCTATCTTCGATACATCGCCCACTATAAGTGTTTTTACGTTTTCATTTCTTCCAACTATCTCCATTCAATTACTGAAGCGACAGTTTACGAGCAAGCTAGGGGCAAGCCCATCACCCCAGATAGAGCCAGCAGCAAACTGTCGAGTCGTGTTCAGTTAAGACTTCAGAGAAGAGTGGTTGTGTTTGGAGTTTCCCTGTAAGTGCAACTCGGCTTTTCATCATTTCACCTGTGAACTTTTCGTTTCGCAAAATACACAGTCAAGTTAAGATTGGACGGAAGGGGGATTTGTATTTCATGCACCTCGCCATTCTTAAATTATGTCTGACAAGAATTCGTTGCACTCGCATCTCCATGATAATATAATTAATAGTCCATTCAGTGATTTTAACCCATCGTGCCGTGACGTAAAACAGATATAGGTCGTAGTTCATTGACATCGAAAAAATAAGCGCCTATCACGTAATGCATTCATAACTGTTCCCGGGTGAAGCCGGGGCGGCTTGCTAGTACTGCTCGAGTCTAAGCTGCGTGAACCTGAGAGGAATGTGCATCGCGGACTATCAGTAGTGGTGTTGGCGAGTGATGAGGTTTCTCGGTCCGTGCATAGTACAGAACCAAATACATTGGTCGGTGACTCACACAGTCATTCCTAACACCACAGTGGTTTGAGCAACGGCTGGTTGTTAGCAGTATTGGAATATAAAGGAATACCAGATATCACGGCGGGCTGTTGACAGATCCTTCTCTTCACGCCCGACCCTTCCCTGCTCTTTCTCCTCACTCCGCAAGTTCATAGAGCTTGGACTCGAGCAGTATACATATAAATCTTAATCTCATGTAATTTATTTCAGTTTTTTTCATTTATTCCAGTTAGAATAAAGTCTTGACTGACTGAAAGCTAAAATATTAACTAAAGAAATCAGGCTCGAATTGTATAGGCCTACAATCCCCAAGCAAATCTAAAATCACTCGTACGTATCACAACAAAGGCACCAAATAGCAGTATCTCCCTAAACTGCTACAAATAATTGTAACTAGCAAAGCAGTAGTTGTGGGGAAGAAATAAATACGGTATATTTTAGAATTTATCAGTGCAATCTTTTTTGCCTGTTTTGCGTCTCTTGTTGATAGTGCATGATAGCGCACACGGCCATACATTGGGCCGGCTCGCGATAACACAGGCTCCAATGAGATAAGCGCCTGTTATCAGAGCTGCTTTATTGGCTAGATTGTTCCACAACATCGTCCATTTTCTTCATACTGCAGCATTTACACGTGGAAATACAACTCCAATAGTATTCGTATTGTGCAGCACTTTCGTTGAATAGTGGAACTCATCTATCAAGCCCCCCAGGGGCTCACATATAGTGGGACGTGGGTTGGCGACCACGGAACCCCAGCTGAGTCCGGCATTGCTTCCACTTTCTTGTGCGTGGCTCCTCTCCGTCTTCTTTCCTGTCGACCTCACTTGGTCAACTCTTGTTCTCTTCCGACCCCGACGGTATTAGGGCATCCGAGGCCTAGGGAGTCTCTTCCTTTCCCTCCTTAATTGGCCCTTGGCTCATCTTTTCTGATACCCTCCTTCTGCGAGGGGTCAGTCTTATTTTGCTTTTCCTGTTATCTCCTGCCTTGTGCCCTCAAGGAGGTAGGGTGTATGTAGCCCCACCACTTCTGGTGCACCCTGGATATTGCTACACCCTCAGGAGCTCACGGTTGGTGAGTTTGGGAGTTGGCGACCCCAAGGGATTCCTGAGCTGGGTCCGGTTTTCCCCCTTTTATCCATTCCCTGTGGGGCGGACCCTCTCCTCTCTAACTTTCCTATCTGCCTTTCATGGCTCTCCTTCCTTCCATGTCCCTCAACCCACATTCTTCGAGGGTTGAGGGCATTTCTTTTCCTCCTTTCCTTTATTTGCCTTATTCTCCTTCTGTTTTCCATTTCTTCTTTTAGTATATACGTTAGTAGTTAGTTTTAGTTATAGTTTACATTTCAATCATCTTCACGATCACCCAACCCATTAGGGGCCGATAACCTAGATGTTAGGCCCCTTAAAACAACAATTATCATCATCATGACCTATCAAGAATGAGTTTTTGAATGGTACGGACTCCGATTTGAAGAAAGAATTCATGATGAAAATTAATAAATGTGAAACAAAAAATGGATACAGCCGAAATAAAAGGACGTCAAATTAGCAGGTCAAAAGCTGAAGGAAGTAGGAGACTTCTGTTACTTAGGAAGTAAAATAACCAGTGATGGACGAAGCAAAGAGGATATAAAAAGTAGGTTAGCACAGGTAAGGAGAGCATTTCTACAGAAAAAGAATCTGTCGACATCAGTGAAGGTCCAGAATGGTTGTTCACAGACCATGCAAAGATTCGAAGAATCAAGAAGTTTAAATACCAGGGTGAAGTAATCCAAGAGAACAAGAAGCGACCAATATCCGCATCCTGAAATTAGAGCGAGCGTTCCAACGGACTAAAAACATTTACAATAAGAAGATGCTGAGCATAGGAGCCAAACTAAGGCACTACAGCACTGTCGTCAAACCAGAAGGTTTATAGACCCTGTGTATGAATCGGACAGGACAAGTCAATCAGCTACTTAAAAGAGAACGCAGACTACTACAGAAGATCTTGGCCAACAGATGGGTTGACGGACAGGTTCGACTGGTATCAAATAAAGAAGTATACTGAAAGATGGAACCGATAACAACAACAATTAGAAAACGAAGATTGCTGTTTCATGGACACATCTTCCGTATGAATAATAACCGGCTCACAAAGAAATTCTGGAATTTTCTTAAACCGAAGATCTCCAAGTTGAAATGGTTCCAAGAGTGTGAGAAAGATATGAGACAGGTGGGAATTACGGAGGATAAAATCAAAGACAGGAATAGTTTCAGAAGGATGGTGAAAAGCTACCAGGGTTTTATGGTGGAGGTAGAACCCAGAAGACGAAGAGGCCCTTTGACAGAGGAGCGGAAGGACAAGCTGATAGATGGGCTCAAGAGATACTGGCAAGATGTCAAAGCCGGCAAACGAACAAGACGCAGACACTGAAATGAGAGTGGTAGTTAACACGCAGTCCAAAGAGGGTCAAGTCGACGGCTAAATAAAATAGATTTTTCTGGATCGTGGTGCTTTATGGAAGTGAAACATGGACTGTCGGCGCAGCAGAAAAGAGGAGAATTGACGCGTTTGAAATGTGGTGTTACAGGAGAATGATGAAGATCAGATGGGTACATAGAGTAACGCTCCAGACAAAGGCTTTCAAAAATGACTTCGTAATACCTAAGTTCATATTCGGATGTCAAGTTCCTCTTCTGTAGAAATACTTTCCTTGCCTGAGTCAACCTACTTTCTGTATCTTCTTTGCTTCGTCCATCACTGGTTACTTTTCTTCCTAATTAACAATTTGACGTCCATAGAGGATTTCTGATTTCATTCGGCTGCATTCCAATTTTATTGTTTTACATTTTATTGATTTTCATCGTGAATTCTTTCCTCAAGAATGTCGAATGACCTCCCTAATTTGTGAGGCAAATTTTCCGCCCTGCTATCACTGGGTTGGTTTGTTCGTCAGTTTAGGGTCTGCGACAACGCGGTCATGTAGCCCCGTGTACTTTGTGTGTGTGTAGAATCTGTCTGATAACCGGTGTTAATTATGATGGCTGTATTAGTGTGTGTTATCTGTAATTCAGGTAAGGACTGCAGACGATCAATTTCAAGTAGTTCCTACTCTTGCTACCAAATGCTACCGTCAACGACACTTAGCTGAGAACTTGGCTCCTAGATGCCACCGCAACCGGCACGTGGTGGCGAACATTGAGACTTAATAATAGCGTTAATGAACTCTCACCCACAAATTTAGCTTCACACAATTAGGGGGGTGGTACACCTTTCAGGGTCAAAAAAATATTTTTAATGAATTATTTGAATGACTAATCATTTAACTTTCATTTAGTGAAAACAAAATGAAAATATCTTCAATAATTCCAGAATGTTAGTTGCTGTCGCTTAAGTTGTCTCACCTTTAGGTAGGCTAAGTTTCCCGATAACTTTATTTACACACGTCGTTTACTTGTTAACTCAAATACCATTCAAGATATCTCAATGAAATGTTGCATGGTTGTGTATTGTACTAACATGAACAACATACACCAAAATAACTTTATGTTCGGCGATGTCGAAATGTAAGTATTATATGTCAGAAAACTGTATCATAATGAGGGTCATTATAGTACTATTCTTCATTATGAAACAGTTTCTCCAGCCAATCAAACCTCATTCATTGACCAATTAGGTAAGGATAGCTTCGCGCATGCGCTCAAAATTCAACATGTTGGACATGAATTACATGGTCTGAAAGTTCAAATTGGATATAGAATCAACCATTGTAGTTACAATCCCAAACACAAAGACAAAATCAGCACGAACCTTTACGGTAACAAGGAAATACTATGACATTTGCAAGAAATTTATGAATCTACGTCCAGACGTTAGCAACACAGCATCTTTCTATATAAATTACCGACATGGAAAGTGCACCGTCTCATATGTTCGCGTAAATAAACTGGAGAATATGAGACAAGAAATAGCACTGTACCTTAATATCCCCAACACCAATTTCTACACAGCGCATTGCTTTCAAACAACTTCGGTGACTGATCGGCACTAGACAGCATGCAGGCTGTAAACAATAGCAAAGCCAAGCAAAGTAAATGGTCTTTGCTTTCGAAATTACTGAAGTTACTGAATCCCACAGATATTTATGAATATTAATTTTAAAACATATAATAAAGTTATAATTATCGTCGAACATAAACAGTCGTATGCAACTCGCCTATAATGGTAATTAAGACACACGCATGGAAATTATAAAACTCGCTACGCTCGTTTTATAAACATACTCGTGTCTTAATTATTGCCATTATAGGCTCGTTGCATAATATACCTCCTCCAGGGGCTCGAGGGGTCAGCCTTCTTTTTCTTTTCATGTTATCTCCTGCCTTCTGCTCAAGGCCCTGAAGGAGGTAGGGTGTCTGTAGCCTCACCACTTTTGGTGCACACTAGATAATGCTACACCTTCAGGGGCTCACGGCTGGCGAGTTCGGGAGTTGGCGACCCCAAGGGATTCCTGAGCTGGGTCCGTTTTCTCATTTTGTCTCTTACCTTTGGGACGAACCCTCTTCTCTTTCACTTTCCTATCTGCCTTTCATGGCTCTCCTTCCTTCCAAGTCCCTCAATCCGCATTCTTCGAGGGTTGAGGGCATTTCTTTCCTCCTGTCCTTTATTTGCCTTATTCTTCTTTAGTTTTCTGTTTCTTCTTCTAGTATGTAGGTTAGTAGTTAGTTTTAGTTATAGTTTACATTTCATTATCATCTTCACGATCACCCAAACCATCAGGGGCCGATAACCTAGATGTTAGGCCCCTTAAAACAAAAATTATCATCATCATCATCATCTTCATCATAATATACTATTGTGTATCAAGAATACTTCCCATTTAAGAGAATATTTTTTTACCCAACAAAAGTAAAAAATATACATTTAGAGTAAGAACATAAAAAAATATTTCCTGAATATTTGTATCAAATATATTGGTGTATGTTGTAGCCGGGAATGTTACCAAAAACTCAATAGAACATTCATATAAATATTTGAAATTGTGGGGTACTTATCATGTAAATGCTGTCCAACTGTTCAAAAAACAGCTGAACTTTTG
Source organism: Meconema thalassinum (assembly GCA_946902985.2). Taxonomy (NCBI): domain Eukaryota; kingdom Metazoa; phylum Arthropoda; class Insecta; order Orthoptera; family Tettigoniidae; genus Meconema; species Meconema thalassinum. The sequence continues at coordinate 225,927,561 of OX336388.2, forward strand.
GTGGTATTTATTTATTTAATCGTATGGTGAATTACATAAAAACAAATCACAAATCCAAGTTCAAGTTTTGGAGCCATTCCACAGTACATTCTCGAAGATGAAACAGATCACTAGGGCTCCCGGAGTAGGCGTGTAGAGGGCAGCGCTGGATGATATGGTCCATGGTCTGTTCCTCCTCATTGCGTTGACACAATGGGGAATCTATCCAACCCCACTTATGGCATAGGTAATTGCAACGGCCGTGCCTGGTTATCAGTCTATTGAGGCGACACCATAATTTTCTAGGAAGGTCAAATCCTTGTATTTTCACCGTTGGGTTGATCTCCTGGGCACTAGTTCCAGACGTTGAGTTTGACCATTCGTCCTGCCAGCATTGGTTTAGGTTGAATCGATTTGCCAGAAGTTGGTCGGCCAATAAACTGGTTGGTCTCCTTGAATGAAGTCGCTTCGGTGGTGGGTGGCAGAATTCCTGATGTATTGGTAATGAGGGAGAAGCATAGATCTTCTTTGCTTCTCTGATCAGAGCTTCCTTCCTCCTCAAGTAAGGTGGTGGAATGTGGCTGAGTACTGGTAGCCAGTGGCGAGGGGTTGATTTTATGGTGCCGGTTATGCAACGCATAGTGTCATTCAGCTTGGTATCCACTTTATGCACATGTGCACTTTCCAACCATACTGGAGCACAGTATTCCGCTGCAGAATAGACCAGACTGATACCCGTTAATCTTAAGCAGTCCGCCGTGGCTCCCCATGAACTACCGCAAAGCTTGTGCAGGATGTTATTTCTGGTGGAAATTTTGTGAGAGAGCTTGGTGAGGTGTTCTTTGTAGCTCAGAGTTCGGTCCAGCGTGACACCTAGGTATTTCGGGAATGGGTTGTATTTCAGTTTTTCACCACGAAATACAACATTTGGCTTGTAGTTTGCTAGTCGGTTGGCAAGATGGAAGCATGAAACCTCTGTCTTAGACATACTTGGGATCAGTCGCCAGGACTTGAAGAACGTTGACATTTTCTCCAGATCGGTTGTAAGAGTGCCTTCTGCATCTTCAAAAGTTCTGCTTTGAGCTACCAGTGCAATGTCATCTGCGTAAGTAAACTTAGTAACTGTTGTTGGTGGCAGTCATGAATGTACAGATTGAATATAACTGGGGCCAAAACTGATCCTTGGGGTAGACCATTATTTAGTTTCTTTTTGCGACTTTTAGCATCATCTAGAAATACTACGAACTCTCTTTCTCAAAGCATGTTAGAGATAAGATTTGCAATTTCCAAACAGGGGATAGCTTCCAGCACTTTGAGGATCAGTCCATGTCGCCAGACAGTATCATATGCGCTAGTCAGGTCGATAAAGACAGCTGTTGATTTTAGCTTCTTTTGTAACCCTGCTTCAATGTGAGTGGTGAGGGCCAAGACTTGATCAGTACAGTTTCGGTTTTTCCTGAATCCAGCTTGTTCTGGTGGGGTTACAGCTTCAATGAGTGGTGCTATCCTGGCAAGAAGGACTCGTTCTAAAAGTTTATAAATGCAGCTAAGAAGTGCTATTGGACGGTAGTTTTCAGGTCTCTGCTCCGACATGCCAGGTTTAAGAAGGGCGATCACCTTTGACCGTTTAAACTGCTTTGGTAGGTTGTTAGTCTGAAGGATGAAAGTAAAAAGTGAAGTAAGCCAGCTGATGCTATGTGGACCCATGTTTCGCAGGAATTCATTATAGATGCCATCTGGACCAGCAGCTTTACCAGTTTTCAACATCTTGATAGCGGTTTCAACTTCCTGAACAGAAAATGGCCTAGTCAGTTTCTCATTCTTCTGAGTTCTACGTTTGAGTTCGGTGAGCTTTTGTTTCACTGTTTTCGAGTGACACTTATCTCTTTTGGATCGTGTAATGTCCACCATTCTATTTGCAATGGCATCTGGGCTCAAGTTAGTATACTGCTTTTTGGAGACATGTTTTCCAGTAAGACGATTTAAGACTCTCCAAGCCTTTCTGCTCGATTTCGCGAAGTCCATGTTTTTCACTGTTTCTTCCCACTTTTGTTTCCTATTCTTCTCTAGTGATTGTAGAAGCTTCGAACCAACTTCATGATTGCCTGCTGTTAGATATTCTTCGTATAGCACCTCGCTTTCAGGGTTCCAGCCTGGCACATAGTCTTTTCTGAAACCTCTAGGGTTGTTTAATTTAGCAGCTGAAATTACTAGGTTAACGAAGTCATCATAGTTATTGGCAATTGGCTCTAGTTTTGAATCAAATAGCTTCCGATCAAGATCTTCAGAGAATTTGTCCCAATTTGCACGGTTGAAATTCCACCTGGGTAGAGGTACTGAGTTCACCAGGGGTATCTTCGTGCCAGTTTCCAGAAGAACTGGTCGGTGTTGGCTGTTTGGGAAGTTAGACGGTATTTCACGTGCAGTGTTAAGAGGCTGATCAAGACAATCCTTGGACACAAATATTAGATCGGGATTGTAGTCTCTTCCCCAACGAGCAGAATGGAAGGAGCCTTTGTCTTTCGCGTCAAAAACTAGATGCAGATCGGATATTTCTGCCCATTGAGTTAGTACCTCGCCATCATCGTCTACTGTGTCATACCACCAGTTTGTGTGGTGGCTATTAAAATCACCAGTATAGATGCAGGGATGGTTGAAGGTGGGCAAAACTTTCGAAGTCCATCTGATGCAAGGAGGCTTGTACACATTAATGACGATTAGGTCATTAATTTTTACTACTATAGAGAAGATAAGATCTTTGTCACTCGATTCAACAACTTGTACTCCAGTCAGGCCAGATTTGGCGTAAGTGGCAATTCCATACTTTTGGTGATGGATGGCTTCAACTAATGTATAGCCCGATATTTGTCCTCTTCTAGCAAGGTCCTGTTCATCTTTTGTGTGTGTCTCCTGAATGTTGACTATATCAATGTTGAGGCTATTAAGCTGTTTGTGGAGGTAGTCACACTTGGCAGAACTTATGCCTTCAATATTTAGTTGGAGAATGCGGACGGAAGGTCCAATGTCTATGGCTTGGTGGTTCTGAAAAGAACCGTTATAACGAAGAGTTGGAGACATTGTAATTTGTTCAGTTTCATCGTATATCGTTGTTGCTCGCTTAGCACCACCCAGGGGACACGTGCAGGGCAATTTATAGGTAACTCCTGTGGACGTGAGCAAATTATAAAATGTGTTTTGTGCATAATAATTATTGAACTGTGTTTAATAATCCGGCAAAGTTTTCGTTCTTTGCAACATGTAGTTTATGAGTTTTTTTTAACTAGTAGAAATTGTCATGCGAAAGGTGAAACTCTACCTACAAATTTAGCTCAATACAATGTATTGTAGAGAGTGGATAGATCTTTTACAAGCCATAAATCTATGACATGGGTCAGCCGGCTTTACTTTCCCTCCGAAGGAAGGCATTCTGTGGAATTTTTAACACTCTTTGATGTCTTTCAAATCTTCTGGTGTGTCGAATGACCTCCCTGATTTGTGAGGTGAATTTTCCACCACGCTATCACTGCGCGGCATCTTCTAAAACGTAAAATAATTAAGTAAGTTGCAACCAGTTCGCACACGTTTACAACTGTTTGAAGAACAATATGCGGCTTCGGTGGCGTAGTTGGTAGCATGCTGAGCTTCTATGCCCAAGATCGTGGGTCCAAACCCGGCCAAATTCGACGGATTATTTTAAGAGCGTTAAAAATTCCTCAGTATACATTCCTTCGGAGGGGAAGTAAAGCCGGCGCACAGTGGGTCAAAATCGAAATCTAGGGGGACAAAATTATTTTTACGTTTTAATCATGAATTTAGAGTGAAAACAACTTACATAATTTGTGTACCTCATAATAAACATCAGTTAAGACCTTTTTTAAGCTACGTCTACACATGCAAGAAATTGTCTATGACTAGGAGTTGGATAGAGCATTCAGTTATCTATTCAGAACAATTTCTTACCCCTAATTTACTTTTAACAGAGTCACAAAATTCCACTTTTGACATAATCGTTGAACCCAGTGCTTCAAACAGTTGTAAACGTGTGAGAACTGGTTGGGCGGCATCTTCTAAAACGTAAAATAACTAAATAAGTTGCAAAAGATGCAAAAAATCTTATAACAGGCGTTAACTACAAGACTTTATCTACATTTTAACATTAAGTAGAAAGTGACGCAGAGTGACGCGACATACTAAAAATCTAAGTGAAAATATAATTTTAAAAATAATAGTTAAATATTATATAATGCAAATATAGCTAAAATTGCGTAACAATTACACCCATTAATAACTGAAACACGTTACAAAGATCATACCTTCAGCTGCATATTCCATCTTAAAGCATCACACTAACCACAAAGACAACCAAACCACAGCCACTTACATTTACCCTCCAATTCAGACTGCTCGAACAGTGGTGACAGATTTACACTAAGATGCGTTTATATCCCAGAATAGTGAGCGGCAATTATATGAGAATGCCGTAGAAGTAGTAAATTTTGATTTTTTAATTATGAAAATAAATAATATTGTCCTCCTAGATTTCGATTTTGACCCACTGTGCGGTGGTCTCATATCATAGATTTATATCTTGAAAAAGAACCTTCCACTAACTACACTTGCGTGAAGTCAAAATTTTTAGGTTAGAATTGATAACGCTCTATTAGTTCCAACGTTCGCCGCCAGGTGCTGACTACGATGCCATCTAGTAGCCAAGTCCACAAGCTAAGTATCGTGGACGGTAGCATTTGGTAGCAAAAGTAGGAACTACTTGAAATAATCGTTTGCAGTCCTTACTAGAATTAAAAAAGATAACACATAGACTACTAATACAGCCGTCACAATTAACACCGGTTATCAGACAGATTCTACACACATCCAAAGTACACGGGGCTACATGACCACGTTGTCACAGTCGCTAGACTAAAGAACCAACCAACCTTAAAAACAAGCAGAATCTTTTGCCATATGCGGTGCGGTGGGATTCCACACGAACATAGTCCATAATCTCTTCATTGTTACAAATGGAACACTTGGTTCACTACTGAAGTGAGGAATTCGATCAGGCCATTTCTCAGCTATTCATAGCATTTGTTTGGCGATAAAGATAGGTTGAACTGGGAGATGAAGACCTGGTAATAGTAGAACGCATTAAGGTGCTCTGCGCCATCAATCAGGCCTCAGGACTAACACCCTAATGAACACTCTTTGATTCTGTGGGTGGACTCTCCACAATTATATTCACATTACTGCCCCATAGACTCTAATCAATTCTACTTGAGGCCTCTCTTTTGATGTATTATAGGAGGCTCAACTCTTGTCTGTATCGAGGTGTGGTTCAACGCGGGTCAAACTGCTGTCTGTCTGTTTCCACTGTGGCATTCCATTGCTCTCTATTCAAGCTATCTGCTATATACAGTACTGTATACCATTATAACCTCCAGCAAAAATAAATATATAAATCAGTAAATAAATGAATTAATTAATAGATAAATAAATAATTAAACAATTAAGTAAATAAATAAATAAATAATTAAATAAATAAATAAATAAATAAAATAATAAATGAATAATTAAATAAATATAAATAAATAAGTAAATAAATAAATATATAAATAAATAAATAAATAAATAAGTAAGTAAATAAATATATGAATAAATAAATGAATAAATAATTAAATAAATAATTAATTAACTAATTAAATCAATAATTAAATAAATACATAATTTAATAAATAAATAAATAAATAAACAAACCAACAAATAAAATACAATAAAATACATAAACAAATAACATGAAGGATGAATGAATAAGTAAATAAATAAACAAACAAAGAAATAAGCAAACAAATAAAAATAAATAAACAATAAATAAACAAATACATTGAGATATGAATTAATAAATAAAATAAACAAAGAAATAAATGAATGAATAAATTAATAAAGAATTACATAAATATATAAATTCATAAATAAATAAATATGGATTCATCCCGGCATTTGATTAGGAAAGATGAGGTGGGGATCGAACCCACCTCTTCTCGGTTTTGCCTCACGAGGCTGAATGTACCCCGTTTCAGCCCTCAGACCAGAATTAATTTTCTTGCCAGAGCCAAAAATCGAACCCGCACCTCACAATGAGGTGGACACCAGAAAAATTGAACGCGCACCTAAATTCACGAGACTGATGTCAAAGATGTCCTTAACCTGTAAAACGAATTAACATAACCCTTTCAGTAGATTTAGAATGGTTTGAATTGCAGCTGTTCAAGTGAATTCCCTATGTTAAGATAAATTACCTCTCGCAGATCACACATATATAATCCTGGTGGAAAGCCATAAATATTCAGCGTGAGCTAGAAGACAAAGTTTGGGGCCTAAGAGCAGATAAGACAGAAGGGTTGAGTGAACGATTGATGTGGGGCGGCCGTGGATAAAGTAGTGATGGATCACTGGTGCAGGCAGCTTCTTGTGACTGATGGCACTGAGCTACGGAGGATATTGGAGAAGAGGAACAAAGGCTTCATCCGACACCACATAGATTCTCGGTTCTGCGGGATCAGAGATGAGGCATGGACTGAAGAGCGGTGGAAGATTTTCAGGGCTTAGAAGAAGAAATTTCAGGAGAAATAACGTTGTAGAAATAATAATAATAATAATAATAATAATAATAATAATAATCATCATAGAACAGTCATTTACAGGAACAATATCCAAAGTGAAATTCATGGGCGAAATATCAGAGCCCTTCGAAATCAAGACTGGAGTCCGACAGGGGGATGGACTATCCCCAATCCTCTTCAATATGGTTCTGGAGAGGATAATTAGGGAATAGGAACCTCTTGTAAAGGGCATTCAAATCGGTATTAAAAAAGAGAACAGAACTAAAGTCAAATGTCTCGCTTTCGCGGATGATATTGTAATTGTCGCAGACAACAGATCGGAAGTGACTTACGCAGTGGAAAAGCTCCATGAGATTGCACAAAAGACCGGATTACATATATCTTACGACAAGATCAAATATATGGAGAGAAGACCAGAAAATAAATCCTTTTTAAACACCAAATACGGCAAAATCGTCCAAGTCTGCACTTTAAAATACCATGGTGAAATTATGCAGCCCTCGGGCCTTAATCGAATCGCCAATGAAGACAGAATCACTAAGCTCCAGAAGGCCTACAGGCTAACCTGAGCCCATTACAACAAGAAATGCATTTCGACAAATTACCACATTATAAAACAGTTATTCTTCCGGAAGCAACATATGCGGCTGAAACAATAGTAATCGATGGTCGTTCCAAGATTAGGGAACTGGAAAAGCAGGAACGAAAAATTCTCCGGAAGATCTACGGAGCAATCAACAGAAACGGCATTTGGATGAAGAGACCTAGTACTGAACTCTATGAAAACACCATTACGATAACAGACGAAATTAGAAAACGCAGAGCCAAATTTTACACTCACATCCACAGGATAGCCAACTCCAGACTGCCCAAGATACTACTCGGTATCATAACACAGAGCAAATGCGGCACAGAATGGCTTAAAGAGGTACAAAGAGACGTACAAGTAATCAATATAGAAAATGTCGAAGACCGAACTGAGTGCCAGACGAAAATCGCGAATGTTAAGTTTGAACCAAGATCATTACGACAACCTGGAAACAAGTGGACGGATGAGAGGAAGAGGGAACATTCCGTGAGAATGAAGAGATTTTGGGAGGAGCGGAGGAGACACAGCTCCAAATGACATCATGTTATCAAGTTCAATCACTCTCCTGTAGGGGAATTTTCGCTTGAATAAATAATAATAATACCAAAGAGTCGCAATATTCCTAGATGTTGACATTCGAATTCATTCGTAAGTGCTGATATTCGAATAGGCTACATTAATAAGTAAAAACTGGATGTACTGAAGGAAAATATTGAGAAGGAGGGAATGAAAATCAGTGTAGAGAAAAGTAAGACAATGGTAATGACAAGAGGAAAGAAAGAAGGAAATGTGATTGTTAACATTGGAGATGTAGATCCGGAAGTAGTAGCGAGCACTTCAAATATTTTGAAAGTGAATTGATGGAAAATGCAAGATTAGATGTGGAGATCAACAAGAGGTTACAATGAGGGATTGTTTTCTATCATTAGGTTCGGAGTTTAATTTGGGATTAAGGCAAACCACTGAAGGCTAAAGAAGTGATGTACAAGACCTATTACTCAACAATAATGACATTTTGGAAATGATTGGAATAAAGTACAGGGATAGGAGGGTGGTATACAATCTATACAGAAACCAGACAGCAGTCATTCGAGCTGAAGGACATGAGAGAGAAGCTGGTATTCAGAAAGGTGTTAGGCAAGGCTGCAACTTATCACTCATACTTTTCAATCTTTACATTGAACAAGCAATGGACGAAATTGGAGAGAAATTTAAAGTGGGAGTGAAGATTCAAGGAGAAATAATTTCAACTCTGAGATTTGCCGATGACATCGTCATCTTGGCCGAGACGCCTGAGGATTTGAATGTCTTTTTGAATGGTATGGACTCCGTCTTGAGGAAACAATTCATGATGAAAATTAATAAATATAAAACAAAAATATTGGAATGCAATCGCAATAAATCAGAAACCTCTATGTGCATCAAATTGGCAGGGGAAAAACTAAAGGAAGTAGGAGACTTCTGTTACTTAGGAAGCAAAATAACCAGAGATGGATGAAGCAAAGAGGATATAAAAAGTAGCTTGGCTCAGGCAAGGAAAGAATTTCTACAAAAAAAGGAATCTGTTGACATCGAATGTAGATTTAGGTATTAGGAAGACATTTTTGAAAACCTTTGTCTGGAGCGTGGCGCTCTATGGAAGTGAAACTTGGACTATTGGTGCACCAGAAAAGAGGAGAATTGAACCGTTTGAAATTTGGTGTTACAGGAGAATGATGAAGATCACATGGGTAGATAGGGTTACAAACGAAGAGGTATTAAGGCGAGTGGGAGAGGAGAGATGTTTCTGGCGACTGCTAATGAAGAGAAGAGATAGGTTGGTAGGACACATACTAAGACACCCAGGAATAGCAAGCTTAGTTATGGAAGGAATGGTCGAGGACAAGAACCGTAGGGGTAGACCAAGGTTAGAGTATGTTAAACAGATAGCCTCGGATGTAGGGTGTGGTAGCTATGTAGAGATGAAACGATGAGCTCAGGACAGGGAGGCATGGAGGGCTGCATCAAACCAGTCAAAAGACTGAAGACTCAAACAACAACAATGACTTATGGAGCAGAAATTATTTATTTAATCGTATGGTGAGTACAACAAGGAATTCATAAGTCCAGGTGCAAAATCTTCAACCACACAGCAGCACTTTCTGATAGATGAAAAAGGTCGCAGGGGCTTCCAGAGTAGGCATGAAGAGGACATCGCAGGATGACATGGTCAATGGTCTGCTCCTCTTCACGGCATTCACACATTGGAGAATCCATCCAGTCCCACTAATGGCGCAAGAAATTACAGCGCCCATGCCCAGTTCTCAGTTTGTTGAGGCGACACCTTAGTTTTCTTGGGAGCTCCAATCCATTCAATTTCCGAGTTGGATTTATCTCATGAGCATTAGTACCAGATGTTGAATTTGACCACTCTTCCTGCCAGCTCCAGTTTAGGTTAAAATTGTCCCTCAAGAGTCGGCTGGCCAATACACTTGCTGGTCTCCTAGATCGAAGTCGTTGTGGCGATGGGTAACAAAATTCCTGGTGAACTCGTAATGAGGGAGATGATCGGATCTTCTTTGCTTCTCTGAGCAGAGCTTCCTTTCTCCTCAGGTGGGGTGGTGGGATATGGCTAAGAATGGGTAACCAGTGGCGAGGTGGAGACTTGACAGTACCAGTTATGCAGCGCATGGTTTCATTCAACTTAGTATCTACTTTATGCACAACGACGAGGAGAGATGAAGGTAGAATTCAGGCAACCGAAATGAAATTCCTGAGGAGTATGGTACAGAAGACTAGGAGAGATAGAGTGAGAAATGAAGACATTCGAAAGGAAGTGAATCTACAGAAGCTGAATGATAACCTGGAGTAGAACAGAATGAGATGGTATGGACATGTGAAAAGGATGAATGATGAAAGAATGTTGAAACAAGTGATGAAGAGACGGATGACTGGAAAGAGAGGGATGAGGATGACCTAGAGTACGGTGGATGGATTTAGTGAAGGACAGTGTGAGAGAACGAAACCTGGAGTGGAGTGCAGTGGTTGAGGAAGTTGGTGGACAAAGTTAAGTGCAGGGGTGTCATATTTGCTCCAACCAGGCTTAAATTGGAAAACGGTAATTGATGATGATGATGGCATCCGTAAGTGCTGATATTCGAATTCACTTGTTAAATCTTATACTCGAATACACTTGTGGATGCAGGTGCGGCGGCGAAAGAAGATCATGCAGATTCAGAGTAGACACGAATATGGATTTTTAATCGCGCTTTTGGGCTTAACATGTGATCCTCGATATCATGGCTATAAGCCCCGAATTTCTCCTGATGACCTGTGAGTTTACAGTCTCTTATTATTATCATCATCGTTCACCTAGCTAGGCTGTCCCAGCCGAGCTGCTCGCCAGTGTGGAGCGGAGTATCCCCGCCTTGCGTGAGTTAACCTACAACATGCAATACAGCACTGCTGTGGGAGGCTGCCGTCACTGCGCGGTTGATACATCAAGACTGGCAGAAAGCGCATGAACTTGTGCTCTGACCATCGCCCAGTGACGTATTGACTATCATCCCCAGTCCCTCTCCAACCGTGCTCCGAGCATCCCTGCTGAGTACTCGTGTGCATGCATACTCAAACTCGTGGATTTGGAACAGCCCGACCTAGGCCATGCCAGAACGATTGTATAATAATATTCAGAATCAGTCTTCATACGATATTTACTAAAGACTTTCTACGTTTTAACAAGCTCTTAATAGAAGTATCTGGGAAGATAGAGGACTTGTCCATGTCTGTTTGGTATGTTAAGATCTCTTCAGTTGCAGAGCTCAGTGAATCGACAAGTTATAAAACAATAGGGTTTGACAAGAGGTAGCCGTCATCTTCAAGAATACTGTCTACATCGCCACGGAACAAACAGTATGATTAGTTTGAAGGAGCTGTCAGCCCAATCACGGTTAAAGACAGGAAATATTTTGGGGGAGGGATGAAAATGTAGTAACATTAACCCTTGAGAACGGGCGTGAAACAAGAAGTTCCGTGACGAACTAAAGAGCCTATTCTTCTTAAAATTTAAGATTCATGCCAATTATTAATCTAAATGGATCAATGACGAAATTAAGTTGGTAATATCGAAATTTCTAATTAGTCCGAGATACACTATTCCTGGCATAATGTAGCTTAATATAGCACTACAGTTGGCAGCCCTGGAAACTGAATATATTCTTAGTTCTTTCTCTTAAGCTACAGAATACAAAAGTTGGTTGAAGTCCAATGAATAGCATGGACGTTACATGCAGTTAGACATTGGATCTAACAGCGCGCGTAAAATGATGTTGGCAACAATGACATGCATGTGTCGGTCAGAGATGATCTGAAATAATATGATCTATTGTTGTGCCAATTTTGAATGAAATCCATTAGTTTGTATAGAAGTTACATGCATATTAAAATTGGACCTATCAGCAGGCTTACAATCATGTTGGCAGCACTGACGTAATTAGTTACTCCAAATTAATCTAGAATGCCAGGAACTATACGTGTACAAAGTTTAGAGCTATTGGCTTGCATACTTTCTGATATATTGATATCAGGGTAACAAAAATTGAGACAGTATTTATTAACAGTTGGCAGCCCTGGTCTTAAGAAGACGCATAGTCATATCTGTTATGGTACACATAGCACATACGAAATTTGGTTGAAATCCAATTGATAGTATAGAAGTTACATGTATTTAAATTTAGACCTATCAGCAGGCTGAGAATAATGTTGGTAGCACTGACGTATATTAGTTACTCCAAATTAATATAGAATGTCAGGTAGTATACGTGTGCATAGTTTAAAGCTGTCGGCTTGAATACTTTCTGATATATTGGTATTTTGATAAAAGAAATTGAGAGCATTTATTAACAGTTGGCAGCCCTGGTGGCCCCGTAAGAATACGCTCAGTCATATCTGTTTATGTACACACAGTACATACGAAATTTTGGTTGAATTCCAATTGATAGTGTAGAAGTTATATGCATTAAATATTGGACCTATCAGCAGACTCAGAATCATTTTGGCAACACTGTCATATATGGCCTCCTGGAAATTAAACTGAAATAGTATTATCTATATGTGTGCCAATTTTGAAATAGCTCCCATGCATACCTTCCAAGATATGCAACATGGAGCTCAAGTTTCAATTGCTATTTTCTAGCAGTTGGTATCACTGACCTCATTTCCAGATACGGCATTGAGATATTCAGATATAGATCTTTAATCATACCAAATTTTGTTTCGATAGCTGCAGCCGTTTAGGAGTTGATAGGGGGGGGGGGGGCACACACACAGCCAGACTGACAGACAGACACACATTTTGCCGGATCGATCTCATAAGTCTACTTTTTCCTCATTTTTTGTAAAAGGAAAAGTAGGCTAAAAATATAACACGAGGACTCGCGCCGGGTCATTTTGACCCATAGTGTGTCACTCCCTTTTTGTCGTAGTCGTACGGATTATAATGAAGTAATTTTGCACCTGGTGTCTTCCTATGAACTATTCCCAATATAAAGTGAGGTTTATTTATATTTTTCAAAATTAACATGCTGAGAAATGACAATTTGGCCTTGATAGTGGCGGTAAAGAAGTCATTTTTTTTTAACAAAGGAGCTGATGACCAAGGGGTCCCTAGAACCTAAACATGGAACAACAAGAACGTGAGCTATGTGATTGTGCTGCACCAACATATTTGGATTTGCCCCTTATTTTTAACAGGTTGTCCCAACTAACGTAAGACGGAAATTGTCACGCGAGAACTGGCGCCTTGGGTAAATCTGACCCCACCGTAAGTAATATAGAAATAACTTGAGTGTTCCAAAAGCTATGGACCTGTTTCTTTTGCAGGGTGAAGTTCAAGGCTAGGAAGGAAGGTGCAGTAAGTGACAGGAAATAAGGGATGACCAAAACGAAAATATAGAGCATTATTTAAACCTCGGGTTGGCTCAAGGATGGAATGGTCTGCCAAAACTGCAGCACAGGCTGGATAATTTACTTCTTGGAAGTTGCTGCGATACAGATACTTTTAATAAAGTAACACATTGGTACTTTCCCGTTACTTGATTTAAAATAGCTGTTGGTTGGTTCCTCAGTTTAGGGGCTGCGACAGCGCGGTCATGAAGCCTCGTGTACTTTGGGTGTGTGTAGAATCTGTCTGATAACCGGTGTTAATTGTGATGGCCGTATTAGTGTGAGTTATCTGTAATTCAGGTAAGGACTCCAGACGATCGATTTCAAGTAGTTCCTACTTTTGCTACCAAATGCACCGTCAACGACTCGAGCCGCGAACTTAGCTACTAGATGCTACCACGACCGGCACCTGGCGGCGAACGTTGGAATTAATAGAGCGTTAATCCAACCTAACCTACAAATTTAGATTCTAACAATTGTAGTCAGTGGAAGATTCCAAAATATGCCATAAATCTAGGACATGGGCCTGCCAGCTTTACTTCCCCTCCGAAGGAATCTTCTATGTCCAAACCAGTCCGAAGTCATCTGCTATTCTATGAGCGTTAAAAAGCCCTCAGTATGCCTTCCTTCGGAGGGGAAGTAAAGCCGGCGGGTCCATGTCATAGATTTATGGCATGTAATAGAGCCTTCCACTAACTACAATAATGTGTGAAGCTAAATTTGTAGTTTACATTTGATTAACGCTCTATTAAGTTCGAGAAAAATGCAGAGCTGTATTTTGTAAAATGGCTAATGTGTTTAAGAGCCATTACTTCTCGATGGAAACAAAATTAAGATTTCTACCTTGCTATAGCCAATATATTCCATTCTTTTCTATGGAGCTGGGACTTGGACATTGAAGGAGACAATGGGCAAGCGACTTGAGGCATTTGAGATATGGCTCTCTAGCGGAATGCTTAGTGTGTGTGCCATGGACAGATAAAATTAAAACAATGACATTCTACACAAAATTAATAAAAAAGAAGTCATGAAAACAGTAAAAAGCAGAAAGCTACAATATTTAGGTCATGTAATGCGGAATGGATACAGCTATAAACTGCTGCAGAACATTCTTCAAGGAAAGATTCCTGGCAAAAGAGGACGGGAAAGAACAACATCTTGGCTTGGAAACTTAAGAACATGGACTTCACACACGAGTGAAGCGGCTTCGGTGGTGTAGTTGTTAGGATGCTGAGCTTCTATGCCCAAGATAGCGGGTTCAAATCCGGCCGAAGTCTTCGGATTTTTTAAGAGCGTTAAAATCCCTCAGTATGCCTTCCTTCGGAGGGGAAGTAAAGCCGGCGGTCCCATGTCATAGATTTATGGCGTGCTAAAAAACCTTCCACTAATTACACCTGTGTGAGGCTAAATTGTATCGGTTAGGAATGTAAACAACGCTCTTAGGTTCCTACGTTCGTTGCTAACAGCCGACTTCGGTGGCGTCTAGTAGCTAAGTTCTGAACTGGGCCTAGTAGTCGTTGATGGTGGCGTTTGGCAGCAAAAGTAGGAACTATATGAAAAAAAAAATCAAAGTTGCAGTTCTCACTTGAATTAAAAAACAGATACACACACTAACACAGCCATCACAATTAACACCGGTTATCAGACAGATTCTACACACACCCAAAGTACACGGGGCTACATGACCACGTTGTCGCAGCCCCTAAACTGAGGAACCAACCAACCAACACACGAGTGAAGAACTATTCAGAATATCCAAAACTGAAATAACTAGTGATGGTCACCAACATCCGGAACGGGTAGGCACAAGAAGAAGAAGAAGAAGCAGAAGAAGAAGTTCCAACGTTCACCACCAGGTGCTGTTTGCGGTGGCATCTAGTAGCCAAGTTCGCGGCTATGTGTCGTTGACTGTAGCATTTGGTAGCAAAAGTAGGAACTACTTGAAACTAGTCGCCTGCAGTCCTTACCTGAATTACAGATAACACACACTAATACAGACATCACAATTGACACCGGTTATCAGACAGATTCTACACACAGCCAAAGTACACGAGGCTACATGACCGCGTTGTCGCAGCCCCTAAACTGAGGAACCAACCAAACCATCTTCATGAGAGGAATTCAAGCCCGCAATGTTACCGTTCTTCTTGTGACACACCTGTCGATGGATGTGACCGATTGAGCCGATTAGGAATGGAATGAGAGGGGAAGTGATCCCACCTCCGGAAATGTTTCAACTTGTAGACATTGCCGACCCTCCAAGTCAAACCTGTCGGAGTCATGTCCCAGGTCAAAGAGCTTTCAACAGTTTAAAACAACGAAGCGAATTGGTAATGATGGATTTTTCCCCTATCCGTTAATCGTATTTCTGTTTATAACCGTCAATTCAATGGAAAATCATAATGATACGTTTGAATGGCAACTCAGTCAAACAGATAGCACTGGCTAGGGGTAGGATTATCGCTTTATTAAACCTTCGCGATCAAATATATCGAGATTATAGCGTCGCGATAAACAACCGTGGGTGGGCTACCATGACACTAGTCTCTCTGATGGAAGAGATCGTTTATCTTCAGATATAGGCTACGAGGGTCAAATGTTTGGTGCTTTTCAGTCGGTCAACACGATTGTACCCAAATGAGATTAATAAATGCACTTGGATGACCAGTTTCGATCAACAAGTGATCATCATCAGAACCATTATACTTAGGCTATAAAATCTATGTCTGTAAATAATGGTGAAAATATTTACAATATATACAATTATTGTTACTTAGGAAGCAAAATAACCAGTGATGGACGAAGCAAAGAGGGTATAAAAAGTATGTTGGCTCAGGCAAGGAAATCATTTCTACAAAAAAGGAATTTGTTGACATCGAATATAGATTTAGGTATTAGGAAGTCATTTTTGAAAGACTTTGTCTGGAGCGTGGCGCTCTATGGAAGTGAAACTTGGACTGTTGGTGCAGCAGAAAAGAGGAGAATTGATGCGTTTGAAATGTGGTGTTACAGGAGATTGATGAAGATCAGATGGGTGGATAGGGTTACAAACGAAGAGGTATTAAGACGCGTGGGAGAGGAGAGATGTTTCTGGCGACTGCTAATGAAGAGAAGAGAAGGTTGGTAGGACACATACTGTACTAAGACACCCAGGAATACCAAGCATAGTTATGGAAGGAAGGGTAGAGGACAAGAACTGTAGGGGTAGACCAAGGTTAGAATATGTTAAACAGATTGCCTGGGATGTAGGGTGTGGTAGCTATATAGAGATGAAACTATTAGCTCAGGACAGGGAGGCATGGAGTGCTGCATCAAACCGACTGAAAAGCACCAAACTTTTTTTTTTGTCGTGTAACCTCCTGAGAGGCCGAGTGCAGGTCTTTCTAGTCGACGCCCGTGGGCGACCTGCGCGTCGGGATGAGAGATGGAATGGATGAAGATGAATGAAACTGGGCAAGGATGTGGAAGGAAGCTGCCGTGGCCTGTCAGAAGGTACTGTCCCAGCATTTGCCTGGTGTTGAAAATGGGAAACCACGGAAAACCATTTCAAGGACAGCCGACGGTGGGGCTCGAACCCATGCGTCTACCGAGTCAGCAGAGAGCTTGGTCCCTTGACCTAACGCAGCGCTTTAGCCCGCGCAGCCACTACTGTCGGTAAACGTTTGTTTACTAAGGCTGAAGACTCAAACAACAGCAATTATTTAGTTGCAGTATTAGTTAAGATAACACAACTCGTCAATATTTGGTAGTTGTGATGTTTTGTTGAGATACTGGAAGTGGTGATTGACCTCCGAAATTTGCCGACCGTAAGGTCGGAGTAAAGTCCCGGTAAACATTCGATCCTTCTTACCATGTTCTGGCTAATGTTTACGGAAGGTTGGCAGATCTGCGCATAATTTTCAACAGTTGGTACACATTTCTGGTTCGATTTACAGATTTCTTGATACCTCTCAATAGTTGGCATGAGTGTGTCTGCGACAGGGAGTAAATAATAAATATATATTTTATATTCCTTGATCTGGATCTGTGTTCTTGGCGCAATATGTTTGTTACGTTACAATATAAAGTGAAATATTCGATATGGAAGGACAATTATCTCCAAATGAGACAAAAAAAGGCCTCAAGAGGAAACGTTTCGTCAAACGGAATCGTCTTAAGAAAGTCTTGATCATCTAACTCCTCGTAAAAATCACTTCGATTCTTATATACTTTTCGTCTCCTTCTTTGAACAGCATCAGCATTTACGAAACCCATGAAATTAGGCATATTGACGATGTATGTAATCAGCTGGCGTTGAGATTATAATAGAAAATCTGGCAGTAAAGCAGTTTACGGGAGGAGAATCCTCCGGTCAAATTCACTGCCGGTTAAGGCTTATTTTACTGTCAGTTTGTCACTAACCGGATATTGTAAGAATCAAGTTCCAGGAAACTTGCCGTAAAAGTGCCAGTCAAGATTTAACCGGAGATTGTAAGAACGGGCCTTACAGTAAGATATATGGTACCGTACTTATACATGCTCCTGTCCTAGATGGAGTAGAAATGCAAAACAGAAGAAGAGGAATGCGCGCGGAAGTCAGTCGGCGCATTGTTGACGTTTGTCAAGTATGGATGTGAGTCGACTAGAACAACGTGCATACGTAACAAGTAGTTCCGTAAAGAACTAAATAACCTACTTTCATATATCCTACTTATGTTAATTGTCTCTATCAATATACAAAATTTCAGTTTGATTGCTGTAATAGATTCGTAGATATTGAGAACCGTCTTAATATTTCAGATGGTCGCCATGTTAGATTTTTATATATGGGCCTTAGAGTTATGTACTATTACATGAAGATTATTGTGTAGGTGTATTATTCAAGCTTCAATTGCATGATTAGGACACAAGAAATAAAAACGAGTTTTTAAAATTACGCTCAGCTGCCATCTTGTGGTTATACAAATAATTTAAATAAATTACATGCCAGTGGATTAAAATTGATATAAGCATATACCGTACCAAGTTTCACTGCGTTCGGATAGTTAAATCGCGAGAAATATCCATTTGAATATATAAATTTCGCGTCGCCGCCATGTTGGATATGTCCTCACCAGGTTATTGAATGTTCCATAGGTGAACTAATATTTATAGCCTCTATCAACATACCAAATTTCAGTTTGATTGCTGTCATATATTAATAGATATTGGCAACCGTCTAAATATTTCGGATGGTCGCCATGTTGGATTTTAATATTGTAGGCCATAGAGCTATGAACTATTAGATGACGATTAATATGTACGTTCATTATTCAAACGTTGATTTCGATCGCATGATTAGGACACAATAAGGCGCAACAGTACACTATTAGATGTGTTTGATTGAGGAGATTTGTAGCCACTCACTTGATGATCAGCGTGAAGTCAGGCACGACTCTCCGTAAATAACACAAATCACAGCTGGGAAGGAATACAGAACAATTTTATTGCAATGCATCATTTTGTACGTTAAGGTCACACTAATTGGACTGTTTGAAAGCTTTCTTCCCTCACTAGTGATGGTCACGACAAATACTGCTGTGTCACCAAACCATCTACTCACTAGGCTCAGGGATCTCCAAAATATAGTCCGGTCCACGATGACAACTTCTGTGTATAGCCAGATATGATATCTGATGCGGTAGATCCAATATCTGGTGCAGTAGATCCAATATCTGGTGCAGTAGATCCAATATCCGGTGGGACAGGTTCAATATCTGGTGGGGCAGATCCAATATTTGGTGCGGTAGATCCAATATCTGGTGCAGTAGATCCAATATCCGGTGCGGTAGATCCAATATCTGGTGCGGTAGATCCGATATCTGGTACAGTCGATCCAATATCCGGGGCGGTAGATCCAATATCTGGTGGGGTGGTTCCAATTTCTGGTGGGGCAGGTCCAATGTCCGATGGGGCAGATCCAATATCTGGTGCAGTAGATCCAATATCTGGTGCAGTAGATCCAATATCCGGTGCGGTAGATCCAATATCTGGTGCAGTAGATCCAATATCTGGTGCAGTAGATCCAATATCTGGTGTGGTAGATCCAATATACGGTGGGACAGGTTCAATATCTGGTGGGGCAGATCCAATATTTGGTGCGGTAGATTCTTCAATATCTGGTGCAGTAGATCCAATATCCGGTGCGGTAGATCCAATATCTGGTGCGGTAGATCCAATATCTGGTGCAGTCGATCCAATATCCGGTGCGGTAGATCCAATATCTGGTGGGGTGGTTCCAATTTCTGGTGGGGCAGGTCCAATGTCCGATGGGGCAGATCCAATATCTGGTGCAGTAGGTCCAATATCTGGTGCAGTAGATCCAATATCCGGTGCGGTAGATCCAATATCTGGTGCAGTAGATCCAATATCTGGTGCAGTAGATCCAATATCTGGTGTGGTAGATCCAATATACGGTGGGACAGGTTCAATATCTGGTGGGGCAGATCCAATATTTGGTGCGGTAGATTCAATATCTGGTGCAGTAGATCCAATATCCGGTGCGGTAGATCCAATATCTGGTGCGGTAGATCCAATATCTGGTGGAGCAGATCCAATATCCGGTGCGGTAGGTCCAATATCCAGTGGGGCAGATCCAATATCCAGTGGGGCAGGTCCAATATCCAGTGGAGCAGATCCAATATCCAGTGGGGCAGGTCCAATATCCAGTGGGGCTGGTCCAATATCCAGTGGGGCAGATTCAGTGTCCAGGAAGGGATGAGGAGATCTAGCGTCCGGGGTTGCAGATCTAGTGTTCAGTGGGACCCGCTAGGACGACGTAACCAATATTTCAAAGGCCTAGCGTTTTCTATTATATCGATACCCCGTGGCCAAGCCGTCTGCGTTATGATGATGATGATCAGGTTCCTTCAAGTCGGCGTCGATTCCTAGCGACTGCATGGATGGACTGTCTCCATCTTCAGCCATATACTTCGGATCCTTCAGTGACATATTCATGTTGGATTTTATGGAGTCGATCCATCTCAATGCTGGCCGCCCTCGTCTCCGAGTCCCTTCCCCTTTTCCAAGCATTATTGTCTTTTCCAACGAATCAGAACGTCTCAAAATGTGTCCAAATATGACAGCTGTAATATTGTTATCAGTGCTTCAAGAGAGGGATCTGGCTTGTTTTTTTTAATTACCCATACATTTGTCTTCCAGGCTGCCCAAGAAATACGCAGTATCCTTCTCCAACACCAGAGCACAAAAGCAGCAATATACTTCCTATCTCGTTTCCTTATGGTCCAGCTTTGGCAACCATATGTAGCTATGAGAAAGACTAGTGCCTTTCCCATTCTAATTTTAGTAGTATAGATACATCTGAACAGAAAGCCTCCATGGCTTAGGCGGCAGCACGCCGGCCTCTAACCGCTGGGTCCGTGGTTCAATTCCCGGTCACTCCATGTGAGATCTGTGCTGGACAAAACGGAGGCAGACAGGTTTTTCTTCGGGTACTCCGGATTTCCCTGTGAAAATTTCATACCAGCAACACTCTCCACTATCATTTCATTTCATCTGTCATTCATGTAATCATTGCCCCTGAGGAGTGCGTCAGGTTTCGGCAGCCGGCATAGTTCAAATCCTCGCCGCTAGATGGGGTCTTCATTCATTCCATTCCTGACCCGGTCGGAGACTGGAAGCAGGATGTGGATTTTCATCTTCATTTTCAGATACATCTGAACACTTGAAGATCTTATCCAGGCCTTTAAAAGCTGCTCTTCCTAGGGCAAGTCTTCCGTGAATCTCTGGACTGCATGAGCCACTACTACTAATGGTTGATCCCAACAAACAGAAACTATTCACGTCTGTGATTAACTTATTATCTATCATAATGTGTGATGGTAAAGCTGTTGTCATTAGTTTTGTCTTGTTGATATTCAACTACAAGCTAATGGTTTCACTGTGTTCTTTAACCTAGGTATTATTCACCATGACCCAGATGGGGGAACTGCACCAAGTTTGAATCTGGCCTGATAGTGGTTAGCCTGAATGTGTTTTTATCATTTCAAATGATCTTGTCGACTTCGTCGTTATGCTTGGGTCCAACGTTATGCGTTACGGAGACGGAGACGGAAGTGACGTCATGCAGCCGCGCGGGAAGCGAGTGAGTGACGTCATGCAGCCACGTGGGAAGCAGAAGCTAATGGTTATTGGAGTCTGTTGAAAGAGTCATGGGGCGTCGAGCAACCTGGGACTTTGAGCGAAGCGAACACAAGAATACAGGGTGACTTCTAAAGAGATATACAAGATGCCAGATAAGAATACAGGGTGCCTCCTAAAGAGGTGTGCAGGATTTTAGAGCAAATTACAGTACAAGATGTCAGATAACAATACAGGGTGACTCCTAAAGCGATATACAAGATGCCAGATAAGAATACAAGGTGACCCTTAAAGAGGTGCACAAAATGGCAGAGAAGAATACAGGGTGACTCCTAAAGAGCTGCACAAGATGTCAGACAAGAATACAGGGTGCCTCCTAAAGAGGTGTGCAGGATGTCAGAGCAAAATACAGTACAAGATGACAGATAAGAATACAGGGTGACTCCTAAAGAGATATACAAGAAGCCAATTAAGATTACAAGGTGACTCTCAAAGAGGTGTACAAGATGGCAGAGAAGAATACAGGGTGAGCCCTAAAGAGGTGCACAAGATGTCAGACAAGATTACAGGGTGACTCCTAAAGAGGTGTACAAGATGTCACACAAGAATACAGGGTGACTCCTAAAGAGATATACAAGATGCCAGATAAGAATACAAGGTGACTGTTAAAGAGGTGTACAAGGGGGCAGAGAAGAATACAGGGTGACTCCTAAAGAGGTGTACAAGATGTCACACAAGAATACAGGGTGACTTCTAAAGAGATATACAAGATGCCAGATTAGAATACAGGGGTGCCTCCTAAAGAGGTGTGCACGATGTCAGAGCAAATTACAGGGTGACACTTAACGAGGTGTACAGTATGTTAGATTCAATTGAAATACAGGGTGACCCTTAAAGAGGTTTGCGAGATATCAGATTCAAATAATGGGTGACTCTTAAAGAGTTGTAAAATATATCAGACTCAAATACAGGGTGACCCTTAAAGAGGTGCCCGCGCGGAAAGCCTAAGTTAATGTGTAATGGAGTCTGTTGAAAGAGTCCTGGGGCTTCAAGCGAAGCGAGAAGCCCTCCTGAGCCTTTCTAACATGTGTAGCCTTTGTAGCATGCGTCATTTGAAATGGTATAACGTCTAGTCTTTCAGACTGACTGTAATTCTTTTCTTGGCACTATCCACCCTTCCTCCAAGCAATTAGATATTCAGAACTCCAATGTGGCCACAGATCTCAACGAGATTGGACACCCTCCACTACACTCACAAAGCTGCTGCTGCTGCATCTTCCACTTTTTACAACTGTTCAATCCTGCCTTTAATCACTGTCTTCTCCCAATTCTAATCTTTAATTTTTATTTTGTCAAGGAAAATATCAAATCCTTCTTTAATGATTTGTCCCTCTCTGCGTTGCTTTCATAACAGCAGCACGACAATTTCTCGTGGTCTCTTTCTTCACAATCCACATTCAAAAGAAATAAATGCAACCATCGCTTAGTTATCACTGAAAAGTTATGATTACACATGGCCCTAAAAAATACCATTATGTCAAAACAGACAAGAAAAATAAACAGCAGCTGTCAACTTTATCCCCTTCAACGTCCGTTCAACAGAAGAAGTCTTTAGCTAAAGAATACTCAATGACAGTCATGTCAACAGTGTATGGCATTCAGAAAACAAGATCAAATGGACTTTTGTGTAAACTGTCAATTATGTACTAAGAAGATAAGTTAAGTGAGGGGAGTGATTTAAAGAATGTAATTAACGTACGAAGAATGTTGCTTTTAGGTTGGACAAGAAGTTAAGTTCTGAATCACACTTTTCATTTTACGAGGGCAAAGTTTTCATTCCTATCTTTATTTCAGTATCAACACGGTGAGTGTTATAAATGAATTGGCAATGTGTGAATCATATTTAATATTATCATTTTAAATGATCTAGTCGACTTCGTTGGTTGGTTGGTTCTTAAGTTTAGGGGCTGTGACAACGCGGTCATGTAGCCCCGTGTACTTTGGGTGTGTGTAGAATCTGTCTAATAACCGGTGTTAATTGTGATGACTGTGTTAGCGTGTGTTATCTGTCATTTTAATTTAAGTACTGCAACTTAGAATTTTTCAAATAGTTCCTACTTTTGCCGCCAAGCACCACTGTCAACGACTACTAGGCCAAGTTCAGAACTTAGCTACTAGACGCCACCACAGTCTTGGCAACGAACGTAGAAACCTAAGAGCATTGTTTACATTCTTAACCTATACAATTTAGCTTCACACAGGTGTAATTAGTGGAAGGTTACGTTACGGCAACGTCACAAAATGTACCGAGAATGCACTGAGGTGTGTGACGTCATAGTACCGCTTGGTGCATGTGTACTGAGTTCACAGGTGAGCTCTGGCGTTACGAGACGGCAACGACATGGCGAGCGTGACGTCATCCAGTCAGCTCCCTCCTTTCACCGCGCGCTTCGGCTCCCTCATGACTTGTAACTTTCTGGCGTTCTGATTGTTTCTTGATCATTTAACATGACACGAGTCTGTGGCTTCGAGCGAAGCGAGAACCCTCCAGCCTTACTAGCATTTTTCAGCATTTGTAGCATTTAAAATGATATAAAGTCCAGTCTTTCAGACTGACTGTCCGTGTCTTTTTAAGAAATTATTATTGCGACAGTCTCATCTCTGTAGATTTTACGTTTCTAAAATGATTGCTTGGAGATAAAATTTAAATAGTTATAATCTAACATAGGTTGGTTGGTACCTCAGTTTAGGGGCTGCGACAACGCGGTCATGTAGCCCCGTGTACTTTGGGTGTGTGTAGAATCTGTCTGATAACCGGTGTTAATTGTGATGGCTGTATTAGTGTGTGTTATGTGTTTTAATTCAAGTAAGGACTGCAGTCATTCAATTTTCAAGTAGTTCCTTCTCTTACTACCAAACGCCACCGTCAATGACAACTAGTTCTGAACTTGGTTACTAGATGCCACCGCAGTTGGCTTCTGGCGAAGAAACTTGGAACCTAAGAGCGTTAGTCAAATCTAACTTATAATTTAGCTTCACACAAGTTTAATTAGTGTTAGGTTCTTTTACATGGCATAAATCTATGACATGGGACCGGCTTTACTTCCCCTCCGAGGAAGGCATACTGAGGGATTTTTAACGTTCCTAAAAATCCGATGACTTCGGCTGGGTTTGAACCCACGATCTTGGGCACAGAAGCTCAGCATGCTACCAACTACGCCACCGAAACCGTCACAATCTAACTTTCCCAGTGATCCATGATCAAGTCTTTCTCACATTCTTGTCTAACCTTATCCTAATAAGAACCGATGAGAAGTCACCTGGGTCCGTATCTCTGATCTAGAATCACAAGTTCACCCAAAAATACTTTGTATACAGTTGGTCAACACAATAAAATCGAATGGCTGGAATATGCAAAAAAATAGTCTTAAGAAAATTGCATGTGATTAACCTGCACTATATTGTGTACTACAGAAGTAGGAGAAAACAATGGAACGACCTGTCTCCCTCATCAAGCGAGCATCGTCAGATCCAAATCCACACAAAACCGTAATAAACTTACAATGATACTGCCTTCCAAACACAAAACAAAACGTCAAAAAACTTTAGAAATTTAGTTAGTTATTGTTGTTTTAAGGGGTGGAACTACGAGGTCATCTGCCCCTCTTAACCCTTTATAGGGCAAAAGACTGGGGGTATAAAATATTTGCTTTTTTTCACATTTGTAATTGGGGGTGATAGATGAGTAGGAATATGCAACAATTTTATGGGTGTGGATTCAATTTTATGAAATATGGGGTGGGAAATTATTATCCCACTGCCCACACCCGACAGTATGTTTTCTTAAATTATGATGATACTGTGTTTATCACTCAATAATGAGGTTTATTTAACAGGATATAATAGGCTATATAAAAACACCCATCACGCTCTATAATTTGAGAAAAACCCGTAACTCCCACGCACCACAAGGTCAGTGACCTATATCATCTTTGCCGAAAACTGCACAAAAAATATAAAAGTGAATTTGGAATGTTAAAAGTTAGTATATTCGAATATAATTCAATAATTTCAAAATAGTATTTACTAAAGACACAGAAAATTAATTTTACAAATCTTCTATTCTATGGCAAACACCCTGAGCAGGATAATTATTTCCATTCTAGCTGAAATATATTTACTCAAGTGAGCAAAACCATTATTAACATTGTATTTCAGTTATATACCAACGTTTACAAATCTCTTATCTTCAATAAAAACACCTACTTCTGTAAAACAATGCATTTATTTCGCTCAACACAACCGAACGGGCGAGCACGTGCACTGTGGAGACCACTGGGATATATGCTTCCCACCTGTGGTTTCTGATGACAGTATACATCACATTAATGGGTTTTCAATATTTCTCTGCATCTAGCTTGTGGATGCAGGTGGAACTGCTGAAATGAAAGGGGTGGGAAGATTCTCTCTCTGACACCGTTCTATAAATACATGGTGGGAAGATAGTATCCCAAGGACCTATAAAGGGTTCACAGATTACAGAATACAAATTTGGAATGGAATTTCAAATTTAGAGGTGGACACCTAAATTTGAAAAGGCCGAAAATTAATAAAACAACGAAAAAACTAATGATTGTATCATAAACAAAATATACGGAAAAACAAAAATTCTGCATTGAACAATTCGTTGAGTCAATGTACACTGGAAAATTTCGATTGCTGGCCCTAACCCACTCTCACTTATAAAGCGGATAACGAGATCAGCAGCCACCGCGTCATCGGCTAATATAAGTTTGAGTGTAATCTTCATAAGCCAGCTAGATCCACAGGGACCCAGTGGTGACAACATTTACTGGTAAAATAAGTTCAGCGAGATCCTTCTGAATTTGTTTGATCCACAAGGACCCAGTGGCTTTACCCTTCTTGGCTACCTTGAAGATCTTATGAGACAGCTTGTGGTGGGATGGACCATTCTGTACATGTGGCTGTAGAAAGCCAGGCGTCACCTGCTGATGGCATCGGTGAGGTTTCCCTGGTGTTTCTAGAGTTCACAATTTATTGTGGTGGTAGAACTTGCCACAGCCATTACTCTCCTGCTTTCATCGGAGCATCCTTATAAATTCGAAATATATTAATTTATTTATTTATTATTTATTTATCTATCTATCTATCTATCTATCTATCTATCTATCTATCTATGGGGCAGATGACCTCGCTGTTCCGCGCGTGCTTTGGTTTGTCGGGTTCCATTGACTATGAGGATGATTTTCTTATTTATTTATTTATTTATTATTTATTTATTTATTCATTTATTTGTTTATTTATTTATTCATTTATTTATTTATTTATTTATTTATTTATTATTTCCGATTATTCCCCTTCAGGAGAGCGTGAGAACTTGAGCCAATCACAGCTTCACTTCCTTTTCCTCTCTTCTTTTCTTCCCAAAACCTCTTCGTTAGTTCACTGTGCTTTTTCTTCCTTTCCTCTGTCCATTTCTTTCCTGATATGTCCTTCCTTGAAACTTGTACAATTTTCGTCTTTCTGATTTTATTTCAAAATTGTTCTCTGTCCTTAATGCCATCTTCTGAGATTTAAAGTAATTCCATGTCTTCATGTACTTCTTTTATCCAACTGGTCTTTAATTTACTTGCATTCACCATATTGAAAGTCTTCTTAGTGAGTCTGTTCTCATCCATCCTATATGTGTGTCCATAGAACTGCAGACATCCCTTCCTAAATGACTGTATTTTCATAAAGTTCCTTTGTTGGTCTCCTGACCCAAATTCTATTACGTAAAACAGCGCCATGGATTCTCCTAAGAATTTTTCGTTCCTGTTTCTCAATATCATGAATTCTCGTCATTGCTCTAATGACTGTGGTTTCTGCCGCGTACAAGGCTTCAGGCAAAACAACTGCGTTGTAATGGCGCAGTTTTGCATTTGTTATAATGATTCCATGTCAGCTTGTACGCCTTCTGCAATTTTACTATTCTATCTGCATTAGAAATTGTGTTCAATCCTGTGGGTTGGATGGCTTCTCCTAAATATTTGAAGTGAGTACCTGCGAGATTTTTCCATATTGCGTTCGCAAGGTGATGTTTCCTGTTGATTTGGTATCCATATACAGTGTTTTTTCATAGGAAATATCAAGTCCCGTTTTACTGGAGATTTCATGTAATATGTCTAGCGCTAATATTGCTTCATCCTTGTTGTTTGTTAAGATGGCCAGATCATCTGCAAAGGCCAAGCATTTCACAGTGACTCTTTTCCCTTTCTCCTTTCCAATTTGGATACCTTTCACATGCTTTTCCCATTCTGTGATGATTTTGTCCAGTACGATGTTGAACAAGAGTGGTGATAAACCAACCCCTTGTCGGACTCCAGTATAAATTGCAAAAGAGTTAGAGATTTCTCCCATGAATTTCACTTTTGAGGTAGTTCCCAATAATGTTTCCTGGATGATGGCCCTAGTCTACCTGTCAACTCCTAATTCTTCTAGTCTGTCAAACAAGGTTTGTCTGCCAACCGAATCGTAAGCCTCTTTGAAACCCACAAATGTGACTGTAGTGTTCCTGCATCGTCGGATGTGCAGTATGGTCTTGAGGTTCCAGATCTGCTCATTTTTTAGCCTATTTTCAATTTTGAAAAAATAGGCTTATGAGATCACCTTTTGTCCGTGTGCGTGTGCGTGTGTGTGTGTGTGTGTGTGTGAGGTGTGTGTGTGTGTCCCCCTAATAAAATCTAAACGGCTGGAGCAATTTCAATGAAACTCGGTAATTTCAAAGCACTATTCCCGGTGACCTCGACCGTGCCCTTCAAATTTTGTTATGTCTCACCAATCCAACATGGCGGCTGTGCGAAATATTTCACTAGCATTCAATATCTCCGAAACTACTACCGATATTGCCATGAAATAGTGTACGGTAATAAAGGGCACTACTAGAAGTTCGCCTATGAGACTTTCAAAAACCTGGTGACGACAAAACCAACATGGCGGTCAAGCGAAATTGAGACATTTAAATAGACATTTCTCGCGATTTAACTATCCAAACGTAATGAAACTTGGTACAGCAAATGTTTATACACATTGTAATGCACTGGAGTCTAATTTAGTTCAATTGTTTACATAACCTCAAAATGGCGGCTGTACGAAATATTTCACTGGCATTCTATATCTCCGAAACTATTACAGATATCATCATGCAATTTTGTACGGTGATAATGGGTACTGATACAAGTTTACCTATGTATATTTCATAAACCTGTAGAGTACAAAACGAACATGGTGACCAAGCGAATTTGAAATATTTTAATAGACTTTTCTCGTGTTTTAAATCTCTGAGCGCAGTGAAATGTGGTACAGTAAATGATTTTGCAGATTGTAATGCACTGCCATCTAATTTAATTCAATTATTTACACAACCTCAAAATGGCGGCTGTGCGAAATTTTAAAATTAAGTTTTTATTCTTGTGTCGTAATCATGCGATCGAAGTGAAAGTTTGAATAATGAAGCTAGGCAATAATTGTCCTTGAATGGTACATAACTCTATGGCCTATACATATAACAATCCTAAATGGCGAGCTTCCGAAATATTTAGACGGTTCTCAATATCTATGAATCTTTTACAGCAACCAAACTGATTTTTTTATGTTCATAGAGACTATGAACTTATGTTCACCTATAGGACTTTCAGTAACCTGGTGAGCACAAATCCAACATGGCGGCGACGTGAAGTATAAATATTTAAATGGAAGTTTCTCGCGAATTAACTATCCGAGTGCCGTGAAACGTTGCACCTTAAATGCTTCTACAAATGTTGATCCACTGTCATGTAATTTATTTCAATTGTTTGCATAATCACAAGATGGCTGGTGTGCGTACTTTTAAAATCTCGTTTTTACTTCTTGTGTTCTAATCATGCGATTGAAGTTTGAATACCACACGTACACAATAATCTTAATGTAATAGTACAAAAATAAAAGTCCATCCTGGGGACCATATTAAATATTTAGACGGTTCTCAATATCTATGAATCTGATTCAGCAATTAAACTGAAATTTTGTATGTTGATAGAGACACTTAACATGAGCAGGATATATGAAAATGGGCTGTATAGTTCTTCACGGAACTACTTGTTTTAAATTCCGAAATCATTTTTCTCATCCCTTGGCGTAATGGTGGGACATATCAAAAATTCTTTCAGACAAAAGTTTTAGGTAATTATTAGGGGAATATTTTCCATTTTGTACGGTTTTGATATTGTGCCTATTAAGAGAGATATGATTAATGTTTCCCGAAAAACCCACTTTTTACCACCCCTTTGGTCAATGGTTGGTGCTATCAAAAAACTTATTTGACATAAATTTTTGGCACTTATCCGACACATATTATGAACTTTGAATGGATTCGATATTTCACGTATTAAGAGAGTTATAGTGAAATTTCACTTGTTCGAAAAAAGCCCCCCATTTTCACCCCCTTCGACCGATGTTGCCCATTAACGAACTCGACCGAGATTTTATAGGGATACATACTATGTAAAAAATTCAAAGTGATTGGTGCAAAATTACGGCAGTTATCGTGTCCACAAGAAACTGATATATATACATAAATTATATATAAACTTTTGAACTGACGGTGGTTTTGGGGTCTGGGGGATGTGAAACGCGAAGATATGTCCAAATTTTCCGGAAGTCGAAACATGGTACCCATTGCAATAGTTAGCTTTCTAATGAAATCTACCTAAATCGAAACATCCATATTTCACACACACACGCAGGCATATATCAAAAAGGAACTTATCACACAGGAGTTAAATTATACAATAAACTACCCCAGTATATAAAACTTGCCCCAAAAATAAAAACCTTTGATAGAATGTTGAAAGCTTATCTGCAGTGCCATTGTTTCTACTCTGTAGTTGAATATCTTAGCGTATAGAAACGATGAAATCTATAATTATATTTTACTTTTCTATTTTAATTGTAATACCTAGTTGTAAGTTGTTGTATTTATAGAATTAAGTTTCCATATTATGATAATAGAATAAGGTGTAAATAGTTGTCCAGTAAGATTGTATCTCTTATGATCTATTATTATAATCTAATATATAAAAGTGAAAGTCTGTATGTGGGTATGTATGTATGTGGGTCTGTTCCGTATACAAATCTACACCGTTCCGCCAATCTCAACCAAATTTTGCATACATATAGTTTAGGATCCAGAAGGAACCGCTGGCTACATGAATTTTCGATAGTCTTTCTCATTCTTCTGATTTCGGCCCTTTTGCACTCAAGCACAGGCTAATCAAATCATAAAATATACTCATGAAGGAATGGCAAGGCCGATAGTTTCCATGGCAACATAGCTAAAGTCGAGACACGGCCGACCGGATGCCAGTTCTGCTCTGCACTACCGGTATAGAAAAAGAGGATCTTTACTTGAAATCCCGTTAGTTACTCAACTACTCACACAGCACTGTCAACCGAGTTTAGCATAACAAAGACTTGACTCTATCATCTACTATATATATTTGTCAAATACCACTCACTCACTCATTCATTCATCACGAAATCTCAGAAACCACCGACGGATTGGAATGAAATTTGGTATGCAGCTTCCCAAAGGGCCGCAAATGCCCACTAAGAGAGGATTTTTGGATATTCAGGTTATAAAGGGGTGTTAAGGGGGTAGACCTGCATTTCATTGAATTGCAATATCTCCCGATTGGTTTCATTGGGGGATGTGATACTCGGCACGTAAACTCATCCTTAAAAATAAGAAGACAAGAGTCTGAGGGTTTTTGTAAGTGGTGTATATCATGAGGTGAAAGGGGTGAAAAGTGGGGATTGAAAGATTCCTAACGGAGCGTGTATCTCTTAAACGACATAGTTGAGGAGTTTGAAACTCAGCGGAAAACAATCAGCATACAAAATACGTAAATATGTGTTTTACCGTTTTTTCATAAATCCAATTTAAGGAGCCCATGGGAGGGGTGAAATTCTGGGGGGGGGGACACAGGAAGAAAGTGTCCTAACTGATTGACTGACTCACTCACTCATCAAACTCAGGGAAAAAAAACTGCTTTAAAGTAAGTAAATAGCTGTTCGACAGTTTTTTTATTAAATCAAATTTAAGGGGTTCATGGGGAGGGGTGAAATTCTGAAAAAAGAAAATTGAAAGATAATGTCCTGACTCACTCACTCACTCACACACTCATCATCGCCCAGCCAAAATTATTGAAGTTAGAAACATGACAGTTTGGGGATATGTTCATTGTATGTCAAAACCGTCTACTAAGGGAGGATTTTCGGATATTCAGGTTCTGAAGGGGTCTTAAGGGGGTTAAACCTGCATTCCATTGAATAACAATATCTCCCGATTGGTTTCATTGGGGGATATGATACACGACATATAAACTCATCATTAAAAAGGAAGAAGACACGTCTCTGAGGGGTTTTCGATGTGGTGTATATTATGAGGTGAAAGGGGTGAAAAGTAAGAATTGAAAGATTCCTAACGGAGCGTGTATCTCTTAAACGACATAGGCGAGGAGTTTGAAACTCAGCGGAAAAAATCAGCATAAAAAATAGGTAAAAATGTGTTTGGCCGTTTTTTCATAAATCCAATTTAAGGGGCCCATGGGGAGGGGTGAAATTCTGGGTGGGTGGGAGGAAACAGGAAATAAAGTGTCCTAACTGATTGACTGACTGACTCACTCATCAAACTCGGGGGGGGGGGGGGGACTGCTTTAAAGTAAGTTAATAGCTGTTCGACAGTTTTTTTGATCAATCATATTGAAGGGGTTCATCGGGAGGGATGAAATTCTGAAGGAAAAAAATGAAAGAAAATGTCCTGACTCATTCACTCATGATCGCCCAGTCAAAAATATTGAAGTTGGAACCATGGCATTCTGGGGATATGTTCGTTGTATCTCAAAACCGTACACTAAGGGAGGATTTTCTGATATTCAGGCTCTAAAGGGGTCTTAAGGGGGTTAAACCTGCATTTCATTGAATAACAATATCTCACGAGTGGTTTCATTTGTGGATGTGATACTCGGCATATAAACTAATCATTAAAAATAAGCAGACATGTGTCTAAGGGTTTTTCGATGTGGTGTATTATTATGAGGTGAAAAGGGTGAAAATTGGGGGTTGAAGGATTCCTAATGGAGCGTGTAGGCCTATCTCTTAAACGACATAGGTGAGAAATTTGAAACTCAGCGAAAAAAAATCAGCTAAAAAATTAAGTAAATCGGTGTTCGACCGTTTTTTCATAAATTAATTTAAGGGGCCAATGGGGTGGGGTGAAATTCTGGGGGGAAAAAGGAGAGAAAGTGTCCTAACTGACTGACTAACTCACTCGCTCATCAAACTCAGGGGAAAAAGACAGCTAAAAAAATAAGTTAATAGGTGTTCAAGCGTTTTTTCATCAATCCAATTTAAGGGGCCCATGGGGAGGGGTGAAATTCTGGTAAAAATAATTGAAGGAAAATGTCCTGTCTGACTCACTCACTCATCACGCCCAGCGAAAACTATTAATGTTGGAAAAATGAAATTTTGGGAATATGTTCGCTGTATGTCAAAACGTCAACTAAGGAATGATTTTTCTTTATTCGGGTTTTAAAGAGATGTTAAGGGGATAAACGTGCATTTCATTGAATAACGATATCTCATGAGTTGTTTCTTTGGGGATGTGATATTCGGTATATAAAATAATCATTAAAAATAATCAGACATATATCTAAAGGTTTATCGATGTCGTGTATATTTGAGGTGAAAGGGGTGAAAATTGGGGATTGAGGGATTCTTAACGGAGCGTGTATCTCTTAAACGACATAGGCGAGAAGTTTGAAATTCGGCGGGATAAAACAGCTTAAAATACAAGTAAATATGTGTCCGACCGTTTTTTTCATAAATACAATTTAAGGGGCCCTTGGAGAGGAGTGAAATTCTGGGGGGATAAAACAGGAAAGAAAGTGTCCTAACTGATTGACTCACTTACTCACTCATCAAACTCAGGGGGAAATCAGGTTTAAATAAGTAAATAGGTGTTCGACCGTTTGTTTCATAAATCCAATTTAAGGGGTTCATGGGGAGTGGTGAAATTATCAAATATAAATGAAAGAAAATGTCCTGACTGACTCACTCACTCATCATCGCCCAGCCAAAATTATTGAAGTTGGAAACATGAAATTTTGGGGATATGTTCGTTTTATGTCGAAAACGTCCACTAAGGTAAGAGTTTTGAATATTCAGGTTCTTAATAGGTGTTAAGGGGGTAAACGTGCATTTCATTGAATAACAATATCTCACGAGTGGTTTCATTTGGGGATTGATACTTGGCATATATACTAATCATTAAAAATAAGCTGACACATGTCTAATGGTTTTTCGATATAGTGTATATTATGAGGTGAAAGGGATGAAAAGTGGGGGTTGAAAGATTCTTAACGGAGCGTGTATCTCTTAAACGACATAGGCGAGGAGTTTGAAACTCGGAGGAAATCAATCAGCTTAAAATAAATAAATAAATAAATAAATAAATAAAATAAATAATAATAATGTTATTGGTTTTACGTCCCTTTTAACTACACTGGCTTTTAGAGACGCCGGGGTGCCGGAATTTTGCCCTGAAGGGGATCTTCAAAGTGCCAGTAAATCTACTGACACGGCTCCCTCGCATTTGCGCACCCTCAAATGCCAGCTGGCTGCGCCAGGTTTCGAACCTGCAACCTTGGGCTCAGCAAGCGAGAACGTAATAAAATAAATAGGTGTTCGACCGTCTTTTCATAAAACCAATTTAAGAGGCCTATGGGGAGGGGTGAAATTCTGGAAGAAAAACGTCCACTAAGGAAGGAATTTTGGATGTTCACTCTCATCGACCAACCAAAACTATTAATGTTAGAAGAATGATATTTTGAGGATATGTTTGTCGTGAGTCGAAAACATCTACTAAGGAGGGATTTTTGGATATTCAGGTTCTAAAGGGGTGTTAACGGGGTTAAACCTGCAATTCATTGAATAACAATATGACACGACTATAACGCGAGCGAAGCGAGACTAAAATTGAGATAGTGTGTGTCTGTATATTACTCAATCACGCAAGTACCACTGGTCCGATTTACATGAATTTTACATGGGAGTAGCAGATCTACCTGGTTAACATACAGGTTACTTTTGATTTCAATACTTTGCACTAATTAAAGATGGCGACCATTTTAGTGGCGTCACTCTACCCTTTGGTTTTAAACTTTCATATTTCCATTTCAAATAAAAAGAGAACGCTAAGAAATAGCAAACTTTTGATGGCATGTACGAGGTTAAAAATTGCATTTTCTCTCCGAAATGTATCTCCAACCGTTAGCGAGTAAAACCTAAATGTGTGCTATAAAACACGGTCAAGGCAGAGCGGTGTAGTTGGACAAAATGTTCCATCCTTAATCTCCCTCTGCGCAGCACCTCGCTTATCCCCTGTTTTAACTGTCACCTTCACATTTTAATTTATTTACGACCCGTAGCGAAGCACGGGTACTTCAGCTAGTAAGTTATAAATAGTTATAGTATTAGTATTACTGTATATACCTATTAGTACTTTTATTTTATAGATGTAAATTCTGACGTGTCCTATATCAAAAATGTATTGTATACATGTATTTGATCAAATGGAAATAATAAAACTATCTATCTATCTATCTATCAATCAAAAACCAGTTAACTACAAAACGAACATGGCGGCCAAGCGAATTAAAAATTTTAATAGACCTTTCTCGCGATTTAATGTTCCAAACGCAATGAAATCTGGTACAAGAAATGTTTATACACATTGTAATGCACTGGTAACCAATTTAGTTCAATTGTTTACATAACCTCAAAATGGCGGCTGTGCGAATTTTAAAATTAAGTTTTTATTTCTTGTGTCGTAATCATGCGATCGAAGTGAAAGTTTGAATAATGAATCTACGCAATAATTTTCCTTTAATGGTACATGACTCTATGGCCTATACATTTGACAATCCTTCATGGCGACCATCCGAAATATTTAGACGGCTCTGAATAGCTACGAATCTATTAAATCAATCAAACTGAATTTCCTTATGTTCATAGGGGCTATGAACATAAGTTCACCTATAGGACTTTAAATAACCTGGTGTTCACAAATCCAACATGGCGGCGACGTGAAGTATAAATATTCACATGGACGTTTCTCGCAATTTAACCATCCTAGTGCATTGAAACTTGGTACAGTAAATCCTTATACGAATGTTAAACCACTGGCATCTAACTTATTTCAATTGTTTCCATAACCACTAGATGGCAGCTGTGTTAAATTTTAAAATCTCCTCGTTACTTCTTGTGCCCTAATCATGCGATTGAAATTTGAATGCTACACGTACACAATAATCTTCATGTAACAGTACATAACTCTAGGACCAACATATATAAAATCCAACATGGCGACCATCCGAAATATTTAGTCGGTTCTCAATATCTACGAATCTATTACAGCAATCAAACTGAAATTTTGTATGTGATAGTGGCAGTTAACATAAGTAGGACATATGAAAATAGGCTGTATAGTTCTTCACGGAACTACTTGTTTTTCATTTATTTATTTCTTTATTTATTTATTTATTGTGATCTTGCGCTACTTTCAGATTTACTTTTGTTAGTTGTGCTGTGGACGATCTCGGAAGGTTTTGAATTAATAAAATCATTTCACTAAAGTTGGCGGACGAGTCGTTTCAACAAATAAACTTTGGTCAGCTGTTGTGCTAGTGTTAAAAATCCCTCAATATGCCTTCCTTAGAAGGGGAAATAAAGCCGCCGGTCCCATGTCATAGATTTATGCATGAAAAAGAACCTTCCATTAATTACACTTGTGTGAAGCTAAATTATAGGTTAGATTTGACTAACGCTCTTAGGTTACAACGTTCGTCGGCAGGAGGCGACTGCAGATGCATCTAGTAACCAAGTTCAGAGCTAGTTGTCGTTGACGGTGGAGTTTGGTATTAAAAGTAGGAACTACTTGAAAATTGAATGTCGGCATTCCTTACTTGAATAAAAAACAGATAACACACACTAATGCTACCATCACAATAATTAATACCAGTTATCGGAGAGATTCTAGACACACCCAAAGTTCACGGGGCTACATGACCGCGTTGTCGCAGCCCCTAAACAGAGGAACCAACACCCAAAACAGCACAATATGATCATATGATTTAGAGGGCACATTCCAATATGATCATAATCCGTTGTTTTGGGAGTTCAATTTCCCATCCTTCTTTATGGTGCACCGTATAAGGGTTAACAAGGGACCTTTTAGTGTATTACGCTATACATTTTTGTGTCTTTGACATTTATTTATTCATATCGGCTGATGAAGGGACCAAAACAATTAGGCCTTGAAACATGTCCCATCAATGACCACACGGTGATCTTTAGCCTATTTTCAATTTTGAATAAATAGGCTTATGAGATCACCTTTTGTCCGTGTGTGTATGTCCCCCCTAATAACTTCTAAACAGCTGGAGAGATTTCAATGAAACTCGGTAAGTTCATAGCACTATTCCGGACGACCCCGACCGTGCCCTTCAAATTTTGTTACATGTCACCAATCCAACATGGCGGCTGTGCGAACTATTTCACCAGCATTCAATATCTCCGAAACTATTCCCGATATCACCCTGGATTTTTTATGGTGATAAAGGGAACAACTAGAAGTTCACCTATGTGACTTTTGAAAAACTGGTAACTACAAAACCAACATGGCGGCCACGCGATATTGCGACTTTTAAATAGACCTTTTCCGCGATTTAATGTTCCAAACGCAATGAAATCTGGTACAGAAAATGTTTATACACATTGTAATGCACTGGTATCTAATTTAGTTCAATTGTTTACATAACCTCAAGATGGTGGCTCTGCGAATTCTAAAATCTCCTTGTTACTTCTTCTGTCCTGATCATGCGATTGAAGTTTGAATGCTACACGTACACAATAATGTTCATGTAACATTACATAACTCTAGGACCTACATAAAAATGCAACATGGCGACCATCCGAAATATTTAGTTGGTTCTCAATATCTACCAATCTATTACAGCAATCAAACTGATATTTTGTACATTGATAGTGGCAATTAACATATGTAGGATATATGAAAATAGGCTGTATACTTCTTCACGGAACTACTTGTTATCTAATAAAATGTATTGATCAGACGCAACTTTCAACCCATTTATTACTCGATTTCACAGCATTGAAATGTGTAAGAAGAAGGTCATTTACCCGGGAAAAAGTGAATGATGCGCTGTCATCTCAAGGAAGGAACAAAGAGGAATTAAAACTCACCTGTCTTGTGCTCACTTCCTTCACTGGTTGATACCAGTCTTTCCGCACTATTATATGCAAAGTGATTTCTCAGAGCTCGCCTTCTTTAAATCGCCACACATAAAAGGGACATGGTGGCCGAGAGCACTAATGCGGTACCTCGTGCTTCGCTGGCATCGGGAGGGTGTGCGTTCGTATCCCACCTCAGCCGTCCTGATATTAGTTTCGTGGTTTCCTATTTCACCACCTTGCCACGTTGGCTGAGTGGTTATCGTGTCGGACTACCAACCCCAAGCTTGCAGGTTAGTTCCTGGCCGTGGTAAGTGATTTTTGAAAGGCAACGAAATTCACGCCTCGCATGTGATACGTTGTTGGCATGTTGGAACCCATTCGAATTCAGTAGGCCGTATTCATAATGGCAAAATTAATCTCGGGATTTTCCGCCAACAAAAAGTTCCTCTTTTCTCTGCTAGAAAGCGTTATAGTGTCAAGGAGCTTAAATATCTAACCTCCTTGACATTCACAGTGATTCAAGGAACAATAAAAAATCGACATGTAAGCTACCCTCTGGGTGTCAAATAACTTAGCACCACGCAAATGCCGCGACGGTTCCTTTCGATAGGTCCATTAGCATACATCATCACAGGTTAGGACAATACCTACTAAAGACACAAACTAATTAAACTAAACAAGGTTTTAAGAAGCAACAACAGATGGCGCGGACAGCACTTAGTCGTAACGTTTAGTACAGAGGTGTGCAAATTATTAGAATCAAATAGAGAATTTAAGTCAGATTTATTCTATTCAAAATCATTTTATTGAACTACCGATGACATCCCTTATCGACCTGCTTGGTGAAGTTTTCCCCTGTAGACTTATAACAAGGGCCCGGATGTTGATGACCTTAAAATTATCGAAAAATTACCTATAAAATTACCCTAAAATTCTCTTTCAATGACCTCATTTATTTAAAAAAATGACCTAAAAATGATCAATTTCATAATGATTGTCTTGTACAAAGAATAGTTCGAATTACAGACATTCTTAGTAGAATTAGTGTATAACTACTAAACTATTAATCAATAGATTAACAATGCGTCAATTTCATTTCTACAAAGTGAAAAATATATATTGCTAACTAAACAAACCTTAGTTTGCGTGGCAATAAACCAATATCGTCATCCTCAAGTTATCAAAGGTGAAGGAACGGCGGTTGTCAGTTAATACAGTTTTATATTTCGAGAAACCTCTCCACTTCCACTTATGTAATAGGAGCATATTCGAAAATCACTATGACACTGGCTGTTAAAATAAATCTTCTTCAAAAATGTCAATTCGGAAGTCTTCTCCTGACAAAATACTGGCTATTTGACACACTGTCCGATACCCTTTATTCTTGTCGAATACACATTTTATTTTCTGTCTGATTGAGTCCCAAATCTCACCTTTTACATGTTTTATACAACCTTCAGCATTCCTGACTAAGTCTATTGACTTGGCCAATACCATACCACTTTGAAAAATTTGATTTTATGCAAGCCAATTTACCTTCCATTTGAGGATCAGAAAACAGGTCCTGTGCACTCCCAATAGCCTTAGCATCTGCCCTATCAAAGCCATTCACTACTTCTCTCTCTATGTGAAAATTGTAACAATAGTATATGCATGCAGTCAACCAGGTACCCCAGCGTGTTAGAACTCGTGCGGGGGGCAAAGCTACATCAGGAGCCTTGTCTTTGAAATATTTAGCGCGGGATGGTGCTTTGACAAAGACTTTCTTTACCGTTGAAACTAGTCTATCTACTTCTGAAAATTTTGATCAGACCTCTTCTGCAATTCGATGAAAAGCATGGGCCAGACAAGTAACATGCACCATCTTATTGTAAAATGATTTGATAGATTTTGCTGTCATTACCATGTAAGGTGCTGCATCTGTTAGGAAGAGGAGCCGTTCTCATTTTGTATTCCCCTAGCGTAGGCCATATTAAACATATGGATTTATCGAACAGTTTGCAGATCTGAGTGTGGTTAACCGCTTCCAAAACCTCTGAGGTCAGAAGAAAAGTTTGCCCGGGACTGTTTGTTTCTAGGGTCCCTATCTCTACATTTCCTACATAACGTCCCTCTGAATCTGTAGTCTCGTCAACTGATACGTAATTTTTTTCCCATTCACTCATTCACGTATTCGGTTTAACGTGTCTTCATAACATTTTGATAGGTAGTTTTTACGCAATGTTGACTCGTCTGGAATAGTATGACCAGTGTGGCGTTCGAGGAAATCACTTAATTTAGGATTACATAGCTTTCCTAGTGGATTATCAACACTAATATACACTTCACATTATCTCTTATATAAAAACAAGTGTCCTGACTGACTGACTCATCATCGGCCAGCCAAAACTATTAAAGCTAGAAACATGAAATTTTGGGAATATGTTCGTTGTAAGTCGAAAACGCCCACTAAGGAAGGGTTTTTGGATATTCAGTTTCTAAAGGGGTGTTAAAGGGGTACACCTGCATTTCATTGAATAACAATATCTCCAGATTGCTTTCATTGGGGGATTTGATACTCGGCATATAAACTCATCATTAAAAATAAGAAGATACGTGTCTGAGGGTTTTTCGATGTGGTGTATATTTTGAGGTGAAAGGGGTGAAAAGTGGGGGTTGAAGGTTTCCTAACCGAGCGTGTATCTCTTAAACGACATAGGCGAGGAGTTTGGACCTCAGCGGAAAAAAATCAGCATAAAAAATAACAAAATAGGTGTTTGACCGTTTTTTCATAAATCCAATATAAGGGGCCCATGGGGAGGGGTGAAAATATGGGGAGGGGGGAGGAAACGCAATATGTCTGAGTGTAAAGTTATACATGGCCTATGTTGTAGACAATAACACATTACATCTTTTTTGTCTCTTGCTATTTCATCATACGACGAATACTTAGGGAGTTATTAATGATTTTGTACTTTTTGGCCGGAATATTCTAAGTCCCAGGAATGGCATAAGAATTGATTCGAATGAAATTTCGAAAAATAGTTTTTTTTAATACTTTTATTATATTTTTCACGTCTTTTAGGGTCCGGAACCAATATGATATTTTGATGTTTTTTTTCGTCCCATGCATTTTTGGTTTCAGGTGATAGAATTATTTTCCACTAGGACCGATGCTTATCTATTATATAAAACTAAGTGTCCTGACTGACTGACTGACTCATCATCGCCCAGCCAAAACTATTAAAGCTAGAAACATGAAATTTTGGGAATATGTTCGTTGTAAGTCGAAAACGCCCACTAAGGAAGGGTTTTTGGATATTCAGTTTCTAAAGGGGTGTTAAGGGGGTACACCTGCATTTCATTGAATAACAATATCTCCAGATTGCTTTCATTGGGGGATTTGATACTCGGCATATAAACTCATCATTAAAAATAAGAAGATACGTGTCTGAGGGTTTTTCGATGTGGTGTATATATTGAGGTGAAAGGGGTGAAAAGTGGGGGTTGAAGGTTTCCTAACCGAGCGTGTATCTCTTAAACGACATAGGCGAGGAGTTTGGAACTCAGCGGAAAAAAATCAGCATAAAAATAACAAAATAGGTGTTTGACCGTTTTTTCATAAATCCAATATAAGGGGCCCATGGGGAGGGGTGAAAATATGGGGAGGGGGGAGGAAACGTAATATGTCTGAGTGTAAAGTTATACATGGCCTATGTTGTAGACAATAACACATTACATCTTTTTTGTCTCTTGCTATTTCATCATACGACGAATACTTAGGGAGTTATTAATGATTTTGTACTTTTTGGCCGGAATATTCTAAGTCCCAGGAATGGCATAAAAATTGATTCGAATGAAATTTCGAAAAATAGTTTTTTTTAATACTTTTATTATATTTTTCACGTCTCTTAGGGTCCGGAACCAATATGATATTTTGATGTTTTTTTTCGTCCCATGCATTTTTGGTTTCAGGTGATAGAATTATTTTCCACTAGGGCCGATGCTTATCTATTATATAAAACTAAGTGTCCTGACTGACTGACTGACTCATCATCGCCCAGCCAGAACTATTAAAGCTAGAAACATGAAATTTTGGGAATATGTTCGTTGTAAGTCGAAAACGTCCACTAAGGAAGGGTTTTTGGATATTCAGTTTCTAAAGGGGTGTTAAGGGGGTGCACCTGCATTTCATTGAATAACAATATGACACGACTATGACGCGAGCGAAGCCGCGGGTACCTGCTAGTTCTTTATAAAAGGAAGATGACTTATTTGATGTCGGAGCAGTTTCTTTTCACAGTAATTGAGACTCTTTATTTTTAGCCTATTTTCAATTTTGAAAAAATAGGCTTATGAGATCACCTTTTGTCCGTGTGTGTGTGTGCGTGTGTGTGTGTGTGTTTGTGATTCGTGTGTGTGTCCCCCCCTAATAAAATCTAAACGGCTGGAGCGATTTCAATGAAACTCGGTAGGTTCATAGCACTATTCCGGGCGACCTTGACCGTGCCCTTCACATTTAGTTACGACTCACCAATCCAACATGGCGGCTGTGCGAAATATTTCACCAGCATTCAATATCTCCGAAACGATTACCGATATTACCCTGACATCATGTATGGTGATAAAGGAAACTACTATAAGTTCACTTATGTGATCTTTGAAAACCTGGTAACTACAAAACCAACATGGCGGTCAAGCGAAGTTGCGACTTTTAAATAGACGTTTCTCGCGATCTATCGAACCAAACGCAATGAAACTTGGTACAGTATATGTTTATATACATTGTAATGCATCGACAACTAACTTCGTTCATTTGTTTACAAAACCACAAAATGGCGGATGTGCGAAATATTTCACCGGCATTCTGTATCTCTGAAACTATTAGCGGTATCTCCCTGAAGTTTTGTACGGAGATAAAGGGCACTACTGGAAGTCCATTTATACGACTTAAAAAAAACGGTTATATACAAAACAAACATGGCGGCCAAGCGAATTAGAAAATTTGAAATAGACCTTTCTCGCGATTTAATGCTCCAAACGCACTGAAATCTGGTACAGGAAATATGTATACACATTGTAATGCACTGGTATCTAATTTAGTTCAATTGTTTACATAACCTCAAGATGGCGGCTGTGCGAATTTTAAAATTATGTTTCTATTTCTTGTGATGTAGTCATGCGATCGAAGTGAAAGTTTGAATAATGAACCTACCCATTAATTTTCCTATAATGGTACATGACTCTATGGCCTATACATTTAACAATCAAACATGGCGACCATCCGAAATATTTAGACGGCTCTCAATATCTACGAATCTATTGTAGCAATCAAACTGATTTTTTTTATTGTTCATAGGGGCTATGAACTCAAGTTCACTTATAGGACTTTAAATAACCTGGTGATCACAAATCCAACATGGCGGCGACGCGAAATATAAATATTCACATGGATGTTTATCGCAATTTAACCATCCGAGAGCAGTGAAACTTGGTACAGTAAATCCTTATACGAATGGTAATCCACTAGCATCTAATTTATTTCAATTGTTTCCATAACCTAAAGATGGCAGCTGTGCGAAATTTTCAAATCTCCTTGTAACTTCTAGTGTCCTAATTATGCGATTGAAGTTTGAATACTACACCTACACAATAATCTGCATTTAACAGTACATAACTTTAGGACCTACATAAATAAAATCCAACATGGCGACCATCCGAATTATTTATTCGGTTCTCAATATCTACGAATCTATTATAGCAATCAAACTGAAATTGTGTATGTTGATAGTTGCAATAAGTGGGCTATATGAAAATAGGCTGTATAGTTCTTCACGGAACTACTTGTTCCACATATTCAAGACCTCGCAAATGATTATCGCGCCCGGTATGTTGTACGGTGAACCATTTATCTGCAGCAACTTTAATTTCGCACACTTATCAGTACAAAATAGTTCCATCAGTTGAGAATGTTTTCACCGAAATCTGACACATACTGTTTTAAACGGCTTGCAGTCGACTGCTTTTGTTTTGGCATTTCAATTGCACTGCACAACAGAACGTCACACACCTACAACACAAACACACCTTAAAAGTCATATAGTTGCCGGGTAACTGAGTGAACGATCAGAGGACAGAGCCGGCCAGAGCTGCGTCAGGGCTGTTAACACTTCTAATAAAGATAAACTCGACACAAACCACATGGCGCTGAGGGGATTGCCCCGTTTCTTTTCTCAGACTGTCGCAATACTCACGTGTACGTGAAGAAATCGGTCACGCAAACTGTACACACAAATGCATCATGGTCAAGAAAAATTAAATCTGCTGCGTAGATAAGAAACAGGTAATGAAATCAGATGAGCACTGCAGAACTACAGTATATGGGTTAGTCCAAGAATGTTAACGCTGACATGTTTAGAAATACAGATATTAAAAAAACAACTTTCAAATGAGCATTTAACCATATTCGATAAAGAAAATGACCTATAAACGTATAACACATGACAAATTACTAAAAAATGCACCTAAATGTTAGAAAATGGCTTTATTCTGGAAAATGTAAGAAAAATGCATCTTGATGACCTTTAAAACCCCCATGAAAATCCACAGCCTGCTTCCAGTCTCCGACCGGGTTAGGAATGGAATGAATGAATGAAGCCCCCATCTAGCGGCGAGGATATGAACTGTGCCGGCTGCCAAGGCCTGACGCACTCCTCTGGGGGGGGGGGGGGCTCAGTCAAATTGGGCCAGTTAATTACACTGATAAAATCGGACTTTTCTCGCCAGCATGATCTGCCCCTTTGATAAGTCATAGTCCGATTCGGTCAGTGATAGCTCATTAGTAACCTCCCGTCTCTTCCCCCCACTCTGCAGCCAACACATACCATACTGTACACACGTTCCAACATTTCGTCATTAAACTGTTGGAGGGGAGATGAGTCTCAGTTTGACGGTCCCAGGGGTGTCAATTTCTATAAATTCACATACTGTATGTATGCCCTAGCGTTCAGGATATGGTGACAACTATTGTATGTGGATGAGCTTTATACAAAGAATACGATATGTCCTCAATAGTTTCACAAATATGGACATCCATGAGATTGTGTTCGATAAACTGACAGCGTTAATATAACCTAAGTGCAAGCTCTAATATTTCACCCGATCTTCATTGCATAAACTAATGAATGGACAAAATTAATTTTTAATAAACCAAGTGAACAATTTTCATTGAATAGCCTAACCTATCAGATGAAATAAAACATACTTTATACCAGTACCGTAATTAATAGTTGGAGATTCATTTTAAGGGCTGGGGTAGCTTGGCAATCAGCCCCGTGTACTGAATTTTTAATTGGTGTAAATTATATTTATATACTAATCAA
Organism: Meconema thalassinum; assembly: GCA_946902985.2. NCBI lineage: Eukaryota > Metazoa > Arthropoda > Insecta > Orthoptera > Tettigoniidae > Meconema > Meconema thalassinum. The sequence continues at coordinate 225,972,503 of OX336388.2, forward strand.
GGGTCACAATATTATTTAGCAATTATATTTCGACCACGCAGCCAGACCGAAATGGTTTTCCGTGCTTTCCTATTTTCAACTCTATACAAATTAAGGAACTGACCCTTCCAATAGGCCACGGCTGCTTCCTTCCAACTCCTTACTTAGGTTCATTAGTTTCTTCTCTCAGTAGCTCATGTTGTGAGGTCGGCTCCAGGAAAGGTATCCGGCCGTCAAAGAAACCACCACGTTCATGGCACCTAATTCCCGTCGAGAAAAGGGTAGATATCCCAAGTAAATTCTACCTTATGAATCCTCTTAGTGATGACTACAGGGAGATGCTGCTGAAATGTCATATGTTTCCTTTTCAAATTATAGTAATACGACGCCCATTGCCGTAGAAAACCTTTCTACGCAGTAGCAAAGGGGAATAACACACGCTCAATTCAACATTATTTTATATTTTTGCCATTTTATGATTCATGCATTTTAGACAATTTTACGACAATATTTACCAATAGGATATTCTTTTACATAATGTTAATGCATCGTATTTTTTTCTCATACGATGAAAAATGTTAAAATATTCTTCATAGGCTAGTAAAGCGACTTGTTCGGGGAATGTAGTTAGTTTTGTAAATGATTGGAAAAAAGAATCCTACGATTGACATGAGTAAACGAGTTGTTTTAAGTTAAATGAGAGAAGTGTTCTACATAATTTAAATTAATTCCAAAGTATTGTTGTATTAAATTACTCCAGCTAATCGTTTTTTCTTTTTGTCTATCCGGGAAGTTTGTTTTAGAGATTTTAATTAATATGGTTCAAAGAAACACTAAGATTAAGAATGACATTTTAACTGCCATTTCCTTGTTAAATTCAAGTATATTTTAATGAGAGTAGATAATTGAGTAGTTAATAAAACAGGATTGCTTCTATGAATCCTCAATAAAACTGTCGCCATATTTCAGTTTGATGGAATAGTTTCTTTTAAAATCGTTTTATTCATTTTTGCAGTATTTTTAGATGTCATTTCATTGAGCATTATATAAGGTGCGTTCAAAAAGTAACGAGCCGGAGGCATAATTACAGAAACCAGTACCTGTATGTTTGAGGTATTGGCCCTGGCTGTTGAGGCATTTGTCCCACTGTGACACGAGGCGGTGAATGGCTGTCTCATAAAATTCCCTGGGCTGCGATGTGAACCAGTTCCGCACGTACAGCTGGACGTCGGCGTCCGAGGAGAATCGTAGGCACCCTCAGAGCACTTTTCAGGGGACCAAACATGGCGTAATCACAGGGAGAGAGGTCTGGACTGTATGGAGGGTGGCCGAGAACCTCCCATTTGAATTTCTGCAGGAGTGCCGCGACTGTGTTGGCCGTATGAGGTCGTGCATTGTCGTGGAGCGACCACGGCGGCTATGGCGTTCACTGTCACTCGGCGGTCCTGGGTAATGAGTGCATCAACCAGCTGGACGTTGTCATCGGTAATGCAGGGAGGGGGGGGCGAGGGGGGTTCCCCAGACCGGGCATCATCAGCTAATGACACCCGTCCTTCCCTGAAGCGCTTGTGCCACGTCTTGATCCTTGCAAGGGACATGCAGTGTTCGCCGTACACTTGTGACATTCGGCGATGAATGTCCGTTCCCTTTATTCCTTCCGCTGTCAGAAACCGAACAACACCTCTTTGCTCTTCGTTTGACGCTTCCATGTCACTGTTTGCAATGCGACTGGCAGCGTTGGACGATTGATGCATGCTGCTGCTCGCTTTGTATCGACACGTGACGTGCACGCGTGCCCTCTAGCGACGGGTTGTGACCTTCCACGCTCTGGTCGGAACCACACCTCGTTACACTCGCCATGATTAGCCGATGTAGTCACCGGTTTGCGCATTCCAACCTCCGGCTCGTTACTTTTTGAACGCACCTTATATGTCCGCCTCGTTACGTTCTGGCTGCCACCGCGGAGGCCCGGGTTCGATACCCGGCTCTGCCAAGAAATTTAATTCTGGTTTGAGGGCTGGAACGGGGTACACTTAGCCTCGTGAGTTAAAACTCAGTGGAGGAGGGTTCGTCCCACCTCCCCATCCTGGAAGTAGTTCTCCGTGGTTTCCCACTTCTACTCCAGGCAAATGCCAGATTGAGTCCTGACAGGAGGCCACGGCTGCCTCCTTCCCAATCCTCATCTAAATTACAACTACACACAATAATACAGCCATCACAATAAGACAAGTTATCAGACAAATTCCACACACACAACCAAGTACACGGCGTTAAATGACGACGATGTCGCAAAGCCCCTCAATGAATCAACAATAATGGTCTAACAAACCCGTGGTTGGGAGGACCCAAAAATCAAGCCGACTGCAACCCAGCTCATAGCCTACAAATTGTGGGGGACGAATAACCTGCGCGACGACACCCTTAGCCACATAACCTCGATTTTAGGTCATGGGGTACTACTTCTCACATCAAACAGGTACTTAATTGTCCTCATGAGGCTGAGTGTACACCTTTTCTTCTCCTGATGCAGAATTGAGAAGAGGCGGGATTGATTCCTACGAGAGTCATGCTGGAAGTGGTTTTCCATGAATTCTCATTTGTACTACAGGCAGATGCCCAGATTGTACCTAAATTAAGGCCATGGCGCCCTTCTAACAATACCCTAGCCAAATTACAAGTACACAATTGTACGCTACAGCAGTTACAATAACACAGATTATCCGACCGATTTCACACACACCAAAGTACACAGCACTACACGATCGCAAAGCCTTCAAAATGAATAAACGATCAAAGACACCCCTTTCCAGCCCTCAAGTCAGATCTTAAGTATGACTGGCTGCGTTGCTCAGTGGGAAGGATCTTGCCCACTGTGCCCAAGGCTGCAGGATTGAATCCTGGCGCAGACACTTAGCATTTGTGGGTGCGTAATTGCGATGGCGCTGTGTCAGTAGGTTTGCTGGCACGTTAAAGATCTTCGGGACAAAATTCAGGCACCCCGGCCACAGTAGTTAAAAGGGACGTAAAACCAATAACATTATATAGATCTTAAGTTTATGGCTGGAATCTAATCCAGAGCCTCCTCGGTAAGAGAAAAGTGTGCGATCCATACACCACGGGGGAAAATAATAATTAAAATAGTAATAATAATAATAATAATAATAATAATAATAATAATAATAATGTAACGGGTTTAAGGTAACTTTTAACTGATGTGGCCTTTTAAAAGAATTAAGTCTTAATGTTTGTTTCAGTGAATTGTGCAATTTGTACAGCCCTGCATGCAGAGTGTTTCCAGAAATTCTGCAAGAACAAATAAGTTGTCTTCTTTTGGGTTTTCACAATGGTAGTGGTGGGGGACTGTAGGGAGGATAATTTTAGTGGAAGAACCAGAACTTGGCCTGGGGCAAGTGGCCAAAAAGGACTGTGCGATGGAATGGCAAGAAAGATCCACTCGGAATATTAGCTGGCTCAAATCGCCAACACCCCTCTGGGGCAATGATTAAATGAATGATAGATGAAATGAAATGATAGTGGAGAGTGTAGCTGGAATGAAATTTTGACAGGGAAAACCGGAGTACCCGGATAAAAACCTGTCTGCCTCCGATTTGTCCAGCACAGATCTCCCACATATCTAACATATTTATTGTAGAATACACTTAATTCCTACTAAGCATCGTCTCCGTGAACTCAGAAAAAGATGACTTTTCATCAAAATCCGGGCCCTACTTATAACTTTTCCCATAAAGAATTACGACTGGAAATGTTTGGAATTGGGTATTCCGAGGGATACCTGAGCTGGGTGCGTTTCCTCTTTTTTATTTACTTTGGAATGTGTCCTCTAAATAGGTGATTTCAATCCATGGTCCACGTATATTTGTATAGTTCAAGAGCTGATTATCAGTACAATAGACTTAGAATTCCTCAGCTCTAAATTCATACAAAAAGTAGAATATAGTAATCAAAACAAAAATTGTGGGATTTTGCATTTCTATAAGACGCAATGCAATTCCAATTATTACATTATTGTGAAAGTTTCCAGACGGTTATAAGGTTATCACTGAACCAAATTAAGCTGTAAAATTCATCAATACATACAATATAATGCGCTTAAGGGGGTCAAGGGGCACTCTAGATTTTTTCACGCAATTTTCACGTGTGAGTGTGGTACGAAAGGTCTTTTTCACCCGACTATAAAGGGTCTCCGAAAACCACATTTAAAGGCCCTTAAATTAACAGTGTCTGTGATATTCCCAGAAAACTAACTTCGCCCTGATATACCTATGAAGGAATGACAAACCCCTAACCACTGCACCAGTAGCTGAATTGATAAAGTCTGATGATTCATACCAAGGATAAATCAGTCATAGCATTCATGATTGAGATTTTGCTAAGTGTACTCTTTACAACTAGAATATTCGCGAAGCCGCGACGAGTAATGCTAGTTTATATTAAATGCAGCCGTAGTTTTCCATATGTTCCCTTATCCTTAAAAGCATTCCTGATTTGATGACGTTTCAGTTTTCAAACATGTATCCAGTACCGAACTTAATCGTCGTAATTATTTTCAGTAAAGTAAGGTTTACTTAATCCATTAGGATCTCAATAAAGTTGTAATACGGAGAGGAGAGGAAGTGTACGTTACACTTTGATGTAGTGTTTCTGTTTCCTGCTCTGCTGTGAAGTAATCTTCCAGCGGGGGGCGTGAGTGAGGCATAATTAGCATGGCTAATTCTCGAGTGCAGAGGAAACAGATCCTGGCTTCGATAACAGACACACACACATGAGTGAGTTCCTCTAAACAATAAAGGATTTTCATTTTCACACGGTGTTCACCAAGTTATCATTCATTCCAAGAAACCGGTAAATTAGGAAATGTTAACGGATGTTGCAAGCCACTTCTGCGTAACGTTGATAGCATTTCGGGTGGTGTTAGCCCTGTTTTTCCGCGTCCATAGTTTCTTTTTTTACCGACGTTTTGCCATCACTCCGGTAGACTCAGTCAGGGCGCAAGTATTGATGATAGCATTGAAGCCATTTATCAGTATTGCCTTTCAGTCGATCAACACAAAATAATTCCAATTACGAGGTGAAACCAGAAAATAAGTTATTAAATGTAAACATAAAAATTAATATAGAAAACAAAATTAAAATGCTTAAAATTAACGTTAAAAATAATTAATAAAGACACGATTAAAAATGAAATAACTAAAATCAAGAAAACTTAAATTGTAAAAATGAAGTACCTGTATTTTAATTAATTAATAGCATTCAATAAAAATAAAAGTAACTTAAAACAAGTAAATACAATTACAAATATTAAAATCAAGTAATAAATAAGAAGTTCCGTGACGAACTAAAGAGCCTACTTTCCTTAAAATTAAGTTGGTAATATCGAAATGTATAGTTAGTCCGAAATACATCTGGTATAATGTAGCCTAATAGAGCATAACAGTTGGCAGCCCTGCAGACTGAATATATTCTTAGTTCCATCTTTTAAGGTACAGAATAAAAAAATTTAAGGAAGTCCAATGGACGTTACATGCAGTTAGACATTGCATCTATCAGCACGCGTAAAAGCATGTTGACAACAATGTCATGTGTGTGCTGGTCAGAAATAGCCTAATCGGTTGGTAGTTGGTAGTACTGACATCATTTCCAAATATCGACGTGAGATATTCCGGTATACATCTCTACTCATACTAAATTTGGTTTCGATTTCTGTAGCCGTTTAGGAGTTGATAGGGGGGGGGGGGGGACACACACACAGCCAGACAGACAGAAGGACAGACAGACAGAAGGACGGACAGACAGACAGACAGACACACACTCATTTTCCCGGATCGATCTCATAAGTCTACTTATACCTCAGTTTTGCAAAATGTGAAAAGTAGGCTAAAAATTACAATCAAAAACTAAAATTATTTAAATATAAATTCAATTCAAATTAAAAACAAGAAGTTCCGTGACGAACTAAAGAGCCTACTTTTCTTAAAATTTAAGATTCATGTCAATGTTTAATCTATATGGATCTATCTGGAATAATGACGAAATTAAGTTGGTAATATCGAAATTTCTAAATAGTTCGAAATACTGTATTGAGACCGTTTAGTTGATGTCAACAACCACGATGACTCAACTAACGACAAGAATCTATTGATTTTTCGGAGTTTTTTTTCTGTCATGGCGAGAAGTACTGGGCTGGTTCTGCTCCGTCTCCTGCGCCGAATGTCTATTTTCCCTCGAAGTAGGGTTCCGTTCTCCCTCTTCTTGGATCTGCAATTCTCTCAATTGTTGGAGGTACTCACGGCTCTCCCGCGCTCTTCCTTTCCAATCCCTGTCTGGCTGGTATCTAGGGTCTCGATTTCTGTCGTAACCCCCACTATATCGATAGTCTCTACGGATACGTCCGTGTTGCTGATTTCTTCCTTCATTCCCTCGGCGGTTGTTTTCATGACGTCGGTTGTCGTCCGTCCTTCGGTCGAATCGCCGGTCCCAATGACTTCGCCGGTCATCATGTTGATTTCGAGTATACGGAGTGTTGTTCCATGCTCTCCTGTTATAACTGTAATTGTTATCACGTCGCCCAGAATCCTCTGTGGTTTGTGTTTGTTGTGGCGTCTGGCTCACTTTATCAACAGTCGTCAGATTCATATGTCTATCCTCGCGCCTATCAGCCTTCTGCTGACGGTGTGTAGGAAACTGTTCTGTGTTAGCGTCCAACCTTCGCAGTATCTGGCCACACTGCTGGAAAGTGGATGCCCCTGCAGCGATTAACACACGTTGTACATCCGCAGGGTACTGCCAAACAATTGTGTTCACCAAATCTTGTTCGGACAACGGAGGCTGAAGACAACGGAGCTTCGCGAGCTGTATTGCGAAGTAATTCGCATAACGAGTAGGTGTATTGGAACTGTACCTTCGAGTGTACATCTCAGCTCGGATGCTCTGCTGGATGTCGCTCGACCAATATGTTCTTAATAACGCTTCCTTAAAGTCTTGGTAGCCTGTGAATGAGTATCGGAATGCTCTGAACCAGGTACCGGCTTGTCCCTCAAGCAGTCGCTCTATAACTATTAGTTCCCTCTCTGGAGTTACCATAGTATCACGTAAGTAGCTTTCGACATTTGCTAGGAATTCCACTGGAGTAACACCGCTCCCAGTTCCCGAGAAGCGAGCTGGTTGCTCCTCTCTTGAACGAATTATGGTGACATTTCCCTGCGTATTCGCGGGTCTGAAAGTATTTTGCATGTAACTCTGCGTAGGAGTGTTAGTCTCATGACTAATTCGATTAGATGCTGGTTGAAACGGGTGAGCGTTAAAGTTCAAGGTCTGACCTTGCGCTATATTAGTGAATTGTGACGGTTGCGGTTCCATAGGCGCGCTGGGTTGGAAATGGGTAGGCATCATTCCTCCTGATTGAGATATAGGCGTTTCCTGAGATTCTCCCATCTGTGGGTGTACGTGTCTCTCTCTTGGAGTCGTCTCGAGTCTGTCCAGGCGTCTTTCTATTACTTCAAGACCTGGGATGGTTCTGGCTGCGACTTTGTTGCCTAAGTCGTTCAATTGCAGCTCGATCCTGTCAACCTTTCCCTTGAGGTTTGTGTCTACCTCGCGTATGGCCGTCCTAAGGTTATAACTGAGGTCTAACCTCTCGGTCACCGCGACTTCCTCAAATCTCTTTTGTAAGGAATCGATATCTCCTTCAACTCTGGACATATTTTCTTGTATTTTACCCACATCGTCTCTAACCTCGGCTACCTTAGCCTCGACTGTAGCTTCGTGTTCGTTGAGGTCACCTCTCAATAACATGAGGTCAATTTTGTGTTCCTCATGATGAACATCAACTGTCTCACGTAGACTGGCTACGGTTTCCGTCAATTCAGAAATGTTTCTCCTGTTGGTGTTAAGTTCCTCTTTAATCTCCATCATGCCATCAACGATAGTCTTCACGTTGTTATTAACGGCATTGGCAGCTCCTCTCATCAAGATTAAACCAACGTTCATGGTTGCCATGTCCTTCTTCACATTTCCGATAAATCCCTCGACGTGATCTAGTCGAGTCCCGAATTCTTCCCTGGTATGTTCCAGATCTGCTCTCATGTCTATCTGGACTTTATTCAAGGTTGTCTGAATTTGAGCTGTGTGCTCCTCCAATCGGTTTTGCACCTCCTCCCTAGCTCTATTCATCTGGTCGGTTAAGCAATCTACGCGCTGGTTAGCCTCCTGATGGTGTCGTATGACATCAACCCTGACAGCTGCTAAACCTGTCGTCAGATCATTTCTCGCTTCGATCCTATATGTGTCCATGTCTGCCCTGACTTGAGTTAAATCAGCCCTAACATTATTTACAGAGTGAGTGTTAATCTCTAAGTCCTGTCTTACATTGTTCATAGACTGAGTGTTAATCTCTAAGTCCTGTCTAACCTGGTCCACATGACCACTGACATTGTTGACTTCCTGTCTAACCTGGTCCACATGACCACTGACATTGTTGACTTCCTGTCTAACCTGGTCCACATGACCACTCACAGTATTTACAGCCTGAGTATTCTGACCTAAGTCAGCAGTAATCTGTTGAAGATTGGCATTCACACTTGCCATCATCTCTCCAAACACACGACGAATAGTTTCCTCATCCATAGATAAGAAATATATGAGAAAGTGAGGGATCAATTTCTACTGGAACTTACAGCTATGATTAGTTACTTGGTGGTATAAAGCTTACTTCATTTATATAAATATCACGAGTACAGCTGGAGTATGCAAACTAAGTGCTTCTACATTTACAAAGACTACGGTGAGCAAAGCAAAGTATTACATTTACTTAGGATGAGGCATCATCAAAGAAAATCCTATCCTTCATTTATCCAACACTAAAGCCTCACCCCATGGACTTCTATCAAACATGAATGCCATGCGGTCAATTGATCTGCAGTACGACTTTCTAAGTTCGTCCCAGTCCTGTCAATTTACCATTAATCAACATTAGGATCCTCAAAAAAAAATAACATGGTACTGAGGGTCACCACGTTAACGTCGGCACATGAGTTGGGCGCCACGATGACTCAACTAACGACACATAAATCGAATAAAAAGTACCGTGGGGATCAGGTGACCTTCCAAAAAGGCTAAAGCGGCACGAGAGTCCGTAGTCCACAGGGATCGTGGTACATGGTGACGATGGTCATAGACCGCCTAAGGAAAGGTTCACCTTAAAACTAGACTGAGAAAATAAACATCCAGACTCATGTAAAACACCGTGAAAATTTATTAAAATTCACAAGCCCCTAGCCTAGTTCGGAGGGTTATAATCGGCTAGTCCGCAAATTAATAAATAAACTAAGATAAAGAACAGGTCCCCTACCTGAGAAGCTACTGAAAACCCTCGCGAAAGATCTAACTCACAATGATAAAGCAACAACAGCAACGCTAGGAATATGGCACGACGCAAGTCCCTAGTTCAAGTTACAAGATCAAGCTAATATCTGAATTTACATTTAACAGGGTAGCAAAACAAATCTAGGTTAGGATGGTACCATTTCGACATTTAAATTTAACATTAATTCAACTAGCTAAGTCCTATCAATTAACAAAATTTACGGCGATGACGTCCGTAAAAGAAAACAATTACATCCAAAAGCTAAGTGTACAGCCATGAAAAACAAACAATTTAATTATGCTTAATAACTATGTGCTAACAGCACACAATAAAGTAACATGTAGGGTTTAATACACTTGACATCATAAATTAATAACGAAATAGACACAGTAGTTTTATTAAAAATTCCTGCCTACACCTTGGTTTACTCTTTGTAAACCATAGTCATCTAATGTGTATAGTTACGGTGACGAATGCGCAGTTGAGACCACGTCTGACATCGCATTGCCTGAGCTCCACAAGCTACGAACTCTAGGTTCGCACATGCTTCAGGTCGCTACAAAAATGTCAACTGTCCTAGTCATTTCCTCACAAGGAAATTATCTTCAACAGCACGGCTATGTCAACAGTTCCAGAATGCAAAGAACAAAGTTAGATAGAAAGAATCGTTAGTTAGGCTTGTTTTACAACAATTATGCATTTTATTATTAGAATTTCGGTTTATAGGTTTATCGTAGGTTTATGGCGAATAACATTGACAATAGCCTGGGCACGGAGTGTCTCCAACTGAGATCATTCTCCACCAAAAAGCCTCGACTCAACAGTCGGAATATAATCAACGAGTATAACAACTCGGACACACAATAACACGGGTTACCAGCGGCGCTAAGCTCGCGTTCAATAACTCTGGGATAGGCCTGTACAACAGTTACCTTCCAGTAACATCTGGTCAACGGGATCATCCCCGGACAAAGCATACAATAACATCCTGCTATAACAGGGTAGACTTCACCATCCTATAGAAAACCTTACATAACTGTACCTGTCATACGACAATACACGCAACAGAGCGTTAAACTAACAAAAACCGATCCATAAAACAAGTGATCAAATACAAGAGTGGAAACTGATTTCCATAAGCAAAATAGCAATGAAAGGAAAAGCGTATACAAATTGTACTCTGTCCTCGTCTATAGTAGTTTTGTCTCACAATGAAGCAGGCGTGCTCTAGGTCACTGGGTTACATAACCAGTTTATTCAAGGCCGGCGATTTAATCAATACAAAACCTGCACTTGGCCGGTTCATAAAAAACTTTACCATAAGTTACGAATCTCTACAGAGTCCGTGTATCGAACGCACGCTATAAATCTGAGTATAGTAATACACTTCCGTCTTTCTACCAAAGACGTCTAAATGAAAGTAAACTTACAATAACTGAAGCTCTTTGCTTTAAAAATGCAACTCAGTAGTTGCTAGAACATCAAATAAAAACGTGTCTCACACGACACAAGAAAAATATGATAAATGTGGCACAGATTCACACACTAGATCTGCTTAATGATACGTTGGGAACCGCGTTCGATGCTAGGCAACGAAACATTCCTTCTAGTTGTTAGGTTCAAACATGACCAAGAATAGCTTCTGAGCTTATTCAAAATGAAATATAATGCATTTACAAACTGGTAGTTACTGTCGACTACCTAAATGATACGACCGTTCTAACGACAGTCAGGGGTGTAACAAAGGATGGCTGCGAAGAATGCAGTCAATTAATAACCAAGGCATCTGATTGCCATAACTACAGTCAGCAAAGACTTGAAAATTACCCCAAGTAGGGTTGAACAAAATAGCCTCAAAATGACTACGATCAGGTTCAGCAAAAAGGTAGGCATTGACGTTCCACGACGTTCACCAAGCTGCACCAGGGCTGACCAAAATGTCTGACCCCAAGGGTGTCTCACTCTAAACTGAAATAAATGACATCTAACTAATCTAGTTACATCCCTACCTAGAAGAATGGCTGACACTGAGTGTGGTTGATTCACAAACTACATTAAAACTACTATACCACCAGAAACTAGAACAAAGAAGGGGTGTGACAAAAACTCACGAAATGGAGGAGCTCTCACTCAGCTCTCTATTCCACAACAAGGGTTGTACATAAACCTCTCTGGCTCTCTGGATCGGTATCCTCCTCATCAGGATTCCCATCTGGACTCCCCCAAAGACCAGGGTTCGATTTGTCCCTGTCGACATCTTCGTGGATATGCCTGGAAATGGCATTTTGGCTCCTTCCCTCTCGTTCATCGTTCTGGAAGTTCCACCATCATGCTGGTTCCTGTAGAAATGTCACCCCCCCCCCCCCATACTGGGATGGTATTAGCCCATGGTGACTGCTTCAACCATGGTGAATAAAAGTCCAATCACGTAGGTAGCGAAATAAGTTGCGTGATTATTCATCCTCTCACTTCCAAAATTATAATGTCCGTCGTGACTATTATAGGCTTCAATTATAAAATACGACACAGCCTTAATCTTGCAGATGTGGATTAGCATGTGAGCTAACACTATTTTATAATGCTGCACGTGCTAGTGACGCTACTTTTGTATCACGCAGCATCCGTGAATTATACGACGTTTCAAAGATGAAATTTCCACTTTGGCAATTTAAATATCTCATACAATTATAATCACACTTATTCAGGATAGTTGTAACACTATTACCTGTATATTTCCACTAGGCATCTGCCCTCCACATACGCGTGGGTAATATGTGATGTCACAGCAATGTTGTGCAATACACTATACTTGCCAATAATTATTTCCCAAGCTTCTTATTTAATTCACTGGACTTCATCGACAGTGAATATTAGTATTTGCTTGCTCGATGGCACCTTATAATCACTTTTTAACGCTAAACAGCGGATATTCTTCTACGTCTCGTAGGACAAATGTAATTCCACGCCTACACAAGGCGGATTCTCAAGACGCAGTGCTCCGGTACTGGGTGTCTCTAGAAAGTAGGTCGTCAAAACGAAAACGTTGAGCGACTACTTACGTTCCTTTTTGCGTATCTGCAAGGGTATTACCTTACCTAAAGTAAAAATAAACATTCTCCAAAATGTTTTAATAATGCAGCATGACGAAATGGAATATTCTGAGTCTCGTAGGAAAGATAAAATAATTAATAAGACCTCAGATAATAATTAGCAGTTTACACCAAAGTCAAAAGTGCGATTCACCGCTACTTCAAAGTATCGCGTGATCTCTCAGCTTCACGTGGCTTCCTGGGTGTGTTCAAAAGTACAACATCCCCTCATAAATGCTCTGTCAAAAAAAAAAATATCACATGAACCATAGCTCAGCGGGTTCAGTATACCTGCCATATTGTAGCCTAATATAGAACTACAGTTGGCAGCCCTGGTGACTGAATATATTCTTAGTTCCATCTCTTAAGGTACAGAATACAAAATTTGGTTGAAGCTCAATGGATAGCATGGACGTTACATGCAGTTAAACATTGGATCTAACAGCGCGCGTAAAATCATGTTGGCAACAATGACATACATGTATTAGTCAGAAATAATCTGAAATAATATGATCTAATGTTGTGTCAATTTTGAATGAAATCCATTAGTTAGTATAGAAGTTACATGTTTTTTATAATAGGCCTACCAGCAGGCTTAGAGTCAAGTTGGCAGCACTGACGTATATTAGTTTCTCCAAATTAATCTAGAATGTCAGGTACTCATTTTTTTTTTCATTTAATTCCTGCCGCTCCTTCCGGAGCATGGAGCCTTGGCCAAATTTCTCCACGCAGTACGGTTCCTGGCCATTCTCTTCACTTGACTCCAGTTCTTGTCCACCTCTGCAATTTCATTTTCGATCGTCCTCTTCCAGGTCTTCTTAGGTCGACCTCGCTTCCTGGCACCTTGAGGATTCCAGTCTAGCGCCGCCCTCTCAACAGCTCCATCCGGCTTCCTTAGTGTGTGACCGATCCAGCGCCATTTCCTCTCCTTGATCTGGATGCTAATCGGTTGTTGATTGGTGATGGTCCATAGATCTTCATTTGAGATTATGTCCGGCCACCTCACATTCATGATGCGACGCAGACATCTGTTAATGAACACCTGTAGCTGGTTGTTGATCGGTTTGTGACTTTCCATGTTTCACAGCCATAGAGAAGAATCGACTTTACGTTGCTATTGAAAAGGCGGAGCTTGGTCTTCCTGGAAATGTTTCTATTTCTCCACATGGGGTAGAGCTGGACAAAGGCACCATTTGCCTTCCTGATACGGCTTCGAACATCTTCCTCTGCTCCCCCATCATTTGTGACTATACTCCCAAGGTAGAGGAAGGACTCAACTCGCTCAATTTCCTTTCCGTTGACTGTCAAGCTAGTCGTGACGTCAGAATTTATCCTCATCTCTTTGGTCTTGTTGGTGTTGATCATCAGTCCCGCACGATCTGCTTCTCTCTGCAACCTCCCCAAATTATCGTCTATGTCTCGGTACCGTTGTGCCAAAAGACAAATGTCGTCCGCGAAATCCAGATCTTCAAGCCTGTCATTTATACCCCAACGAATACCCCTCTTCCGTCCTCCCATTACCTTCTTCATCACACTATCCAGGACCAACAGGAACAGAGTGGGGGAAAGGACACACCCCTGTCTCACTCCGGAACTGATCTTTATCTTTTCTGTTAATTTGCCTTCGTGTAGAACCTGGCACTCATACCCTTCGTACATCTCTTCCATGATTCTGATGATCTTTGTTGGAATTTTATATTCCTCGAGGGTCTTCCACATGATTCTTTGATTTACGGAGTCGAAAGCTTTCTCGAAGTCAATAAATGTGAGGTAAAGGGTATTCCGCCACTCCACACTCTGCTCCAGGATGATTCGGAGGGTGTTGATGAGATCCACACAGCTGCGATATTGTCGACATCCAGCCTGTTCCTTCCGAAGCCTTTTTTCTACGCAGTCTTTTATACGATTCAGGATGACTCTCGCCAGTACTTTGCTTGGCATGGACAGCAAGGTGATTCCCCTCCAGTTTTTACAGTCAGGTACTATACGTGTGCAAAGTTTAGAGTTATTGGCTTGCATACTTTCTGATATATTGATATTAGGGTAACAAAAAGAGAGACAGAATTTAATAACAGTTGGCAGCCCTGGTTACTCGTAAGAATTTGCATAGTCATATCTGTTATGGTACACATAGCACACACGAAATTTGGTTGAAATCCAAATGATAGTATAGAAGTTACATGTATTTAAAGTTGGACCTCTCAGCAGACTTAGAATCATGTTGGTAGCACTGACGTATATAAGTTACTCCAAATTAATATAGAATGTCAGGTACCAGTACTATACGTGTGCATAGTTTAAAGCTGTCGGCTTGCATACTTTCTGATACATGGGTATTTGGATTTTTTTAAAATGAGAGCATTTATTAACAGTTGGCAGCCCTGTTGGCTCTTAAGATTACGCTCAGTCATATCTGTTCATGTACATATAGCACATACGAAATATGGTTGAAATCCAATTGATAGTGTGGAAGTTATATGCATTTAAAAGTTGGACCTATCAACAGGCTTATAATCATTTTGGCAACACTGCCATGTATGGCCTCTTGGAAATTAAACTGCAGTTTTATTATCTATACGTGCACCAATTTTGAAATAGGCCCCATTCATAGCTTCCAAGATATCCAACATGGAGCTCAGATTTCAATTGCGATTTTTCAGCAGTTGTAGCACTGATATCATTTTCAAATATGGCCGTGAGATATTCAGGTATAGATCTTTACTCCTACCAAATTTTGTTTCGATTGCTGCAGCCGTTTAGGAGTTGATAGGGGACACACACACACACACTGCCGGACAGACAGACAGACAGACAGAAGGACAGACAGACAGACACACATTTGCCCGATCTCATAAGTCTACTTTTTCCTCATTTTTGCAAAATGTGAAAAGTAGGCTAATAAAATTCATAAAACCAAGAAAATAAAAAAGACTAATGCATGAGAGAGTGAAGAAGAGAGATGAAATCTGGCTGGAATTTTACATAATGGAAGCCATGACGAATAGGGTATGGACTGACACTAATCAAGACCTACGACACTTCGTTATCTGGATGGCGGTATATGGGTACCACCATAAACTGTGCGTCACCGAGTACTTTAATGACATAGACTTATCCTGTATTTGTAAATTATGTGGTAAACAATGTGGTCGGTACCACGTAATCACATGTAAGAACCGGGGACCTTCCATTGTGATATTGTGTAAGGAGGAAGGTGAAAACAGTAATGTATATTCAAATGTATTAACCCAACGCACAATTTGTGCGCTGTATTTTCAATAAAAATAGTTAAAATGAAGTGTTTAAAATAAATAATATCCATCAATAAAAATAAAAGTAACTTAAGTGAAGTCATTAAAGTTACAAATATTAAAATCATGTAAAAACAAGTAGTTCCGTGAAGAACTATAGGCTACAGCTTATTTTCATATATTGCCTCTATCAACATAAAAAAAATTCAGTTTGAAGGTTGTGATAGAATCGTAGATATTGAGAACCGTCTAAATATTTCAGATGGTTTGCAGGTTGGATTTTTATTTATGTACTATTACATGAAGATTATTGTGTACGTGTGATATTTAAACTTCAATCGCATGATTAGAAGAGAGGAAGTAAAAACGAGATTTGAAAATTTCGCACAGCTTCCCTCTTGTGTTTATGAAAACAAGTGAAATAAATTAGATGCCAGTGGATTAATATTTGTATAATCATCTAACGTGCAAAGTTTCACTGCTCTCGGATGGTTAAATCGCGAGGAACGTCCATTTAAATATGTATACTTCGCGTCGCCACCATGTTGGATTAGTGCTCACCAGGTTACTGAAAGTTCTATAGGTGGACTTATGTCCATAGACTCTATGAACATTTAAAAAAAATCAGTTTAATTGCTGTAAAAGATTCGTAGATATTGAGAACCGTCTAAATATTTCGGAAGCTCGCCACTTTGGATTGTTATATGTATAGGCCATAGAATCATGTACCATTAAAGGAATATTATTGCGTAGGTTCATTATTCAAACTTTCACTTCGATCGCATGAGTACGACACATGAAATAAAAACTTTATTTTAATAATTTGTACAGCCGCCATATTGAGGTTATGTATATAAATGAACTAAATTAGACTCCAGTGCATTACAATGTGTATAAACATTTGCTGTATCAAGTTGCAATACGTTTGGATGGTTAATTCGCGAGAAAAGTCAATTTAAAAGTCTCAACTTCGCTTGGCCACCATATTGGTTTTGTAGTTACCAGGTTTTTTGAAAGTCTCATAGGTGAACTTCTAATAGTGCCCTCCTTCACCGTACACAATTTCAGGGCGATATCGGTAATAGTTTCAGAGATACTGAATGCTGCTCGAATATTTCGCACAGCCGCCATGTTGGACTGGTGAGAGACAATAAAATAAGAAGGGCACGGTCGGGGTCGGCCAGAATGGTGCTACGATCTTACCGAGTTTCATTGAAATCGCTCTAGCCGTTTAGAAGTTATTAGGGACACACACACATTATCACACACACAACACTCACACACACACGGACAAAGGTGATCACATAAGCCTTTTTTTCATAAAAAGAAAATAGGCTAAAAATGAAATAATTACCAGCAAATGCTAAATTTATTTAAATATAAGTTCATTTAAAATAATTAATATCAATATTATAATTAAAATAATTGAATTTAAATACATTGGAATAAAATAAAATAATGTAATCCATTATGAGAATTGAGTACCCGGTAGCAAGTCTTACACTTAAAATTTTTCTAAAGAAAGATTGTTATGAGAAACGTGACAGTCAGTCTGAATGACTAGACTTTGTATAATTTTAAAGGCTTCAAATGCTCAAAAATGCTAGGAAGGCTGGAGGCTTCTCGCTTCCCTCGAAGCCAAAGACTCTTGATATGTTAGAAAATTATCTGCAAAATACTTATCTGGCTTATCTTGTTTCAAATTACTCGTGAACGGCAAGTGCAAACCAAGGGCAAAGCAAGGTCAAGCGCGCGGGATGCCGTCACGCTCACCAGAGCGCGCGGGGACGTGCCCCTTCCATCCAGTCTAAAAAACTTATAGTGGGCGATGTATTGAAGATAGAGATATACTCTCGCGGACTTTTTTGTAGAACTCTTCATGCTGACCAATTCTTACGCTCATTGTTTATTGATATTCTTAACGGTTTGTACAGCGTAAGCTTAAGAAGCGCACGGACGCCAAGTTTGTTTTCGACTCTTTCACTGAAATCGTTACTGCTTGGCTTCCTTTGATCATACATACATTATTTTCTATAGAATCTTTCCACGAGATATCCTTTACAGAATGGTGAAAACCAAGAGAGATCATACTTAGCGCTCAAAATCTTTCAAGATCTCTGAACGACCGACGCATGCGCTCTGTGTGCTTGCAATGCCATATGCAGGCCATAAGTTTACATCTGCCGCCCCTCAGTAATACTATCACCGGAGTCGTTTCAAGCAAAATGCGCTGTGTAGAAATTAGTGTTGGTGATATTAAGGTAGAGTGCTATTTCTTGTCTCATATTCGCCAGTTTATTTACGCGAACATATGGACGGTGCGTATTCCATGTCGGTAATTTACTATAGTTCGATGTTGTGTTTATGTCCGACATGTTGGATTTTGAACGTATGCGCGAAGGTATCGTTACATAATTTGTCAATGAACGAGCTCTGATTGGCTGGAGAAACTGTATCATAATGAAAAACTGTGTTAAAATACCCATCATTATGATACAGTTTTCTGACACATAATAGTGAGGGTCGAACATAAAAGCTAAAAATATATTTAAATTTTAAGAATTCAGATCTGTTAGGTTGGTTGGTTCGTTAGTTTAGGGTCTGAAACAACGCGGTGATATAGCCCCGTTTACTTTGGGTGTGAGTGGAATTTGTCTGATAACCTGTGTTAATTGTGATGGCTGTATTAGTATGTGTTATCTGTGATTCTGGTAAGGAAAAAGGAAGCTTGTAGTTTAACGTGACCGTTAATCTCGAGATATTCAGGTAAGGACTGCGGACGATCAATTTCCAGTAGTTCCTACTTTTGCTACCAAATGCTCCTAGCTGCGGACTTTGTTACTAGATGCCACAGAAACCGGCACCTTTCGACGAACTTTATAGAGCGTTTACAAATCCAACCTACCAATTTTAGCTTCTCACAAGTTTAGTTACCGGAAGGTTCTTTAACATGCCAAAAATCTTTGACATGGGCTCACCGGCTTTGCATCCCCTCCGAATGAAGACATAGTGAGGGATGTTGAACATTCTTAAACAAGTAGTTCCGTGAAGAACTATACAGCCTATTTTCATATATCCTACTCATGTTAATTGCCACTATCAACATACAAAATTCACGTTCGATTGTTGTGATAGATTCGTATATATTGAGAACCGTCTAAATATGTCAGATGGTCGCCAGGTTGGATTTTTATTTATAAACTATTACATGAAGATAGCTTGCCACGGTGGGTGAGTGGATAGCGTGTCGGTCTACTAACCCCAAGATTCCAGGGTCGCTACTGGCCGTGTAAGTGATTTTTAAAAGGCGGCAAAAATACGACACGCATGTCAAACGATGTTGGCATGTCAAATAACCCATTTTAAATCAGTAGGCCGTGTTCATAATGGCAAAATTAATCTCGGGAGTGTCTGCCAACACAAAGTTCCTCATTTTGTCTACTAGAAAGCGCTATAGTGTTCAAGGAGCTTAGATATCTAACCTCCTTGACGTTCATAGCGATTCAAGGAAGAACAAAATTCGTCATGCAAGCTACCCTCCGGGTGTCAAATTACAAAGCTTGCACCCGGCACCCGAGGCCATACGATATTATATATTTTTTTATTTTACATGAAGATTATTGTGTACGTGTGGTATTCAAACTTCAATCGCAAGATTAGGACACAAGAAGTAAAAACGAGATTTTAAAATTTCGCACAGCTGCCATCATGTGGTTATGAATGCAATTGAAATAAATTAGATGCCAGTGGATTAACATTTGTGTAAGCATTTAACGTGCAAAGTTTCAATGCATTCGGATGGTTAAATTGCGAGAAACGTCCATTTAAATATTTACACTTCGCGTCGCCACCATGTTGGATTTGTGCTCACCAGGTTACTGAAAGCACTATAGGTGAACTTATGTTCATAGCCTCAATGAACATAAAGAATATCAGTTTGATTGCTGTAAAATATTCGTAGAAATTGAGAACCGTCTAAATATTTCGGATGCTTGTCATTTTGGATTGTTATATGTATAGGCCATAGAGTTATGAACCATTAAAGGAAAATTATTGCGTAGGGTCATTACTCAAACTTTCACTTCGATCGCATGATTACGACACAAGAAATAAATACTTATTTTTAAAATTACATACAGCCTCTCCATCTTGAGGTTATATCAGCAATTGAACTAAATTAGATCTCACTGCATTACAATATGTATAATCATTTACTGTTCCACATTTCACTGAACTCAGATGGTTAAATCACCAGAAAAGTCTATAATAATGTTTTAACTTCGCTTGACCTCCATGTTCGTTTTGACTTTACAGCTGCTTGAAAGTTACAAATATAAACTTGCAGCAGTGCCCTTTATCACAGGACAAAATTTCACGGTGATATCTGTAATAGTTTCGGAGATATAGAATGCCAGTGAAATATTTCGCACAGACGCCATTTTGACGTTATGCAAACAATTGAACTAAATTAGACGCCAGTGCATTACAATGTGTATAAACATTTGCTGTACCAAGCTTCATTGCGTTTGCATGGTTAAATCGTGAGAAAAATCTATTTAAATTCTCAGCTTTGCTTGTCTGCCATGTTAGTTTTGTAGTCACCAGGTTTTTGAAAGTCTCATAGGTGAATTTCTAGTAGTACCCTTCATCACCGTACAAAATGTCAGGGTAACTTATATCTGTAATAGTTTCGGAGATACTGAATCCTAGTGAAATATTTCGCACAGCCGCCATGTGGGATTGGTGCGGCACAATAAAATTTGAAGGGCACGGTCGGGGTCGGCCAGAATGGTGCTATGATCTTACCGAGTTTCATTGAATTCGCTCCAGCCGTTTAGAAGTTATTAGGGGGGACATACACACAAATCACACACACGCACACACAGACAGACACACGGACAAAAGGTGATCTCATAAGCCTATTATTTCATAAAATGAAAATAGGCTAAAGCTGCGGAATGGCCAAGATTACGCAAGAGCTGTCGGAGCTCATACATTACTTCACCTTACTTTAGCAATCATACTATCTAAAGAACTTGTTCTCGATGAAGACATGGATGTAAAACTTATCATCACTATTGAAAGCGTAATAAACGAAACTTTTCCCTATAATGATATTGAAAATGATTATGAAACATCTGGAGCATTACTTAATCAGTTTAATCAAAAGCTGAAAGAATATGAAGAACGAGGACCTAGGGCTAAACTATGGATACAGTATTTTCACATGGTGTCACTTGCAACAGAGTTTATAAGAGCTGAACGTATGCTCACTTGAACACTGTTAAGGAAATGCTTCCTTATTTCCACACATCAGGACATTTTCCTTATGCTAAGTCTGCGCACTTATATCTACAAGATATGTTAAAATTAAATAAGTCAATTAATCCTAGTGTTTACCAACGATTTACAGAAAGATTTTTCGCGGTTGGACGTACAAATAAGTTAAGTTGTGGGACTTCAACGGGTATGGTGATAGAGCAGTCAATGATGAAATCTATGAAGACAGATGGAGGTATTGCCAGAGGAAGAAGTAGTAAAGAGAGTGTCATCAGCAAATGGGTTTATAGTATGCATGCAATGAATACAGTTTGTGAAGCATTCGAAGATCTCGCGAATCAGGAATGGATACAACAGATCTGCATGTTGATGCAAGTAACTCACGAGTAAAGAAAGATGCTAAAGGTGTACAAAAACTTCTAGAGGGTTTTCATCACATAATCCTTTTCCAAAGGTTAACAAAATGTTGTCTATTGCCAGTGGAGTCGTTGGTGATGATAAAATTAACTGCCATAAAGCTCGTGATGTTGGGATTTCCAATATGTCTGACATTTAATAATATTAAACTCAAACATGCTGATAAAGCGACTCCACTTTTAGCTATGAATAGCACCATAGATGCTCATGATGAGAAAGTACCTGTTGACCCCATGTTATTACTTGAACCCATGAGTATTACTACGGCATTATACGATAAAATTGAACAAGTAGTTCCGTGAAGAACTATACAGCCTATTTTCATATATCTTACTTATGTTAATTGCCTCTATCTACATACAAAATTTCAGTTTGATTGCTGTACTAGATTCGTAGATATTCAGAGCCATCTAAATATTTCGGATGGTCGCCATGTTGGATTGTTAAATATATAGGCCATAGAGTCATGTGCCATTAAGAAAATTATTGCGTAGGGTCATTATTCAAATTTTCACATCGATCGCATGATTACGAAACAATAAATAAAAACTTAATTTTAAAATTCGCAAAGCAGCCATCTTGAGGTTATGTAAACAATTGAACTAAATTAGATACCAGTGTATTACAATGTGTATAAACATTTCCTGTACCGGATTTCATTGCGTTTGGAACATTAAATCGCGAGAAAGGTCTATTTAAAATTTTCAAATTCGCTTGGCCGCCATGTTCGTTTTGTAGTTAACTGGTTTTTGAAAGTCTTATAGATGAACTTTCAGTAGTGCCCTTTATCTCCGTACAAAATTTCAGGGTGATACCGCTAATAGTTTCAGGGATATAGAATGCCGGTGAAATATTTCGCACATCCGCCATGTTATGGTTATGTAAACAATTGAACGAAGTTAGATTCGGTGCATTACAATGTGTATAAATATATACTGTACCAAGTTTTATTGCTTTTGGTTGGTTAAATCGCGAGAAACGTCTATTTAAAGGTCGCAAATTCGCGTGGCCGCCATCTTGGTTTTGTAGTCCCATAGGTGAATTTCTAGTAGTTCCTTTTATCACGGCAAAAAATTCCAGGGTGATATCGGGAATAGTTTCGGAGATATTGAATGCTGGTGAAATATTTCGCACAGCCGCCATATTGGATTGGTGGGACGTAAGAAAATTTGAAGGGCACGGTCGGGGTCGTCCGGATTAGTGCTATGAACTTGCCTCGATTCATTGAAATCGCTCCAGACGTTTAGAAGTTATTAGGGACACACACACACACACACTCCTCACACACACGGACAAATGGTGATCTCATAAGCCAATTTTTTCAAATTTGAAAATAGGCTAAAAATATTTGAATATGAATTGTCTCCCTACCCATTATCCTTATTCGATGAGCTTGGAATGCGAAGATCACAAAAATTGGCCATTTATGATTGTTATCAAAAAGTAAACATTGATGTTGACAACAGAAATGCTACATATACTATCGATGGAGGATATTTATTGCACCGTGTCGTTTGGGATCGAGAAGTTACATTCAGTAATATCTCAGATAAATATGTTCAGTATATACGCAGATATTCACATTGATGGCACTGAACTCCGAAAATCATCTGTATTCAAATACTTGGGTACGCTAATCTGTTCAGATGGCCGAACACTCCCAGATATCCGAAATAGAGTCAATGCTGCATGGCTGAAATGACGCCAAGTTACTTGCGTCCTTTTTGACCGTAATGTGCCACTATATCTGAAGTCGAAAATTTACAGAACCATCGTTCGTCCAGTAGCACTGTACGGTACTGAATGCTGGCTAGTAACGAAGAGACATGAACAACAACTACATGTCATGGAGATGAATAGGATTTGCTGGACACAGGGACTTACTAGACTGGACTGCGTCAGGAATGACAATGTTCGAGCTACATTTGGTATGGCTCCAATCCATTAAAAAATGCGGGAGAGCCGTCTACGTTGGTATGGCCATGTACTGCGTAGCAATCACTCTTCAGTCACGAGAACTGCACTTGACATCAGTCCAGAAGGCCGACGACCACGAGGGCGACCGAGAAAGCGCTGGCTGGATACTATGCGGGAGGACATGCAACTAGTGAATGCCACAACTAGAGACGCTCGAGATCGAGCAGTATGGAAGAAAAAGTGCAGAAAAGCAGACCCTTCAATAAAGCGGGATTAATGCTAGGAAGATGATGATGATATACGCAGACATTTTGGTCAAACAGTAACCGTAGTATTTGATGGCCATACTGATTCTACAAAACATATTAAAGCGGCAGAAAAACGTCGCCGTGTGGCAAAAACATCGGCATCATCTGATATTCTCTTTGACCAATTTATGACAGTCCCAACTAGCCAACAACAATTTTTGTCAAACAATCATAATAAGTCTCGGTTCATAGCAATGCTAAAAGAAAAATTTACCACTGAACATAAGTTATGTTAGTCATGCAAGCTGACGCTGATGTACTCATCATAGAAACTGCAATAAATCATTTCAATCCAACTGATGTAAAATGTTGTTGTTGGTGAAGATTGGTATTACTTACCGCTCGAACTCCAATTGAAAAAATAATTTACTTTTCAAAATCTGGCAAGGCTCAACAACCATCGCAAATATATTCAAATACGAGTTGATCGGCTTATCCTAAATGTAACAAGAAGTTCCGCGACGAACTAAAGAGCCTACTTTCCTTAAAATTTAATATCCATGCCGATGATTAATCTATATGGATCTGTATAGAATAATGAAGAAATTAGGTTGGTAATATCGAAATTTCTAATTAGATCAAAATAATGTAGCCTAATAGAGAACTACAGTTGGCAGCCCTGGTGACTGAATATATTCTGAGTTCCATCTCTTAAGGTACAGAATACAAAATTTGGTTGAAGTCCAATAGATACCATGGACGTTACATGCAGTTAAACATTGGATCTAACATCGCGCATATAATCATGTTGGCAACAAATACATACATGTATTGGTCAGAAACAATCGGAAATAATATGATTTATTGCTGTGTCAATTTTGAATGAAATCCATTAGTTAGTATAGAAGTTACATGCATTTTAAAATTGGATCTATCAGCAGGCTTAGAATCATGTTGGCAGCACTGGCGTAGGCCTAAGTAGTTACTCCAAATTAATCTAGAATGCCAGGTACTATACGTGTGCAAAGTTTAGAGCTAATGGCTTGCATACTTTCTGATATATTGATATTAGGGTAAACAAATTATAGACAGCATTTATTAACAGTTGGCAGCCCTGATTGCTCTTAAGAATACCGAGAGTCATATCTGTTATGTTACACATAGCACATACGAAATTTGGTTGAAATCCATCTGATAGTATAGAAGTTACATGTATTTAAAAATTGGTCCTATCAGCAGGCTTAGTTTCATGTTGGTAGAACTGGAGTATATAAGTTACTCCAAAATTAATCTAAAATGTCAGGTACTATACGTGTGCATAGTTTAAAGCTGTCGGCTTGCATACTTTCTGATACATAGGTATTTGGATAAGAAAATAGAGAGAGAGCATTTATTAACAGTTGGCAGCCCTGGTGGCTCTTATGAATACGCTCAGTCATGTTTGTTTATGTACACATATTTCATACAAAATTTGGTTGAAATCCAATTGATAGTGTAGAAGTCATAGGCATTTACAAAATTGATTTATCAGAAGGCTTAACATTATTTTGGCAACACTGTCAACTTTGACATCCTGGAAATTAAACTGAAATAGTATTATCCACATGTGTGCCAATTTTGGAATAGCTCCCATGCATACTTTCCAAGATATCCACATGGAGCTCAAATTTCTAGTGCGTTTTTTCAGCAGTTGATAGCACTGACATCATTTTCAAATATGGACGTGAGATATTCCGGTATACATCTTGACTCATACTAAATTGGGTTTCGATTTCTGCAGTCGTTTAGGAGTTGATAGGGGGACACTCACACACAGCCAGACAGACAGAAGGACAGACACACATTTTCCCGGATCGATCCCATAAGTCTACTTTTCCTCATTTTTGCAAAATGTGAAGAGTAGGCAAAAATCATATTCTATTCTATGACTGGCTGTGATACATCAGCAATGTTCCGAAGGGGTAAAACAGCAGTTTTTAAATTGTTTGAAAAACATGATTTAATGACATATGCAAAAGCTCTGCTCCAGAAACTCTGACCACCGACGGAATTCGCTTTCTTCTTTCTGTATATGGAGCTCCAAAAAAGAATTACTTGCATAGATAAGTTACGTTACTTATATTTTGCAAAACTAACGCGTAATAAAAGACGTGTGCAATTAGCTTTTCTTCATCCAACTTCGGCTTCTGCTCACCAACATTTTTATCGAGTTTATTACCAGGTTCAAGTGTGGTTTGGTAATCAACTGGACCCAGAAGAATGGGGTTGAAGGCTAATATTGGAACCAATCCACACACTACTTCCACCTGCACCAGGAAAGCTTCTTAATACTATTTTTTGCAACTGCATAAGGGGAGTAAATCAAAATGCGGCTGCAGAAAAGTAGGCTTATTTTGTTCACCAGCATGCACCAGTTGTCAAGGCCCATCGTGCTTAAATGTTGAATCTCTAACAGAAGACGATCCTTACATCAACGACGAAGCAACTGATGTATCGCTGTTATAACAATTTACGTCAACTCAGGAATATCGAGAAGAGGAAGAAGAAGAAGAAGGAGAAGAGGAAGAAGAAGAATGAAAAGACCCTATACTCGAGTAAAATTAAGTGAAACAGACCGTGGAGTAGGCCTACTGGGGAAACCACATAAAAAAAAAATACCAAGAAGTTCCGTGACGAACTAAAGAGCCTACAGTCGACCACAACTGGCGCAATAGTAAACACAAAATTGCTCGAAGCTCCAGCCAGGAAGACAACTAGATAAGTGGTAGCCTGTAAATTACAGTATAACCATAGTTGACTTTTACAACCATATAATCACCCCAAACAGACAAACTCCAGATTTCTATCACCATTTTAGCATTTCACCTAACATCAGATATACTACATTTAGCATACACCGACAGTTGCATTACCAATACTGCAACTAAATAATTGTACATTTTGTAAATATTTTTCACCTGTATTCTCAAACATAGTTGATATAGCCTAAGTGTATTGGATCTGATGATGATCGCTTGACGATCGAAACGGTTCACCCAGCTCTTTTTGGGTACATTCGTGTTGATCGACTGAAAAGCACCAAACTTTTGTTTTGAGCCTACGTTTCTTAAATCTTAACATTCAAGCCAATCTATGTAAACCTATCTGGAATAATAACGAATATAATTGGTAATATCGAAATTTCTAATTAGTTCGAATAATATATGGTGTATTGTAGCCTAATAGAGCACTACAGTTGGCAGCCCTGGTGACTAAATATATTGTTAGTTCCATATCTTAAGGTACAGAATACAAAATTTGGTTGTTGTCCAATGGATAGCATGAACGTTACATGCAGTTAGATATTGGATCCATCAGCGCGCGTAAAATCATGTTGGCAACAATGTCATGCATGTGTAGGTCAGACATAATCCGAAATATTATGATCTCTTATTGTGCCAATTTTGGATGAAGTCCTTTGGTTAATATAGACGTTACATGGATTTAAAAATTGGACCTAGCAGCAGGCTTAGAGTCATGTTGGCAGCACTGACGTATATTAGTTTCTCCAAATTAATCTAGAATGCCAGGTACTATACGTGTGCAAATTTTAAAGCTGTTGGCTTACATACTTTCTGATATATTAATAATATGGTAAATAATAGAGACAGCATTTATTAACAGTTGGCAGCCTTGGTTGTTCTTAAGAATAAGCATAGTCATATCTATTATGGTACACGTAGCACATACGAAATTTGGTTGAAATCCAATTGGTAGTATAGAAGTTACATGTATTTACAAATTGGTCTTATCAGCAGGCTTAGAATCATGTTGGTAACACTGACGTACATAAGTTACTCCAAATTAATCTAGAATGTCAGGTACTATACGTGTACATAGTTCAAAGCTGTCGGCTGAACGAAATGTATTCTGAGATGATATGTTGAATATTACACTAGAGTATTTTATATTTAGTAAAGTGTCGCAAATATAGATAAGCTCTGGCACAATCACATGATTAATTTTGAAACAGCTTCTCACCTCGTAACCAATCGTAAAGCTACCATGTGGTGACGTGAAGTCGATCGTATAACTTCGGCTTTCACTCGGAGCCCTGTGCCTAGCTGTCTGTAACGTCAAGTGGTTTGGGAGCACTGGTGTCGTCGGATAATTACCTCACACGATGTCAAACGGTGCGGTGATCCTCTTCTTGGAGCGGCCTTGACGGGTTGTGGCGATGTTGGGGTCCGTGTCACTCTCGGAGTCGGACTCTCCGGCTGGGCGGATATCCTGTCCTAGGAGTGGCTCGGCAATGGTCGTTTCCATGGCGGCTTCTCTGTCCCGATTCCTCTTCATACGGTCCCGTCGTTTCCAGCTGGGAGAGCTACTAGCGCTCTTCCCGGCACCGGTGGGAACCAGAGTTCCCGGCATGGTGTAGGCTGAAGTCTGGCGAAGTTTCGGTTGATGCGGCTATTGTATCGAAAGTGAAGGAAGATGTGGCGTTTCGTAAATGTAGTGACCTTGTGAATTTTTAGGGTCTTGATTAGTCACTAAAAGTCGAGTTGGTAGTGCTGTAGCATGCTGTCAGATGTCACGCTGTAGTAGAGTTTAACAAGATGTTCAGTAAAGAACATATAGCCTACTTTCTCCTAAATGTATGGGTATTGTTGTAACTCTTTGTCCTTTTCAAGGAGTATAATTGAACGTTGGTTGTAGTAGCTTGATGAAATCCAACGTGCTATAGGGATATTAAACATGAATATGAAGTGCCAGTTGCCAGTGCTACCTCTGTAAAAAAAATCATTCAATTCGGTTTCACCGTGTTTGAATTGATATGGGGAATGGATTTGCACACATACATGGCCGCTATTTGCAAACTATTGGGCTGATGACCTTGTAGTCAGTCATAAGATGCTTTCCACAAAAAGGCATGTTGTTGCAAAATCTGGTAGAGTTCAAATTATTAGGATGATCGTAATTTGATTTAAGCTTTTAACATTTGGGTGGCCGTCATTCCGTTTCCGTCAAGATGGCGGCGATATAAAACATGACACTGAGGTGCCCTTTGCTAGTGCTACCTCTGTACCAAATTTCCTTCCATTCGGTTTCACCGTGTTCGAATTGATAGGGGGAATCGATTTTGACACAAAGATGGCCACCATCCGCAAAATATTAGGCTAATGACCTATTAGTTTGGTCACAGGATGCTCCCTCCGCAACGGTATGTTGTTGCAAAATTTGGTAGAGATCGGATGATTATGTTAGTCGTAATTTGATTTAAGATTTGAACATTTGTGTGGCCGCCATTACGTTTCTGTCAAGATGGCGGCGATATGAAACATGACACTGAGGTGCCCTTTGCTAGTGCTACCTCTGTACCAAATTGCGTTCCATTCGGTTTCACCGTGCTTGAATTAATAGGGGGAATCCATTTCGACACAAAGATGGCCGCCATCCGCAAACTATTAGGCTAATGACCCATTAATTTGGTCAAAGGATGCTTCCTCCATAAAAGTGTGTTGTTAGAAAATTTGGTAGATATCGGATGATTAGGTTAGTTGCAATTTGATTTAAGCTTTGAACATTTGTGTGGCTGCCATTACGTTTCCGTCAAGATGGCGGCGATATAAAACATGACACTGAGGTGCTCTTTGCTAGTACTACCTCTGTACCAAATTTCGTTCCATTCGGTTTCACCGTGTTTGAATTAATAGGGGGAATCGATTTTCACACAAAGATGGCCGCCATCCGCAAACTATTAGGCTGATGACCTATTAGTTTGGTCAAAGGATGCTCCCCCCGTAAAGGTATGTTGTTGGAATATTTGGTCGTTTCCGTCAAGATGGCGGCGATATAAAACATGACACTGAGGTGCTCTTTGCTAGTACTACCTCTGTACCAAATTTCGTTCCATTCGGTTTCACCGTGTTCGAATTAATAGGGGGAATCGATTTTCACACAAAGATGGCCGCCATCCGCAAACTATTAGGCTAATGACCTATTCATTTGGTCAAAGTATGCTTCCTCTACAAGGGTATGGTGTTGCAAAATTTGGTAGAGATCGGATGATTAGGTTAGTCGTAATTTGATTTAAGCTTTGAACATTTGTGTGCCCGCCATTACGTTTCCGTCAAGATGGCGGCGATATAAAACATGACACTGAGGTGTCCTTTGCTATTGCTACCTTTGAACCAAATTTGGTTCAATTCGCGTTCGAATTGATAGGGGTGGACAGACATTCAGAGTACACACACTCACAAACATACAAACAGATACACTTTTTTTCGCCTTGTGTTGATCTCATAGACCTACTTTTATTTTTTTGCAAAAGTCGAGAGTTAGATATTAAGATATTTGTTTTCATCGATACTTAATCTTGCGACCATTGGCACAACTCTTCAATAGGCGAATTTCGGAACCGTGTTAAAGCTTCTATTTTCTTGCGTCATCTACCAGCGACCGTGGACATTTATATCAAGAAATGTATTCCGAGACTACTAGTGTTAAAAAGGTTAAAATCTCTAAAAGCTAAAGAAGTACATGTATAATCAAGTATTTAATTTATTTGGATTGAAAATATTTTTGTACATCTAAATATATACAGTATTTTGACAATAATGATAGTAGAATTGTGTTAGGCCAAAAGTTCTTGCATATAATTGGCAGTCGCAGTCTTCTGGAAAGAACGCCAACTTGATTCCAAAACTCTCCGCATGGCGCTGCGTGACTGCCATGTATTTCATAGTTCACGTAACGCTACCTATGAATACGATAGTGTACCTTGAGCTGGGGCCGGCGTGAGCTTTATTGGTAAAACTGAAAGAAGACGTGGGTTCGATTCTTAGCTCAGCCATGCTGGAAGTGGTTCTCTGTGGTTTCCCACTTCTACTCTAGGCAAATGCCGGAATGGTTCCTAACTTACGTCTACGGACGGCTCCTTCCCAAGCCTCGCCTGTATTACAAATGCAAACGCTAATACAACCCAATAACACAGGTTATCAGACAAAATTACACACACACCCTAGTACACGGGGCTAAATGACCACTAAAAGTTTTTAAAATGGTATTGGTTAATATACTGTAGTTGATTACTCTAGTTTACATTTGTCTCTTAGGTAGTCAGCCGGAAGGTTGGTTGGATCCTCAAAAAGTACCACCGTTAGGTTATGTGGGTAGATACCCATATAAAATCCAAAGCAACGCTATATT
Organism: Meconema thalassinum; assembly: GCA_946902985.2. NCBI lineage: Eukaryota > Metazoa > Arthropoda > Insecta > Orthoptera > Tettigoniidae > Meconema > Meconema thalassinum. The sequence goes on from OX336388.2 coordinate 226,003,254, forward strand.
GAGGTGAACTAGGCAAGACGAGGAGTGTGGTAATTTGTCACTGCTTTCCTCACTGAGTCAGAACAACAGTACTAACCCTATGAGTAGTTCGTCAGTGTATAAATATGTGTAGAGGTATATGAAGGGTGATGAAAATGTTATAGTAATGGGAGATTGGAATGCTGTGGTAGGAAAGGGAAGAGAAGGGAAGATAGTAGGAGATTTTGGGTTAGGTGAAAGGAATGATCGAGGAAGCAGACTGATAGAATTCTGCACCGAGAATGAGTTGGTCATAGCTAACACCTTATTCAATAACCACTATAGAAGAATATTCACATGGATGAGACCAGGAGATACAGGGCGTTACCAAATCGACTTCATTATGGTCAAGCAGAGGTTTCGAAACCAGATTTTGGATTGTAAAACATATTCCGGTGCTGACATAAACTCTGACCACAATTTGGTTGTTATGAAATGCAGATTAAAGTTGAAGAAACTGAAGAAAGGTCAAAAGCCAAAAAAGTGGGCAATAGACGAACTGAATGGGAAGGATGTAAACGAAAGATTCAAGAAGAGTTAAAGGAAGGACTAATGAAAAACCCTAAACCAATTTCAATTATTGCATACGAATGGACACTTTTGAAGAATGAAATAACAAAATCCGCAGAAGAAAACATTGGTAGGAAAGAAAGAATAGGTAGAAAACCGTGGATCATACAGAATATACTAGAATTGTTGGACGACAGGCGAAAAACATGAATGTAAGAGATGAAAAGGGGAAAGCAGAATACAGACGTCTGAGAAATGACGTTAACAAGAAGTGCAAGGAAGCGAAAGAAGAATGGTTGAAAGAGAAATGTTCAGGTATATAAATTTGTCTGAAATTAGGAAATGTTGACACAACTTATCCAAGGATTAAGGAAGGAAGGAAGCTTGTAGTTTAACGTGACCGTTAATCTCGAGATCATGAGTCACGGGACCTCCGTTTTACGTGGAATCCGAACCACAGGACATGGCATTTCACTTCGAAAATCTCACATGCATTGACCGGGAATCGAACTATCCAAGGATTAAGAATACTTTTGGGGAAAGGAAGACTAAGTGCTGTAATATTAAGGACACAAATGGAAAGCCTCTAACAGACAGGGAAGAAAAGGTTGAGAGATGGAAAGCTTACATAGAGTGTTAGGTAGATTTCTTTAGAAAGCTAACTATTGCAATGGGTCCCATGTTTCGACTTCCGGAAAATTTCGACATATCTTCGCGTTTCACATCCCCCAGACCCCAAAACCACCGTCAGTTCAAAAGTTTATATATAATTTATGTATATATGTATCTATCTATGTATCTATATATATATATCAGATTCTTGTGGACACGATAACTGCCGTAATATTGCACCAATCACTTTGAATTTTTTTCATAATATGTATCCCTATAAAATCTCGGTCGAGTTCGTTAATGGGCAAAATCGGTCAAAGGGGGGTAAAAATGGGGGGCTTTTTTCGAAAAAGTGAAATATCGCTATAACTCTCTTAATACATGAAATATCGAATCCCTTCAAAGTTCATAATATGTGTCGGATAAGTGCCAAAAACTTATGTCAAATAAGTTTTTTGATAGCACCAACCATTGACCAAAGGGGTGGGAAAAAGTGGGTTTTTCGGGAAACATTAATCATATCTCTGTTAATAGGCACAATATCAAAACTGTACAAAATGGACAATATTCCTCCAATAATTACCTAAAACTTTTGTCTGAAAGAATTTTTGATATGACCCACCATTACGCCACGGGGTGAACAAAATGATTTAAATTATAAGAAAATGCCAAGTGCCAAGAGAGGTTGCCATGACAACTTTACTTTTAATTGATAAGGGATGACCATCAGCAGTTGCTATGACAACGTCACTGCACGAGATCACATTCAGCTTTCATATGTCAGTGGGAAGCGACTTCGGTATCGGAACTGGTAGCATGCTGAACTTCTATGCCCAAGGTCGCGGGTTCAAACCCGGCTGAAGTCGTCGGATTTACTAAGAGCGCTAAAAAACCTGAGTTTGCTTTCCTTCGGAGGGGAAGTTCCAACGTTCGTTGCGAGTTTCTGATTGAGGTGGCATCTAGTAGCCAAGTTCACAGCTAGGTGTCGTTGACGGCAGTATTTCAGGTAGATTTCATTAGAAAGCTAACTATTGCAATGGGTACCATGTTTTGATTTCCGGAAAATTTCGACATATCTTCGCGTTTCACATCTCCCAGACCCCAAAACCACCGTCAGTTCAAAAGTTTATATATAATTTATGTAATATATGTATATATGTATATCAGTTTCTTGTGGACACGATAACTGCCGTAATTTTCCACCAATCACTTTGAATTTTTTACCGAATATGTATACCCATAAAATCTCGGACGAGTTCGTTACTGGGCTAAATCGGTCGAAGGGGATGAAAATGGGGGACTTTTTTTTCGAAAAAATGAAATATTGCTATAACTCTCTTAATATGAGAAATATCGAATCCGTTCAAAGTTCATACTATGTGTCGGATAAAGCTCAGAAATTTATGTTTGAAACGTTTTTTGATAGCACCAACCATTGACCAAAGGGGTGGGAAAAAGTGTTTTTTTCGGGAAACATTAATCATATCTCTGTTAATAGGCACAATATCAAAACCGTACAAAATGGACAATATTCCCCTAATAATTACCTAAAACGTTTGTCTGAAAGAATTTTTGATATGAGCCACCATTGCGCCAAGGGATGAGAAAAATGATTTCGGAATTATAAGAAAATGCCAAGAGCTATCAGTGGTTGACATGGCAACACTACTAAATTGATGAGGGATGAGCCATCAGACGTTGCCATGACAACGCACTTGCGCGAGATCAGATTCAGATTTCCATCTGACTAAGTGTGAAGCGGCTTCGGTGACGTAACTGGTAGCATGCCGAACTTCTATGCCCAAGGTCAAAGCCGGCCAAAGTCGTCGGATTTTCTAAGAGCGCTAAAAATCCCTCAGTAAGCTTTCCTTTCAAGGGGAAGTTCCAACGTTCGTTGCGAGTTGCTGATTGAGGTGGCATCTAGTAGCCAAGTTCACAGCTGGGTGGCGTTGACGTTAGTATCTGGTAGCAACATTAGGAACTCCTGCTTGAAATTTAGCGTCTGCATTCCTTACCTGAATTACAGACTAATACAGCCATCACAATTCACACCGTTTATCAGACAGATTCTACACTCACCCAAAGTACACGGGGTTATATGACCGCGTTGTCGCAGCCCCTAAACTGAGGAACCAACCAACATCTCTGCGGGAGATATAATTTTGCGTGAAGAAGTAACAGACCGTTACATAGTTACACATCAGTGTCGAAACCTTGCCTAAGGACAGTGTGACCACAAGTATAACAAGTAGTTCCGTGAAGAACTGTACAGCCTATTTTCATATATCCTGCTCATGTTAATTGCCTCTATCAACATACAAAATTTCAGTTTAATTGCTGTAACAGATTCGTAGATATTGAGAACCGTCTAAATATTTCAGATGGTCGCCAGGTTGGATTTTTATTTTTGTACTATTATATTAAGATTATTGTGTAAGTGTGGTATTCAAACTTCAATCGCATGATTAGAACACAAGAAGTAAAAACGAGATTTTAAAATTACGCACAGCAGCCATCTTGTGATTATGCAAACAATTGAAATAAATTAGATGCCAGTGGATCAACATTTGTGTAAGCATTTAAAACGTGCAAAGTTTCACGGCACTCGGATAGTTAATTCGCGAGAAACGTCCATTTAAATATTTATACTTCGCGTCGCCACCATGTTGGATTCGTGCTCACCAGGTTACTGAAAGTCCTATAGGTGAACATATGTTCATAGTCTCCATGAACATAAAAATTTCAGTTTGGTTGCTGTAAAAGATTCATATATATTGAGAACCGTCTAAATATTACGGAAGCTTGCCATTTAGGATTGTTATATGTATAGGCCATAGAGTTATGTACCATTCAAGGTCACTTATTTCCTAGGTTCATTATTCAAACTTTCACTTCGATCGCATGATTACGACACAAGAAATAAAAACTTAATTTTAAAATTTCGCACAGCCGCCATCTTGAGGTTATGTAAACAATTGAATTAAATTAGATGGCAGTACGTTACAATCTGCAAAATCATTTACTGTACCACATTTCACTGCGCTCAGAGAGTTAACTCACGAGAAAAGTCTATTAAAATATTTCAAATTCGCTTGGTCGCCATGTTCGTTTTGTACTTTACAGGTTTATGAATTAAGCATAGGTAAACTTGTATCAGTACCCTTTATCACCGTACAAAATTGCAGGGTGATCTGTAATAGTTTCGGGGATATAGAATGTCAGTGAAATATTTCGCACAGCCGCCATTTTGAGGTTATGTAAACAATTGAACTAAATTAGACTCCAGTGCATTGCAATGTGTATAAATATTTGCTGTACCAAGTTTCATTACGTTTGGATAGTTAAATCGCGAGAAAAGTCTATTTAAAAGTCTCCATTTCGCTTGGCCGCCATGTTGGTTATGTAGTAACCAGGTTTTTGAAAGTTTCATAGGTGAACTTCTAGTAGTACCCTTTATCACCGTACACAATTTCAGGGCGATATCCGTTATAGTTTCGGAGATACTGAATGCTAGTGAAATATTTCGCACAGCTGCCATGTTGGATTGGTGAGACGTAACAAAATTCGATGGGCACGGTCGACGTCGCCGGGAATAGTGCTATGAACTTACCGAGTTTCACTGAAATCACTCCAGCCGTTTAGATTTTATTAGGGGACACACACACACACACCTCACACACACACACACACACACACGCACACACACACGGACAAAAGGTGATCTCATAAGCCTATTTTTTCAAAATTGAAAATAGGCTAAAAATGGACTCCAAATGAAAAGAAGGTTACCGTCCCCGTAAGACAATAAAATGTTTAAAATATGTTTAAAATGAAGAAAAACAAAGTTAATTAATCTCCAATTATAAAATACTTTCACGCGATAAATGAGGTCTGATCCTTCTACGAAAACCTGCATATTCTGCCTATTTTCGCCTATCTCCAAGTTTGTCCGTTGAAATCTACCTCCGCCTTCCGGCGGAGCAGGAGGAAATTGATGAAGATGCGAAAGGAGATTTAATATTGAGATCAGAATTTGACAGAGCATTGGAAGACATAGGCAGGAACAAAGCACCGGGCATAGATGATATACCGATTGAGTTACTACGCTGCATACGAGATGAAGGTCTGATCAGGTTATATCACTTGGTGTGTAGGATTTATGAGACAGGTGAGGTACCATCTGATTTCAAGAAGAATGTTATCATCCCTATATCGAAGAAAGTTGGAGCAGACAGAAGATTACCGTACAATCAGCTTGATTACTCATGCTTCAATGATCCTGTCTTGAATAATTTACAAGAGGATTGAAAGCCAGATAGAAACGGAGTTGGGTGAAGACCAGTTTGGTTTCAGGAGAAATGTAGGAACAAGGGAAGCTGTACTAAGTCTTAGGCTGATTTTGGAAGGTATAATAAGGAAAGATAAGAGAACATTCATGGCATTTGTAGACTTAGAATAGGCTTTTGATAACGTTGATTGGACTAAATTGTTTGACATTTTGAAATCTATTGGAATAAAGTACAGGGATAGGAGGGTAATATACAATCTATACAGAAACCAGACAGCAGTCATTCGAGCTGAAGGACATGCGAGAGAAGCTGGTATTCAGAACGATGTAAGGCAAGGCTGCAACTTATCACCCTTACTTTTCAATCTTCACATTGAACAAGCAATGATCGAAATTGGAGAAAAAAAGTAAAGTGGGAGTGAAGATTCAAGGAGAAATAATTTCAACTCTGAGATTTGCCGAAGACATCGTCATCTTGGCCGACACGCCTGAGGATTTGAATGAGTTTTTGAATGGTATGGACTCCGCCTTGAGGAAACTGATGAGAATTAATAAATGTAAAACAAAAATATTGGAATGCAGCCGAAATAAATCAGAAATCTCTATGGACATCAAATTGGCAGGTGAAAAGCTAAAGGAAGTAGGAGAATTCTGTTGCTTAGGAATCAAAATAGCCAGTGATGGACGAAGCAAAGAGGATGTAAAAAGTAGGTTAGCTCAGGCAAGGAAAGCATTTCTACAGAAAAGGAATCTGTTGACATCGAATATAGATTTAGGTATTAGGAAGTCATTTTTGAAGGCCTTTGTCTGGAGCGTGGCACTCTATGGAAGTGAAACTTGGACAATTGGTGCAGCAGAAAAGAGGAGAATTGAAGCGTTTGAAATGTGGTGTTACAGGAGAATGATGAAGATCAGATGGGTAGATAGGTTTACAAACGAAGAAGTTTTAAGACGAGTGGGAGAGGAGAGATGTTTCTGGCGACTGCTAATGAAGAGAAGAGATAGGTTGGTAGGACACATACTAAGACACCCAGGAATAGCAAGCTTAGTTATGGAAGGAAGTGTTGAGGACAAGAAATGTAGGGGTAGACCAAGGTTAGAATATGTTAAACAGATTGCCTCGGATGGTAGCTGTGGTAGGGTGTGCTAGCTATGAAGAGATGAAACGATTAGCTCAGGACAGGGAGGCTGCATCAAACCAGTCAAAAGACTGATGACTCAAACAACAAGTGTGGATGATGTATTTTCTACAATACCTACCTTACAATACATAGGTAAATAAGCGATATTAAGCGTAAGTTAACGGCGTTACTTTAGAGGGGATTACATTTCTTGTTTGTGGCTCTATGGAAATATTTAACATTTATTTTGTGGCATTAAAAACAAGTAGTTCCGTGAAGAACTATACAACCTATTTTCATATATCCTACTCATGTTAATTACCACTATCATCATACAAAATTTCGGTTTGATTGCTGTAATAGATTCGTAGATATTGAGAACCGACTAAATAATTCCAATGGTCGCCATGTTGGACTTTATATATGTAGGTCCTAGAGTTATGTACTATTACATGAAGATTATTGTGTACGTATAGCATTCAAACTTCAATCGCATGATTAGGACACAAGAAGTAACAACGAGATTTTAAAATTTCGCACAGCTGCCATCTTGTGGTTATGGAAACAATTGAAATAAATTAGATGCCAGTGGATTAAATTCGTATATGGATTTACTGTACCAAGATTCACTGCACTCGGATGGTTAAATTGCGAGAAACGTCCATGTGAATATTTATAATTCGCGTCGCCGCCATGTTGGATTTGTGATCACCAGGTTATTGAAAGTCCTATAGGTGAACTTATGTTCATAGCTCCTATGAACATAAAAATATTCATTTTGATTGCTGTAATAGATTCGTAGATATTCAGAGCCGTGTAAGTATTTCGGATGCTCGCCATGTTGGATTGTTAAATATATAGGCCGTAGAGACACGTACCATTACAGGGAAATTATTGCGTAGGTTCATTATTCAAACTTTCACTTCGATCGCATGATTACGACACAAGAAATAAAAACTTAATTTTAATATTCGCACAGCCGCCATCTTGAGGTTATGTGAACAATTGAACTAACGTAGATACCAGTGCATTACAGTGTGTATATACATTTGTTGTACCAAGTTTCATTGCGTTTGGAACATTAAATCGCGAGAAAGGTCTATTTAAATTTTCAAATTCGCTTGGCCGCCATGTTCGTTTTGTAGTTTTGAAAGTCTTATAGGTCAACTTCCAGTAGTGCCCTTTATCTCCGTACAAAATTTCACGGTGATACAGCAAATAGTTTCAGAGATATAGAATGCCGGTGAAATATTTCGCACAGCCGCCATCTTGGGGTTAAGTAAACAATTGAACGAAGTTAGATGTCGGTGCATTACAGTGTGTATATACATACAGTATACTGTACCAAGTTGTATTGCGTTTGGTTGGTTAAATCGCGAGAAACGTCTATTTAAAAGTTGCAACTTCGCTTGGCCGCCATTTTGGTTTTGTAGTTACCAATTTTTCAAGAGTCACATAGATGAACTTCTAGTAAATTTCTTTATCAGCATAAAAAATTCCAGGGCGATATCGGCAACAGTTTCGGAGATATTGAATGCATGTAAAATATTTCACACAACCGCCATGTTGGATTGGAGAGATGTAACAAAATTTGAAGGGCAGGGTCGGACTCGCCCGGAGTAGTGCTATGAACTTACCGAGTTTCATTGAAATCGCTCCAGCCGTTTAGAAATTATTAGGGGACACACACACACACGGACATAAGCTTAATTTTTCAAAATTGAAAATAGGCTAAAAATCCGACGATTTCGGCCGGGTTGGACCCAACGATTTTGGGCATAGAAGCTCAGCATGCTACCAACTACGCCACCTCAGATCTGTTAAAAGTACTGTATTAAAGGTGAAAGACAAAACTCTTGAAAAAACAAGAAGTTCCGTGACGAACTAAAGAGCCTACTTTTCATGCCAATGATTATTCTACAGTAGCCTATATGAACCTATCTACAATAATGACGAAATTAAGTTGGTAATATCGAAATGTCCAATTAGTTCAAAATATACCTGGCGTGATGTAGCCTGATGGAGCACTACAGTTGGCAGCCCTGGTGACTGAATATTTTCTTAGTTCCATCTCTTAAGGTACAGAATACAAAATTTGGTTGAAGTCCAATTGCTAGCATGGACGTTACATGCAGGTAGACATTGGACCTATCAGCGCATGTAAATTCATGTTGGAAACAATGTCATGCATGTGTTGTGTCAGAAATAATTTGAAATATTATGATGTATTGTTGTGCCAATGTTGGATGAAATACATTTGTTAGTATAGAAGTTACTGGAATTTTAAAATTGGACCTATCAGCAGGCTTAGAATCATGTTGGCAGCACTGACGTATATTAGTTACTCCAAATTAATCTAAAATGTCACGAACTATACGCGCGCAAAGTTTAGAGCTGTTGGCTTGCATACTTCCTGATATATTGATATTAGGGTAAAATATATAAACACCATTTATTAACAGTTGGCAGCCATGATTGCTCTAAAGAATATGCACAGTCATATCTGTTATGGTACACATAGCACATACTAAATTTGGTTGAAATCCAATTGATAGTATAAAAGATACATGTAATTAAAAATTGGTCTTTCAGCAGGCTTAGAATCATGTTGGTTGCACTGACATACATTATTTGCTCCAAATTAATATAGATTGTTGGGCAAGATACGTCTGCAAATTTTAAAGCTGTGGGCTCGCATACTTTCTGATATATTGGCATTTTGATTAAAAAAAGAGAGAGAGAGCATTTATTGTCAGTTGGCAGCCCTGGCGGCTCTTTAGAATACGCTCAGTCATATCTGTTTATATACACATAGTACATACGAAATTTGGTTGAAATCCAATCGATAGTGTAGATTTTATATGCATTTAAATTTGGACTTATCGGTAGGCTTAGAATCATTTTGGCAACACTGTCATGTATGGCCTCCTGGAAATTAAACTGAAATAGTATGATCTACATGTGTGCCAATTTTGGAATAGCTCCCATGCATACCTTCCAGGATATCCAACATGGAGCTCAAATTTCAATTGCGATTTTTTAGCAGTTGGTAGCACTGACATCATTTTCAAGTATACCATTGAGATGTGCCGGTATAGATCTTTACTCATACCAAATTTGGTTTCGATAGTTGCAGCCGTTTAGGAGTTGATAGGGGGCACACACAGACAGACAGACAGACAGAAGGACAGACAGCCATTTTCCCGGATCGAACTCATAAGTCTACTTTTTCCTCATTTTTGCAAAATGTGAAGAGTAGGCAAAAATCATATTCTATTTTTACATGCTATGACTGGCTGTGATACATCAGTAATGTTCCGAAGGGGTAAAACAGCAGTTTTCAAATTGTTTGAAAAACAAGATTTAATGACATATGCAAAAGCTCTGCTCCAGAAACTCTGACCACCAACGGAATTAGCTTTCTTCTTTCTGTATATGGAGCTCCAAAAAAGAATTACTTGCATAGATAAGTTACGTTACTTATATTTTGCAAAACTAACGCGTAATAAAAGACGTGTGCAATTAGCTTTTCTTCATCCAACTTCGGCTTCTGCTCACCAACATTTTTATCGAGTTTATTACCAGGTTCAAGTGTGGTTTGGTAATCAACTGGACCCAGAAGAATGGGGTTGAAGGCTAATATTGGAACCAATCCACACACTACTTCCACCTGCACCAGGAAAGCTTCTTAATACTATTTTTTGCAACTGCATAAAGGGGTGTAAATCAAAATGCGGCTTCAGAAAAGTAGGCTTATTTTTTGCATATTAAGGCTTTCACGGCCCGGATTATTATATAAATAATTCATGCTTTTGGGCTAATGCCGTGTGTATTTTTAATTTAAAACCATACGTTTCGGAGAAACCTTGCCTCCTTTTTCAATGGAAATAAACAATGTGGCCAAAGAAAGTATATCAATGAGATTACAAAAAATATAGATAAATTCCTCTGTTCGTCACCAGAGAGCAGCTGCCAGAAATAACTGTATGGACCATGGTGGAACGGCGGACAGAGTAGTAGGTAACAAGAAGGTAAAGGGGGCGGTGTGAAAATATAGAAACTCCTCGAAGAATGAGGAGGGAGGGGGGAGGTGGGAGGGTTAGATGGATATAAGGAAACATAAACAAAAGGGAATAGTAGCTGAACGATACCTAACGTCATACAGTCAACGGCGAAAAATCAGATGGAAACTCCTCCAGTGACGAACAAAGGAGATCAAATCCAGGCTCTGAGCCCTAGAGGGAAAATGTACAATTTTTAATATGTGAAGAACAGAGCGACTGAGAGGAACTATCTCCCTAGATCCTTAATAACTGGTAGCCAAGTGTCACTTAGCTAATATCCAGTGTCACTGTTAAAATTATTGGGATTTTTACGAAATTCAACTGCCTCCCTTATAATTCTAGACCAGTTGTGCTTAACAAGGGCAAGCGCATGAGCATCCTTGAAACATACATCGTGCCCTGAAAACAGGGCATGTTCAGCTATAGCTGATTTGTCAGGTTGGTTTAGACGGATGTTCCTTTGATGCTCTTTGATACGAGTGGCAATGGATCGTTTTGTTTGTCCAATGTAGACTTTTCCGCAAGTACATGGGACTTCATACACCCCAGGTTGTAGTATTGGGGACAATTTATCTTTGTTTAATGCTAAACGTTGACCAATTTTCGTCATAGTGCCGAAAACTGTTTTTATCTTGTGCTTGCGGAGAATCTTAGCAACGCGGTCAGTGGTGTTGTGAATATAAGGGAGGTAAGCAGTACCTCTCATGTCGGAGCTCTGAGAAGGTTGTCTATCCCTCCTTCTGGGATGTAGGGACCTATATATAGTGGATTCATTATAGCCATTACCCTTAAACATGGTTTGTAAGGCATGTAACTCTTCCTGAAGAGTTGATGCCTCACAAATACGTTCCGCTCTTTTGGCTAGAGTTGTTATAATTCCTTGTTTTTGTGCTGGGTGGTGGTGGGAGTCCGCATGTAAATAACGGTTAGTGTGAGTTGGCTTACGGTAGACGCTGTGCCCCATGGAGCCATCCGCTTTCCTCCTCACAAGAACATCCAAAAAAGGTAAGCATCCACCTGACTCTAGCTCCATTGTGAAGTGGATTGAAGGATGCAGCTGATTTAGGTGGTTCAGAAAGTGGTTCAGTTTCTCAGAACCCTCCTCCCACACCACGAACGTATCATCCACATACCTCCACCAAATCACAGGTTTGAAAGACGCCGAAGATATAGACTCCCCCTCAAAATGTTCCATTAAAAAATTTGCCACGACAGGCGAGAGTGGACTTCCCATGGCCACACCATCAGTCTGCTCGTAATATTTACCATCCCACAAGAAATAGCTGGAACACAAGCAGTGGTGGAATAATCGGGCAATGACCTCAGGAAACAAATCCTTGATGAGTGACATGACCGAGTCCACCGGCACTCTGGTAAACAAGGACTCTACATCAAAACTCACCAAAATAGCATTTGGTTGAACGGCGATGGTTGACAATTTTTCGACGAAATGGGTTGAATCTCTAATGTAGGACTGTGTGCGCCCCAAGTGCGGCTGAAGCAACTTGCTGAGATATTGCGCAAGAGCATACGTTGGAGAACCTATTGTGCTAACAATTGGTCGAAGAGGGACGTCTTGCTTATGGATTTTTGGAAGACCATACAATCTCGGAGGAACAGCATCTCTCGGAATAAGACATCTTCCCTCTTCTTTTGGAATAGATGACAGTTTAACAAGCTTAGCAGTGGCATTGGATACACGAGTGGTTGGATCACGAGTGCACAGTCTGTAGACAGGATCAGATAACAGAATCGAGATTTTACTTTTATATTCAACGGTATCCATCACCACTGTCGCATTTCCCTTGTCAGCGTGAAGAATAGAAATGGTGTCATTATTTCTTAGTTCCTTCAATGCCTTTCTTTCACCCCGAGTTAAATTGGGTGTGGGTACTTTAGAGGATCTTAATATCCTCACACTTTCTTGTCTAACTTCTTCAGCTTCATCTGGAGGTAAATTGTAGATGGCAGCCTCAACGGATGTGATCAACTCCTCTGTAGGAATTTTGGAGGGTGCGAGAGCAAAGTTGAGACCTCTGCTTAGTAAAGTTGTTTGATAGTCATCTAAAGGGGTATTAGAAAGATTGACTACAACTTTACTAGTATCAAGAACCGTACGAGGAGCTGTTTGTCTCGAGGACAATCGAAGGAACTTAGCTCTTTGTCTATCTACAGCCCGACAAAAATTATTCTCGGCCTGAATAGCGGAGATATGTTCAAAGAACAGCCACAATTCCTCTGAGAGAATGCTACTAAGAAGCAGATGTAAGTGTAATAACTCACGGGAAACTGCGTCCAATTCAGTACGAGAGTTCTGGATCCTCTCGATAACGAGTGCCTTGCTAGCGCGCTGATAAATTCTCATAGCTTTATGAGTGTGTATAGTTTGCTTCAATTTTACACAGTTGGGAATGATGTTATGATCCCTGCATCTAAGAAAGAAGGACAACGATGAAAGGAGAGAGCTTCTTCTTCGCCTCAACTTACTAAATTTAGATGATTGTCGAACAACTTCCTCCCCATAGAGGTTTCTAATTTGCATATTAAGGCTTTCACGGCCCGGATTATTATATAAATAATTCATGCTTTTGGGCTAATGCCGTGTGTATTTTTAATTTAAAACCATACGTTTCGGAGAAACCTTGCCTCCTTTTTCAATGGAAATAAACAATGTGGCCAAAGAAAGTATATCAATGAGATTACAAAAAATATAGATAAATTCCTCTGTTCGTCACCAGAGAGCAGCTGCCAGAAATAACTGTATGGACCATGGTGGAACGGCGGACAGAGTAGTAGGTAACAAGAAGGTAAAGGGGGCGGTGTGAAAATATAGAAACTCCTCGAAGAATGAGGAGGGAGGGGGGAGGTGGGAGGGTTAGATGGATATAAGGAAACATAAACAAAAGGGAATAGTAGCTGAACGATACCTAACGTCATACAGTCAACGGCGAATAATCAGATGGAAACTCCTCCAGTGACGAACAAAGGAGATCAAATCCAGGCTCTGAGCCCTAGAGGGAAAATGTACAATTTTTAATATGTGAAGAACAGAGCGACTGAGAGGAACTATCTCCCTAGATCCTTAATAACTGGTAGCCAAGTGTCACTTAGCTGATATCCAGTGTCTCTGTTAAAATTATTGGGATTTTTACGAATTTCAACTGCCTCCCTTATAATTCTAGACCAGTTGTGCTTAACAAGGGCAAGCGCATGAGCATCCTTGAAACATACATCGTGCCCTGAAGACAGGGCATGTTCAGCTATAGCTGATTTGTCAGGTTGGTTTAGACGGATGTTCCTTTGATGCTCTTTGATGCGAGTGGCAATGGATCGTTTTGTTTGTCCAATGTAGACTTTTCCGCAAGTACATGGGACTTCATACACCCCAGGTTGTAGTATTGGGGACAATTTATCTTTGTTTAATGCTAAACGTTGACCAATTTTCGTCATAGTGCCGAAAACTGTTTTTATCTTGTGCTTGCGGAGAATCTTAGCAACGCGGTCAGTGGTGTTGTGAATATAAGGGAGGTAAGCAGTACCTCTCATGTCGGAGCTCTGAGAAGGTTGTCTATCCCTCCTTCTAGGATGTAGGGACCTATATATAGTGGATTCATTATAGCCATTACCCTTAAACATGGTTTGTAAGGCATGTAACTCTTCCTGAAGAGTTGATGCCTCACAAATACGTTCCGCTCTTTTGGCTAGAGTTGTTATAATTCCTGGTTTTTGTGCTGGGTGGTGGTGGGAGTCCGCATGTAAATAACGGTTAGTGTGAGTTGGCTTACGGTAGACGCTGTGCCCCATGGAGCCATCCGCTTTCCTCCTCACAAGAACATCCAAAAAAGGTAAGCATCCACCTGACTCTAGCTCCATTGTGAAGTGGATTGAAGGATGCAGCTGATTTAGGTGGTTCAGAAAGTGGTTCAGTTTCTCAGAACCCTCCTCCCACACCACGAACGTATCATCCACATACCTCCTCCAAATCACAGGTTTGAAAGACGCCGAAGATATAGCCACCCCTCAAAATGCACTTGGGGCGCACACAGTCCTACATTAGAGATTCAACCCATTTCGTCGAAAAATTGTCAACCATCGCCGTTCAACCAAATGCTATTTTGGTGAGTTTTGATGTAGAGTCCTTGTTTACCAGAGTGCCGGTGGACTCGGTCATGTCACTCATCAAGGATTTGTTTCCTGAGGACATTGCCCGATTATTCCACCACTGCTTGTGTTCCAGCTATTTCTTGTGGGATGGTAAATATTACGAGCAGACTGATGGTGTGGCCATGGGAAGTCCACTCTCGCCTGTTGTGGCAAATTATTTCATGGAACATTTTGAGGGGGAGGCTATATCTTCGGCGTCTTTCAAACCTGTGATTTGGTGGAGGTATGTGGATGATACGTTCGTGGTGTGGGAGGAGGGTTCTGAGAAACTGAACCACTTTCTGAACCACCTAAATCAGCTGCATCCTTCAATCCACTTCACAATGGAGCTAGAGTCAGGTGGATGCTTACCTTTTTTGGATGTTCTTGTGAGGAGGAAAGCGGATGGCTCCATGGGGCACAGCGTCTACCGTAAGCCAACTCAAACTAACCGTTATTTACATGCGGACTCCCACCACCACCCAGCACAAAAACAAGGAATTATAACAACTCTAGCCAAAAGAGCGGAACGTATTTGTGAGGCATCAACTCTTCAGGAAGAGTTACATGCCTTACAAACCATGTTTAAGGGTAATGGCTATAATGAATCCACTATATATAGGTCCCTACATCCCAGAAGGAGGGATAGACAACCTTCTCAGAGCTCCGACATGAGAGGTACTGCTTACCTCCCTTATATTCACAACACCACTGACCGCGTTGCTAAGATTCTCCGCAAGCACAAGATAAAAACAGTTTTCGGCACTATGACGAAAATTGGTCAACGTTTAGCATTAAACAAGGATAAATTGTCCCCAATACTACAACCTGGGGTGTATGAAGTCCCATGTACTTGCGGAAAAGTCTACATTGGACAAACAAAACGATCCATTGCCACTCGCATCAAAGAGCATCAAAGGAACATCCGTCTAAACCAACCTGACAAATCAGCTATAGCTGAACATGCCCTGTCTTCAGGGCACGATGTATGTTTCAAGGATGCTCATGCGCTTGCCCTTGTTAAGCACAACTGGTCTAGAATTATAAGGGAGGCAGTTGAAATTCGTAAAAATCCCAATAATTTTAACAGAGACACTGGATATCAGCTAAGTGACACTTGGCTACCAGTTATTAAGGATCTAGGGAGATAGTTCCTCTCAGTCGCTCTGTTCTTCACATATTAAAAATTGTACATTTTCCCTCTAGGGCTCAGAGCCTGGATTTGATCTCCTTTGTTCGTCACTGGAGGAGTTTCCATCTGATTATTCGCCGTTGACTGTATGACGTTAGGTATCGTTCAGCTACTATTCCCTTTTGTTTATGTTTCCTTATATCCATCTAACCCTCCCACCTCCCCCCTCCCTCCTCATTCTTCGAGGAGTTTCTATATTTTCACACCGCCCCCTTTACCTTCTTGTTACCTACTACTCTGTCCGCCGTTCCACCATGGTCCATACAGTTATTTCTGGCAGCTGCTCTCTGGTGACGAACAGAGGAATTTATCTATATTTTTTGTAATCTCATTGATATACTTTCTTTGGCCACATTGTTTATTTCCATTGAAAAAGGAGGGAAGGTTTCTCCGAAACGTATGGTTTTAAATTAAAAATACACACGGCATTAGTCCAAAAGCATGAATTATTTATATAATAATCCGGGCCGTGAAAGCCTTAATATGCAAATTAGAAACCTCTATGGGGAGGAAGTTGTTCGACAATCATCTAAATTTAGTAAGTTGAGGCGAAGAAGGAGCTCTCTCCTTTCATCGTTGTCCTTCTTTCTTAGATGCAGGGATCATAACATCATTCCCAACTGTGTAAAATTGAAGCAAACTATACACACTCATAAAGCTATGAGAATTTATCAGCGCGCTAGCAAGGCACTCGTTATCGAGAGGATCCAGAACTCTCGTACTGAATTGGACGCAGTTTCCCGTGAGTTATTACACTTACATCTGCTTCTTAGTAGCATTCTCTCAGAGGAATTGTGGCTGTTCTTTGAACATATCTCCGCTATTCAGGCCGAGAATAATTTTTGTCGGGCTGTAGATAGACAAAGAGCTAAGTTCCTTCGATTGTCCTCGAGACATACAGCTCCTCGTACGGTTCTTGATACTAGTAAAGTTGTAGTCAATCTTTCTAATACCCCTTTAGATGACTATCAAACAACTTTACTAAGCAGAGGTCTCAACTTTGCTCTCGCACCCTCCAAAATTCCTACAGAGGAGTTGATCACATCCGTTGAGGCTGCCATCTACAATTTACCTCCAGATGAAGCTGAAGAAGTTAGACAAGAAAGTGTGAGGATATTAAGATCCTCTAAAGTACCCACACCCAATTTAACTCGGGGTGAAAGAAAGGCATTGAAGGAACTAAGTAATAATGACACCATTTCTATTCTTCACGCTGACAAGGGAAATGCGACAGTGGTGATGGATACCGTTGAATATAAAAGTAAAATCTCGATTCTGTTATCTGATCCTGTCTACAGACTGTGCACTCGTGATCCAACCACTCGTGTATCCAATGCCACTGCTAAGCTTGTTAAACTGTCATCTATTCCAAAAGAAGAGGGAAGATGTCTTATTCCGAGAGATGCTGTTCCTCCGAGATTGTATGGTCTTCCAAAAATCCATAAGCAAGACGTCCCTCTTCGACCAATTGTTAGCACAATAGGTTCTCCAACGTATGCTCTTGCGCAATATCTCAGCAAGTTGCTTCAGCCGCACTTGGGGCGCACACAGTCCTACATTAGAGATTCAACCCATTTCGTCGAAAAATTGTCAACCATCGCCGTTCAACCAAATGCTATTTTGGTGAGTTTTGATGTAGAGTCCTTGTTTACCAGAGTGCCGGTGGACTCGGTCATGTCACTCATCAAGGATTTGTTTGCTGAGGACATTGCCCGATTATTCCACCACTGCTTGTGTTCCAGCTATTTCTTGTGGGATGGTAAATATTACGAGCAGACTGATGGTGTGGCCATGGGAAGTCCACTCTCGCCTGTCGTGGCAAATTTTTTCATGGAACATTTTGAGGGGGAGGCTATATCTTCGGCGTCTTTCAAACCTGTGATTTGGTGGAGGTATGTGGATGATACGTTCGTGGTGTGGGAGGAGGGTTCTGAGAAACTGAACCACTTTCTGAACCACCTAAATCAGCTGCATCCTTCAATCCACTTCACAATGGAGCTAGAGTCAGGTGGATGCTTACCTTTTTTGGATGTTCTTGTGAGGAGGAAAGCGGATGGCTCCATGGGGCACAGCGTCTACCGTAAGCCAACTCACACTAACCGTTATTTACATGCGGACTCCCACCACCACCCAGCACAAAAACAAGGAATTATAACAACTCTAGCCAAAAGAGCGGAACGTATTTGTGAGGCATCATCTCTTCAGGAAGAGTTACATGCCTTACAAACCATGTTTAAGGGTAATGGCTATAATGAATCCACTATATATAGGTCCCTACATCCCAGAAGGAGGGATAGACAACCTTCTCAGAGCTCCGACATGAGAGGTACTGCTTACCTCCCTTATATTCACAACACACTGACCGCGTTGCTAAGATTCTCCGCAAGCACAAGATAAAAACAGTTTTCGGCACTATGACGAAAATTGGTCAACGTTTAGCATTAAACAAAGATAAATTGTCCCCAATACTACAACCTGGGGTGTATGAAGTCCCATGTACTTGCGGAAAAGTCTACATTGGACAAACAAAACGATCCATTGCCACTCGCATCAAAGAGCATCAAAGGAACATCCGTCTAAACCAACCTGACAAATCAGCTATAGCTGAACATGCCCTGTCTTCAGGGCACGATGTATGTTTCAAGGTTGCTCATGCGCTTGCCCTTGTTAAGCACAACTGGTCTAGAATTATAAGGGAGGCAGTTGAAATTCGTAAAAATCCCAATAATTTTAACAGAGACACTGGATATCAGCTAAGTGACACTTGGCTACCAGTTATTAAGGATCTAGGGAGATAGTTCCTCTCAGTCGCTCTGTTCTTCACATATTAAAAATTGTACATTTTCCCTCTAGGGCTCAGAGCCTGGATTTGATCTCCTTTGTTCGTCACTGGAGGAGTTTCCATCTGATTATTCGCCGTTGACTGTATGACGTTAGGTATCGTTCAGCTACTATTCCCTTTTGTTTATGTTTCCTTATATCCATCTAACCCTCCCACCTCCCCCCTCCCTCCTCATTCTTCGAGGAGTTTCTATATTTTCACACCGCCCCCTTTACCTTCTTGTTACCTACTACTCTGTCCGCCGTTCCACCATGGTCCATACAGTTATTTCTGGCAGCTGCTCTCTGGTGACGAACAGAGGAATTTATCTATATTTTTTGTAATCTCATTGATATACTTTCTTTGGCCACATTGTTTATTTCCATTGAAAAAGGAGGGAAGGTTTCTCCGAAACGTATGGTTTTAAATTAAAAATACACACGGCATTAGTCCAAAAGCATGAATTATTTATATAATAATCCGGGCCGTGAAAGCCTTAATATGCAAATTAGAAACCTCTATGGGGAGGAAGTTGTTCGACAATCATCTAAATTTAGTAAGTTGAGGCGAAGAAGGAGCTCTCTCCTTTCATCGTTGTCCTTCTTTCTTAGATGCAGGGATCATAACATCATTCCCAACTGTGTAAAATTGAAGCAAACTATACACACTCATAAAGCTATGAGAATTTATCAGCGCGCTAGCAAGGCACTCGTTATCGAGAGGATCCAGAACTCTCGTACTGAATTGGACGCAGTTTCCCGTGAGTTATTACACTTACATCTGCTTCTTAGTAGCATTCTCTCAGAGGAATTGTGGCTGTTCTTTGAACATATCTCCGCTATTCAGGCCGAGAATAATTTTTGTCGGGCTGTAGATAGACAAAGAGCTAAGTTCCTTCGATTGTCCTCGAGACATACAGCTCCTCGTACGGTTCTTGATACTAGTAAAGTTGTAGTCAATCTTTCTAATACCCCTTTAGATGACTATCAAACAACTTTACTAAGCAGAGGTCTCAACTTTGCTCTCGCACCCTCCAAAATTCCTACAGAGGAGTTGATCACATCCGTTGAGGCTGCCATCTACAATTTACCTCCAGATGAAGCTGAAGAAGTTAGACAAGAAAGTGTGAGGATATTAAGATCCTCTAAAGTACCCACACCCAATTTAACTCGGGGTGAAAGAAAGGCATTGAAGGAACTAAGTAATAATGACACCATTTCTATTCTTCACGCTGACAAGGGAAATGCGACAGTGGTGATGGATACCGTTGAATATAAAAGTAAAATCTCGATTCTGTTATCTGATCCTGTCTACAGACTGTGCACTCGTGATCCAACCACTCGTGTATCCAATGCCACTGCTAAGCTTGTTAAACTGTCATCTATTCCAAAAGAAGAGGGAAGATGTCTTATTCCGAGAGATGCTGTTCCTCCGAGATTGTATGGTCTTCCAAAAATCCATAAGCAAGACGTCCCTCTTCGACCAATTGTTAGCACAATAGGTTCTCCAACGTATGCTCTTGCGCAATATCTCAGCAAGTTGCTTCAGCCGCACTTGGGGCGCACACAGTCCTACATTAGAGATTCAACCCATTTCGTCGAAAAATTGTCAACCATCGCCGTTCAACCAAATGCTATTTTGGTGAGTTTTGATGTAGAGTCCTTGTTTACCAGAGTGCCGGTGGACTCGGTCATGTCACTCATCAAGGATTTGTTTGCTGAGGACATTGCCCGATTATTCCACCACTGCTTGTGTTCCAGCTATTTCTTGTGGGATGGTAAATATTACGAGCAGACTGATGGTGTGGCCATGGGAAGTCCACTCTCGCCTGTCGTGGCAAATTTTTTCATGGAACATTTTGAGGGGGAGGCTATATCTTCGGCGTCTTTCAAACCTGTGATTTGGTGGAGGTATGTGGATGATACGTTCGTGGTGTGGGAGGAGGGTTCTGAGAAACTGAACCACTTTCTGAACCACCTAAATCAGCTGCATCCTTCAATCCACTTCACAATGGAGCTAGAGTCAGGTGGATGCTTACCTTTTTTGGATGT
Source organism: Meconema thalassinum (assembly GCA_946902985.2). Lineage (NCBI taxonomy): Eukaryota > Metazoa > Arthropoda > Insecta > Orthoptera > Tettigoniidae > Meconema > Meconema thalassinum. Next base: position 226,024,074 of record OX336388.2, read on the forward strand.
TCTTGTGAGGAGGAAAGCGGATGGCTCCATGGGGCACAGCGTCTACCGTAAGCCAACTCACACTAACCGTTATTTACATGCGGACTCCCACCACCACCCAGCACAAAAACAAGGAATTATAACAACTCTAGCCAAAAGAGCGGAACGTATTTGTGAGGCATCAACTCTTCAGGAAGAGTTACATGCCTTACAAACCATGTTTAAGGGTAATGGCTATAATGAATCCACTATATATAGGTCCCTACATCCCAGAAGGAGGGATAGACAACCTTCTCAGAGCTCCGACATGAGAGGTACTGCTTACCTCCCTTATATTCACAACACCACTGACCGCGTTGCTAAGATTCTCCGCAAGCACAAGATAAAAACAGTTTTCGGCACTATGACGAAAATTGGTCAACGTTTAGCATTAAACAAAGATAAATTGTCCCCAATACTACAACCTGGGGTGTATGAAGTCCCATGTACTTGCGGAAAAGTCTACATTGGACAAACAAAACGATCCATTGCCACTCGCATCAAAGAGCATCAAAGGAACATCCGTCTAAACCAACCTGACAAATCAGCTATAGCTGAACATGCCCTGTCTTCAGGGCACGATGTATGTTTCAAGGATGCTCATGCGCTTGCCCTTGTTAAGCACAACTGGTCTAGAATTGAAATTCGTAAAAATCCCAATAATTTTAACAGAGACACTGGATATCAGCTAAGTGACACTTGGCTACCAGTTATTAAGGATCTAGGGAGATAGTTCCTCTCAGTCGCTCTGTTCTTCACATATTAAAAATTGTACATTTTCCCTCTAGGGCTCAGAGCCTGGATTTGATCTCCTTTGTTCGTCACTGGAGGAGTTTCCATCTGATTATTCGCCGTTGACTGTATGACGTTAGGTATCGTTCAGCTACTATTCCCTTTTGTTTATGTTTCCTTATATCCATCTAACCCTCCCACCTCCCCCCTCCCTCCTCATTCTTCGAGGAGTTTCTATATTTTCACACCGCCCCCTTTAACTTCTTGTTACCTACTACTCTGTCCGCCGTTCCACCATGGTCCATACAGTTATTTCTGGCAGCTGCTCTCTGGTGACGAACAGAGGAATTTATCTATATTTTAGCCTACTTTCGATTTTTGCAAAAAATGAAAGTAGACTTATGAGATCAACACAGGGCGAAAAAAGTGTGTCTGTCTGTGTGTGTGTGAGTCTGTGTGTGTGTGTATGTGTGTGTGTGAGTCTGTGTGTGTGTGTGTGTGTGTGTGTGTGTCTGTGTGTGTGTGAGTGTGTGTACTCTGAATGTCTGTCCCCCCCTATCAATTCGAACACGGTGAATGCGAATTGAACGAAATTTTGGTACAAAGGTAGCACTAGCAAAGGACACCTCAGTGTCATGTTTTATATCGCCGCCATCTTGACGGAAACGTAATGGCGGCCACACAAATGTTCAAAGCTTAAATCAAATTACGACTAACCTAATCATCCGATCTCTACCAAATTTTGCAACAACATACCTTTATGGGGGGAGCATCCTTTGACCAAACATTTAGGCCATCAGCCTAATAGCTTGCGGATGGCGGCCATCATTGTGTGAAAATCGATTCCCCTATTAATTCGAACACGGTGCAACCGAATGGAACGAAATTTGGTACAGAAGTAGTACTAACAAAAGGCACCTCAGTGTCATGTTTTATATCGCCGGCATCTTGACGGAAACGTAATGGCGGCCACACAAATGTTCAAAGCTTAAATCAAATTACGACTAACCTAATCATCCGATCTCTACCAAATTTTGCAACAACATACCTTTTTGGGGGGAGCATCCTTTGACCAAACTAATAGGTCATCAGCGTAATAGTTTGCGGATGGCGGCCATCTTTGTGTGAAAATCGATTCCCCCTATTAATTCGAACACGGTGCAACCGAATGAAACGAAATTTGGTACAGAGGTAGTACTAACAAAAGGCACCTCAGTGTCATGTTTTATATTGCCGCCTTCTTGACGGAAACGTAATGGGGGCCACACAAATATTCAAAGCTTAAATCAAATTACGATTAACCTAATCATCCGATCTCTACCAAATTTTGCAACTACATACCTTTATAGAGGAAGCATCCTTTGACCAAATGACTAGGTCATTAGCCTGATAGTTTGCGGATGGCGGCCATCTTTGTGTGAAAATCAATTCCCCCCATTAATTCAAACACGGTGAAACCGAATGGAACGAAATTTGGTACAGAGGTAGCACTAGCAAAGGGCATCTCAGTGTCATGTTTTATATCGCCGCCATCTTGACAGAAACGTAATGGCGGCCACACAAATGTTCAAAGCTTAAGTTAAATTACGACTAACATAACCATCCGATCTCTACCAAACTTTGCAACAACATTTCTTTATGGAGGGAGCATCCTTTGACCAATCTGATAGGCTATTAGCCTAATAGTTTGCGGGTGGCGGCCATCTTTATGTCAAAATTGATTCCCCCTATTAATTCGAACACGGTGGAACCGAATGGAACGAAATTTGGTACAGAGGTAGCACTAGCAAAGGGCACCTCAGTGTCGTGTTTTATATCGCCGCCATCTTGACTGAAACGTAATGGCGGCCACACGAATGTTCAAAGCTTAAACCAAATTACGATTAACCTAATCATCCGGTCTCTACCAAATTTTGCAACTACATACCTTTATGGAGGGAGCATCCTTTGACCTATCTAATAGGTCATTCGCCTAATAGTTTGCGGATGGCGGCCATCTTTATGTCAAAATTGATTCCCCCTATTAATTCGAACACGGTGGAACCGAAGGAACGAAATTTGGTACAGAGGTAGCACTAGCAAAGGGCACCTCAGTGTCATGTTTTATATCGCCGCCATCTTGACGGAAACGTAATGGCGGCCACACAAATGTTCAAAGCTTAAATCAAATTACGATTAGCCTAATCATCCGATCTCTAGCAAATTTAGCAACAACATACCCTTATGGAGGGAGCATCCTTTGACCAAACTAATAGGTCATCAGCCTAATATTTTGCGGATAGCGGCCATCTTTGTGTGAAAATCGATTCCCCTTATCAATTCGAACACGGTGAAACCGAATGGAACGAAATTTGGTACAGAGGTAGCACTAGCAAAGGGCACCTCAGTGTCATGTTTTATATCACCGCTATCTTGACGGAAACGTAATCGCGGCCACCCAAATGTTAAAAGCTAAAATGTAATTACGACCAACCTAATAATCTAGTCTCTACCAAATTTTGCAACACCATATCTTTATGTGGGAAACATATTCAGACCAAACTGCAAGAACATCAGCCCAATAGTTTGCAGATGGTGGCCAAGTATGTGTGCAAATCGATTCCCCCTATCAATTCAAACACGGAGAACCGAATTGAACGAAATTTGGTACAGAGGTAGCACTAGCAAAGGGCACCTCATATTCATGTTTAATATCCCTATAGCACGTTGTATTTCAACAAGCTACTACAACCAATATTCAATCATACTCCTTGAAAAGGACCAAGAGTTATAACAATACCCATGCATTTAGGAGAAAGTAGGCTATATGTTCTTTACTGAACATCTTGTTTTGTAATCTCATTGATATACTTTCTTTGGCCACATTGTTTATTTCCATTGAAAAAGGAGGCAAGGTTTCTCCGAAACGTATGGTTTTAAATTAAAAATACACACAGCATTAGTCCAAAAGCATGAATTATTTATATAATAATCCGGGCCGTGAAAGCCTTAATATGCAAATTAGAAACCTCTATGGGGAGGAAGTTGTTCGACAATCATCTAAATTTAGTAAGTTGAGGCGAAGAAGGAGCTCTCTCCTTTCATCGTTGTCCTTCTTTCTTAGATGCAGGGATCATAACATCATTCCCAACTGTGTAAAATTGAAGCAAACTATACACACTCATAAAGCTATGAGAATTTATCAGCGCGCTAGCAAGGCACTCGTTATCGAGAGGATCCAGAACTCTCGTACTGAATTGGACGCAGTTTCCCGTGAGTTATTACACTTACATCTGCTTCTTAGTAGCATTCTCTCAGAGGAATTGTGGCTGTTCTTTGAACATATCTCCGCTATTCAGGCCGAGAATAATTTTTGTCGGGCTGTAGATAGACAAAGAGCTAAGTTCCTTCGATTGTCCTCGAGACAAACAGCTCCTCGTACGGTTCTTGATACTAGTAAAGTTGTAGTCAATCTTTCTAATACCCCTTTAGATGACTATCAAACAACTTTACTAAGCAGAGGTCTCAACTTTGTTCTCGCACCCTCCAAAATTCCTACAGAGGAGTTGATCACATCCGTTGAGGCTGCCATCTACAATTTACCTCCAGATGAAGCTGAAGAAGTTAGAAAAGAAAGTGTGAGGATATTAAGATCCTCTGAAGTACCCACACCCAATTTAACTCGGGGTGAAAGAAAGGCATTGAAGGAACTAAGAAATAATGACACCATTTCTATTCTTCACGCTGACAAGGGAAATGCGACAGTGGTGATGGATACCGTTGAATATAAAAGTAAAATCTCGATTCTGTTATCTGATCCTGTCTACAGACTGTGCACTCGTGATCCAACCTCTCGTGTATCCAATGCCACTGCTAAGCTTGTTAAACTGTCATCTATTCCAAAAGAAGAGGGAAGATGTCTTATTCCGAGAGGTGCTGTTCCTCCGAGATTGTATGGTCTTCCAAAAATCCATAAGAAAGACGTCCCTCTTCGACCAATTGTTAGCACAATAGGTTCTCCAACGTATGCTCTTGCGCAATATCTCAGCAAGTTGCTTCAGCCGCACTTGGGGCGCACACAGTCCTACATTAGAGATTCAACCCATTTCGTCGAAAAATTGTCAACCATCGCCGTTCAACCAAATGCTATTTTGGTGAGTTTTGATGTAGAGTCCTTGTTTACCAGAGTGCCGGTGGACTCGGTCATGTCACTCATCAAGGATTTGTTTCCTGAGGACATTGTCCGATTATTCCACCACTGCTTGTGTTCCAGCTATTTCTTGTGGGATGGTAAATATTACGAGCAGACTGATGGTGTGGCCATGGGAAGTCCACTCTCGCCTGTCGTGGCAAATTTTTTCATGGAACATTTTGAGGGGGAGGCTATATCTTCGGCGTCTTTCAAACCTGTGATTTGGTGGAGGTATGTGGATGATACGTTCGTGGTGTGGGAGGAGGGTTCTGAGAAACTGAACCACTTTCTGAACCACCTAAATCAGCTGCATCCTTCAATCCACTTCACAATGGAGCTAGAGTCAGGTGGATGCTTACCATTTTTGGATGTTCTTGTGAGGAGGAAAGCGGATGGCTCCATGGGGCACAGCGTCTACCGTAAGCCAACTCACACTAACCGTTATTTACATGCGGACTCCCACCACCACCCAGCACAAAAACAAGGAATTATAACAACTCTAGCCAAAAGAGCGGAACGTATTTGTGAGGCATCAACTCTTCAGGAAGAGTTACATGCCTTACAAACCATGTTTAAGGGTAATGGCTATAATGAATCCACTATATATAGGTCCCTACATCCCAGAAGGAGGGATAGACAACCTTCTCAGAGCTCCGACATGAGAGGTACTGCTTACCTCCCTTATATTCACAACACCACTGACCGCGTTGCTAAGATTCTCCGCAAGCACAAGATAAAAACAGTTTTCGGCACTATGACGAAAATTGGTCAACGTTTAGCATTAAACAAAGATAAATTGTCCCCAATACTACAACCTGGGGTGTATGAAGTCCCATGTACTTGCGGAAAAGTCTACATTGGACAAACAAAACGATCCATTGCCACTCGCATCAAAGAGCATCAAAGGAACATCCGTCTAAACCAACCTGACAAATCAGCTATAGCTGAACATGCCCTGTCTTCAGGGCACGATGTATGTTTCAAGGATGCTCATGCGCTTGCCCTTGTTAAGCACAACTGGTCTAGAATTATAAGGGAGGCAGTTGAAATTCGTAAAAATCCCAATAATTTTAACAGAGAAACTGGATATCAGCTAAGTGACACTTGGCTACCAGTTATTAAGGATCTAGGGAGATAGTTCCTCTCAGTCGCTCTGTTCTTCACATATTAAAAATTGTACATTTTCCCTCAAGGGCTCAGAGCCTGGATTTGATCTCCTTTGTTCGTCACTGGAGGAGTTTCCATCTGATTATTCGCCGTTGACTGTATGACGTTAGGTATCGTTCAGCTACTATTCCCTTTTGTTTATGTTTCCTTATATCCATCTAACCCTCCCACCTCCCCCCTCCCTCCTCATTCTTCGAGGAGTTTCTATATTTTCACACCGCCCCCTTTACCTTCTTGTTACCTACTACTCTGTCCGCCGTTCCACCATGGTCCATACAGTTATTTCTGGCAGCTGCTCTCTGGTGACGAACAGAGGAATTTATCTATATTTTTTGTAATCTCATTGATATACTTTCTTTGGCCACATTGTTTATTTCCATTGAAAAAGGAGGCAAGGTTTCTCCGAAACGTATGGTTTTAAATTAAAAATACACACGGCATTAGCCCAAAAGCATGAATTATTTATATAATAATCCGGGCCGTGAAAGCCTTAATATGCAAATTAGAAACCTCTATGGGGAGGAAGTTGTTCGACAATCATCTAAATTTAGTAAGTTGAGGCGAAGAAGGAGCTCTCTCCTTTCATCGTTGTCCTTCTTTCTTAGATGCAGGGATCATAACATCATTCCCAACTGTGTAAAATTGAAGCAAACTATACACACTCATAAAGCTATGAGAATTTATCAGCGCGCTAGCAAGGCACTCGTTATCGAGAGGATCCAGAACTCTCGTACTGAATTGGACGCAGTTTCCCGTGAGTTATTACACTTACATCTGCTTCTTAGTAGCATTCTCTCAGAGGAATTGTGGCTGTTCTTTGAACATATCTCCGCTATTCAGGCCGAGAATAATTTTTGTCGGGCTGTAGATAGACAAAGAGCTAAGTTCCTTCGATTGTCCTCGAGACAAACAGCTCCTCGTACGGTTCTTGATACTAGTAAAGTTGTAGTCAATCTTTCTAATACCCCTTTAGATGACTATCAAACAACTTTACTAAGCAGAGGTCTCAACTTTGCTCTCGCACCCTCCAAAATTCCTACAGAGGAGTTGATCACATCCGTTGAGGCTGCCATCTACAATTTACCTCCAGATGAAGCTGAAGAAGTTAGACAAGAAAGTGTGAGGATATTAAGATCCTCTAAAGTACCCACACCCAATTTAACTCGGGGTGAAAGAAAGGCATTGAAGGAACTAAGAAATAATGACACCATTTCTATTCTTCACGCTGACAAGGGAAATGCGACAGTGGTGATGGATACCGTTGAATATAAAAGTAAAATCTCGATTCTGTTATCTGATCCTGTCTACAGACTGTGCACTCGTGATCCAACTACTCGTGTATCCAATGCCACTGCTAAGCTTGTTAAACTGTCATCTATTCCAAAAGAAGAGGGAAGATGTCTTATTCCGAGAGATGCTGTTCCTCCGAGATTGTATGGTCTTCCAAAAATCCATAAGCAAGACGTCCCTCTTCGACCAATTGTTAGCACAATAGGTTCTCCAACGTATGCTCTTGCGCAATATCTCAGCAAGTTGCTTCAGCCGCACTTGGGGCGCACACAGTCCTACATTAGAGATTCAACCCATTTCGTCGAAAAATTGTCAACCATCGCCGTTCAACCAAATGCTATTTTGGTGAGTTTTGATGTAGAGTCCTTGTTTACCAGAGTGCCGGTGGACTCGGTCATGTCACTCATCAAGGATTTGTTTGCTGAGGACATTGCCCGATTATTCCACCACTGCTTGTGTTCCAGCTATTTCTTGTGGGATGGTAAATATTACGAGCAGACTGATGGTGTGGCCATGGGAAGTCCACTCTCGCCTGTCGTGGCAAATTTTTTCATGGAACATTTTGAGGGGGAGGCTATATCTTCGGCGTCTTTCAAACCTGTGATTTGGTGGAGGTATGTGGATGATACGTTCGTGGTGTGGGAGGAGGGTTCTGAGAAACTGAACCACTTTCTGAACCACCTAAATCAGCTGCATCCTTCAATCCACTTCACAATAGAGCTAGAGTCAGGTGGATGCTTACCTTTTTTGGATGTTCTTGTGAGGAGGAAAGCGGATGGCTCCATGGGGCACAGCGTCTACCGTAAGCCAACTCACACTAACCGTTATTTACATGCGGACTCCCACCACCACCCAGCACAAAAACAAGGAATTTTAACAACTCTAGCCAAAAGAGCGGAACGTATTTGTGAGGCATCAACTCTTCAGGAAGAGTTACATGCCTTACAAACCATGTTTAAGGGTAATGGCTATAATGAATCCTCTATATATAGGTCCCTACATCCCAGAAGGAGGGATAGACAACCTTCTCAGAGCTCCGACATGAGAGGTACTGCTTACCTCCCTTATATTCACAACACCACTGACCGCGTTGCTAAGATTCTCCGCAAGCACAAGATAAAAACAGTTTTCGGCACTATGACGAAAATTGGTCAACGTTTAGCATTAAACAAAGATAAATTGTCCCCAATACTTCAACCTGGGGTGTATGAAGTCCCATGTACTTGCGGAAAAGTCTACATTGGACAAACAAAACGATCCATTGCCACTCGCATCAAAGAGCATCAAAGGAACATCCGTCTAAACCAACCTGACAAATCAGCTATAGCTGAACATGCCCTGTCTTCAGGGCACGATGTATGTTTCAAGGATGCTCATGCGCTTGCCCTTGTTAAGCACAACTGGTCTAGAATTATAAGGGAGGCAGTTGAAATTCGTAAAAATCCCAATAATTTTAACAGAGACACTGGATATCAGCTAAGTGACACTTGGCTACCAGTTATTAAGGATCTAGGGAGATTGTTCCTCTCAGTCGCTCTGTTCTTCACATATTAAAAATTGTACATTTTCCCTCTAGGGCTCAGAGCCTGGATTTGATCTCCTTTGTTCGTCACTGGAGGAGTTTCCATCTGATTATTCGCCGTTGACTGTATGACGTTAGGTATCGTTCAGCTACTATTCCCTTTTGTTTATGTTTCCTTATATCCATCTAACCCTCCCACCTCCCCCCTCCCTCCTCATTCTTCGAGGAGTTTCTATATTTTCACACCGCCCCCTTTACCTTCTTGTTACCTACTACTCTGTCCGCCGTTCCACCATGGTCCATACAGTTATTTCTGGCAGCTGCTCTCTGGTGACGAACAGAGGAATTTATCTATATTTTTTGTAATCTCATTGATATACTTTCTTTGGCCACATTGTTTATTTCCATTGAAAAAGGAGGCAAGGTTTCTCCGAAACGTATGGTTTTAAATTAAAAATACACACGGCATTAGCCCAAAAGCATGAATTATTTATATAATAATCCGGGCCGTGAAAGCCTTAATATGCAAATTAGAAACCTCTATGGGGAGGAAGTTGTTCGACAATCATCTAAATTTAGTAAGTTGAGGCGAAGAAGGAGCTCTCTCCTTTCATCATTGTCCTTCTTTCTTAGATGCAGGGATCATAACATCATTCCCAACTGTGTAAAATTGAAGCAAACTATACACACTCATAAAGCTATGAGAATTTATCAGCGCGCTAGCAAGGCACTCGTTATCGAGAGGATCCAGAACTCTCGTACTGAATTGGACGCAGTTTCCCGTGAGTTATTACACTTACATCTGCTTCTTAGTAGCATTCTCTCAGAGGAATTGTGGCTGTTCTTTGAACATATCTCCGCTATTCAGGCCGAGAATAATTTTTGTCGGGCTGTAGATAGACAAAGAGCTAAGTTCCTTCGATTGTCCTCGAGACAAACAGCTCCTCGTACGGTTCTTGATACTAGTAAAGTTGTAGTCAATCTTTCTAATACCCCTTTAGATGACTATCAAACAACTTTACTAAGCAGAGGTCTCAACTTTGCTCTCGCACCCTCCAAAATTCCTACAGAGGAGTTGATCACATCCGTTGATGCTGCCATCTACAATTTACCTCCAGATGAAGCTGAAGAAGTTAGACAAGAAAGTGTGAGGATATTAAGATCCTCTAAAGTACCCACACCCAATTTAACTCGGGGTGAAAGAAAGGCATTGAAGGAACTAAGAAATAATGACACCATTTCTATTCTTCACGCTGACAAGGGAAATGCGACAGTGGTGATGGATACCGTTGAATATAAAAGTAAAATCTCGATTCTGTTATCTGATCCTGTCTACAGACTGTGCACTCGTGATCCAACCACTCGTGTATCCAATGCCACTGCTAAGCTTGTTAAACTGTCATCTATTCCAAAAGAAGAGGGAAGATGTCTTATTCCGAGAGATGCTGTTCCTCCGAGATTGTATGGTCTTCCAAAAATCCATAAGCAGGACGTCCCTCTTCGACCAATTGTTAGCACAATAGGTTCTCCAACGTATGCTCTTGCGCAATATCTCAGCAAGTTGCTTCAGCCGCACTTGGGGCGCACACAGTCCTACATTAGAGATTCAACCCATTTCGTCGAAAAATTGTCAACCATCGCCGTTCAACCAAATGCTATTTTGGTGAGTTTTGATGTAGAGTCCTTGTTTACCAGAGTGCCGGTGGACTCGGTCATGTCACTCATCAAGGATTTGTTTGCTGAGGACATTGCCCGATTATTCCACCACTGCTTGTGTTCCAGCTATTTCTTGTGGGATGGTAAATATTACGAGCAGACTGATGGTGTGGCCATGGGAAGTCCACTCTCGCCTGTCGTGGCAAATTTTTTCATGGAACATTTTGAGGGGGAGGCTATATCTTCGGCGTCTTTCAAACCTGTGATTTGGTGGAGGTATGTGGATGATACGTTCGTGGTGTGGGAGGAGGGTTCTGAGAAACTGAACCACTTTCTGAACCACCTAAATCAGCTGCATCCTTCAATCCACTTCACAATAGAGCTAGAGTCAGGTGGATGCTTACCTTTTTTGGATGTTCTTGTGAGGAGGAAAGCGGATGGCTCCATGGGGCACAGCGTCTACCGTAAGCCAACTCACACTAACCGTTATTTACATGCGGACTCCCACCACCACCCAGCACAAAAACAAGGAATTTTAACAACTCTAGCCAAAAGAGCGGAACGTATTTGTGAGGCATCAACTCTTCAGGAAGAGTTACATGCCTTACAAACCATGTTTAAGGGTAATGGCTATAATGAATCCTCTATATATAGGTCCCTACATCCCAGAAGGAGGGATAGACAACCTTCTCAGAGCTCCGACATGAGAGGTACTGCTTACCTCCCTTATATTCACAACACCACTGACCGCGTTGCTAAGATTCTCCGCAAGCACAAGATAAAAACAGTTTTCGGCACTATGACGAAAATTGGTCAACGTTTAGCATTAAACAAAGATAAATTGTCCCCAATACTTCAACCTGGGGTGTATGAAGTCCCATGTACTTGCGGAAAAGTCTACATTGGACAAACAAAACGATCCATTGCCACTCGCATCAAAGAGCATCAAAGGAACATCCGTCTAAACCAACCTGACAAATCAGCTATAGCTGAACATGCCCTGTCTTCAGGGCACGATGTATGTTTCAAGGATGCTCATGCGCTTGCCCTTGTTAAGCACAACTGGTCTAGAATTATAAGGGAGGCAGTTGAAATTCGTAAAAATCCCAATAATTTTAACAGAGACACTGGATATCAGCTAAGTGACACTTGGCTACCAGTTATTAAGGATCTAGGGAGATTGTTCCTCTCAGTCGCTCTGTTCTTCACATATTAAAAATTGTACATTTTCCCTCTAGGGCTCAGAGCCTGGATTTGATCTCCTTTGTTCGTCACTGGAGGAGTTTCCATCTGATTATTCGCCGTTGACTGTATGACGTTAGGTATCGTTCAGCTACTATTCCCTTTTGTTTATGTTTCCTTATATCCATCTAACCCTCCCACCTCCCCCCTCCCTCCTCATTCTTCGAGGAGTTTCTATATTTTCACACCGCCCCCTTTACCTTCTTGTTACCTACTACTCTGTCCGCCGTTCCACCATGGTCCATACAGTTATTTCTGGCAGCTGCTCTCTGGTGACGAACAGAGGAATTTATCTATATTTTTTGTAATCTCATTGATATACTTTCTTTGGCCACATTGTTTATTTCCATTGAAAAAGGAGGCAAGGTTTCTCCGAAACGTATGGTTTTAAATTAAAAATACACACGGCATTAGCCCAAAAGCATGAATTATTTATATAATAATCCGGGCCGTGAAAGCCTTAATATGCAAATTAGAAACCTCTATGGGGAGGAAGTTGTTCGACAATCATCTAAATTTAGTAAGTTGAGGCGAAGAAGGAGCTCTCTCCTTTCATCATTGTCCTTCTTTCTTAGATGCAGGGATCATAACATCATTCCCAACTGTGTAAAATTGAAGCAAACTATACACACTCATAAAGCTATGAGAATTTATCAGCGCGCTAGCAAGGCACTCGTTATCGAGAGGATCCAGAACTCTCGTACTGAATTGGACGCAGTTTCCCGTGAGTTATTACACTTACATCTGCTTCTTAGTAGCATTCTCTCAGAGGAATTGTGGCTGTTCTTTGAACATATCTCCGCTATTCAGGCCGAGAATAATTTTTGTCGGGCTGTAGATAGACAAAGAGCTAAGTTCCTTCGATTGTCCTCGAGACAAACAGCTCCTCGTACGGTTCTTGATACTAGTAAAGTTGTAGTCAATCTTTCTAATACCCCTTTAGATGACTATCAAACAACTTTACTAAGCAGAGGTCTCAACTTTGCTCTCGCACCCTCCAAAATTCCTACAGAGGAGTTGATCACATCCGTTGATGCTGCCATCTACAATTTACCTCCAGATGAAGCTGAAGAAGTTAGACAAGAAAGTGTGAGGATATTAAGATCCTCTAAAGTACCCACATCCAATTTAACTCGGGGTGAAAGAAAGGCATTGAAGGAACTAAGAAATAATGACACCATTTCTATTCTTCACGCTGACAAGGGAAATGCGACAGTGGTGATGGATACCGTTGAATATAAAAGTAAAATCTCGATTCTGTTATCTGATCCTGTCTACAGACTGTGCACTCGTGATCCAACCACTCGTGTATCCAATGCCACTGCTAAGCTTGTTAAACTGTCATCTATTCCAAAAGAAGAGGGAAGATGTCTTATTCCGAGAGATGCTGTTCCTCCGAGATTGTATGGTCTTCCAAAAATCCATAAGCAGGACGTCCCTCTTCGACCAATTGTTAGCACAATAGGTTCTCCAACGTATGCTCTTGCGCAATATCTCAGCAAGTTGCTTCAGCCGCACTTGGGGCGCACACAGTCCTACATTAGAGATTCAACCCATTTCGTCGAAAAATTGTCAACCATCGCCGTTCAACCAAATGCTATTTTGGTGAGTTTTGATGTAGAGTCCTTGTTTACCAGAGTGCCGGTGGACTCGGTCATGTCACTCATCAAGGATTTGTTTGCTGAGGACATTGCCCGATTATTCCACCACTGCTTGTGTTCCAGCTATTTCTTGTGGGATGGTAAATATTACGAGCAGACTGATGGTGTGGCCATGGGAAGTCCACTCTCGCCTGTCGTGGCAAATTTTTTCATGGAACATTTTGAGGGGGAGGCTATATCTTCGGCGTCTTTCAAACCTGTGATTTGGTGGAGGTATGTGGATGATACGTTCGTGGTGTGGGAGGAGGGTTCTGAGAAACTGAACCACTTTCTGAACCACCTAAATCAGCTGCATCCTTCAATCCACTTCACAATAGAGCTAGAGTCAGGTGGATGCTTACCTTTTTTGGATGTTCTTGTGAGGAGGAAAGCGGATGGCTCCATGGGGCACAGCGTCTACCGTAAGCCAACTCACACTAACCGTTATTTACATGCGGACTCCCACCACCACCCAGCACAAAAACAAGGAATTATAACAACTCTAGCCAAAAGAGCGGAACGTATTTGTGAGGCATCAACTCTTCAGGAAGAGTTACATGCCTTACAAACCATGTTTAAGGGTAATGGCTATAATGAATCCACTATATATAGGTCCGTACATCCCAGAAGGAGGGATAGACAACCTTCTCAGAGCTCCGACATGAGAGGTACTGCTTACCTCCCTTATATTCACAACACCACTGACCGCGTTGCTAAGATTCTCCGCAAGCACAAGATAAAAACAGTTTTCGGCACTATGACGAAAATTGGTCAACGTTTAGCATTAAACAAAGATAAATTGTCCCCAATACTACAACCTGGGGTGTATGAAGTCCCATGTACTTGCGGAAAAGTCTACATTGGACAAACAAAACGATCCATTGCCACTCGCATCAAAGAGCATCAAAGGAACATCCGTCTAAACCAACCTGACAAATCAGCTATAGCTGAACATGCCCTGTCTTCAGGGCACGATGTATGTTTCAAGGATGCTCATGCGCTTGCCCTTGTTAAGCACAACTGGTCTAGAATTGAAATTCGTAAAAATCCCAATAATTTTAACAGAGACACTGGATATCAGCTAAGTGACACTTGGCTACCAGTTATTAAGGATCTAGGGAGATAGTTCCTCTCAGTCGCTCTGTTCTTCACATATTAAAAATTGTACATTTTCCCTCTAGGGCTCAGAGCCTGGATTTGATCTCCTTTGTTCGTCACTGGAGGAGTTTCCATCTGATTATTCGCCGTTGACTGTATGACGTTAGGTATCGTTCAGCTACTATTCCCTTTTGTTTATGTTTCCTTATATCCATCTAACCCTCCCACCTCCCCCCTCCCTCCTCATTCTTCGAGGAGTTTCTATATTTTCACACCGCCCCCTTTACCTTCTTGTTACCGACTACTCTGTCCGCCGTTCCACCATGGTCCATACAGTTATTTCTGGCAGCTGTTCTCTGGTGACGAACAGAGGAATTTATCTATATTTTTTGTAATCTCATTGATATACTTTCTTTGGACACACTGTTTATTTCCTTTGAAAAAGGAGGCAAGGTTTCTCCGAAACGTATGGTTTTAAATTTAAAAAAAAGTCCTCTCGGCACGCCGGAAGGCGGAGGTAGATTTCAACGGACAAACTTGGAGATAGGCGAAAATAGGCAGAATATGCAGGTTTTCGTAGAAGGATCAGACCTCATTTATCGCGTGAAAGTATTTTATAATTGGAGATTAATTAACTTTGTTTTTCTTCATTTTAAACATATTTTAAACATTTTATTGTCTTACGGGGACGGTAACCTTCTTTTCATTTGGAGTCCATTTTTAGCCTATTTTCAATTTTGAAAAAATAGGCTTATGAGATCACCTTTTGTCCGTGTGTGTGTGCGTGTGTGTGTGTGTGTGTGTGTGTGTGTGTGAGGTGTGTGTGTGTGTCCCCCCTAATAAAATCTAAACGGCTGGAGTGATTTCAGTGAAACTCGGTAAGTTCATAGCACTATTCCCGGCGACGTCGACCGTGCCCATCGAATTTTGTTACGTCTCACCAATCCAACATGGCGGCTGTGCGAAATATTTCACTAGCATTCAGTATCTCCGAAACTATAACGGATATCGCCCTGAAATTGTGTACGGTGATAAAGGGTACTACTAGAAGTTCACCTATGAAACTTTCAAAAACCTGGTTACTACATAACCAACATGGCGGCCAAGCGAAATGGAGACTTTTAAATAGACTTTTCTCGCGATTTAACTATCCAAACGTAATGAAACTTGGTACAGCAAATATTTATACACATTGCAATGCACTGGAGTCTAATTTAGTTCAATTGTTTACATAACCTCAAAATGGCGGCTGTGCGAAATATTTCACTGACATTCTATATCCCCGAAACTATTACAGATCACCCTGCAATTTTGTACGGTGATAAAGGGTACTGATACAAGTTTACCTATGCATAATTCATAAACCTGTAAAGTACAAAACGAACATGGCGACCAAGCAAATTTGAAATATTTTAATAGACTTTTCTCGTGAGTTAACTCTCTGAGCGCAGTGAAATGTGGTACAGTAAATGATTTTGCAGATTGTAACGTACTGCCATCTAATTTAATTCAATTGTTTACATAACCTCAAGATGGCGGCTGTGCGAAATTTTTAAAATTAAGTTTTTATTTCTTGTGTCGTAATCATGCGATCGAAGTGAAAGTTTGAATAATGAACCTAGGAAATAAGTGACCTTGAATGGTACATAACTCTATGGCCTATACATATAACAATCCTTAATGGCAAGCTTCCGTAATATTTAGACGGTTCTCAATATATATGAATCTTTTACAGCAACCAAACTGAAATTTTTATGTTCATGGAGACTATGAACATATGTTCACCTATAGGACTTTCAGTAACCTGGTGAGCACGAATCCAACATGGTGGCGACGCGAAGTATAAATATTTAAATGGACGTTTCTCGCGAATTAACTATCCGAGTGCCGTGAAACTTTGCACGTTTTAAATGCTTACACAAATGTTGATCCACTGGCATCTAATTTATTTCAATTGTTTGCATAATCACAAGATGGCTGCTGTGCGTAATTTTAAAATCTCGTTTTTACTTCTTGTGTTCTAATCATGCGATTGAAGTTTGAATACCACACTTACACAATAATCTTAATATAATAGTACAAAAATAAAAATCCAACCTGGCGACCATCTGAAATATTTAGACGGTTCTCAATATCTACGAATCTGTTACAGCAATTAAACTGAAATTTTGTATGTTGATAGAGGCAATTAACATGAGCAGGATATATGAAAATAGGCTGTACAGTTCTTCACGGAACTACTTGTTATACTTGTGGTCACACTGTCCTTAGGCAAGGTTTCGACACTGATGTGTAACTATGTAACGGTCTGTTACTTCTTCACGCAAAATTATATCTCCCGCAGAGATGTTGGTTGGTTCCTCAGTTTAGGGGCTGCGACAACGCGGTCATATAACCCCGTGTACTTTGGGTGAGTGTAGAATCTGTCTGATAAACGGTGTGAATTGTGATGGCTGTATTAGTCTGTAATTCAGGTAAGGAATGCAGACGCTAAATTTCAAGCAGGAGTTCCTAATGTTGCTACCAGATACTAACGTCAACGCCACCCAGCTGTGAACTTGGCTACTAGATGCCACCTCAATCAGCAACTCGCAACGAACGTTGGAACTTCCCCTTGAAAGGAAAGCTTACTGAGGGATTTTTAGCGCTCTTAGAAAATCCGACGACTTTGGCCGGCTTTGACCTTGGGCATAGAAGTTCGGCATGCTACCAGTTACGTCACCGAAGCCGCTTCACACTTAGTCAGATGGAAATCTGAATCTGATCTCGGGCAAGTGCGTTGTCATGGCAACGTCTGATGGCTCATCCCTCATCAATTTAGTAGTGTTGCCATGTCAACCACTGATAGCTCTTGGCATTTTCTTATAATTCCGAAATCATTTTTCTCATCCCTTGGCGCAATGGTGGCTCATATCAAAAATTCTTTCAGACAAACGTTTTAGGTAATTATTAGGGGAATATTGTCCATTTTGTACGGTTTTGATATTGTGCCTATTAACAGAGATATGATTAATGTTTCCCGAAAAAAACACTTTTTCCCACCCCTTTGGTCAATGGTTGGTGCTATCAAAAAACGTTTCAAACATAAATTTCTGAGCTTTATCCGACACATAGTATGAACTTTGAACGGATTCGATATTTCTCATATTAAGAGAGTTATAGCAATATTTCATTTTTTCGAAAAAAAAAGTCCCCCATTTTCATCCCCTTCGACCGATTTAGCCCAGTAACGAACTCGTCCGAGATTTTATGGGTATACATATTCGGTAAAAAATTCAAAGTGATTGGTGGAAAATTACGGCAGTTATCGTGTCCACAAGAAACTGATATACATATATCAGTGAAACGCGAAGATATGTCGAAATTTTCCGGAAATCAAAACATGGTACCCATTGCAATAGTTAGCTTTCTAATGAAATCTACCTGAAATACTGCCGTCAACGACACCTAGCTGTGAACTTGGCTACTAGATGCCACCTCAATCAGAAACTCGCAACGAACGTTGGAACTTCCCCTCCGAAGGAAAGCAAACTCAGGTTTTTTAGCGCTCTTAGTAAATCCGACGACTTCAGCCGGGTTTGAACCCGCGACCTTGGGCATAGAAGTTCAGCATGCTACCAGTTCCGATACCGAAGTCGCTTCCCACTGACATATGAAAGCTGAATGTGATCTCGTGCAGTGACGTTGTCATAGCAACTGCTGATGGTCATCCCTTATCAATTAAAAGTAAAGTTGTCATGGCAACCTCTCTTGGCACTTGGCATTTTCTTATAATTTAAATCATTTTGTTCACCCCGTGGCGTAATGGTGGGTCATATCAAAAATTCTTTCAGACAAAAGTTTTAGGTAATTATTGGAGGAATATTGTCCATTTTGTACAGTTTTGATATTGTGCCTATTAACAGAGATATGATTAATGTTTCCCGAAAAACCCACTTTTTCCCACCCCTTTGGTCAATGGTTGGTGCTATCAAAAAACTTATTTGACATAAGTTTTTGGCACTTATCCGACACATATTATGAACTTTGAAGGGATTCGATATTTCATGTATTAAGAGAGTTATAGCGATATTTCACTTTTTCGAAAAAAGCCCCCCATTTTTACCCCCCTTTGACCGATTTTGCCCATTAACGAACTCGACCGAGATTTTATAGGGATACATATTATGAAAAAAATTCAAAGTGATTGGTGCAAAATTACGGCAGTTATCGTGTCCACAAGAATCTGATATATATATATATAGATAGATAGATAGATACATATATACATAAATTATATATAAACTTTTGAACTGACGGTGGTTTTGGGGTCTGGGGGATGTGAAACGCGAAGATATGTCGAAATTTTCCGGAAGTCGAAACATGGGACCCATTGCAATAGTTAGCTTTCTAAAGAAATCTACCTAATACACACGGCATTAGCCCAAAAGCATGAATTATTTATATAGGCTTATTTTGTTCACCAGCATGCACCAGTTGTCAAGGCCCATTGTGCTTAAATGTTGAATCTCTAACAGAAGACGATCCTTACATCAACGACGAAACAACTGATGTATCGCTGTTAGAACAATTTACGTCAACTCAGGAATATCGAGAAGAGGAAGAAGAAGAAGAAGAAGAAGAAGGAGAAGAGGAAGAAGAAGAATGAAAAGACCCTATACTCGAGTAAAATTAAGTGAAACAGACCGTGGAGTAGGCCTACTGGGGAAACCACATTTTAAAAAAAATGCCAAGAAGTTCCGTGACGAACTAAAGAGCCTACAGTCGACCACAACTGGCGCAATAGTAAACACGAAATTGCTCGAAGCTCCAGCCAGGAAGACAACTAGATAAGTAGTAGCCTGTAAATTACAGTATAACCATAGCTGACTTTTATAACCATATAATCACCCCAAACAGACAAACTACGGATATCTATCACCATTTTAGCATTTCACCTAACATCAGATATACTACATTTAGCATACACCGACAGTTGCATTACCAATACTGCAACTAAATAATTGTACATTTTGTAAATATTTTTCACCTGTATTCTCAAACATAGTTGATATAGCCTAAGTGTATTGGATCTGATGATGATCGCTTGACGATCGAAACGGGTCATCCAGCTCTTTTTGGGTACATTCGTGTTGATCGACTGAAAAGCACCAAACTTTTGTTTTGAGCCTACGTTTCTTAAAACTTAATATTCAAGCCAATCTATGTAAACCTATCTGGAATAATGACGAATATAATTGGTAATATCGAAATTTCTAATTAGTTCGAATAATATATGGTGTATTGTAGCCTAATAGAGCACTACAGTTGGCAGCCCTGGTGACTAAATATATTGTTAGTTCCATACCGTATCTTAAGGTACAGAATACAAAATTTGGTTGATGTCCAATGGATAGCATGAACGTTACATGCAGTTAGATATTGGATCCATCAGCGCGCGTAAAATTATGTTGGCAACAATGTCATGCATGTGTAGGTCAGACATAATCTGAAATATTATGATCTCTTATTGTGCCAATTTTGGATGACGTCCATTGATTAATATAGACGTTACATGGATTTAAAAATTGGACGTAGCCTCAGGCTTAGAGTCATGTTGGCAGCACTGACGTATATTAGTTTCTCCAAATTAATCTAGAATGCCAGGTACTATACGTGTGCAAATTTTAAAGCTGTTGGCTTACATACTTTCTGATATATTAATAATATGGTAAATAATAGAGACAGCATTTATTAACAGTTGGCAGCCTTGGTTGTTCTTAAGAATAAGCATAGTCATATCTATTATGGTACACGTAGCACATACGAAATTTGGTTGAAATCCAATTGGTAGTATAGAAGTTACATGTATTTACAAATTGGTCCTATCAGCAGGCTTAGAATCATGTTGGTAACACTGACGTACATAAGTTACTCCAAATTAATCTAGAATGTCAGGTACTATACGTGTGCATAGTTCAAAGCTGTCGGCTGAACGAAATGTATTCTGAGGTGATATGTTGAATATTACACTAGAGTATTTTATATTTAGTAAAGTGTCGCAAATATAGATAAGCTCTGGCACAAGCACATGATTTATTTTTAAACAGCTTCTCACCTCGTAACCAATCGTAAAGCTACCATGTGGTGACGCGAAGTCGATCGTATAACTTCGGCCTTCACTCGGAGCTTGCCACGGTGGGTGAGTGGATAGCGTGTCGGTCTACTAACCCCAAGTATGCAGGTTCGCCCCTGACCGTGGTAAGTGATTTTTGAAAGGCGGCAAAAATACGATGCGCATGTCATACGATGTTGGCATGTCAAAGAACCCATTTGAATTCAGTAGGCCGAGTTCATAATGGCAAAATTAATCTCGGGAGTTTCCGCCAGCACAAAGTTCCTCATTTCTCTACTAGAAAGCGCTATTGAGTTCAAGGAGATTAGATATCTAACATCTAACCTCCTTGACTTTCATAGTCAAGGAACTACGAAATTCGACATGCAAGCTACCCTCTGGGTGTCAAATAGCAAAGCTTGCACCAGGCACCCGAGGCCATACGATATTATTACTCGGAGCCCTGTGCCTAGCTGTCTGTAACGTCAAGTGGTTTGGGAGCACTGGTGTCGTCGGATAATTACCTCACACGATGTCAAACGGTGCGGTGGTCCTCTTCTTGGAGCGGCCTTGACGGTTTGTGACGATGTTGGAGTCCGTGTCACTCTCGGAGTCGGACTCTCCGGCTGGGCGGATATCCTGTCCTAGGAGTGGCTCGGCAATGGTCGTTTCCATGGCGGCTTCTCTGTCCCGATTCCTCTTCATACGGTCCCGTCGTTTCCAGCTGGGAGAGCTACTAGCGCTCTTCCCGGCACCGGTGGGAACCAGAGTTCCCGGCATGGTGTAGGCTGAAGTCTGGCGAAGTTTCGGTTGATGCGACTATTGTATCGAAAGTGAAGGAAGATGTGGCGTTTCGTAAATGTAGTGACCTAGTGAATTTTTAGGGTCTTGATTAGTCACTAAAAGTCGAGTTGGTAGTGCTGTAGCATGCTGTCAGATGTCACGCTGTAGTAGAGTTTAACAAGATGTTCAGTAAAGAACATATAGCCTACTTTCTCCTAAATGTATGGGTATTGTTATAACTCTTTGTCCTTTTCAAGGAGTATAATTGAACGTTGGTTGTAGTAGCTTGATGAAATCCAACGTGCTATAGGGATATTAAACATGAATATGAAGTGCCAGTTGCCAGTGCTACCTCTGTAAAAAAAATCATTCAATTCGGTTTCACCGTGTTTGAATTGATATGGGGAATGGATTTGCACACATACATGGCCGCTATTTGCAAACTATTGGGCTGATGACCTTGTAGTCAGTCATAAGATGCTTTCCACAAAAAGGCATGTTGTTGCAAAATCTGGTAGAGTTCAAATTATTAGGATGATCGTAATTTGATTTAAGCTTTTAACATTTGGGTGGCCGTCATTCCGTTTCCGTTAAGATGGCGGCGATATAAAACATGACACTGAGGTGCCCTTTGCTAGTGCTACCTCTGTACCAAATTTCGTTCAATTCGGTTTCACCGTGTGTGAATTGATATGGGGAATGGATTTGCACACATACATGGCCGCTATTTGCAAACTATTGGGCTGATGACCTTGTAGTCAGTCATAAGATGCTTTCCACAAAAAGGCATGTTGTTGCAAAATCTGGTAGAGTTCAAATTATTAGGATGATCGTAATTTGATTTAAGCTTTTAACATTTGGGTGGCCGTCATTCCGTTTCCGTCAAGATGGCGGCGATATAAAACATGACACTGAGGTGCCCTTTGCTAGTGCTACCTCTGTACCAAATTTCGTTCAATTCGGTTTCACCGTGTTTGAATTGATAGGGGGAATCGATTTGCACACATACTTGGCCACCATCTGCAAACTATTGGGCTGATGATCTTGCAGTTTGGTCAGAATATGCTTCCTACATAAAGATATGTTGTTGAAAAATTTGGTAGAGACTAGATTATTAGGTTGGTCGTAATTACATTTTAGCTTTTAACATTTGGGTGGCCGCGATTACGTTTCCGTCAAAATGGCGGTAATATAAAACATGACACTGAGGTGCCCTTTGCTATTGCTACCTCTGTACCAAATTTCCTTCCATTCGGTTTCACCGTGTTCGAATTGATAGGGGGAATCGATTTTGACACAAAGATGGCCACCATCCGCAAAATATTAGGCTAATGACCTATTAGTTTGGTCACAGGATGCTCCCTCCGCAACGGTATGTTGTTGCAAAATTTGGTAGAGATCGGATGATTATGTTAGTCGTAATTTGATTTAAGCTTTGAACATTTGTGAGGCCGCCATAACGTTTCTGTCAAGATGGCGGCGATATGAAACATGACACTGAGGTGCCCTTTGCTAGTGCTACCTCTGTACCAAATTGCGTTCCATTCGGTTTCACCGTGCTTGAATTAATAGGGGGAATCCATTTCGACACAAAGATGGCCGCCATCCGCAAACTATTAGGCTAATGACCCATTAATTTGGTCAAAGGATGCTTCCTCCATAAAAGTGTGTTGTTAGAAAATTTGGTAGATATCGGATGATTAGGTTAGTTGCAATTTGATTTAAGCTTTGAACATTTGTGTGGCTGCCATTACGTTTCCGTCAAGATGGCGGCGATATAAAACATGACACTGAGGTGCTCTTTGCTAGTACTACCTCTGTACCAAACTTCGTTCCATTCGGTTTCACCGTGTTTGAATTAATAGGGGGAATCGATTTTCACACAAAGATGGCCGCCATCCGCAAACTATTAGGCTGATGACCTATTAGTTTGGTCAAAGGATGCTCCCCCCGTAAAGGTATGTTGTTGGAATATTTGGTCGTTTCCGTCAAGATGGCGGCGATATAAAACATGACACTGAGGTGCTCTTTGCTAGTACTACCTCTGTACCAAATTTCGTTCCATTCGGTTTCACCGTGTTCGAATTAATAGGGGGAATCGATTTTCACACAAAGATGGCCGCCATCCGCAAAATATTAGGCTAATGACCTATTCATTTGGTCAAAGTATGCTTCCTCTACAAGGGTATGGTGTTGCAAAATTTGGTAGAGATCGGATGATTAGGTTAGTCGTAATTTGATTTAAGCTTTGAACATTTGTGTGCCCGCCATTACGTTTCCGTCAAGATGGCGGCGATATAAAACATGACACTGAGGTGTCCTTTGCTATTGCTTCCTTTGAACCAAATTTGGTTCAATTCGCGTTCGAATTGATAGGGGTGGACAGACATTCAGAGTACACACACTCACAAACATACAAATAGATACACTTTTTTTCGCCCTGTGTTGATCTCATAGACCTACTTTTATTTTTTTGCAAAAGTCGAGAGTTAGATATTAAGATATTTGTTTTCATCGATACTTAATCTTGCGACCATTGGCACAACTCTTCAATAGGCGAATTTCGCAACCGTTCTAAAGCTTCTATTTTCTTGCGTCATCTACCAGCGACCGTGGACATTTATATCAAGAAATGTATTCCGAGACTACTAGTGTTAAAAAGGTTAAAATCTCTAAAAGCTAAAGAAGTACATGTATAATCAAGTATTTAATTTATTTGGATTGAAAATATTTTTGTACATCTAAATATATACAGTATTTTGACAATAATGATAGTAGAATTGTGTTAGGCCAAAAGTTCTTGCATATAATTGGCAGTCGCAGTCTTCTGGAAAGAACGCCAACTTGATTCCAAAACTCTCCGCATGGCGCTGCGTGACTGCCATGTATTTCATAGTTCACGTAACGCTACCTATGAATACGATAGTGTACCTTGAGCTGGGGCCGGCGTGAGCTTTATTGGTAAAACTGAAAGAAGACGTGGGTTCGATTCTTAGCTCAGCCATGCTGGAAGTGGTTCTCTGTGGTTTCCCACTTCTACTCTAGGCAAATGCCGGAATGGTTCCTAACTTACGTCTACGGACGGCTCCTTCCCAAGCCTCGCCTGTATTACAAATGCAAACGCTAATACAACCCAATAACACAGGTTATCAGACAAAATTACACACACACCCTAGTACACGGGGCTAAATGACCACTAAAAGTTTTTAAAATGGTATTGGTTAATATACTGTAGTTGATTACTCTAGTTTACATTTGTCTCTTAGGTAGTCAGCCGGAAGGTTGGTTGGATCCTCAAAAAGTACCACCGTTAGGTTATGTGGGTAGATACCCATATAAAATCCAAAGCAACGCTATATTGAGGTGAACCAGGCAAGACGAGGAGTGTGGTAATTTGTCACTGCTTTCCTCACTGAGTCAGAACAGCAGTACTAACCCTATGAGTAGTTCGTCAGTGTATAAATATGTGTAGAGGTATATGAAGGGTGATGAAAATGTTATAGTAATGGGAGATTGGAATGCTGTGGTAGGAAAGGGAAGAGAAGGGAAGATAGTAGGAGATTTTGGGTTAGGTGAAAGGAATGATCGAGGAAGCAGACTGATAGAATTCTGCACCGAGAATGAGTTGGTCATAGCTAACACCTTATTCAATAACCACTATAGAAGAATATTCACATGGATGAGACCAGGAGATACAGGGCGTTACCAAATCGACTTCATTATGGTCAAGCAGAGGTTTCGAAACCAGATTTTGGATTTTAAACATATCCCGGTGCTGACATAAACTCTGACCACAATTTGGTTGTTATGAAATGCAGATTAAAGTTGAAGAAACTGAAGAAAGGTCAAAAGCCAAAAAAGTGGGCAATAGACGAACTGAATGGGAAGGATGTAAACGAAAGATTCAAGAAGAGTTAAAGGAAGGACTAATGAAAAACCCTAAACCAACTTCAATTATTGCATACGAATGGACACTTTTGAAGAATGAAATAACAAAATCCGCAGAAGAAAACATTGGTAGGAAAGAAAGAATAGGTAGAAAACCGTGGATCATACAGAATATACTAGAATTGTTGGACGACAGGCGAAACACATGAATGTAAGAGATGAAAAGGGGAAAGCAGAATACAGACGTCTGAGAAATGACGTTAACAAGAAGTGCAAGGAAGCGAAAGAAGAATGGTTGAAAGAGAAATGTTCAGGTATATAAATTTGTCTGAAATTAGGAAATGTTGACACAACTTATCCAAGGATTAAGGAAGGAAGGAAGCTTGTAGTTTAACGTGACCGTTAATCTCGAGATCATGAGCCACGGGACCTCCATGTTACGTGGAATCCGAACCACAGGACATGGCATTTCACTTCGAAAATCTCACATGCATTGACCGGGAATCGAACTATCCAAGGATTAAGAATACTTTTGGGGAAAGGAAGACTAAGTGCTGTAATATTAAGGACACAAATGGAAAGCCTCTAACAGACAGGGAAGAAAAGGTTGAGAGATGGAAAGCTTACATAGAGTGTTTGTATAAGGGAAAGGAGATTGAGAATCGTGTAATGGAAAGGGAGGAGGAAATTGATGAGGATGCGAAAGGAGATTTAATATTGAGATCAGAATTTGACAGAGCATTGGAAGACATAGGCAGGAACAAAGCACCGGGCATAGATGATATACCGATTGAGTTACTACGCTGCATACGAGATGAAGGTCTGATCAGGTTATATCACTTGGTGTGTAGGATTTATGAGACAGGTGAGGTACCATCTGATTTCAAGAAGAATGTTATCATCCCTATATCGAAGAAAGTTGGAGCAGACAGAAGATTACCGTACAATCAGCT
The DNA here is from genome assembly GCA_946902985.2 of Meconema thalassinum. Classification (NCBI taxonomy): domain Eukaryota; kingdom Metazoa; phylum Arthropoda; class Insecta; order Orthoptera; family Tettigoniidae; genus Meconema; species Meconema thalassinum. The sequence goes on from OX336388.2 coordinate 226,050,328, forward strand.
TGATTACTCATGCTTCAATGATCCTGTCTTGAATACTTTACAAGAGGATTGAAAGCCAGATAGAAACGGAGTTGGGTGAAGACCAGTTTGGTTTCAGGAGAAATGTAGGAACAAGGGAAGCTGTACTAAGTCTTAGGCTGATTTTGGAAGGTATAATAAGGAAAGATAAGAGAACATTCATGGCATTTGTAGACTTAGAATAGGCTTTTGATAACGTTGATTGGACTAAATTGTTTGACATTTTGAAATCTATTGGAATAAAGTACAGGGATAGGAGGGTAATATACAATCTATACTGAAACCAGACAGCAGTCATTCGAGCTGAAGGACATGCGAGAGAAGCTGGTATTCAGAACGATGTAAGGCAAGGCTGCAACTTATCACCCTTACTTTTCAATCTTCACATTGAACAAGCAATGATCGAAATTGGAGAAAAAAGTAAAGTGGGAGTGAAGATTCAAGGAGAAATAATTTCAACTCTGAGATTTGCCGAAGACATCGTCATCTTGGCCGACACGCCTGAGGATTTGAATGAGTTTTTGAATGGTATGGACTCCGCCTTGAGGAAACTGATGAGAATTAATAAATGTAAAACAAAAATATTGGAATGCAGCCGAAATAAATCAGAAATCTCTATGGACATCAAATTGGCAGGTGAAAAGCTAAAGGAAGTAGGAGAATTCTGTTGCTTAGGAAGCAAAATAGCCAGTGATGGACGAAGCAAAGAGGATGTAAAAAGTAGGTTAGCTCAGGCAAGGAAAGCATTTCTACAGAAAAGGAATCTGTTGACATCGAATATAGATTTAGGTATTAGGAAGTCATTTTTGAAGGCCTTTGTCTGGAGCGTGGCACTCTATGGAAGTGAAACTTGGACTATTGGTGCAGCAGAAAAGAGGAGAATTGAAGCGTTTGAAATGTGGTGTTACAGGAGAATGATGAAGATCAGATGGGTAGATAGGTTTACAAACGAACAAGTTTTAAGACGAGTGGGAGAGGAGAGATGTTTCTGGCGACTGCTAATGAAGAGAAGAGATAGGTTGGTAGGACACATACTAAGACACCCAGGAATAGCAAGCTTAGTTATGGAAGGAAGTGTTGAGGACAAGAACTGTAGGGGTAGACCAAGGTTAGAATATGTTAAACAGATTGCCTCGGATGGTAGCTGTGGTAGGGTGTGCTAGCTATGAAGAGATGAAACGATTAGCTCAGGACAGGGAGGCTGCATCAAACCAGTCAAAAGACTGATGACTCAAACAACAAGTGTGGATGATGTATTTTCTACAATACCTACCTTACAATACATAGGTAAATAAGCGATATTAAGCGTAAGTTAACGGCGTTAATTTAGAGGGGATTAAATTTCTTGTTTGTGGCTCTATGGAAATATTTAACATTTATTTTGTGGCATTAAGAACAAGTAGTTCCGTGAAGAACTATACAGCCTATTTTCATATATCCTACTCATGTTAATTACCACTATCATCATACAAAATTTCGGTTTGATTGTTGTAATAGATTCGTAGATATTGAGAACCTACTAAATAATTCCAATGGTCGCCATGTTGGACTTTATATATGTAGGTCCTAGAGTTATGTACTATTACATGAAGATTATTGTGTACGTATAGCATTCAAACTTCAATCGCATGATTAGGACACAAGAAGTAACAACGAGATTTTAAAATTTCGCACAGCTGCCATCTTGTGGTTATGGAAACAATTGAAATAAATTAGATGCCAGTGGATTAAATTCGTATATGGATTTACTGTACCAAGATTCACTGCACTCGGATGGTTAAATTGCGAGAAACGTCCATGTGAATATTTATAATTCGCGTCGCCGCCATGTTGGATTTGTGATCACCAGGTTATTGAAAGTCCTATAGTTGTACTTATGTTCATAGCTCCTATGAACATAAAAATATTCATTTTGATTGCTGTAATAGATTCGTAGATATTCAGAGCCGTGTAAGTATTTCGGATGCTCGCCATGTTGGATTGTTAAATATATAGGCCGTAGAGACACGTACCATTACAGGGAAATTATTGCGTAGGTTCATTATTCAAACTTTCACTTCGATCGCATGATTACGACACAAGAAATAAAAACTTAATTTTAATATTCGCACAGCCGCCATCTTGAGGTTATGTGAACAATTGAACTAACGTAGATACCAGTGCATTACAGTGTGTATATACATTTGTTGTACCAAGTTTCATTGCGTTTGGAACATTAAATCGCGAGAAAGGTCTATTTAAATTTTCAAATTCGCTTGGCCGCCATGTTCGTTTTGTAGTTTTGAAAGTCTTATAGGTCAACTTCCAGTAGTGCCCTTTATCTCCGTACAAAATTTCACGGTGATACAGCAAATAGTTTCAGAGATATAGAATGCCGGTGAAATATTTCGCACAGCCGCCATCTTGGGGTTAAGTAAACAATTGAACGAAGTTAGATGTCGGTGCATTACAGTGTGTATATACATACAGTATACTGTACCAAGTTGTATTGCGTTTGGTTGGTTAAATCGCGAGAAACGTCTATTTAAAAGTTGCAACTTCGCTTGGCCGCCGTTTTGGTTTTGTAGTTACCAATTTTTCAAGAGTCACATAGATGAACTTCTAGTAGTTTTCTTTATCAGCATAAAAAATTCCAGGGCGATATCGGCAACAGTTTCGGAGATATTGAATGCATGTAAAATATTTCACACAACCGCCATGTTGGATTGGAGAGATGTAACAAAATTTGAAGGGCAGGGTCGGACTCGCCCGGAGTAGTGCTATGAACTTACCGAGTTTCATTGAAATCGCTCCAGCCGTTTAGAAATTATTAGGGGACACACACACACACGGACATAAGCTTAATTTTTCAAAATTGAAAATAGGCTAAAAATCCGACGATTTCGGCCGGGTTGGACCCAACGATTTTGGGCATAGAAGCTCAGCATGCTACCAACTACGCCACCTCAGATCTGTTAAAAGTACTGTATTAAAGGTGAAAGACAAAACTCTTGAAAAAACAAGAAGTTCCGTGACGAACTAAAGAGCCTACTTTTCATGCCAATGATTATTCTACAGTAGCCTATATGAACCTATCTACAATAATGACGAAATTAAGTTGGTAATATCGAAATGTCCAATTAGTTCAAAATATACCTGGCGTGATGTAGCCTGATGGAGCACTACAGTTGGCAGCCCTGGTGACTGAATATTTTCTTAGTTCCATCTCTTAAGGTACAGAATACAAAATTTGGTTGAAGTCCAATGGCTAGCATGGACGTTACATGCAGTTAGACATTGGACCTATCAGCGCATGTAAATTCATGTTGGAAACAATGTCATGCATGTGTTGTGTCAGAAATAATTTGAAATATTATGATGTATTGTTGTGCCAATTTTGGATGAAATACATTTGTTAGTATAGAAGTTACTGGAATTTTAAAATTGGACCTATCAGCAGGCTTAGAATCATGTTGGCAGCACTGACGTATATTAGTTACTCCAAATTAATCTAAAATGTCACGAACTATACGCGCGCAAAGTTTAGAGCTGTTGGCTTGCATACTTCCTGATATATTGATATTAGGGTAAAATATATAAACACCATTTATTAACAGTTGGCAGCCATGATTGCTCTAAAGAATATGCACAGTCATATCTGTTATGGTACACATAGCACATACGAAATTTGGTTGAAATCCAATTGCTAGTATAGAAGATACATGTAATTAAAAATTGGTTTTTCAGCAGGCTTAGAATCATGTTGGTAGCACTGACATACATTATTTGCTCCAAATTAATATAGATTGTCGGGTACTATACGTGTGCAAATTTTAAAGCTGTGAGCTCGCATACTTTCTGATATATTGGCATTTTGATAAAAAAAAAAAGAGAGAGAGCGTTTATTGACAGTTGGCAGCCCTGGCGGCTCTTTAGAATACGCTCAGTCATATCTGCTTATATACACTTAGTACATACGAAATCTGGTTGAAATCCAATCGATAGTGTAGATTTTATATGCATTTAAATTTGGACTTATCGGTAGGCTTAGAATCATTTTGGCAACACTGTCATGTATGGCCTCCTGGAAATTAAACTGAAATAGTATGATCTACATGTGTGCCAATTTTGGAATAGCTCCCATGCATACCTTCCAAGATATCCAACATGGAGCTCAAATTTCAATTGCGATTTATTAGCAGTTGGTAGCACTGACATCATTTTCAAGTATTACATTGAGATGTCCCGGTATAGGTCTTTACTCATACCAAATTTGGTTTCGATAGTTGCAGCCGTTTAGGAGTTGATAGGGGGGACACACATAGACAGGCAGGCAGACAAACAGACATTTTCCCTGATCGATCTCATAAGTCTACTTATTCCTCATTTTTGCAACATGTGAAAATTAGGCTGAAAAATCAGCTTGACGTTAAACATGTGGATATTATCGAGTAATGCATATAAATATTTTGGTCAATATAATGGTCTGTTCCTGTAAGATTAACTCAAAATGTCTGTGCATGACCGCTCCCTGGTTATAAGAAGTTGTTGGCTCTTGAACTTCGCCCCTGTGTTACATTGTTTATGGTCGTTAAACAAATTACTGGGCACCCTGTGAATCACGTCACATTAATTAATAATTTAAGAGGAAGCTAAGTGGTTAGATTGGCCTATAGTTTAGATTACATCAGCTCAAGTGCGTGTGCACTTATAATAATATTAATGACGGGTATAGTAATAGCACTAGCTAACAAGCTTGGTTGATCGCACGATTTCTCGTAATACTTCACTAAAACAATGGACCAATTACGGAAACAGTCTGCCCCTAATGAATATGATGTATTCGTAAAGTATGGCATCGTTTTGAGTTACGCCATACCGAAACTAATATCTGCTCTTAACGCTTCATAGTTAGCTTGTTAAAATTAATGTGTTTGATGATGATGATGATGATAATTAACGGGCCTAACATCTAGGTTATCTGCCCGTAATGGTATTCTTGATTGTGAAAATGATAAAATAAAATTCAGAACTACGGCCAAAACTAACTACGAATTTGCTAATGACGTACAACTAGCTTACTTACTACAGGAAGACAGGGAAAAGAAATTTCCTCAACTCCCGAAGGATGAGGACAAGCAGAACATGACCGGCTAAATTCGGATGGTTGGTAACCCTACTAGACACTCATACTGTTCATTGAAGCCCATAGTTTACCTGCTCGTCAGCAGATGCCAGCACGAACCAGGTTCTATTCTGGAACTAGAGGAAGAGTGTTGTACTCCCATGCAATGTTACATCAACTTAAGAAGACATTTTCACATGTGTGTTTTTATTTTCTTATGTATGAAGGCTGCAAGGAAAGAAGCAGGTATCTGAATGTATCAACATGTATAATGTTAATATGCATAAAGTTAAATACACTTTATTTTTAATCGACTACAGAATATGGTTGGTACTGTAAACCCTGCCTAAAGTAGAACGCAATTGTTCTGAATTTATTTTCTGTATGTGTTTCGCAGGTTTCCGTCTTACAGAGAGTTGAGTAACAATAAGACAAAGTAAACCACAGAGAAATACTGTATTGTCACATAGGATTACTATGAAATAATTTGAGTTTTTCCCGCTTTAAACAACACAATTAATTATTTAGCCGGACGTTTGTTCTTCTCGTGTTTTTCAATAACTTTAATTTTCTCCTCCAGTTTGACTGTCTTAATATAGAAGACATTGTCACTGAATTACAGTACGTAAATAAATGCAGTACACAATAAGAACACCTTTAACCCTACAAGTGCCAATGCTATATTCCGTATTCCGTATGCTGAAATTGTAGTGGTTTAGAAAATATTTTATAAAATCGGTTAATATTATCAGAAATTAACAATATAAGCACCATTTTGATCAGAAGAATGAAAATATAAGAACTAAAGGTTCTTTATAGAAACCAAACTTTTTGATGGTTTTAATTTTTGTTATCCTGAAAACTCAAAGTGAAATTGCAAAACACAATATCATCATAACAAACAAAACTGAAATATACAAAATGTTCCTCATTCAATACTGAAATAACACTGCAGGTTTCAAGAAAATATGTACAAAATTAGCACTCTTAGAACACTTTTTTGTCACAATAGGGGCCTACTTACATGTGCATGATAAGTCTGGTCTGCAATGGTGTATCATCATCTGGTGAATTTTCCGAACTTCCTCCAGCCTCATCTGCATTTTCATTGTCATGAGAATCATTTTCACTGTCAATTTCACCATTTTCAAAGTCACTAAAGTCACTACCCTCATCAAAATTTGTAAGATATCCAGTTCAGTTAGCAATGTTTTAGACTTCCGCGCTGCCATGTTTGTTTATTACAGTCACATGACCAGTACTAGATACTAGATTTTTGTAGACATAAAACTCCAACAAATACTACCAAAAGCGACAATAGTGGTGATGTGCGTGACCTATAGACATTCAAGTTGATGTATTACTAATGTTTCACCAACAGATGGCATAACAGTCAAGAAAACACACTTTTACTAAGGATCTCAAAAAGCGATCCCAAACGTAAAGGACACTCTAAACGTTTCTTACAAGGTGCCGGTATGACATATATATGTCAATATATGTCCAAATATTGACATATTCTCTCCCTATCGAACATTCAAACATAACATTAGAAAATCCCTTTTAACCTCAATTCCTAACCCTTCACCCTCCTAATCACCCACTACCCCAACCATTCCCTGCGTCTTTCCCGAGATTTGTGGTTCATTTATTTATTTATTTAATAATTATTTGATACAACCATGAAAGGTAATTTTTTCACTAATATTTTAACAAATTCAAATAATATTAACAAAAACAATAAAACAATAACAGATAACAATTGGCAGTGATGGCAGCTAGGGACAAATCAGTGTGGTTCAGTGGTTTCAGAGAAAATGTTCCTTATATACAGCACATTTTATTATTGTAAGCATAGGGCGTTCCGTATCCCATTATGTTTTTTGCTACAGGCGTGTTTTCCTAGCAACGCACTTTCTACGCCGCGTACAACGCATTATGTGCGCTGCTCAGTCAGACAAAAGAGAAGCCATTAGATTGTATTCCTAGAAGCGTAGCGGTTGTACGCCGCGCAGTATTAGATGATGAGTAGTGATCTGTGGACGTTGCTACTAGCAACGTAGCTTGCTGTGAAGTGGAGTGATTAAATCATTATGGAGGATTATAGGAACTGAACTATTTGTAGGAAAACACTTCACGCCGCGTATTATATTCTACGATTACGCCGGTTTTTTTTACGTTGTACGCGGCGTAGAAAGTGCGTCGCTAGGAAAACACACCTTAAGATGAGGATCCCTACTTGGTCTGCTAAGAAATATTTTTAGCCTACTTTTCTCATTTTACAAAAATGAGGAAAAAGTAGACTTATGAGATCGATCTGGGAAAATGTATGTTTGTCTGTCCGTCTATCTGTCTGTGTGCCTGTCTGTCTGTCTGTTTGCCTGTGTGTCCCCCCTCCTATCAACTCCTAAACGGCTGCAGCTATCAAAACAAAATTTGGTAGGAGTAAAGATCTATAACTGAATATCTTACGGCCATATTTGAAATTGACGTCAGTGGTACCAACTGCTGAAAATCGCAATTGAGATTTGAGCTCTATGTTGGATATCTCAAAAGTTATGCATGCGAACTATTCCAAATTTGACACACATATAGATAATAAGATTCCAGATAAATTTCTAGAACTTTATGCATGCCAGAGTTGCCAACATGATTCTAAACCTGCCGATAGGTCCATTTTTTTAATGCATTTAACTTCTATACTATCAATTGGATTTCAACCAAATTACGTATGTATTATGTGTCCTACCGCAAGTATGACTGTGCGTATTCTGAAGAGCCACCAGAGCTGCCAACTGTTAAAAAATGCTCTCTCTATGTTTTAACCCTAATATCAATATATCAGAATGTATGCAAGCCAACGGCTCTAAACTTTGCACACGTATAGTATCTGACATTCTACCTTAGTTTGGTGTAACTTAAATACATCAGTGCTGCCAACATGATTCTAAGCATGCTGATAGGTCCATTTTTAAATGCATATAACTTCTATACTAAGAAATGAATTTTAACCACATTCCGCATGTGCTTTGTGTACTGTTATGACTATGCGTATTCGTAAAAACTAGCAGCGCTGCCAACTGTTAATAAATGCTATCTCTATTTGTTTAATGCTAATATCAATATATCAGAAAGTATGCAAGCCATCTACTCTAAACTTTGCACACGTACAGTATCTGATATTCTAGATTAATTTGGAGTAACTAATATACCTCAGTGGTGCCAACATGATTCTGAGCTTTCTGATAGTTTCAAGTTTTAATTACATGTAACTTCTATACTAACAAATGGATTTTATCCAAAATTGGCACTATAATAGATACCGGGTGAGTTAGCCGTGGTGGTTACGGCATGACTGATGGCAGTCGCTCACATCCGGGAGGCGAGGAGGTTCGAATCCCCCCGCCGGCAACCTTGAAGATGGTCTTCTGTGGTTTCCCATCTTCCTTCCAGGCAAATGCCGGGGTTGGTCCCTAACTATAGGCCACAGCCGCTACCTTCCAACTCCTCGTCCTTGCATTCCAACTTCCCTCCTTCCCTCCCCAACGGTACTTGTAGCTCACCCATTGGGTGTCCGTCTCGAAGCAGCTACAAAACTGGCGAGCCGAACATGTCCTCGGACACTCCCGGCACTAAAAGCCATACGAAAAAAAAAAAACTATAATAGATCGTAATATTTCAGATTAATTCTGAGAATCACATATATGACATTGTTCTCAACATGATAAATCCAATATCAAACAGCATGTAACATCCATACTATCAATTAGACTTCAACCAAATTTTGTATGTGCATTCTATACCTTAAGAGATGGAACTAAGAAGATATTCAGTGTCACCAAGGCTGCCAACTGTAGTAAGTTACTCTATTACGCTACACTATTTCAGGTGTATTTCAAACTGCAGTACTTAGAAATGTTAGTATTACCAAATTGATTTCGTCATTATTCGAGATAGGTCTATGTAGATTGGCATGAATCTTAAATTTTAAGAAAAGTAGGCTCTTTAGTTCGTCACGGAACTACTTGTTAACATTAAGGAAATCAAAGTGGACTTGACAAACATTTTGATGTGAAACATCTTTCCACTCGGTTGCTGGATATTTTTGTCGGAGTGATTTTGAAAAATGGGACGGAAGTGGATCGGAACGATCCAGCTGGCAGTGGTGGATCGAACGGATGTGTGTAACACGCACTGGTAATGGTAAGAGGAAACAATGAGCGCGGTGTCGGAAATTGATACCATGACGTACTCTCGGCCATGTGGAATGTATATGACATACTGAACAGTAAACGCTCATGCGAACTCTGGTGTCAAGTGAATGAACCACATAGAGACCTGTTTATTATGGAGGTGAGTGATCTAGTTCCAGCCTTTGCTTCCTTGAAATTGAGGAAATATGGCTGACCCAATTGTAGATTTCCGACGAAAGACTCAGCATTTGCTCTTTGTTATTCTTGTATTTATATCAGTGTCATTCGGAACTGTCTTTGACCGTCTTAGTAGAGCAAACGTGTATGGCAGCGCCGGAATATCCCAGGTATTAAAAGCTTTCATAGTATTCCTACAGAACTGTTTTGATATCAGTATTTTTGGTAAGTTCCCATTACATTCTCCTTTATACTTTTGCTGTGGAATGCTTCGAGCATACAATAGGATAGAGAGTGCGCCCGCTATGCTTCTACTGACTGACCGTGGGGCCAAAATAAAATCAGCTGATGTTGGGCAAAACAAAGTTGTCTCCCATAAGAATAACATTATGAAGTGACTACGATATTAAACGGTATTTATCATATCAATATGACTCATTTTAACAGAATCCATATGAAATTACGTGTTGGTCTGTGAATCAAGAGGACCTGTTTATAAGGAATTTAAGTTTATGAGCGGTGTCGCGTCTATTAATCTAGTTGATCCATATTGTATTCTTTATTTAGGCTAGTGCTGGTGGAAGCTACAAATCATCCAATAAAATGAGTTCCGTATTATAAACTACAATATCGGTAAAACACCCCCTTTTACAATAGATTAATATTTGTGCCAATAATAGTATAAAATACCGGTGTATCAAAAATTTCACGTGAGGTTTCTTCTATGTCAGATGTTACACATCATATGCGACTACTGTAAGGCTCGTATTATTATTATTTTTCTCTGTTGACTTCATGTATAGTTTTATAAATATGTGCAACGTAATTGCCAGTCATACCAACATATTCTCACATTAGCACTCCACTATACGAACTCGTAAAACGTGATAAAAGATACTCACGTATGAACAACGCGGCACCTAACTCCGTTATTAGGTCTAATTACAAGATGATATATTTCAACTCATAGAGAAACAAAGTAAGACATACAATCCATTAAGATGATTGTCACAGGTGCGCTAAAGATAATATTAATTTATTAAATAAGGAAACAGATTTAAGAAACGAAGAGATTTCAATCTTAAATTCACAGAGTGTGTCTTGGAGGAAATTAACCTTAATTATTCTACGAGATTACAGTACTTTGCTCTTAAGAATGTTATAATGTTTTGATATAATTCATGCACATGTGAGTAATTTATTGTCATTCTTATCTGTGTCTTTGGTCTCTTCCTTCTTTCAATTTATGTTTGTAATGCCACATGGCAGAGCTGTTCGCCTTTGTAACTTCTCTCCCGTTTTCTCAGCATCGCTGCGTCATGGATTTTATCATTTCTGCCAGGATATAAACTTCAGATAATCTCGATGTTTCTCCCCTCATGTGCTTACTGTGAGTGTATTTATTTATTTACATATTGTATTTGTCTGTTTGTTTACGGTATTTGTTTATTTGTTTATTTACATTTTATTTAGTTAGTTACGTCGCCTCCGGAGCGTAGCGGTCAGCATGGTCAGCTGTCGCCTCGGAGGTCCTGAGTTCGACTCCCGGCTCTGCCACGAAATTTGAAAAGTGGTATGAAAGCTGGAACGGGGTCTACTCAGCCTCGGGTGGCCCAAATGAGTAGAGGGGGTTCGATTCCTTACTCAGCAATCCTCGAAGTGGTTTTCCGTGGTTTCTCACTTCGTCTTCGGGCAAATGTCGGGATGGTATCTACTACAAGGCCACGGTCTTCCTCCTTCCCGTTTCCTTGCCTAACCTTCCCCTCCCTTCTCATCCCTTATGAGGCTCATGTTCGCTTTGCATGTGAGGCCGCCTGGGCGAGGTGCTGATCACACCTCCTCAGTTGTATCCACTCCGACCAGATGTTCCCAGCTCTAGGACACTGCCCGTAGAGGCGGTAGTGGTGAGTTCCCTCGCTGAGTCCGTGGGAAAAACCAACCTGAAGGGTTTAAAAATATATGTAGCCTATTTAGTCTGTTAAAGGAAGGACGTTTGTAGCATTTTCTTTTTTGTCAAAAGAATATTATTTTCCTACATCATATTGTGTTAATTTAGGCGTTCAATTTCCCAACCATCTTTATGGTGCACCATACAAAGTTTAATAACAAGGGACTTTTTAGTGTTACGCTATACAATTTTATTATCATCGTGAGGTGAGAACCAGAGGGTTCTATCTGACTTTAAGTTAATTTTTCAGGAGAGGTGTTTGAAGTAAGGAATTGCATAAAGTATGTAGTATTGAAGCTAGATCTTTGCGAAGTATTTCAAAATGATGATACAAGGTTCTACTTTAATGAATTAACACTAAATATTACAATTAAATAGAGAACATAGGTATTTTAATGACATATTCCAAAGTTTGCATGCAGATAGAACTTTTTGGTTCTAAAATTTGCATAAGATGTTGGAGTCATAAGGTTCTTAATTTCAAAATTGCTTTGTAGAACTCTACATCGACAGAGGGCATCCATTTCATCATGGGATGGATATCTGTAGTCTTCTCCTTGGAAATTTTCCTCCATGATATAGAAGCTCTTGCTTCTGGAGGTCGGATTGGTACTTTGTTCTGTTGCTGATTGTTATCAGTCCTGTTGGTTCTACTCTTCGGTATCTTGATTTAATTCCACTCCTGAGTACCGTGACTTGTCTTAAAGTACACACTGAACAGGTCTGCACAAAATTTCAGCTGCGATACCTGCAGATACGGTGATTTACTATACTGAAACAGTTTGGTTTGAATCCGGTAGTCACGGAATTCGGAAGCTCTCATCTAAAGTACATGGTATGGTGACCTCCTGTTATAAGAGAGAAGAGTTCTTATTAGTAAAACTGGAGACCATACCTCTGATAACCACAAAGACTTCTCTATGTTTGAATTGATGTTGTCAACCTCCTGAATGCAATAATGGCCCGGTGTTGAAAATTTCATGAGGATTTCCCTTATGTGGATATTTTCTTGAAGAAAGCTTGCCAAATCAAAATAAATCAGTGAGTTCCTATTCTGAGGAACACAGCTGCTATCACTCCAAACAATATATTCCCTAACTTCCGGTTGAAACATTTTTAATACTTAAATTACAGCACTTGCAATGCCATTTCCAGATCTGCCGCACAGTGCTTCATGCCAAATAGTACAACAGCCATTTTTATTCCTCGATACATGAGCAGTACGATTGCAAGCGATCAGCTTTCATTTATAAAAGAAGCTACTAGCATTTGCACGAGGTAATGCTATCACATTTTGTAGATCAAAGCATATCACCATAGCATCACTTCGTCTGTCATGTTCTCTTTCCTTTCTTCTAAAAGGTTAGCAAACTTCGTTGACAAACTCTCAGTGACTATTTTCCCTTTTCGCCATGATAAACTCCTCACAAAGGTCACACCGATCGGATTTTGGTAGGGGCAGATGACCTCGTAGTTCCGCTCCTTAAAACAACAATAACTAACTAAATAAACTAACTCGGATTTAGGTGCTAAAACGTCCAGATTATATTCAGTGTTAAATATTGACAAGTACTTTGACAGTGTTTATAGCAATTCTGTATGCAAACTTCTTTAAACATCTCAAACAATCTAGTTACATTTAAATAAGGACTTAAGTATTCCTTTTGTGTCACAGCCCTGCAGTAATGCGACTCTGCCCTTGGACATGATTCAATGTGCTTTTTAACAAAATCTCTACAATTTTTGGAAATCCTCTCTTGTTTTCTTTCCTCTCTCATTGGACTTTGGAGTCCCGGATGTTTTATCTTTGTTAGAATGCACATTGTATATTACTTTTTGACTGACCAACAAGGTCTCTTGTATACTCTTACCTGCGTGCCATTCACTTGTAAAAAGTAAGAGAACGACTTACGGTCAACTTTCATGGTTCTCGGAGAAGATTTGTAAAATATAATGTTTTTCTCATATCTTGCAGTGAATAAAATGAAATCATTATGGAATTCCGGTCATCTTAAAAAAATTTATGATAACACTTAAATTTGCAATTAAATACAAGTTTTTCGGGCTTATAGGCCGTGGTCCAGACAGGATATCTCCCGACGTTTCACCGGAATCTGCGTCCGGCATTATCAAGGGTTCCGCTCCTTTCCTTGGTCTGCAGTGGAATGAGGAAGAGGCTTGAAATAATGGGTAACGGCTAGTAGTGGAGTATTGTTGTTTGAATATGACTGTTGGTTGGGTGGATCTTGGCGATGAACTAACGGCTGGAAGGTAGTTTGGATCTTCAAATTAGCATGGTGAGCCGAGCGTTCTCTTCTCATTCCGGCTGGATCGTCTGATCTCACGTACATGTTGCGGGGTGCGGTGCGTGCTCCGGCTTCGGCGACTGAGCTTGTGAGGGTCAGGTGTTCCCTGCGCGACTGCCGGGCTGTAGCGGGAAGGTTCTTCAGGTTGACGTGTGAGTGATTTCTTGGCCTTGGTGTTCCTAAGAGCCGGGATCCATGTATTACGCACACGTTCAATTTCTTCCTTCCGATTGAAATTGTCGGGGTGTTTGAAGATTTCTATGGCTTCCCGTTGCAGCCTGGCGTAATAGTGTGTGGTCGTGGAGAGTATCTCCGTGTCCCCGTACTTTACATCGTGACCGGGCAAGAGAGAATGCTCAGCGACTGACGATTTCTCAGTTTGACCCAGGCGGCTGTGTCTGTTATGTTCATTGAGTCTGGTGGTCACGCTCCTCTTCGTCGTTCCTATGTACACCTTCCCACAGGAACACGGGATTCTGTAGACACCTGCAGTGGAGTGTGGGTGGCGCTTGTCTTTAGCGGATCGCAGCAAGTCCCGGATTTTGGTGGAGGGTTTATAAACCGTCTTCACCCCATTGGTCTTCAGTAAATTGCCTATCCTGTCCGTCACCTTCTTCACGTACGGCAGGAATGCGGTGGCCACCGGAGTTTCCTCAGAATCTTTCCTCGTGCTCCGGCGCCTGGGATGAGAGGCTCGCTCAATCTTCTTATTGCTGTATCCGTTGGCGCATAGGGCCCTCTTTATATGTTTCAGCTCTTGGTTGAAGTTGGATGGCTCACAGATTCTCCTAGCACGGTCTACCAATGTTTTAATAACTCCGTGTTTCTGTCGGGGGTGGTGATTGGATGTCTTGTGTAGATCCAATCACCACCCCCGACAGAAACACGGAGTTATTAAAACATTGGTAGACCGTGCTAGGAGAATCTGTGAGCCATCCAACCTCAACCAAGAGTTGAAACATATAAAGAGGGCCCTATGCGCCAACGGATACAGCAATAAGGAGATTGAGCGAGCCTCTCATCCCAGGCGCCGGAGCACGAGGAAAGATTCTGAGGAAACTCCGGTGGCCACCGCATTCCTGCCGTACGTGAAGAAGGTGATGGACAGGATAGGCAATTTACTGAAGACCTATGGGGTGAAGACGGTTTATAAACCCACCGCCAAAATCCGGGACTTGCTGCGATCCGCTAAAGACAAGCGTCACCCACACTCCACTGCAGGTGTCTACAGAATCCCGTGTTCCTGTGGGAAGGTGTACATAGGAACGACGAAGAGGAGCGTGACCACCAGACTCAAGGAACATAACAGACACAGCCGCCTGGGTCAAACTGAGAAATCGTCAGTCGCTGAGCATTCTCTCTTGCCCGGTCACGATGTAAAGTACGGGGACACGGAGATACTCTCCACGACCACACACTACCACGCCAGGCTGCAACGGGAAGCCATAGAAATCTTCAAACACCCCGACAATTTCAATCGGAAGGAAGAAATTGAACGTGTGCGTAATACATGGATCCCGGCTCTTAGGAACACCAAGGCCAAGAAATCACTCACACGTCAACCTGAAGAACCTTCCCGCTACAGCCCGGCAGTCGCGCAGGGAACACCTGACCCTTACAAGCTCGGTCGCCGAAGCCGGAGCACGCACCGCACCCCGCAACATGTACGTGAGATCAGACGATCCAGCCGGAATGCGAAAAGAACGCTCGGCTCACCATGCTAATTTGAAGATCCAAACTACCTTCCAGCCGTTAGTTCATCGTCAAGATCCACCCAACCAACAGTCATATTCAAACAACAATACTCCACTACTAGCCGTTACACATTATTTCAAGCCTCTTCCTCATTCCACTGCAGACCAAGGAAAGGAGCGGAACCCTTGATAATGCCGGACGCAGTTTCCGGTGAAACGTCGGGATATATCCTGTCTGGACCACGGCCTACAAGCCCGAAAAACTTGTATTTTATTATGAACGCCAGCCGTGAAATTTGCACTTACAGTCTTTATGTTTTGCTTCCTTCGCAGCCACCACTTTGTCGCAGTTTCTTTTGAATATTCGTTTTACATTGTTGAGGGTAATGCTATCCCTTCCTGGACTTCTCAAGAGTTATAGCCAAACAGATGAGATGGAATAGAAGTGTGCAACTCCAAACTGCTGATCCAGTGTGTACTGTCTACCAACATTCTGCAGATAGAACCATCTGGTTCTCAGCCTTGCAATCTTTTGCAGATAGAACCAAATTTACCTGCTTATTGTCTGGAAATGGTAAATGATACGGATGTTGCCGTCATGGATAACGATAGTACATATCTCCCAGTACCATTTACAACGAAAAAATCAAAATCCTCAAAAAGTGTAGATAGAACCCTCTGGTTCTCACATCACGACAATGTGTCTTTGACATTTATTAATTCATTCATATCGGCTGATGAAGGGGCCAAAAACAATTAGGCCTCGAAACATGTACCACCAATGACCACACAGTGATCTTTATTTACTAAAAAGTATAAAAAAGATGCTAAATTGAAATATTGGAGGTAAGGAAGGAAAAACACCGGGAAAAGATGAGTCAGTACTGAAAAAAATCAGAACCAAGCAGTTGATCAAACGTGGTTCCCACTCCCCAGTAGGCCCATCCGAAAGAAGATGGTGAAGTTAAGAGAAGAAGAAGGAGAAGAAAAAGAAGAAGTATTGATTGGGCGGAACTTTCAACCTATGTATTGCTCAATTAATTCGTCAATACGGAACCAGAATGAACCCTGTAAGTTCTATAATAAAACTCGGTACAGGCCATGGAGGCCCTGGGAGTAGTGGAAAGTAGAAGCTTCCACTTTTTATGACATCGGCACTACTGCCGACCAAAGTATTATGTGTACTCGAGTTTGAAGGTTGTTTGTGAAGTAACCAATAGACCTACATAAAATCCAATACCATCAACATTTTCGTCGTTATATTTTACGTTAGTTCATATAGGTTTGGATTTTTAAATTTATATTTTAATATTTTTTATCTCAGTTGGAACACAAAAAGTACACGTTTTTAAGCGGGTTTCAACCATGCGTCACATTTATGAATTATTATCTCAAAAGCCCGTCATTAGATCGAATCCAAATTTTAACACAATATACATTGGAATGTTGTATAACTGGTTTATTAATTTCACAATTTTTGTGTCCAAGAAACAAAGTTGTTATCATTGTTGTAAGGTAACTTTTTCTCGGCTCGGAGTGGTTGGAAAATGTAGTTCTTGGTTGCGTTGTAATCGTTATACATCACAAAGTTATGCTGTATGACTGTGAAATACGTAAATTAATTCACTTATTTTATATCAGTTTGTATTTGTACGAGGAAATAACACATGGTTCACCAGCTAGCCGCTCCGGAAAAAGCTGTACAGCGTTGCTGAGATGGAGCCCATCACTTCCGAGCGAGACGCGCCATGATGCGTGTGAGCACCATAGTTTCTATTAATGTGCCCAATTTGCTTTACCTGGGCGAAACCACTGCGCAAACTGACTCGGAAACCTAGAAGAACAAATATGTCAATTTGCTGCAAAATCCCTGCCCCAATGTTTTAAGGGGGGGGGGGGGGAGACCCAGCTTAAGAGAGGAAAAAAAGGCCAATATTCATTCGATTGTTAAATGTACTACACATATCGTTGACAAACGCTGCACATATCCCAGTATTGGTGTGCTTCCTGGAAACCAGAAACAACTTCAATAATGTAAAAATTCAAATTATAATACACTCACCGGCATAAAAAGCGAAACACCAGGAATCTCAGACAAAACGCAATGTTTGTCCGTTTCATACCTGGCATAAATTGAATGTTGTAACTTTGCAGCGACATGGCAATGTGTCGTGAGTTAATCCTGAGTTAATTAGCTCATTTGAGAAGTTTCAGCGCAATAATATTGATAAACATTGTTGATCGTGACAATCACAACACTAATGTTACAGTTTCCCGCCTTTGGACAAGAATAACCACAAACGGATGTCTTAAGGTTTATTGCTGTGAATTCTCGTGCCGCGTATTTTTGTGGACATTACGGTTTGTCTACAATATTCGTAATCATACAGTGTTACTGTACAATACATTCCATGTTTCGACATTTCCAAATTTGTGTTTGTGCACTGTTGTTATTGTCTTCATCAATAATGTTTTTCAAATATTGTATTAAATAAGGTAATTCACTTATGATACATTGCCATATTGTTGTGATTCCATAGTATTTGGTTAATACAGGGTTTGAAACGTCCAACATTGAGTTTAGTCTGAAATTCGTAGTGTTTCGCTTTTATTGCCGGTGAGTGTTAATACACATTTTCAAAATTCCCCGCCTTTTTAACAATGTATCACTTTCCCTTATAAATTCCAAGTTTATAAGAATTTTCGTACTTTTCCTTTTTATAGTGTGTATCAAACCTCAACCTACAAAATGAACCTCAATCACTAACATACACTGTGATTTAGATATTTTTAGCCTATTTTCAATTTTGAAAAAAAAAATAGGCTTATGAGATCACCTTTTGTCCGTGTGTGTGTGTGTGTGTGTGTGAGAGAGAGAGAGAGAGAGAGAGAGAGAGAGAGAGAGAGAGAGGTGTGTGTGTGTCCCCCTAATAACTTTTGAACGGATGGAGCGATTTCAATAAAACTCGGTAAGTTCATAGCACTATTCCGGACGACCCCGACCGTGCCCTTCAAATTTCGTTACGTCTCACCAATCCAACATGGCGGCTGTGCGAAATATTTCACCAGCATTCAATATCTCGGAAACCATTCCCGATATCACCCTGGAAATTTTTATGGTGTTAAAGGGAACAACTAGAAGTTCACCTATGTGACTTTTGAAAAACTGGTAACTACAAAACCAACATGGCGGCCACGCAAATTTGCGACATTTAAATAGACATTTCTCGCGATGTATCCAACCAAACGCAATAAAACTTGGTACAGTATATGTTTATACACATTGTAATGCACCGACATCTAATTTCGTTCAATTGATTACATAACCACAAGATGGCGGATGTGCGAATTATTTCACAGGCATTCTATCTCTTTGGAACTATTAGCGGTATCACCCTCATATTTTGTACATCTATAAGACTTTCGAAACCCGGTTAACTACAAAACGAACATGGCGGCCAAGCGAATTTGAAAATTTTAAATTGACCTTTCTCGCGATTTAATGTTCCAAGCGCAATGAAATCTGGTACAGGAAATGTTTATACACATTGTAATCCACTGTGTCGTTATCATGCGATCGAAATGATAGTATGAATAATGAACCTACGCAATAATTTTCCTTTAATGGTACATGACTATATGGCCTATACATTTAACAATCCAACATGGCGACCATCCGAAATATTTAGACGGCTCTGAATATCTACGAATCTATTATAGCAATCAAATTGATTTTTTTATGTTCATAGGGGCTATGAATTTAAGATCACCTATAGGGCTTTAAATAACCTGGTGTTCACAAATCCAACATGACGGCGATGCGAAGTATAAATATTCACATGGACGTTTCTCGCAATTTAACCATCCGAGTACAGTGAAACTTGGTACAGTAAATCCATATACGAATGTTAATCCACTGGCATCTATTGTTTTCAATTTTTTCCATAACCACAAGATGGCAGCTGTGCGAAATTTTAAAAATCTCCTTGTTACTTCTTGTGTCCTAATGATGCGATTGAAGTTTGAATGCTACACGTACCCAATAATCTTCATGTAACAGTACATAACCCAAGGACCTACATATATAAAATCCAACATGGCTACCATCCGAAATATTTAGTCGGGTCTCAATATTTATGAATCTATTACAGCAATCAAACAGAATTTTTTTATGCAGGTAGAGGCAATTAACATAAGTAGGATATATGAAAATAGGCTGTATAGTTCTTCCCGGAACTACTTGTTATATATTTTTTATTCTGAGCACCTGAATAAAATAAAATAAATAATAACTATATAAAAGTATCTAAATCACAGTGTATGTTAGCGATTGAGGTTCATTTTGTAGCTTGAGGTTTGATACATACTTTAAAAAAATTAAAGTATGAAAATCCTTATAAACTTGGAATTTATAAGGGAAACAGTGATACATTGTTAAATAGGCGGGAAATTTCGAAAATTTTATTTTAAAATGTTATAATTAGATTTTTACATTATTGAAGTTGCTTCTGGTTTCCAGGAAGCACACCAATACTGGGATATGTGCAGCGTTTGTCAACAATATGTGTAGCATATTTAACAATCGAATGGATATCGGCCTTTTTTACTCTGTTAAGCTGGGTCTCCCCCCCCCCCCCTTAAGGTACTTGGCAACCCCTGCCTCTGAATCATTCGCACAGTGAACTCAACTTGAACCGGAAACAAGAAGAGAATTATATTGTGATTGCTACTGGCAACACGTTTATAACCAAGAAGAAGATGTGAACGCACCGAGGAAACCACACTACTACTCAAGGTATTCACAACAGCAGAGGTCAGAACCTCATCATTTCTTTCTCTCTATCCCCCACCCCCTTGCCTGTCTATATAGCCTGCAGAAAAAATAATATCTTGTCAAATTTACTACCGTGACCTAACATGATGTCATTAACGTATGCAGCAGCAGCAGAAGCAGCGGCGATCGTTCGCCTACTGTTTTCATCTAGCGGCATTGATTATGATAAATTACCACCAGATAGTGCTACCGTTGACTCACACATCCCTTCTTCTTTTTTTTTCATCAATAATGTGAGAGACAAAGAAACCGAAATGAGCTTACACAAAAAATAAATAATTATAGAACATATTGAGAGATTGATTGAAGTCAGTAGAAGAAAATAAAAATCAACTTTTAAAAGATTTTGACAGATATGATAAATTACAAAAAGGATATTAATATAAGATACATGAAAAAAAAGCAGATTAGATATAGAGAAAGTTGCACGCAAACAATTGAATGTCGTCAGCAAGAAAAGACGGACAACACCACATATATAAAAAAAAGGAAACAATCATAATGACAGAGACGACGGAACGACAATAAAACTGGTAAGAGAGGGGGGAGGAAAGAAAAGTTCCGAAAAGGAACAATGAATTAGTAGAAATAAAAAGGATTCCTCCTTCATCTTGTTTTTTTCTCTTCCCAAGTTATAAATCATAGATATGTAGTAGTAACCTGGTTGGTCGTTAAAGCCTGAGAAATACAAGAAGATATTTCACTGCACGAGTAGAAATGATGGATGTGAAAATGATGAACAAAGATTAGCAAAAACAAAGAAAGATAAAAGGAAGCACTATCATAGTTACGATCACACAAAAATATTATAAAACTTTACCATAACACATTAAAGATTTTTGATGCTTGAATGTTGTAAACCAATTGGTTAAGGAATTAGTATCTTGAACTTCAGAAGCAAGTTCAAATCCAGTCAAGGGCATCAGCAATTTTCGTTTTATAGAAGTAATTTCATGGAGCATTGATAGTCGTAAGTAATTATCGTAGGCATTCAGTTGCTTTGGTTACGCGTGATTGGTAATAAGGAGGCTTTGCATAAACGCTGTGAACATTAATCGAGGAGGCCATGACTTTCATCAGACAAGATCAAGGAAGGCTTATTGAGGTGTTACCAATATTAATCAAAGAATCCTAATTGATTCGTTTATTTCAGAAAGGGGTCAAGTGACAAAGTAATAATAATAATATCGTATGGCCACGAGAGCCGGGTGCAGGCTTTGTTATTTCACACCCATGTCGAATTCCGTTGTTCTTTGAAGCACTATGAAAGTCAAGGAGGTTAGATATCTAAGCTCCTTGAACACCATAGCGCTTTCTAGTAGAGAAGTAAGGAACTTTGTGTTGGCGGAAACTCCCGAGATTAATTTTGCCATTATGAACACGGCCTACTGAATTCAAATGGTTCTTTGGTTGGTTGGTTGGTTCCTCAGTTTAGGGGCTGCGACAACGCGGTCATGTAGATAGGTTCATATAGGCTACTGTAGATTAATCATTGGCATGAAAAGTAGGCTCTTTAGTTCTTCACGGAACTTCTTGTTTAATTTAAGTACAGACTGCAACTTAGAATTTTTCAAATAGTTCCTACTTTTGCCGCCAAACGCCACCGTCAACGACTAATATGCCTAGTTCAGAACTTAGCTACTAGACGCCACCGCAGTCGGCTCTTGGCAACGAACTTAGAATCCTAAGAGCGTTGTTTACAATTTTAACCTATACAATTTAGCTTCACACAGGTGCAATTAGTGGAAGGTTCTTTATCATGCCACAAATCTATGGCATGGGACCGCCGGCTTCACTTGCCCCCCGAAGGAAGGCATACTGAGGGATGTTTAACGCTCTTAAAAAATCCGACGGCTTCGGCTGGGTTTGAACCCGCTATCTTGGGCATAGAAGCTCAGCATGCTACCGACTACGCCACCGAAGCCGCAAACAAAATGGTTCTTTAACATGCCAACATCGTATGACATGGTGTCGTAATTTTGGCCGCCTTTCAAAAAAAAAAAACACTTACCATGGCCAGGAGCGAACCTGCAAGCTTGGGTTTAGTAGACCGACACGTTAACCACTCACCCACCGTGGCAAGCTTTCAAGTGACAAAATAATGATGAAAGAAGTTATTTCAGGGACCATGTTTTGTAAGGGTAGACGCATATTTTAGTACAGGAAGGGGTCAGGGGACTTTGCTTGAGTCGTTTCTGTTCTAATATTTCAGCCCGTACTTCTTGTACCCTGTGTCTAGTTTTGGCCTAGGACCAGTGCTTTCTCTTTTCAGGGGGAACGAGGGGTACGCGTACCCTTTATACATTTGAAAACTGTTTAAGAAAAAAATATTGGTGCATTTGTATGTTTGATTATATTTACTAGTTAAAATTTTATCCAGCACCATAAAACTAGACAGATATAATATTTGCTTATTACATCTACAAGAAATGTTGTAATTAGGCTGAAAGTTTCAACTATTAGCACCTTTGATAATAGCCTACAAACTCTTTTATAGCAGGTGATTATTATATAGACCACTATCCTATATAGGGTTGAAAGATCAATCAAAATAGGGTGTCGGTTAAAATAAATCATAGAAATTCAATCTATTTTTTATTCAAAATCCAAAATCTATTCATTGACACAAAATCCCTTAAGTTGTAAGTGCAGAAAAATTCATAGACAAATTATTGACAGTGATTAGAAAATGTGGACTATAAGTAGGTAAATTTAATTGGTGTGGTCTAAAGTTGAAGTTACCGTACGTTATGGTGTGGCCTGGCAAGGGTGTCAAAAGTTGAATATGGTCCTCAAATACAATAAGGTTATGCATGCCATTTGTACAATAAGGTCTCGTCATGAATTGAATCGCTTATTTCTAAAAGGGGGCAAGTGAGAAAAAAAAAAAAACTTAAGATCTCATACAAAGATTTGTTTATGGATTTTAAAAACTTACCACAAATGTAAAAACTCAGCAATTCTTCTAGGTTTGTGCCGTGTCTTGTGTGGGGTTTCGCCTAGGACACCAAGCTAGGCTCATCGGCGGGCTCTTGGTGTCCCTGCCCGGACCCCCACAGGAGTATCGAACTGCGCGATACCTCCCTTTATATAGAGTGCCTAGCTTGGTGTCCTAGGCGAAACCCCACACAAGACACGGCACAAACCTAGAAGAATTGCTGAGTTTTAATTCACCGGCCGTGAAAGCCAATACACCATCTTTTTGGAAGCCTTCATAGGGAGGTTACGGCTGCTTGAGCTTTTGGTTCTCGCAGTCAAGGAGTGCAGTTGCACTCTATATAAAGGGAGGTATCGCGCAGTTCGATACTCCTGTGGGGGTCCGGGCAGGGACACCAAGAGCCCGCCGATGAGCCTAGCTTGGTGTCCTAGGCGAAACCCCACACAAGACACGGCACAAACCTAGAAGAATTGCTGAGTTTTTACCACAAATGTGTTTATGTATTTGAAACGTAATAACACAAATTACATTTGTTTCACTTCTTTGTATCGTGCAAAAAGGGAACTTAAAACCTTTGTACTTGACAACTTTCTGCTTTAAAGAATTAGAACACGGATATTTTGATAGCAAAACTGGGAAATATTTTACAGATTTGTAACGAAAACGAATTGTATGCAAAACAGTTTATTTATATGTGTATTAGATAACATTATTAATGCGAGAAAACCAACTATCGAAATCGTTTTAAAAATGGCTGGCACTTTCTTTTAACCTGATCAGTCTCAAAGTTCCAAGTCATACTTTATCTGGTTGGTAGTACTACTCTGATTTATTCGTGGGGGCGTGGTGGCTCAGCGGTCTAGCTGTATGCCTCTCACCAAGGCGGTCCGGGTTCGATTCCCGGTCAATGCATGTGAGATTTTCGAAGTGAAATACCATGTCCTGTGGTTCGGATTCCATGTAAAAAGGAGGTCCCGTGGCTCATAATCACAAGATTCACGGTCACGTAAAACTACAATCTTCCTTCTTCCTTGATTTATTCGTCTTGTAACTCCGCAGCACATTATGTATCCGTAGTTAGGCCATTGCAATATATCGTTGTGGAACTCATCATACCCAAGGTTTGAGGTTAGTGAGGATTCTTATCTTCTTCACATTGATGGGAACCTGAAACAGAAGGTCCATCCGGCAAATATTACTTCCGACTTGAAAATTCATCGATCAGCTGGCGTCAGCGCACTGTTCACAACAGCCGGAGGAGATTTCGATCTATCCTCGATTTAAATCGATATATCGAATCAGTTTCGTTTGGTCGTCAACTCGGCACTCTGTTCTTATAAGCACGCAGGCTAGTGTTTGGAGGCGGTGTGCGTGTGGTTAGTTTTGAAAGATAAAGAAAATAACGAACTATTTAACATCCACACAGGCATCGAAATAGTACATTTTGCAACAAGCCTATAATGGCAATAATTAAGACACGAATATGTTTATAAAAAAGTCCTCTCGGCACGCCGGAAGGCGGAGGTAGATTTCATCGGACAAACTTGGGGATAGGCGAAAATAGGCAGAATATGCAGGTTTTCGTAGAAGGATCAGACCTCATTTATTGCGAGAAAGTATTTTATAATTGGAGCTTAATTAACTTTGTTTTTCGTCATTTTATGCTTATTTTAAACATTTTATTGTCTTATGGGAACGGTAACCTTCTTGTCATTTGTGGTCCATTTTCATACTTGTGGTCACACTGTCCTTATGCAAGGTTTCGACACTGATGTGTAACTATGTAACGGTCTGTTACTTCTTCACGCAAAATTATATCTCCCGCAGAGATTTTGGTTGGTTCCTCAGTTTAGGGGCTGCGACAACGTGGTCATGTAACCCCGTGTACTTAGGGATGGCTGTATTAGTCTGTAATTCAGGTAAGGACTGCAGACGGTCAATTTCAAGCAGTAGTTCCTAATGTTGCTACCAGGTACTACCGTCAACGACACCTACCTGCGAACTTGGCTACTAGATGCCACCGCAGCCAGCAACTCGCAACGAACGTTGGTACTTCCCCTCCAAAGGAAAGCATACTGAGGGATTTTTAGCGCTCTTAGAAAATCCGACGACTTCGGCCGGCTTTGAACTCGCGACCTTGGGCATAGACATTCAGCATGCTTGCTACCAGTTACGTCACCGAAGCCGCTTCACACTTAGTCAGATGGAATTCTGAATATGATCTCGTGCAAGTGCGTTATCTTGGCAACGTCTGATGGCTCATCCCTCATCAATTTAGTAGTATTGCCATGGCAACCACTGATAGCTCTTGGCATTTTCTTATAATTCCGAAATCATTTTTCTCATCCCTTGGCATAATGGTGGGTCATATCAAAAATTCTTTCAGACAAAATTTTAGGTAATTATTAGGGGAATATTATCCATTTTGTACGGTTTTGATATAGTGCCTATTAAGAGAGATATGATTAATGTTTCCCGAAAAACCAATTTTTTCCCGCCCCTTTGGTCAATGGTTGGTGCTATAAAAAGAACTCTTCTAACATAAATGTTTGGGCTTTATCCGACACATAGTATGAACGTTGAACGGATTCGATATTTCACATATTAAGAGAGTTATAGCAATATTTCACTTTTTCGAAAAAAAAGCCCCCCATTTTCACCCCCTTCGACCGATTTAGCCCAGTAACGAACTCGACCGAGATTTTATAGGTATACATATTCGGTAAAATATTCAAAGTGATTGGTGCAAAATTACGGCAGTTATCGTGTCCACAAGAAACTGATATGCATATATATATACACATATACATACATAAATTATATATAAACTTTTGAACTGACGGTGGTTTTGGGGTCTGGGGGATGTGAAACGCGAAGATATGTCGAAATTTTCCGGAAGTCGAAACATGGTACCCTTTGCAATAGTTAGCTTTCTAATGAAATCTACCTCTGGTTGGTTCCTCAGTTTAGGGGCTGCGACAACGCGGTCATCTAACCCCGTGTACTTTGGGTGATTGTAGAATCTGTCTGATAAACGGTGTGAATTGTAATGGCTGTAGTAGTCTTTATTCAGGTAAGGACTGCAGACGGTCAATTTCAAGCAGTAGTTCCTAATGTTGCTACCAGGTACTACCGTCAACGACACCTAGCTGTGAACTTGGCTACTAGATGCCACCCCAACCAGCAACTCGCAACGAACGTTGGAACTTCCCCTCCAAAGAAAAGCATACTGAGGGATTTTAGCTCTCTTAGAAAATCCGACGACTTCGGCCGGCTTTGAAACCGCGACCATGGGCATAGACATTCTGCATGTTACCAGTTACGTCACCGAAGCCGCTTCCCACTTAGTCAGATGTCAAAGTCAACCCCTGGCACCATCCAGCCCATGACGGGCTAAGGCCGACCAAGCGACCACTACCCAGCCATTTGGCCGGCAGATATTGGGGTGACGCGTGATCAGCGCGTCGGGTCCCCTCGGCCGTTAATATTGGTATTCGTGATCGGGGTGCTGTCTCACTGTCAGACAGCTACTCAATTGTCCTCACGAGGCTGAGTGCACCCCGTTCCAACCCTCACGTCAGTTTTAAAATCCCTGACGGAGCCGGGGATCGAACCCGGGGCCTCCGGGTGAGAGGCAGGCGCGCTACCCCAACACCACGGGGCCGGCTTAGTCAGATGGAAATACTGAATCTGATCTCGTGCAAGTGCGTTGTCATGGCAACGGCTCATCCCTCATCAATTTAGTAGTGTTGCCATGGCAACCTCTGATAGCTCTTGGCATTTTCTTATAATTCCGAAATCATTTTTCGCATCCCTTGGCGTAATGGTGGGTCATATCAAAAATTCTTTCAGACAAAAGTTTTAGGTAATTATTAGGGGAATATTGTCCATTTTGTACGGTTTTGATATTGTGCCTATTAA
Organism: Meconema thalassinum; assembly: GCA_946902985.2. Classification (NCBI taxonomy): domain Eukaryota; kingdom Metazoa; phylum Arthropoda; class Insecta; order Orthoptera; family Tettigoniidae; genus Meconema; species Meconema thalassinum. The sequence continues at coordinate 226,077,461 of OX336388.2, forward strand.
GAGAGATATGATTAATGTTTCCCGAAAAACCCACTTTTTTCCACCCCTTTGGTCAATGGTTGGTGCTATCAAAAAACTTATTTGACATAAATTGTTGGCACTTATCCGACACATATTATGAACTTTGAATGGATTTGATATTTCACGTATTAAGAGAGTTATAGCGAAATTTCAATTTTTCGAAAAAAGCCCCCCAATTTCACCCCCTTCGACTGATTTTGCCCATTAACGAACTCGACCGAGATTTTATAGGGATACATATTATGTAAAAAAATCAAAGTGATTGGTGCAAAATTACGGCAGTTATCGTGTCCACAAGAAACTGATATACATATATATATATATATATATATATACATAAATTATATATAAACTTTTGAACTGACGGTGGTTTTGGGGTGTAGGGGATGTGAAACGCGAAGATATGTCGAAATTTTCCGGAAGTCGAAACATGGGACCCATTGCAATAGTTAGCTTTCTAATGAAATCTACCTAAAACGAGCGTAGCCTGTTTTATAATTTTCATACGAGTGTCTTAATTACCAATATAGGCGAGTTGCATACGACTGTTTATGTTCGACGATAATTATTATAACTATTTTATGTTCGAACATAAATATTCATAAATATCTGTCGAGATTTCGCCAGTTTGATGTACTGAACAGAGCGCATGGGACGCACAGAATATCTTGTATTTGACCATGGCTCCTCAATTGCCCCACTATAACACTAGCCCAGGCAGTGAAATTTAAATTAGAAGGCCTTGGAACTCAGCGTAGATGCGTTGCTATCATCACCTGATTGGTCAAACAACTGTTTCTTGAGCTCTGATTGGTGGGAGAACTGTTTCATAATGAAAAATAGTGTTATAATGTCCATCATTATGATACAATTTTCTGACAGGGTCGAACATAAAAGCTAAAAGTTAATTATTCGAGCACAAACAATGACCGGAATTTGCAAATTGCCGAAAATTGCAAGATCATGATGTTTTGCTGTCTACAACTGAGAGTTCCCCTTAATATGTTTGTAGGAAAAAAGCACTGATGGACCTTCTGTTTCAGGTTCCCAACAATGTGAAGAAGATAAGAATCCTCACTAACCCCAAACCTTACCTTGGCTGGTGGGTTCCTCAGTTTAGGGCTGCGACAACGCTGTCATGTAGCCCCGTGTACTTTGGGTGTGTGTAGAATCTGTCTGATAACCGGTGTTAATTGTGATGGCTGTATTAGTGTGTATTATCGGTTTTTAATTCAAGTAAGGACTGCAACTTTGAATTTGTTAAATAGTTCCTACTTTTGCCAACAAACGCCACCGTCAACGACTACTAGGCCTAGTTCAGAACTTAGCTACTAGACGCCACCGCAGTCGGCTCTTGGCAACGAACGTGAGAAACCTAAGAGCTTTGTTTACATTCCTAACCTATACAATTTAGCTTCACACAGGTATAGTTAGTGGAAGGTTCTTTAACATGCCATAAATCTATGACATGGGACCGCCGGCTTTACTTCCCCTCCGAAGGAAGGCATACTGAGGGATCTTTAACGCTCATAACAAATCCGACGGCTTCGGCCGAGTTTGAACCCGCTAACTTGGGCATAGAAGCTCAGCATGCTACCAAACCTTACCTTGTTGGGCATGATGAGTTCCACAACGATAAGTTATATTGCAATGGTCTACTACGGTTACAGAATGTGCTGTTGAGTTTGAAGACCAATACATCAGATTAGTACTACCAGCCAGATAATGTATGACTTTGAACTTTGAGACTGATCAGGTTAAAAGAACGTGCCGGCTATTTTTTATCATTTTAAATGATCTTGTTGACTTCGTCGTTACGCTGAGGTCTGGCGTTACGTTACGGTGACGGGACGAAATGTACCCAGATGCACTGAGATGTGTGACGTCATAGTACTGCTTGGTGCATGTGTTCCCCGACAATCTCTACTTCGTTAGTATAAGACAAAAATCCCCGATTCTTGGATGTCACGGGTAATCTCGAGAACCACTGGATGGATTTTGATGCGGTTTTCACCATTCTGAAAAGGATATCTCAAGGAAAGATTTTGTAGAATATAATTTATGTATGATCAAAGGAAGCCAAGCAGTAACGATTTCAGTGAAAAAGTCGAAAACAAAGTTGGCATCCGTGCGCTTCTTAAGCTTACGCTGGGCAAGCCGTTAGAAATATCAATATACTATGAGCGTAAGAATTGGTCAGCATGAAAAGGTCTACAAAAAAGTCCGCGAGAGCATATCTCTATCTTCAATACATCGCCCACTATAAGTGTTTTTAGACTGGATGGAAGGGGCACGTCCCCGCGCGCTTGACATTGCTTTGCCCTTGGTTTGCACTTGCCGATCGTGAGTAATTTGAAACAAGATAAGCAAGAGAAGTATTATGCAGATCATTTTCTAACATGTCAAGAGTCTTTGGTTTCGAGCGAAGCGAGAAGCCTCCAGCCTTTATAACATTTTCCAGCATTTGTAGCATTTAAAATGATACAAAGTCTAGTCTTTCAGACTGACTGTCACTTTTTTTAAACAGATTTTGTTAGTTGGTTTTCTCACGTAAATAATGTTATCTAATACACATATAAATAAACTGTTTTGCATACAATTCGTTTTCATTACAAAACCTTAAAATATTTCTCAGTTTTGCTATCAAAATATCCGTGTTCTAATTCTTTAAAGCAGAGTCAAGTAAAGAGATTTTAAGTTCCTGTTTTGCATGATGCAAAGAAGTGAAACAAATATAATTTTTGTTATTACGTTTCAAATACATAAACACATTTGTGGTAAGTTTTAAGATCCATTAAAAATTCCATGTATGAGATTTTTCTTTGTTTTTCCCAAAATTGCATTTTCTCTTGACCCCTTTCTGAAATAAGCGATTCAATTCATGACGAGACCTTACAAATAGCCCGCATAAACTGATTGTATTTGAGGACCATATTCTACATTTGACACCCTTGCCAGGCCACACCATAACGTACGGTAACTTCAATTTTATACCTACTTCCAGTGTACATTTTATAATCACTATCAATAATATAACTATGAATTTTTCTACACATACAACTTAAGGGATTTTGTGCCAACGAATAGATTTTGAATAAAAAATAGATTGAATTTCTACGATTTATTTTAACCGACGCCCTCTTTGATTGATCTTTTAAGACACTGTAGCCAAATTAAATCAACAGATTTTAAATAATATGATAAAAAAAACTACGAAATGCGTAAAACCATCAATAGTATAAGTGATTTAAATTTAATTCTTAAATGTCTAGCAATTAAGCTACTTATTTATTTTTCGTATGGTACAAATGAAGCACCAGGCATAGATGATATACCGATTGAGTTGCTACGCTGCATAGGAGATGAAGGTCTGATCAGGTTATTTCACTTGGTGTGTAGGATTTATGAGACAGGTGAGGTACCCCCTGATTTCAAGAAGAATGTTATCATCCCTATACCAAAGAAAGTGGTAGCTGACAGATGTGAAGATTACCGTACAATCAGCTTGATTACTCATGCTTCAAAGATCCTGTCTAGAATAATTTACAAGAGGATTGAGAGCCAGATAGAAACGGAGTTGGGTGAAGACCAGTTTGGTTTCAGGAGAAATGTAGGAACAAGGGAAGCTGTACTAAGTCTTAGGCTGATTTTGGAAGGTAGAATAAGGAAAGATAAGAGAACGTTCATGGCATTTGTAGACTTAGAAAAGGCTTTTGATAACGTTGATTGGACTAAATTGTTTGACATTTTGAAATCAATTGGAATAAAGTACAGGGATAGGAGGGTGATATACAATCTATACAGAAACCAGACAGCAGTCATTCGAGCTGAAGGATATGAGAGAGAAGCTGGTATTCAGAAAGGTGTAAGGCAAGGCTGCAACTTATCACCCATACTTTTCAATCTTTACATTGAACAAGCAATGAAGGAAATTGGAGAAAAATTTAAAGTGGGAGTGAAGATTCAAGGAGAAATAATTTCAACTCTGAGATTTGCTGATGACATCGTCATCTTGGCCGACAAGCCTGAGGATTTGAATGAGTTTTTGAATGGTATGGACTCCGTCTTACGGAAGGACTTCATGATGAACATTAATAAATGTAAAACAAAAATACTGGAATGCAGCCGAAATAAATCAGAAACCTCTATGGAGATCAAATTGGCAGGTGAAAAGCTGAAGGAAGTAGGAGACTTCTGTTACTTAGGAAGCAGAATAACCAGTGATGGACGAAGCAAAGAGGATATAAAAAGTAGGTTGGCTCAGGCAAGGAAAGCCTTTCTACAAAAAAGGAATCTGTTGACATCGAATATAGATTTAGGTATTAGGAAGTCATTTTTGAAAGCCTTTGTCTGGAGCGTGGCGCTCTATGGAAGTGAAACTTGGACTATTGGTGCAGCAGAAAAGAGGAGAATTGAGGCATTTGAAATGTGGTGTTACAGGAGAATGATGAAGATCAGATGGGTAGATAGGGTTACAAACGAAGAGGTATTAAGGCGAGTGGGAGAGGAGAGATGTTTCTGGCGACTGCTAATGAAGAGAAGAGATAGGTTGGTAGGACACATACTAAGACACCCAGGAATAGCAAGCTTAGTTATGGAAGGAAGGGTCGAGGACAAGAACTGTAGGGGTAGACCAAGGTTAGAATATGTTAAACAGATTGCCTCGGATGTAGGGTGTGGTAGCTATGTAGAGATGAAACGATTAACTCAGGACAGGGACGGATGGAGAGCTGCATCAAACCAGTCAAAAGACTGAAGACTCAAACAACAACAACAAATGATTTATATATGTATACAATATGTACATGAAAACCCACAGCCTGCTTCCAATCTCCGACCGGGTCAGGAATGGAATAAATGAAGTCCCCAACTAGCGGCGAGGATATGAACTGTGCCGGCTGCCGATGCCTGACACACTCCTCTGGGGCAATGATTAAATGAATGGCAGATAAAATGAAATGATAGTGGAGAGTGTTGCTGGAATGAAATTTTGACAGAGAAAACCGGAGTACCCGGAGAAAAACCTGTCTGCCTCCGTTTTTTTCAGCACAGATCTCACAAGGAGTGACCGAGATTTGAACCACGGAACTAGCGGTGAGAGGCCGGCGTGCTGCCGCCTAAGCCACGGAGGCTCTTATACAATATATACATAAATATTAGAAATGAACAGCAAGGCTCTTCAACCATGAAAGCGCTTTCATGAACTCTTCCCATTCGCCTGCGAAGCTACGCTGTGGGCACTCCCGAATGATGTGGTTCATCGTCTGTTCTTGAGCTCCGCAGTCACAAGCTGGTGATTCTAGCCATCTACATTTATGTAGCATTGCTTTTCACATTCCATGACCTGTTCGAGCACGATTTAGTTGGCACAACGTAGCTCTTGGTAGATCAGTTCCTGGGATATGCTGGGAATGATCATCTAAGTGAATTTGGTGAGGTGAAGAAAAATCTCTCCACCTTTCCTTCCAGATTATATGGATAATGTAAGGCTCTGGCTGGTTAATAATGTCATCACCCCAAATAGGAGTTCTGGATGTCAGACTCATGGGTGTAGGATCACTCAGTAGGCCTACTGAGTGAACCGGACGATGCTTGATGTCAGAACAGATGTAAGCTACTGAAATATTGGCAAGCTTTCACGAAATAAGAAAAAACACAAATGGAGAAAACCAAAATAATCAATCTATCTGCATCTTCCCTAGACCACCTCGTGGTGTGGCGGCTAGCGTTCTTGGCTGTCACTCCGGAGAACTGGGTTCGATTCCCTGCTCAGACAAGAAATTCTGGTGTGAGGCCTGGAACGGGCTGCACTCAGCTTCGTGAGGCAAAACTGAGGAGGGTTCAATTCCCATTTCAGCCATCCTGGAAGAGGTTCTCCGTGGTTTCACCGACTTCTACCCCCATGCAAATGCTTGGATGGTCCCTAACTTAAGACTACGGCTGCTACCTTCCCAATACTATCCCCAATTTACAAATACAGACTCTAGTACAGGCATTACATTAACTCAGGTTATCATTCAAATTTCACATGCAAATACACGAGGCTGTAATACCCAGCGCGGATATAGTGTACATGTCTGTGCGGACAGCGGATAAGCTGTGGATAATGTTTGGAGTAAATTAGCGGATAGTTTTTAGAATGCAATCCGAACTTGTTGAATATCATTACTAGGACCCGGATGTTTATGACATACCAAACTTTTTCCATTATTTTTCTCTCATGAGAAATGTAAGATGATGATTTACGATAATCTCATTCAAATTATGTCATTATGCACTCCGAGCTGAAAAGGGCTGCAATTCTGGCCGTGTAACATTCATTTTAAACATAGCAAATTACATACATAGCCTAAGGGAACGATTTTCTCCTCAAATGGCTAAATGAGGAGTTTATGTATTAGAATTATTTTCATTGACCTAGTTTCTGACCACCTTCTACTAAATCAGACAATGATAATTATTATCATCCGATAGCTTAGGAGGTCTAACTCTTCACGTAATGTTAAATGCATAACCATCACCCAAATGGAAGTGCAAGGAAAAAAATTGAATAATGGTTTAAATAGCCATTCTCAAATCCCAGTGACAGGCGGAAAAATGAAAGCCTCTTAGGCCTCGCATACTTTAACACTGTAGGGGTCGGAAGAGAACAAGAGTAGACCATGGAGAAGAGCTAGCCTCTACACACATACAAAATTTCAGTTTTATTACTGGCATAAATTAATAGATATTGAGAACCGTCTAAGTAATTCGGATGGTCACCATGTTGGATTTTAATATATGTTGACCATAGAGTTATGTGCAATTAGATGAGGATTATTGTCAAGCCTCCGTGGCTTAGGCGGCAGCACGCCGGCCTCTCACCGCTGGATCCGTGGTTCAAATCCCGGTCACTCCATGTGACATCTGTGCTGGACAAAACGGAGGTAGACAGGTTTTTCTCCGGGTACTCCGATTTTCCCTGTCACAATTTCATACCAGCAACACTCTACACTATCATTTCATTTCATCTGTCATTCATTTAATCATTGCCCCAGAGGAATGCGTCAGGCCTCGGCAGCCGGCACAGTTCATATCCTCGCCGCTAGATGGGGGCTTCATTCATTCCATTCCTGACCCGGCCGGAGACTGGAAGCAGGCTGTGGATTTTCATTTTCAGATGAGGATTATTGTGTACGTTCATTATTCAAACTTTGATTTTGATCGCATGATTAGAACACAAGAAATAAAAACTTAAATTTAAATTTTCGTACAATCGCCATCTTGAGGTTATGTAAATAATTGACCAAATTGCAATTGCAATTTGTATAGTCATTTGCTGTACTAAGTTTCACTGCGTTCTGATGGTTAAATCGCGAGATTTGAAGAGAACCGTCGGGGTCGGCTAAAATAGTACAATGTCCTTACCGGGTTTCATTGAAATAGCTCAAGCCGTTTAGAAGTTATTAGGGGGGGGGGGATACACACGGACAAAAGGTGATTTCATAAGCCTATTAAATGAAAATAGGCTAAAGAATTTCAGGATTAGGGAATAACTCATCACAATTGGGTACAATCTTGTTGACCGACTGAAAGACATCAAATTTCGATTATTAAGGCAACACTTAAAATGGCTTCTAACACCATAACCTACTACATGACTTAACGCAATCCACTCAGTAGTCAGTACTTGTCCAAGAGCACGGGACTAATAATCACAATGTCCCCAGACGAAACAACAATAATGACTTCCCATCAGTCACCACCGATCACGACTCATTATTTTGTCTTTATGGTATATTAAGAACCTTCTGGATTGGATTGGAAGAATTAGCTTTTTCCTGTGGTTCGAGTGTATTTTGGTCGTCTTGTTTGTTATGCAACATTGCTTCAATCATCGTTTCGTTCTAGCACATCAGTGTATAAGAGGCCATGACTATGATTGTCTCTGTGAGCGCGCTCCCGCCTCGGAGAACTGCTATAGAGGGCTTTGACTCGCTCGCGCTAACGTCACCGACAATCAGCAAGACAAGATGACGTACCTTAATGGCGGACAGCGGACTATCACAGATATCGATAAAGTGTGTCTGTCGAATTCTTCTTACTCCCTAAAGCATGCATGGGCAAACCATTTTGGGCAGGGCCAGATGCATTACAAAACAAGATGTTCAGTAAAGAACATATAGCCTATTTTCTCCTAAATGCATGGGTGTTGTTATAACTCTTTGTCCTTTTCAAGGAGTATAATTGAATGTTGGTTGTAGTAGCTTGTTGAAATACAACGTGGTATGCGGATATTAAACATGAATATGAGGTGCCGTTTGCTAGTGCTACCTCTGTACAAAATTTCATTCAATTCAATTTCGCCGTGTTTGAATTGATATGGTCAATCGATTTGCACACATACATGGCCGCTATCTGAAAATTATTGGGCTGATGACCTTGTAGTTCAGTCAGAAGACGCTTCCCGCAAACAGGTATGTTCTTGCAAAATTTAGTAGAGATCAGATGATTAGGTTGGTCGTAATTTGATTTAAGCTTTTAATATTTGGGTGGCCGCCATTACGTTCCCGTCAAGATGGCGGCGATATAAAACATGACACAGGGGTGCCCTTTGCTAGTGCTACCTCTGTACCAAATTTAGTTCAATTCGCTTTCACCGTGTTTGAATTGATAGGGGTGACAGACACTCAGAGTATACACACTCACACACACACACACACACACACAGACTCACACACACACACACACACACACACACAGACAGACACACAATTTTTTGCCCTGTGTTGATCTCATACGTCTACTTTCATTTTTTTGCAAAAATCGAAAGTACTGTAGGTTAATAATGTTTATGTTTATAGATAGATTATAAACTTTTAATTTCTGAATTTTAAATCAAACAAAAATTATAGGCTACAAATTGTAGAAAACATAGGAAAAAAGGACACACCTTCATTATTTGTTAGAAGAGGAAGGAGTATGTGACTGTGCTTCTAAAGGTTTGTTCATAATCTGGTTGAAACTGGGATGAGCTGATTTTTAGTAGTGCAGCTAAATGGTGGTCTTTCAATCTATTTCTGACGCTACTTTTGCGAAGCTTCATTGTAGAAACCACCTGTTCAAAAATATAGAATGATGCGATCATGGCAGTTATCTTTAGTGCATGATATTTCTAGTTAGGGAAGCTTGATTTTGGCAGGATCTTGTAGAACTCAATTTTCGATACGTTGAGGAATAGTTGCTTTAATTCGTTGTAACCTTGTAACTCAATCAGTTCTAGCTGCAACTCTGATTTTACTGTTTCACAGTCAACATTAAATGGCATGCTGAGAACGTGCAAGTCTTGTTCATTAAGTAAAAATGTAGACTTTCACGACCGGCGTTGAAATAGGAATCTCCGTTTCGCGGGCTTATAGGTCGTGTTCCAAGGACATTTTGTCGTCCTGACGTTTCGCTGAATACTGCGTTCAGCATGTTCACAGGTTACATAAAGCGAGGTAAAACAAGTAAACAGAAGATATATAAATAGTCAACAACCCACACATAGAGGCTACCATAGCAACGGCGTACCACATAAAAGTAATGCATCAAGGACAGGGCTGCTCGTCTGTTGCATCTTCTCGTCTACGACGGTCAATAAGGGCAGGCTTGAGGGGATTAAGGACTGGAAGCCAAGCTCTGTTCACACGCTCTGCTTCCTCCTTAAGATTGAAGCTGTTAGTATGCTTCAGGATTTCAATGGCCTCCCTTTGTAGCCTGGCATGATAAGACACCGTGGTGGACAGAACTTCGGTGTCTCCATATCTTATATCGTGACCTACAAGTAGCGAGTGTGCTGCTACAGTGGATTTATCTGTTTGTCCCAGCCGGCTGTGTCGTTCGTGCTCCTTGAGGCGAGTGGCAATACTTCTTTTCGTTGTTCCAATATATACTTGGCCACAATCACACGGGATTTTATAAACCCCTGCCGCGGTATGAGGATGTCGCTTATCTTTAGCGGACCTAAACATGTCCTTAATTTTTCGTGTAGGCCTGTATATGGTCTTTATATCATGGGACTCGAGTAGCCTCCCTATTCTGTCCGTGACCTTTTTTATATATGGAAGAAAAGCTCTAGCCAGGGGCTGCTTGTCTCCAATTACCCTTGTAGTTGGACGTCTCGGATGGAGTGCTCGCTGGATATCTTTCTGGCTGTACCCATTCGCGCATAAGGCCTCGTTGAGGTGTTCAATTTCTTGTTTTAGGCACTGCTTATCACAAATTCTTTTAGCGCGGTCAGCCAGTGTTTTTATAACTCCGTATTTCTGTCGTGGGTGGTGGTTGGACGTCTTATGTACATATCGGTCAGTATGGGTCGGCTTACGGTAAACTGTATGTCCCAAAGTTAGATCAGCGGTCTTCGTTACCATAACGTCGAGAAACGCGATTTTCTGTTCATTTTCTAACTCCATGGTAAACTGAATGTTCGAGTTCTGGCTATTAAGATGTTGTAAAAACAGATTTAATTGATCTTTACCATGGCCCCATATTACAAAGGTATCGTCCACGTATCGTAGCCACACTTTAGGTTTCAAAGGTGCGGTCTCTAGTGCTATTTGTTCAAATTGTTCCATGAAGAAATTCGCGATCACCGGACTAAGGGGACTGCCCATGGCGACGCCATCAATTTGTTCATAGAAATCACCCTTCCACAGGAAATAGCTAGCGGTGAGGCAGTGGCGGAATAAGGCGGTGATATCATCAGGAAAAATCCGTGCGATGTACTCCAGGGCTACCTTTATAGGTACTTTCGTGAAAAGAGAGACCACGTCAAAACTTACTAGTAAGTCACCAGCTTCTAGTTGAATAGTTTTCAATTTTTCAATGAAATGGCCGGAATTTTTGACGAACGACTGTGTACCGCCGATATGTGGTTGAAGTAAGGTAGCTAAATGTTTGGCAATGCTATAAGTTGGTGATCCAATAGCACTCACGATAGGACGAAGAGGAACATTATCTTTGTGTATTTTAGGTAAACCATAAAGTCTTGGTGGTAAAGCTTCACTTCTGGTGGTTACCTTCTTTACGTTTTCAGGTAGCGAAGATACCTTGATCAGGCCGTTTGTATCACGAAGAATCCGGTTGGTAGGATCTCTCAGTAGTTTGCGGTAGGTACCCGGGTCTAAAAGTTCCAAAACCTTGGCAGTGTAGTCGTCCATGTCCAAGATAACCGTTGCGTTCCCTTTGTCTGCAGGAAGAATGATTATGCTCTCGTCCATGTTGAGAGTCTTTATAGCCTTTCTCTCCTGAGGTGTGAGGTTACTCTGCGGTGCCGGTGCCTTCTTGATTATACGTGAGGCTTCATGACGAATTTCATATGCTTGTTCAGATGGTAGCTCACGGATTGCCGCTTCAATATTGGCGACAATGTCTTCCACGGGAATCGAAGGAGGGGTCACTGCGTAATTTCCTCCTTTCGCTAGTATAGAGATTTCCCACTCTGACAGGTGGCGATTGGTCAGGTTAACAATTGTCCGTGAGATGTCCAGCGTAGGCGCAGGTACCGGCGCGGGTTGGTCTCTCTGTAACCGCTCAAACTTTTTCTTCTGCCGGATGCTAGACTGTTCAAATGTTGAACGCATAGAGTAGAAGGTGATGCGATCTACATTTTCCCAGTCCTGATATGAGAGTGTGCTGCTGATGCGGTAGTGCAGCTGTAAGAGTGCCTGATCTGTAGTAGCGAGCCCCTTACGTGCAAAGCTTATGCGTTCACGTAATAGCGAACGTTCAGTTCGATCATATATTCTATGGGCTCTAGCTGAGGTTAGTGGTCTCTTCATTTTAATAAACTTGGGAATCATACCTGTGTCTCGGCATCGAAGAAGAAACGCGAGTGATGACAGAAGTTGCGACTTTTTCTTCCTTAACCTCTCAAAGCGACGAACTAAGTGTGATATTTCCTCCCCGTAGAGGCGAATTAAGTAAAAATGTAGACTTTCACGACCGGCGTTGAAATAGGAATCTCCGTTTCGCGGGCTTATAGGTCGTGTTCCAAGGACATTTTGTCGTCCTGACGTTTCGCTGAATACTGCGTTCAGCATGTTCACAGGTTACATAAAGCGAGGTAAAACAAGTAAACAGAAGATATATAAATAGTCAACAACCCACACATAGAGGCTACCATAGCAACGGCGTACCACATAAAAGTAATGCATCAAGGACAGGGCTGCTCGTCTGTTGCATCTTCTCGTCTACGACGGTCAATAAGGGCAGGCTTGAGGGGATTAAGGACTGGAAGCCAAGCTCTGTTCACACGCTCTGCTTCCTCCTTAAGATTGAAGCTGTTAGTATGCTTCAGGATTTCAATGGCCTCCCTTTGTAGCCTGGCATGATAAGACACCGTGGTGGACAGAACTTCGGTGTCTCCATATCTTATATCGTGACCTACAAGTAGCGAGTGTGCTGCTACAGTGGATTTATCTGTTTGTCCCAGCCGGCTGTGTCGTTCGTGCTCCTTGAGGCGAGTGGCAATACTTCTTTTCGTTGTTCCAATATATACTTGGCCACAATCACACGGGATTTTATAAACCCCTGCCGCGGTATGAGGATGTCGCTTATCTTTAGCGGACCTAAACATGTCCTTAATTTTTCGTGTAGGCCTGTATATGGTCTTTATATCATGGGACTCGAGTAGCCTCCCTATTCTGTCCGTGACCTTTTTTATATATGGAAGAAAAGCTCTAGCCAGGGGCTGCTTGTCTCCAATTACCCTTGTAGTTGGACGTCTCGGATGGAGTGCTCGCTGGATATCTTTCTGGCTGTACCCATTCGCGCATAAGGCCTCGTTGAGGTGTTCAATTTCTTGTTTTAGGCACTGCTTATCACAAATTCTTTTAGCGCGGTCAGCCAGTGTTTTTATAACTCCGTATTTCTGTCGTGGGTGGTGGTTGGACGTCTTATGTAGATATCGGTCAGTATGGGTCGGCTTACGGTAAACTGTATGTCCCAAAGTTAGATCAGCGGTCTTCGTTACCATAACGTCGAGAAACGCGATTTTCTGTTCATTTTCTAACTCCATGGTAAACTGAATGTTCGAGTTCTGGCTATTAAGATGTTGTAAAAACAGATTTAATTGATCTTTACCATGGCCCCATATTACAAAGGTATCGTCCACGTATCGTAGCCACACTTTAGGTTTCAAAGGTGCGGTCTCTAGTGCTATTTGTTCAAATTGTTCCATGAAGAAATTCGCGATCACCGGACTAAGGGGACTGCCCATGGCGACGCCATCAATTTGTTCATAGAAATCACCCTTCCACAGGAAATAGCTAGCGGTGAGGCAGTGGCGGAATAAGGCGGTGATATCATCAGGAAAAATCCGTGCGATGTACTCCAGGGCTACCTTTATAGGTACTTTCGTGAAAAGAGAGACCACGTCAAAACTTACTAGTAAGTCACCAGCTTCTAGTTGAATAGTTTTCAATTTTTCAATGAAATGGCCGGAATTTTTGACGAACGACTGTGTACCGCCGATATGTGGTTGAAGTAAGGTAGCTAAATGTTTGGCAATGCTATAAGTTGGTGATCCAATAGCACTCACGATAGGACGAAGAGGAACATTATCTTTGTGTATTTTAGGTAAACCATAAAGTCTTGGTGGTAAAGCTTCACTTCTGGTGGTTACCTTCTTTACGTTTTCAGGTAGCGAAGATACCTTGATCAGGCCGTTTGTATCACGAAGAATCCGGTTGGTAGGATCTCTCAGTAGTTTGCGGTAGGTACCCGGGTCTAAAAGTTCCAAAACCTTGGCAGTGTAGTCGTCCATGTCCAAGATAACCGTTGCGTTCCCTTTGTCTGCAGGAAGAATGATTATGCTCTCGTCCATGTTGAGAGTCTTTATAGCCTTTCTCTCCTGAGGTGTGAGGTTACTCTGCGGTGCCGGTGCCTTCTTGATTATACGTGAGGCTTCATGACGAATTTCATATGCTTGTTCAGATGGTAGCTCACGGATTGCCGCTTCAATATTGGCGACAATGTCTTCCACGGGAATCGAAGGAGGGGTCACTGCGTAATTTCCTCCTTTCGCTAGTATAGAGATTTCCCACTCTGACAGGTGGCGATTGGTCAGGTTAACAATTGTCCGTGAGATGTCCAGCGTAGGCGCAGGTACCGGCGCGGGTTGGTCTCTCTGTAACCGCTCAAACTTTTTCTTCTGCCGGATGCTAGACTGTTCAAATGTTGAACGCATAGAGTAGAAGGTGATGCGATCTACATTTTCCCAGTCCTGATATGAGAGTGTGCTGCTGATGCGGTAGTGCAGCTGTAAGAGTGCCTGATCTGTAGTAGCGAGCCCCTTACGTGCAAAGCTTATGCGTTCACGTAATAGCGAACGTTCAGTTCGATCATATATTCTATGGGCTCTAGCTGAGGTTAGTGGTCTCTTCATTTTAATAAACTTGGGAATCATACCTGTGTCTCGGCATCGAAGAAGAAACGCGAGTGATGACAGAAGTTGCGACTTTTTCTTCCTTAACCTCTCAAAGCGACGAACTAAGTGTGATATTTCCTCCCCGTAGAGGCGAATTAAGTAAAAATGTAGACTTTCACGACCGGCGTTGAAATAGGAATCTCCGTTTCGCGGGCTTATAGGTCGTGTTCCAAGGACATTTTGTCGTCCTGACGTTTCGCTGAATACTGCGTTCAGCATGTTCACAGGTTACATAAAGCGAGGTAAAACAAGTAAACAGAAGATATATAAATAGTCAACAACCCACACATAGAGGCTACCATAGCAACGGCGTACCACATAAAAGTAATGCATCAAGGACAGGGCTGCTCGTCTGTTGCATCTTCTCGTCTACGACGGTCAATAAGGGCAGGCTTGAGGGGATTAAGGACTGGAAGCCAAGCTCTGTTCACACGCTCTGCTTCCTCCTTAAGATTGAAGCTGTTAGTATGCTTCAGGATTTCAATGGCCTCCCTTTGTAGCCTGGCATGATAAGACACCGTGGTGGACAGAACTTCGGTGTCTCCATATCTTATATCGTGACCTACAAGTAGCGAGTGTGCTGCTACAGTGGATTTATCTGTTTGTCCCAGCCGGCTGTGTCGTTCGTGCTCCTTGAGGCGAGTGGCAATACTTCTTTTCGTTGTTCCAATATATACTTGGCCACAATCACACGGGATTTTATAAACCCCTGCCGCGGTATGAGGATGTCGCTTATCTTTAGCGGACCTAAACATGTCCTTAATTTTTCGTGTAGGCCTGTATATGGTCTTTATATCATGGGACTCGAGTAGCCTCCCTATTCTGTCCGTGACCTTTTTTATATATGGAAGAAAAGCTCTAGCCAGGGGCTGCTTGTCTCCAATTACCCTTGTAGTTGGACGTCTCGGATGGAGTGCTCGCTGGATATCTTTCTGGCTGTACCCATTCGCGCATAAGGCCTCGTTGAGGTGTTCAATTTCTTGTTTTAGGCACTGCTTATCACAAATTCTTTTAGCGCGGTCAGCCAGTGTTTTTATAACTCCGTATTTCTGTCGTGGGTGGTGGTTGGACGTCTTATGTAGATATCGGTCAGTATGGGTCGGCTTACGGTAAACTGTATGTCCCAAAGTTAGATCAGCGGTCTTCGTTACCATAACGTCGAGAAACGCGATTTTCTGTTCATTTTCTAACTCCATGGTAAACTGAATGTTCGAGTTCTGGCTATTAAGATGTTGTAAAAACAGATTTAATTGATCTTTACCATGGCCCCATATTACAAAGGTATCGTCCACGTATCGTAGCCACACTTTAGGTTTCAAAGGTGCGGTCTCTAGTGCTTTTGTTCAAATTGTTCCATGAAGAAATTCGCGATCACCGGACTAAGGGGACTGCCCATGGCGACGCCATCAATTTGTTCATAGAAATCACCCTTCCACAGGAAATAGCTAGCGGTGAGGCAGTGGCGGAATAAGGCGGTGATATCATCAGGAAAAATCCGTGCGATGTACTCCAGGGCTACCTTTATAGGTACTTTCGTGAAAAGAGAGACCACGTCAAAACTTACTAGTAAGTCACCAGCTTCTAGTTGAATAGTTTTCAATTTTTCAATGAAATGGCCGGAATTTTTGACGAACGACTGTGTACCGCCGATATGTGGTTGAAGTAAGGTAGCTAAATGTTTGGCAATGCTATAAGTTGGTGATCCAATAGCACTCACGATAGGACGAAGAGGAACATTATCTTTGTGTATTTTAGGTAAACCATAAAGTCTTGGTGGTAAAGCTTCACTTCTGGTGGTTACCTTCTTTACGTTTTCAGGTAGCGAAGATACCTTGATCAGGCCGTTTGTATCACGAAGAATCCGGTTGGTAGGATCTCTCAGTAGTTTGCGGTAGGTACCCGGGTCTAAAAGTTCCAAAACCTTGGCAGTGTAGTCGTCCATGTCCAAGATAACCGTTGCGTTCCCTTTGTCTGCAGGAAGAATGATTATGCTCTCGTCCATGTTGAGAGTCTTTATAGCCTTTCTCTCCTGAGGTGTGAGGTTACTCTGCGGTGCCGGTGCCTTCTTGATTATACGTGAGGCTTCATGACGAATTTCATATGCTTGTTCAGATGGTAGCTCACGGATTGCCGCTTCAATATTGGCGACAATGTCTTCCACGGGAATCGAAGGAGGGGTCACTGCGTAATTTCCTCCTTTCGCTAGTATAGAGATTTCCCACTCTGACAGGTGGCGATTGGTCAGGTTAACAATTGTCCGTGAGATGTCCAGCGTAGGCGCAGGTACCGGCGCGGGTTGGTCTCTCTGTAACCGCTCAAACTTTTTCTTCTGCCGGATGCTAGACTGTTCAAATGTTGAACGCATAGAGTAGAAGGTGATGCGATCTACATTTTCCCAGTCCTGATATGAGAGTGTGCTGCTGATGCGGTAGTGCAGCTGTAAGAGTGCCTGATCTGTAGTAGCGAGCCCCTTACGTGCAAAGCTTATGCGTTCACGTAATAGCGAACGTTCAGTTCGATCATATATTCTATGGGCTCTAGCTGAGGTTAGTGGTCTCTTCATTTTAATAAACTTGGGAATCATACCTGTGTCTCGGCATCGAAGAAGAAACGCGAGTGATGACAGAAGTTGCGACTTTTTCTTCCTTAACCTCTCAAAGCGACGAACTAAGTGTGATATTTCCTCCCCGTAGAGGCGAATTAAGTAAAAATGTAGACTTTCACGACCGGCGTTGAAATAGGAATCTCCGTTTCGCGGGCTTATAGGTCGTGTTCCAAGGACATTTTGTCGTCCTGACGTTTCGCTGAATACTGCGTTCAGCATGTTCACAGGTTACATAAAGCGAGGTAAAACAAGTAAACAGAAGATATATAAATAGTCAACAACCCACACATAGAGGCTACCATAGCAACGGCGTACCACATAAAAGTAATGCATCAAGGACAGGGCTGCTCGTCTGTTGCATCTTCTCGTCTACGACGGTCAATAAGGGCAGGCTTGAGGGGATTAAGGACTGGAAGCCAAGCTCTGTTCACACGCTCTGCTTCCTCCTTAAGATTGAAGCTGTTAGTATGCTTCAGGATTTCAATGGCCTCCCTTTGTAGCCTGGCATGATAAGACACCGTGGTGGACAGAACTTCGGTGTCTCCATATCTTATATCGTGACCTACAAGTAGCGAGTGTGCTGCTACAGTGGATTTATCTGTTTGTCCCAGCCGGCTGTGTCGTTCGTGCTCCTTGAGGCGAGTGGCAATACTTCTTTTCGTTGTTCCAATATATACTTGGCCACAATCACACGGGATTTTATAAACCCCTGCCGCGGTATGAGGATGTCGCTTATCTTTAGCGGACCTAAACATGTCCTTAATTTTTCGTGTAGGCCTGTATATGGTCTTTATATCATGGGACTCGAGTAGCCTCCCTATTCTGTCCGTGACCTTTTTTATATATGGAAGAAAAGCTCTAGCCAGGGGCTGCTTGTCTCCAATTACCCTTGTAGTTGGACGTCTCGGATGGAGTGCTCGCTGGATATCTTTCTGGCTGTACCCATTCGCGCATAAGGCCTCGTTGAGGTGTTCAATTTCTTGTTTTAGGCACTGCTTATCACAAATTCTTTTAGCGCGGTCAGCCAGTGTTTTTATAACTCCGTATTTCTGTCGTGGGTGGTGGTTGGACGTCTTATGTACATATCGGTCAGTATGGGTCGGCTTACGGTAAACTGTATGTCCCAAAGTTAGATCAGCGGTCTTCGTTACCATAACGTCGAGAAACGCGATTTTCTGTTCATTTTCTAACTCCATGGTAAACTGAATGTTCGAGTTCTGGCTATTAAGATGTTGTAAAAACAGATTTAATTGATCTTTACCATGGCCCCATATTACAAAGGTATCGTCCACGTATCGTAGCCACACTTTAGGTTTCAAAGGTGCGGTCTCTAGTGCTATTTGTTCAAATTGTTCCATGAAGAAATTCGCGATCACCGGACTAAGGGGACTGCCCATGGCGACGCCATCAATTTGTTCATAGAAATCACCCTTCCACAGGAAATAGCTAGCGGTGAGGCAGTGGCGGAATAAGGCGGTGATATCATCAGGAAAAATCCGTGCGATGTACTCCAGGGCTACCTTTATAGGTACTTTCGTGAAAAGAGAGACCACGTCAAAACTTACTAGTAAGTCACCAGCTTCTAGTTGAATAGTTTTCAATTTTTCAATGAAATGGCCGGAATTTTTGACGAACGACTGTGTACCGCCGATATGTGGTTGAAGTAAGGTAGCTAAATGTTTGGCAATGCTATAAGTTGGTGATCCAATAGCACTCACGATAGGACGAAGAGGAACATTATCTTTGTGTATTTTAGGTAAACCATAAAGTCTTGGTGGTAAAGCTTCACTTCTGGTGGTTACCTACTTTACGTTTTCAGGTAGCGAAGATACCTTGATCAGGCCGTTTGTATCACGAAGAATCCGGTTGGTAGGATCTCTCAGTAGTTTGCGGTAGGTACCCGGGTCTAAAAGTTCCAAAACCTTGGCAGTGTAGTCGTCCAAGTCCAAGATAACCGTTGCGTTCCCTTTGTCTGCAGGAAGAATGATTATGCTCTCGTCCATGTTGAGAGTCTTTATAGCCTTTCTCTCCTGAGGTGTGAGGTTACTCTGCGGTGCCGGTGCCTTCTTGATTATACGTGAGGCTTCATGACGAATTTCATATGCTTGTTCAGATGGTAGCTCACGGATTGCCGCTTCAATATTGGCGACAATGTCTTCCACGGGAATCGAAGGAGGGGTCACTGCGTAATTTCCTCCTTTCGCTAGTATAGAGATTTCCCACTCTGACAGGTGGCGATTGGTCAGGTTAACAATTGTCCGTGAGATGTCCAGCGTAGGCGCAGGTACCGGCGCGGGTTGGTCTCTCTGTAACCGCTCAAACTTTTTCTTCTGCCGGATGCTAGACTGTTCAAATGTTGAACGCATAGAGTAGAAGGTGATGCGATCTAAATTTTCCCAGTCCTGATATGAGAGTGTGCTGCTGATGCGGTAGTGCAGCTGTAAGAGTGCCTGATCTGTAGTAGCGAGCCCCTTACGTGCAAAGCTTATGCGTTCACGTAATAGCGAACGTTCAGTTCGATCATATATTCTATGGGCTCTAGCTGAGGTTAGTGGTCTCTTCATTTTAATAAACTTGGGAATCATACCTGTGTCTCGGCATCGAAGAAGAAACGCGAGTGATGACAGAAGTTGCGACTTTTTCTTCCTTAACCTCTCAAAGCGACGAACTAAGTGTGATATTTCCTCCCCGTAGAGGCGAATTAAGTAAAAATGTAGACTTTCACGACCGGCGTTGAAATAGGAATCTCCGTTTCGCGGGCTTATAGGTCGTGTTCCAAGGACATTTTGTCGTCCTGACGTTTCGCTGAATACTGCGTTCAGCATGTTCACAGGTTACATAAAGCGAGGTAAAACAAGTAAACAGAAGATATATAAATAGTCAACAACCCACACATAGAGGCTACCATAGCAACGGCGTACCACATAAAAGTAATGCATCAAGGACAGGGCTGCTCGTCTGTTGCATCTTCTCGTCTACGACGGTCAATAAGGGCAGGCTTGAGGGGATTAAGGACTGGAAGCCAAGCTCTGTTCACACGCTCTGCTTCCTCCTTAAGATTGAAGCTGTTAGTATGCTTCAGGATTTCAATGGCCTCCCTTTGTAGCCTGGCATGATAAGACACCGTGGTGGACAGAACTTCGGTGTCTCCATATCTTATATCGTGACCTACAAGTAGCGAGTGTGCTGCTACAGTGGATTTATCTGTTTGTCCCAGCCGGCTGTGTCGTTCGTGCTCCTTGAGGCGAGTGGCAATACTTGTTTTCGTTGTTCCAATATATACTTGGCCACAATCACACGGGATTTTATAAACCCCTGCCGCGGTATGAGGATGTCGCTTATCTTTAGCGGACCTAAACATGTCCTTAATTTTTCGTGTAGGCCTGTATATGGTCTTTATATCATGGGACTCGAGTAGCCTCCCTATTCTGTCCGTGACCTTTTTTATATATGGAAGAAAAGCTCTAGCCAGGGGCTGCTTGTCTCCAATTACCCTTGTAGTTGGACGTCTCGGATGGAGTGCTCGCTGGATATCTTTCTGGCTGTACCCATTCGCGCATAAGGCCTCGTTGAGGTGTTCAATTTCTTGTTTTAGGCACTGCTTATCACAAATTCTTTTAGCGCGGTCAGCCAGTGTTTTTATAACTCCGTATTTCTGTCGTGGGTGGTGGTTGGACGTCTTATGTAGATATCGGTCAGTATGGGTCGGCTTACGGTAAACTGTATGTCCCAAAGTTAGATCAGCGGTCTTCGTTACCATAACGTCGAGAAACGCGATTTTCTGTTCATTTTCTAACTCCATGGTAAACTGAATGTTCGAGTTCTGGCTATTAAGATGTTGTAAAAACAGATTTAATTGATCTTTACCATGGCCCCATATTACAAAGGTATCGTCCACGTATCGTAGCCACACTTTAGGTTTCAAAGGTGCTATTTGAACAAATAGCACTAGAGACCGCACCTAGTGCTATTTGAACAAATAGCACTAGAGACCGCACCTTTGAAACCTAAAGTGTGGCTACGATACGTGGACGATACCTTTGTAATATGGGGCCATGGTAAAGATCAATTAAATCTGTTTTTACAACATCTTAATAGCCAGAACTCGAACATTCAGTTTACCATGGAGTTAGAAAATGAACAGAAAATCGCGTTTCTCGACGTTATGGTAACGAAGACCGCTGATCTAACTTTGGGACATACAGTTTACCGTAAGCCGACCCATACTGACCGATATCTACATAAGACGTCCAACCACCACCCACGACAGAAATACGGAGTTATAAAAACACTGGCTGACCGCGCTAAAATAATTTGTGATAAGCAGTGCCTAAAACAAGAAATTGAACACCTCAACGAGGCCTTATGCGCGAATGGGTACAGCCAGAAAGATATCCAGCGAGCACTCCATCCGAGACGTCCAACTACAAGGGTAATTGGAGACAAGCAGCCCCTGGCTAGAGCTTTTCTTCCATATATAAAAAAGGTCACGGACAGAATAGGGAGGCTACTCGAGTCCCATGATATAAAGACCATATACAGGCCTACACGAAAAATTAAGGACATGTTTAGGTCCGCTAAAGATAAGCGACATCCTCATACCGCGGCAGGGGTTTATAAAATCCCGTGTGATTGTGGCCAAGTATATATTGGAAAAACGAAAAGAAGTATTGCCACTCGCCTCAAGGAGCACGTACGACACAGCCGGCTGGGACAAACAGATAAATCCACTGTAGCAGCACACTCGCTACTTGTAGGTCACGATATAAGATATGGAGACACCGAAGTTCTGTCCACCACGGTGTCTTATCATGCCAGGCTACAAAGGGAGGCCATTGAAATCCTGAAGCATACTAACAGCTTCAATCTTAAGGAGGAAGCAGAGCGTGTGAACAGAGCTTGGCTTCCAGTCCTTAATCCCCTCAAGCCTGCCCTTATTGACCGTCGTAGACGAGAAGATGCAACAGACGAGCAGCCCTGTCCTTGATGCATTACTTTTATGTGGTACGCCGTTGCTATGGTAGCCTCTATGTGTGGGTTGTTGACTATTTATATATCTTCTGTTTACTTGTTTTACCTCGCTTTATGTAACCTGTGAACATGCTGAACGCAGTATTCAGCGAAACGTCAGGACGACAAAATGTCCTTGGAACACGACCTATAAGCCCGCGAAACGGAGATTCCTATTTCAACGCCGGTCGTGAAAGTCTACATTTTTACTTAATTCGCCTCTACGGGGAGGAAATATCACACTTAGTTCGTCGCTTTGAGAGGTTAAGGAAGAAAAAGTCGCAACTTCTGTCATCACTCGCGTTTCTTCTTCGATGCCGAGACACAGGTATGATTCCCAAGTTTATTAAAATGAAGAGACCACTAACCTCAGCTAGAGCCCATAGAATATATGATCGAACTGAACGTTCGCTATTACGTGAACGCATAAGCTTTGCACGTAAGGGGCTCGCTACTACAGATCAGGCACTCTTACAGCTGCACTACCGCATCAGCAGCACACTCTCATATCAGGACTGGGAAAATGTAGATCGCATCACCTTCTACTCTATGCGTTCAACATTTGAACAGTCTAGCATCCGGCAGAAGAAAAAGTTTGAGCGGTTACAGAGAGACCAACCCGCGCCGGTACCTGCGCCTACGCTGGACATCTCACGGACAATTGTTAACCTGACCAATCGCCACCTGTCAGAGTGGGAAATCTCTATACTAGCGAAAGGAGGAAATTACGCAGTGACCCCTCCTTCGATTCCCGTGGAAGACATTGTCGCCAATATTGAAGCGGCAATCCGTGAGCTACCATCTGAACAAGCATATGAAATTCGTCATGAAGCCTCACGTATAATCAAGAAGGCACCGGCACCGCAGAGTAACCTCACACCTCAGGAGAGAAAGGCTATAAAGACTCTCAACATGGACGAGAGCATAATCATTCTTCCTGCAGACAAAGGGAACGCAACGGTTATCTTGGACATGGACGACTACACTGCCAAGGTTTTGGAACTTTTAGACCCGGGTACCTACCGCAAACTACTGAGAGATCCTACCAACCGGATTCTTCGTGATACAAACGGCCTGATCAAGGTATCTTCGCTACCTGAAAACGTAAAGAAGGTAACCACCAGAAGTGAAGCTTTACCACCAAGACTTTATGGTTTACCTAAAATACACAAAGATAATGTTCCTCTTCGTCCTATCGTGAGTGCTATTGGATCACCAACTTATAGCATTGCCAAACATTTAGCTACCTTACTTCAACCACATATCGGCGGTACACAGTCGTTCGTCAAAAATTCCGGCCATTTCATTGAAAAATTGAAAACTATTCAACTAGAAGCTGGTGACTTACTAGTAAGTTTTGACGTGGTCTCTCTTTTCACGAAAGTACCTATAAAGGTAGCCCTGGAGTACATCGCACGGATTTTTCCTGATGATATCACCGCCTTATTCCGCCACTGCCTCACCGCTAGCTATTTCCTGTGGAAGGGTGATTTCTATGAACAAATTGATGGCGTCGCCATGGGCAGTCCCCTTAGTCCGGTGATCGCGAATTTCTTCATGGAACAATTTGAACAAATAGCACTAGAGACCGCACCTTTGAAACCTAAAGTGTGGCTACGATACGTGGACGATACCTTTGTAATATGGGGCCATGGTAAAGATCAATTAAATCTGTTTTTACAACATCTTAATAGCCAGAACTCGAACATTCAGTTTACCATGGAGTTAGAAAATGAACAGAAAATCGCGTTTCTCGACGTTATGGTAACGAAGACCGCTGATCTAACTTTGGGACATACAGTTTACCGTAAGCCGACCCATACTGACCGATATCTACATAAGACGTCCAACCACCACCCACGACAGAAATACGGAGTTATAAAAACACTGGCTGACCGCGCTAAAAGAATTTGTGATAAGCAGTGCCTAAAACAAGAAATTGAACACCTCAACGAGGCCTTATGCGCGAATGGGTACAGCCAGAAAGATATCCAGCGAGCACTCCATCCGAGACGTCCAACTACAAGGATAATTGGAGACAAGCAGCCCCTGGCTAGAGCTTTTCTTCCATATATAAAAAAGGTCACGGACAGAATAGGGAGGCTACTCGAGTCCCATGATATAAAGACCATATACAGGCCTACACGAAAAATTAAGGACATGTTTAGGTCCGCTAAAGATAAGCGACATCCTCATACCGCGGCAGGGGTTTATAAAATCCCGTGTGATTGTGGCCAAGTATATATTGGAACAACGAAAAGAAGTATTGCCACTCGCCTCAAGGAGCACGAACGACACAGCCGGCTGGGACAAACAGATAAATCCACTGTAGCAGCACACTCGCTACTTGTAGGTCACGATATAAGATATGGAGACACCGAAGTTCTGTCCACCACGGTGTCTTATCATGCCAGGCTACAAAGGGAGGCCATTGAAATCCTGAAGCATACTAACAGCTTCAATCTTAAGGAGGAAGCAGAGCGTGTGAACAGAGCTTGGCTTCCAGTCCTTAATCCCCTCAAGCCTGCCCTTATTGACCGTCGTAGACGAGAAGATGCAACAGACGAGCAGCCCTGTCCTTGATGCATTACTTTTATGTGGTACGCCGTTGCTATGGTAGCCTCTATGTGTGGGTTGTTGACTATTTATATATCTTCTGTTTACTTGTTTTACCTCGCTTTATGTAACCTGTGAACATGCTGAACGCAGTATTCAGCGAAACGTCAGGACGACAAAATGTCCTTGGAACACGACCTATAAGCCCGCGAAACGGAGATTCCTTGTTCATTAACTTTGAAGTCCTGAAATCTTCATTCAAATTCGTCGTGGATATTTTTCGCACAAGAGGATATTACCCAAAGCGCATAAACACAATGAGATTGAAATAGTTGTTCACTTCTAGGTACACAGAACAGGAAATATGACCTGTGTGTAATTGTAGCTAGTATATTTCGAAACCATGTCGCGGGCCGGATTAGACTAGCTCAAGGGAACACTTTGCCCATCACTGCTCTAAAGGATTCCTTTTTAAATTTTATTTACAGACCAGGGATAAATTTCAACCAGAAGGGTTCGAAGCACTTTTACGATACTTTTGCTTTGGTCCGTTAAACATAATTGCTTGATTTTGTGACAGTCAAACTTGTAGTATTGGAATTCATTTTTCAGTTTTGCCTCTTTCTATTAAAGAATGGTTACATTGTTAGTAACTTATTTAAGGAAACGCTACTAATATATCACCATGTTTGTAGTGATGGGGGACAAATGGTAAGGTTACATTGTTAGTAACTTATTTGAGGAACGCCACTAAAGATTACCATGTTTGTAGTAATAATAATATCGTATGGCCTCGGGTGCCTGGTGCAGGCTTTGTTAGTTGACACCCAGAGGGTAGCTTGCATGTCGAATTTCGTCGTTCCTTTGAACGCTACGAAAGTCAAGGAGGTTAGATATATTTAAACTCCTTGACACTACAGCGCTTTCAAGTAGAGAATGGAGGAACTTTGTGTTGGCGGAAAATTCCGAGATTAATTTTGCCATTGAACACGGCCTACTGAATTCAAATGGGTTCTTTAACATGCCAACAACGTATGACATGAGTATCGTGATTTTTGTCGCCTTCAAAAATCACTTACCATGGCCAGGGGCGAACCTGCAATCTTGGGGTTGGTAGTCCGACACTATAACCACTCACCCACCGTGGCAAGCCATGTGTGTAGTGATGGGGGACAAATGGTAAGGTTACATTGTTAGTAACTTATTTGAGGCGACGCAGACTATAGATTACCATGTTCGTAGTGATGGGGGACAAATGGTAAGGTTACATTGTTAGTAACGTATTTAAGATGACGCGGACTATAGATCACCATGTTTGTAGTGATGTGGGACAATTGGTAAGATTACATTGTTAGTAACTTATTTATGGTTACGCGGACTATAGATCACCATGTTTGCAGTGATGGAGGACAATTGGTTAGCTTACATTGTTAGTAACTTATTTGAGGCGACGCAGACTATAGATTACCATGTTCGTAGTGATGGGGGGCAAATGGTAAGGTTACATTGTTAGTAACGTATTTAAGATGACGCGGACTATAGATCACCATGTTTGTAGTGATGTGGGACAATTGGTAAGATTACATTGTTAGTAACTTATTTATGGTTACGCGGACTATAGATCACCATGTTTGCAGTGATGGAGGACAAATGGTAAGGTTACATTGTTAGTAACTTATTTGAGGCGACGCAGACTATAGATTACCATGTTCATAGTGATGGGGGACAAATGGTAAGGTTACATTGTTAGTAACGTATTTAAGATGACGCGGACTATAGATCACCATGTTTGTAGTGATGTGGGACAATTGGTAAGATTACATTGTTAGTAACTTATTTATGGTTACGCGGACTATAGATCACCATGTTTGTAGTGATGTGGGACAATTGGTAAGATTACATTGTTAGTAACTTATTTATGTTTACGCGGACTATAGATCACCATGTTTGCAGTGATGGAGGACAAATGGTAAGGTTACATTGTTAGTAACTTATTTAAGGTGACGTGATCTATATATCACCATGTTTGTAGTGATGGGGGACAAATGGTAATGTTACATTGTTTGTAATTTATCTCCAGTGGAGCAGGCTATACCTATAGACACAACAAGAAAGAACTCCCGCAATATTTTTGATCAGCCGCGGAATTCTTATTCTCGAAATATTTTTCAACAAATGTAATCAGTAGATCTAACAATTAAATCCTGTTTGTTATTATTATTATTATTATTTGCGATGTCTCTGTGCCTTTCTCCTTGGCGGGGTCCCACCTCGCCACCCCTTCTGTATGATCCAGGTTGGCAACGCCGGTTTCAAGTTGAGTGTTACGGAGCTATAGTTCCACCTGTTTCCGAGTGACTGCCCGCAAGCCTGAACACGGACCGGAAGTTCAGACACAGTGGGGGGAAGAGCAGCAGATTCCCACTAAGATGGCCGATTGCTTGGATGACTCCGCTCAGGTTTGTTTTAGAAACCAGAACAAGAAGAGACGATAAAGCTATTTAAAATGCAGAAATAATATAACTTTCTCTCCCTCTTTTCCTTTAGCAGTTTATTTCTGCTTTGTTTCCTAAAGTCAGATTAGTTAACGCTCCGTTAAATGGTAATTTTAAATTATCTTCGAGTACAGTCGCTTTCTTCATTAACTTCACCCGCAAGATGTGTTGTTTAAAGCTGTAAGCTTCGGAAGTGACAGTCATTCATTATTATTATTATTAATATTATTATTAATAATAATAATAGTCTATTATTATTATCAGCGTGTAGATTTAACCTGAAAATCCTAAACAAGTAGTTCCGTGAAGAACTATACAGCCTATTTTCATATATCCTGCTTATGTTAATTGTCTCTATCAACATACATACCGGGTGAGTTAGCCGTGGTGGTTACGGCATGACTAATGGCAGTCGCTCACATCCGGGAGGCGAGGAGGTTCGAATCCCCCCGCCGGCAACCTTGAAGATGGTCTTCTGTGGATTCCCATCTTCCTTCCAGGCAAATGCCCGGGTTGGTCCCTCACTATAGGCCACAGCCGCTACCTTCCAACTCCTAGCCCTTCCCTTCCAACTTTCCTCCCCAACGGTACTTGTAGCTCACCCATTGGGTGTCCGTCTCGAAGCAGCTACAAAACTGGCGAGCCGAACATGTCCTCGGACACTCCCGGCACTAAAAGCCATACGCCAAAAAAATCAACATACAAAATTTCAGTTTAATTGCTGTAACAGATTCGTAAATATTGAGAACCGTCTAAATATTTCATATGGTCGCCAGGATGGATTTTTATTTTTGTACTATTACATTAAGATTATTGTGTACGTGTGGTATTCCAACTTCAATCGCATGATTAGAACACAAGAAGTAAATACGAGATTTTAAAAGTACGCACAGCAGCCATCTTGTGATTATGCAAACAATTGAAATAAATTACATGCCAGTGGATCAACATTTGTATAAGCATTTAACGTGCAACGTTTCACGGCACTCGGATAGTTAATTCGTGAGAAACGTCCATTTAAATATTTATTCTTCGCGTCGTCGCCATGTTGGATTTGTGCTCACCAGGTTACTGAAAGTCCTATAGGTGAACATATGTTCATAGTCTCTATGAACATAAAAAAAAATCAGTTTGGTTGCTGTAAAAGATTCATAGATATTGAGAACCGTCTAAATATTTCGGAAGCTCGCCATTTAGGATTGTTATATGTATAGGCCATAGAGTTATGTACCATTCAAGGACAATTATTGCCCAGCTTCATTATTCAAACTTTCACTTCGATCGCTTGATTACGACACAAGAATAAAAACTCAATTTTAAAATTTCGTACAGCCGCCATCTTGAGGTTATGTAAACAATTGAATTAAATTAGATGGCAGTGCATTACAATCTGCAAAATCATTTACTGTACCACATTTCACTGCGCTCAGAGAGTTAAATCACGAGAAAAGTCTATTAAAATATTGGTCGCCATGTTTGTTTTGTACTTTACAGGTTTATGAAATATACATAGGTAAACTTGTATCAGTACCCTTTATCACCGTACAAAATTGCATGATGATATCTGTAATAGTTTCGGAGATATAGAATGTCAGTGAAATATTTCGCACAGCCGCCATTTTGAGGTTATGTAAACAATTGAACTAAATCAGACTCCGTTGCATTACAATGTGTACAAACATTTGCTGTACCAAGTTTCATTACGTTTGGATAGTTAAATCGCGAGAAATGTCTATTTAAAAGTCTCAATTTCGCTTGACCGCCATGTTGGTTTTGTAGTCACCAGGTTTTTGAAGGTCTCATAGGTGAACTTCTAGTAGTGCCCTTTATCACCGTACACAATTTCAGGGCGATATCGGTATTAGTTTCGGAGATATTGAATGCTAGTGAAATATTTCGCACAGCCGCCATATTGGATTGGTGAGACGTAACAAAATTTGAAGGGCACGGTCGAGGTCGCCGGGAATAGTGCTATGATCTTACCGAGTTTCATTGAAATCGCTCCAGCCGTTTAGTTTTTATTAAGGGGGGACACATACACACCTCACACACACACACACACGCACACACACACGGACAAAAGGTGATCTCATAAGCCTATTTTTTCAAAATTGAAAATAGGCTAAAAATGGCCTATAAAATGCCCCAAAAACCTTGAAAAAATGACATAAAATTAAAAAAAAACAATCAAAATCTTCTTTAAATAACTCCCAAAAAAATCATGTTAAAAATTGACAATCTTACCTTAAAATTAATTAACACTTATCCTCTCCATTGCAGTAAAGAACTACATACATTCGCAGATTAACGCATGTGAAAGGAAGGCGGTTGTTGTACATTGTGAAACTTCTTTCCACTTCCATAGCGACCGTAGGAGCATACTTAAACAGTGACAAGTCATCTTGCCACTGTGGGTGAGTGGTTGTCGTGTCGGACTACCAACACCAAGCTTGCAAGTTCGATCCTGGCCGTGTTAAGTGATTTTTGAAACGCGACAAAAATCACGGCATGTTAACGAACCCATTTGAATTCAGTAGGCCGTGTTCATAGTTTTAAAATTAATCTCGGGATTTTCCTGGGTGCTTAGTTTGAATGACATAACGTAAGCGCTTAAGGGTTGCCACATATGCTGCACTGTTAGTTGTGGATCCTAATTCCAGCCAGTCAATGAGGATGATGCCCTTTGAGTCCCAGAACACTGTCACCATTCACTTGCCAACTGATGGCCCTGTTCGACATTTCTTTGGTGGTGGACTACCGCTATGCTTCCATTGCATGGTCACTGTCTTGTGGATTTTGCAGATCTGGACACAACTGTCCATGCAAGGGTACGCAGCACTCCGAAAGAATGGCTTCAGGAATGTCTGGAGAGACGGACACATCGATGGCAAAACTGCATAAAAGTACAAGGAGATTCTGTATTAGCCATGAGCCGCGACGAGTTATTAACAATCCCTGCAGCCCTATCAGCAATCTTGCTGATATGATTCCTGAATGTTAACTTGCTGTCAATCATAACACCCAAGTAACGAACAGCAGGAGCTGTTTCTATCACTTGATTATCTACTAGCATTGGAACAACTCGTGGAACACTCTTATAATAATAATAATAATAATAATAATAATAATAATAATAATAATAATAATACCGGTATTAATAATAATAATAATAATAATACTTCAACAAGCATGCACCTCTCTTTCCTTTTCCTAGAAAACTAACTTCGTTCTGATATACCTATGAAGGAATGACAAAGCCCTAACCACTGCACCAGTAGCTGAATTGATAAAGTCTGATTATTCATACCAAGGATAAATCAGTCATAGCATTCATGATTGAGATTTTGCTAAGTGTACTCTTTACAACTAGAATATTCTCGGGCAAAGCCGCGACAGGTAATGCTAGAATATCCTATGTATGTTAATTACCTCTATCAATGTACAAACTTTCAGCTTGATTGATGTAATACTTTCGTAGATATTGAGAACCATCTGAATATTTTGGATGGTCGCCATGTTGGATTTTTCTGTATGTAGGCTATAGAGTTTTATGATATTAGTTGACGATTATTGCGTAGGTTCATTATTCAAACGTTGACTTCGGTCGCATGATTAGAACAACGGCCGGTGAATTAAAACTCAGCAAATCTTCTAGGTTTGTGCCGCGTCTTGTGTGGGGTTTCGCCTGGGGCACCAAGCTGGCTCATCGGCGGGCTTACACTGGCCGTGAAAACCAATATGCCATCTTTTTGGAAGCCTTCATAGGGTGGTTAAGGCTGCTTGGTTCTCGCAGTCAAGTAGTGCAGTTGCACTCTACATAAAGGGAGGTAGTTCACAGTTCGTTACTCCTGTGGGTGTCAGGGCGTGGACACCAACAGCCCGCCGATGAGCCAGCTTGGTGTCCTAGGCGAACCCCCACACAAGACACGGCACAAACCTAGAAGATTTGAAGAGTTTTAAAAGAAATAAAAACTTAATTTTAGAATTTCGTACTGCCGCCATCTCGAGGTTATGTAATTGAACAAACTTAGATGTCAGTGCATTACAATGTGTATAAATATTTACTGTACCAAGTTTCACTGCGCTCGGATGGTTAAATCGCGAAAGAAGTCTATTTAAATGTTTTAAATCGCTTGACAGCCATGATCGTTTTGTACTTAACAGGTTTTCAAAAGTCAAACAAGTGAACGTCTAGTAGAGCCCTTTATCGCCGCACAAAATTTCAGGCTGATATCGGTAGTCTAATAGTTTCTTGGGCCGATAACCTAGATGTTAGGCCCCTTAAAACAACAATTATCATCATCTAATAGTTTCGGAGTTATAGAATGCTGACCATTTAGCTACGGTGCATTCCAAATTGTTTTTCCCTCGTATCAGTCTGTAGCCATATCGAGGGAAAAATAAGAAGTTCCGTGACGAACTAAAGAGCCTACTTTTCTTAAAATTTAAGATTCATGCCAATAGACCTATCTAGAAAAATAGCGAAATTAAGTTGCTAATATCGACATTTCTAATTAGTTCGAAATATACCTGTAGCCTAATAGAGCACTAAAGTTGTTAGTCCTGGAGACTGAATATATTGTTAGTTCCATCCCTAAAGGTACAGAACACAATATTTGGTTTAAGTCCAATGGATAGCATGGACGTTACATGCAGTTAGACATTGGATCTATCAGCGTGCGTAAAATCATGTTGGCAACAATGTCATGCATGCTTTGGTCAGAAATAATCTGAAATATTATGATCTCTTTTTGTGCCAATATTGGATGAAATCCATTTGTTGGTATAGAAGTTACGTGTATTTTAAAATTGGACCTATCAGCAGGCTTAGAGTCATGTTAGCAGCACTGACGTATATTAGTTTCTCCTAATTAATCTAGAATGTTAGGTACTAAACGTGTGCAAATTTTAAAGCTGTTGGCTGACATACTTTCTGATATATTAATATTTGGGTAAAAAAATAGAGACTGCATTTATTAACAGTTGGCAGCCCTGGTTGCTCTTAAGAATAAGCATAGTCTTATCTGTTATATTACACACATACGAAATTTGGTTGAAATCCAATTGATAGTACAGAAGTTACATGTATTTAAAAATTGGTCCTATCAGCAGGCTTAGAATCATGTTGGTAGCACTGACGTACATAAGTTTCTTCTAATTAATCTAGAATGTTAGGTACTATACGTGTGCATAGTTTAAAGCTGTCGCCTTGCATACTTTCTGATATATTGGTATTTGGATAAAAGAATAGAGAGAACATTTATTGACAGTTGGCAGCCCTGGTGGTTCTTGAGAATACGCTCAGTCATATCTGTTTATGTACACATATTACATACAAAATTTGGTTGTAATACAATAGATAGTTTAGAAGTTATATGCATTTAAACATTGGAATTATCAGCCGGCTTAGAATCATTTTGGCAGCACTGCCATGCATGGCCTCCTGGAAATTAAACTGAAATATTATTATCTGTGAGCCAAATTTGAAATAGTTGCCATTCATACCTTCCTAGATATCCAACATGGAGCTCAAATTTCAATTGCGGGTTTTCAGCAGTTGGTAGCACTGACATAATTTTCTAATATGAGCTTGAGATATTCAGGTATACATATTTACTCATACCTAATTTGGATTCGATTGCTGCAGCCGTTTAGGAGTTGATAGGAGGGACACACACACACAGAGACAGACAGACAGACAGACAGACAGAATGACAGACAGACAGACAGACAGACAGAAATATGCTTGGATTGATCTCATAAGTCTACGTTTTCCTCATTTTTGCAAAATGTGAAAAGTAGGCTAATAATAGGTTTCAGTTTCATTTGCAGAATATGGATGCAGTGCATATATTGTTTAATTCTTTTGTTGTTGTTGTAGATGATTCATTAGGGGATTTACGACATCGTGATCATGTAGTCCCGTGTGCTTGGGTGTTAGAATTTGTCTGATAACGTGTGTCACTGTGATGTATTTGTGATTGAGGTAAGAATTGGGTAGGAAACTGCCGTGGCCTTCAGTTAGGTACCATCCCAGCGGGTGGGTCGGACATCGAGAAGTGTGGTCACCTTGTGTGTAGAGGACTCATTGGTAAGGCAACTGGATAAAACCTGGAAGGGGATCGACCATCGGGGGCTTCTAACAGCCATGGTGATAATATTAATTATTCGTGTACGTGTGAGATGAAGGTCTTCAATCCCTAAGACTTGTCCCTAAGGTATTCACTAAATCCACACCAGCACAGATACGTATACAACAGCCTGAAGGCCAGGCCAGTTTGGTCTAAAAGACAAGACTGTCAAGGCAGGGGGGAGAGGTTTGATCTTAACCTAATGAAATCCGCTTCGCATCTCATCGCCCATCGTCGTCCGAACAGACTAGGCAGCCTAGTGGCAAGAGACGAATGTGAGAGACCACACATACACAGTCTCATCATCCATTAGTCCTTCAGCCCCTTTCCACCTTCTCTGCCATACCCCAAAAACTCCTCTTTCAACCTCTCAGACTCCAGGATTACCGACTTCAATAATGCATGGCGACCGTGCACAGAAACCATTCCCCCCCCAACTCACTCCTTCTCCAGCTTTGAGGTTATGTCACAAGGATTACAAGCCCCCCTCCCTACACGCTCCCACCCCCCATGCCACCCCCCTTAAAGCATCCTTTTAACAGGCATAGCAGAATACCTGAAGGATTCAACTCTCCGGGATTGATTAGGAATATCCCCAAAGCTGAAGGAAGTGGAAGGAGGGGTGTAAATGGGGAAAGTCGCTGCCAGAATTAAATGAGAGAGAGAAAGAGACAGAAGGGATGAGGGGGGGGGGGGGGGGGGCGGAGAAGGGGTGGTAAGAGGAAAAAGCATTACCGGCAAACGGAAGTAGAAAGTAGAATGTTTAATGCGAGAGGACAGGGTTGGAGTGACGACAGAAAATGAAGGGGGGTGAAAAGTAGCATTTTTCTGCCTCTCAGTATATGTAACGGAAAGGATATATGAAGTCACTGGTCATACATGTTTTAACAACAAAAAAATGGAAAGAGGATATACAGGATGGCTTGTAAGTAGATATAGCCCTCAGTACTTCGGATAAATGAGGCTTTCACCTAATAGGTCGCGTAGCCTAACTATAATGTACAGAATGTACAGGCTTATTCAAAAAGAAGGAACAGATTTCTATCATTTATTTCTTCTAAACTACAAAAGGTAGAATCATAATTCCAACGTTCCTGGACAGACAAAAGTGTAAAATGTGAATGTTTTTTCTTTCTTTCATTCTGATGAATCCACTTTTTATCTTTCCAGTACAGTTAATCGCCATAACGTTAGAAATTGGGCAAATGAAAATTCTATGGCAGTTATTGAGCGAGATTCACCGAATATTAACGTCTTCTGTGCCATATCTGTAAACAAAGTTTATGGACCTATCTTCTTCATGGAGAAACCTGTGACAGGACTAACCCATCTAGACATGCTTCAAAACTGGTTATTCCACGTCCGACGTTACCTGAATGATACCATTCCAGGACGTTGGATTGGAGGAGGAGGAGCAGAAGGTAAACTTCATCGCCAGTGGCCTTCCATGTCTCCAGACCTCACTCCGTGCGATATTTATCTGTAGGATTACGTGGGGTTGGGGTAGCACGCCTGTCTCTCACCCGGAGGCCCCGGGTTCGATTCCCGGCTCTGTCTAGGATTTTAGAAACTGATGTGAGGACTGGAAGGGGTGCACTCAGCCTCGCGAGGACAATTGAGTAGCTGTCTGACAGTGAGTCAGCGCCCTAATCATGAAAACCAAGATTAACGGCCGAGGGGACCCAATAAGCTGATGACGTGTCACCCCAATATCTGCAAGCCAATTGGCTGGGCGCGATCGCTTGAAAGACCTAGGCCCTTCATGGGCTGAAGTGCCAGGTATTATTATATTACGTAAAAGACCATGTTTTATCTCCCCTATGCCTGCCACTGTTGAAAGTCTCTGACATCGAATTGTTGAGGCTGTGAATTCGATGACTATAGAGCATCCAGCGTTTATAAAAGACTGTGTGTCTTATGGGCTTTTACTTTTAACGGACCCCCCGCCCTCCTACACTGGTTTTGTTATCTCACATTTTATCATGAAGGAACTCTGAACATATATATTTTTCGTCATAATAGTTTCCTACAATTATCTGCCAATTGATTACCTTTGTTATTGCATACAAGTATCGTTTATATTACGTCTTAGTAAATTAAACATTTCCGAGGTTAGTACGCTGGAAAGAAGAGCCTCGTGCTGTGCTGCATGCTCGCCGGGAGTGGAGCACGTGCTCAGTTCAGTCGGCAACATAAGTTCTGAAGCACTATCCGTCATTGGTGTTATTGTTGTGTGTCTGTTTTATTTTCTGTTCGATCGAATCAGGGCTGCCGACAGTTGGGTTCGAATCCACTATCTCCCGAATGCAAGCTCACAGCTGCGTGCTACTAACCACATGGCTAACTGACTATAATATTACAAATATTAATCTAAACAAAACAACAAGAATAGAATTGAAAGAAACTAAATTATAGCCTAACTAATAACTAAAGAGGTGATGATCAACAGTATTGCTGACGTAAAAATTGTTAACATCGTCAGCATACATCCGAGAAGGAAGGGTTGTGCCCTCGATATCTGTCAATCATTAAAGCGTCGTATCACAACGAAATGAATGTCGTTATTGGTTCTCTTCGCTTACGGCATCCTTAATACTGGTCCAATCCGTTAACACCTGCAAAACTGCTCATTCCTGTGCGTGTTCTACTTTAGGTAGCTGCTGGGGTTGTGTTGTCTCGCTAACTTATGAAAGAACAGTACTCGAAGCGGGTGAACATAACGTATGAAGTCAGCGCTACCTCTGCCTAGAGTTAGCAACACTGTCGCCATAAGGCCCCACAGTCTTTTCTAAACGCTGGATGCTCCATAGAGACAAGCTGATTCGCGTGTGGCAAGAAATGAGTCACCGTTTTGATATTTGTCGTGTAACACATGATGCTCGTATTGAATGCATAAAAAATGACAAAATTGAACTTTTCTCTTTCCAGGAAATTTCGAATTGTGTTTCTATCTTTTGTAGTTTGGAAGAAATAAATGATTGAAATATGTTCCTTCTTTTTAAATAACCCTGTATAGTCGTGGCTTACCCACCGCTCATCGAAGATTTTGACAAGCGATTAATCCTCAACTCCTTACCAGCAGTGGCGTAGTAACTACGGGGATGGGGATCAGTGGGATCAATACTCCCTGCTCAGAGCCTTATGATAAAACTATGAAATTTCATTAAGCTTTCAAATTTTGAGTAGAATCAATCATCGGGCTGAAGAGTAATGATTGTATTATGTAAGGTTATACTTATTAAAAGTCGCCTTCGTAGCGTAGCGGTCATCATGGTTAGCTGCTGCACCGGAGGTCCTGGGTTCGATCCCCGGCTCTGCCACGAAATTTGAAAAGTGGTATGAGGACTGGAACGGGGTCTACTCAGCCTCGGGTGGCCCAAATGAGTAGAGGGGGTTCGATTCCCACCTCAGCCATCCTCGAAGTGGTTTTCCGTGGTTTCCCACTTCGTTTTCGGGTAAATGCCGGGATGGTTCCTACCGTAAGGCCACGGCCGCCTCCTGCCCACTTCCTTGCCTAACCGTCCCACTCTTCCCATCCCTTCATCAGGCCCCCTGTTCGCTTTGCAGGTGAGGCCGCCTGGGCGTAGTGCTGGTCACACACCCCAGTTGTATCCCTGCCTCAGAGTCTCAAGCTCCAGGACACTGCCCTCAGTGGAGGTAGAAGAGGGATCCCTCGCTTAGTCCGTGGGAAAAACCAACCCTGGAGGGTAAAACGATAGCGGAAAAAAAAACTTACTAATCCCAAGGCATTTATTTTCACTCTTGTAAAATATTTAGCGTTACCCTAACACAATTTATTATTGAACTAGCAACCCATCCCGGCTTCGCCCTGTATCTTTAACGGTTTACCCAGCGTAAACTTAAAAGGCACAAGGACGGCAGGTCCCAGACGCAATTCAGAAAAGCCGAGGTGAACAGCGAAACCCCAAACACATATTATACTCTTGTCTGAAGTCTTCACTCGGCACGACTCGACAGTTTATGCTGGCTGAAGATGGGGTGTTAGGCTCACTCGCTAGCTCGTGAAATCGCTAGTAATTTAAATTTCCACTGAATGGGGATTTTGGAAGAAATGAAATCGTAAAAACACTTGGCGATGTATTAAAGATAGAGATATGCTGTCGTAGAACGTTTCATGCTGAACAATTCTTACACTCATAGTATAGACTATTGATATTTTTAACGGTTTACCCAGCGTAAGCTTAAAAAGCGCACGGACGGGAGGAATTTCTTCGATTTGATTAACAGAAATCGTTACTGCTCAGTTTCCTTTCGTCATAAATACATGTTTTTCTACAGAAACCTTCCTCGAGATATCCTTTACAGAATGGTGTAAACCACATCACAATCCATCCTGTGGTTCTCGAGATTACCCGTGACATCCAAGAATCGGGGACTTTGTTCTATACTATGTAGAGAATTCACTAATCAGGTGAAAGTATGGTGCGCGGTTCAGCCGACTGTGAAGTTAGATAGTTGTATTTAATAAGGGGCGGAACAGCGAGGTCATCTGCTCCCGATTGTAAACTTGCTGTTGATGTTAGTTGATTTAGGGCATTTGCGACATAGTGGTGATGTAGCTCCGTGTACTTGGATCTGAGTAGTAACATCCCTTACTATCATCCTTCAATACTCCATTAAAAACCAGAAGTTAAATTCAGAGGACAAACTTTGCAGATCTGCAGCATGCCTAAGTACCTTGAGATAACACTTGATAGGTCCTCGACCTTCAAACAACA